>OX424576.1:153731101-154948601 GCA_949152435.1 Gastracanthus pulcherrimus
TTGTGACGTGGCAGATCAAAATTTTGAGGTTTATTAATGGTGAAATTGAAGATATGACCAAGTATTTATTCCAATTGCTTTTGAATATAAAAAGTTTTATAGACTCATAAAAAATAAAATATTTTTTTGGTTTAACCAGGCCTGCCTCCCTTAATACAAGAAAGTTTCTATTTCTGGGAGCTCAGATCAATCACAATCTCTAAATCGCATTTAAAATTCTGTTACAGAGGAATTTTAGCTTCCCAGAAAAGCCAATAAACTTAATATTTATAGAAAAGCGAAAAATGTACCTCATTTTTAGTAAATCAACATGCGTTTCACTAGATTCTACTTATTATTTCTCTTCGTGTCACCATGTTACTATTTATTATGTACCTATAATACAACTACGGTAAATATTCAAGACACAAGAGAGGTTAGTTCCTTCGTTTACTTTAAGGAATAGTGACATTTCAGTAAATATTTTAGAATGGTAGTATTATAATTATTTATTGTCATTTTATCAAATTTTTAAGAGTTTTAGTCTTATACCATTTGCCGTTTCAATCTCAGGGTCCATTCACAAATTACGTCAAACAATTTTTTTTGAGGTTTTTGGACCCCCCCCCCCCCCCCCCACGTAAATTTTGGACGCCCCTTTCACCCTTCAAACGTGACGCAATCTATGAATGACCTCTAATTGATTTATATATTATTTTGTTCCTCATTGTGCTTTTATTGCATACAAAATCCAGTCACAAAAAGTGTTTATATAACTTATTAATTAATTATTCAATTAATTAATTTATTTATTCGGTTATTATTGTAACTACCACAGTTCAATCATATATTATCTTTCTGCAAAATTGTATGTTCCTGTACACAGACCATCTACCAAACAATCTTGACGCATTTATTGCTGCCACCACCTCATAAAATCACAAATTCAACCTCGAATCCCTTTAAAAAAAAACCCTTCATTCTTCGCTCCACTTTACCTATATACACCAACAATTCCTCCCTCTCGAAAAGAGAAGAGCCAGAACGACGTATACAGTCCTCGGCTCGCAAAAATCCAGTTCTCGCGCTCGCGCCGACGGGACGACACTGCACTGCTCCGCGTGGGACTGCTGCATTATAAAACCGCTGCCGCCGCTGCTGCTGCTGCTCTCCAGCGACGGCATTAATCTAGATTGCGGCATTGAGTTACTCCGGCGGCTTTATTTATGCGCGCGTTTTGCCGTAGAGCAGCAGCAGCAGCAGCAGCAGTTTCTTTCGCTTGCGGTCGGCTGCTGCGCCGGTGAAACGTAATTTTTCACGACAAAGTCGCCCGTTGGTTTATTAAAATTCGCGCGAGCATCGAGAGGCCCAGTTTGTAAAATATGTGGAAGCCAGTCGGGGCAATGATGGAGAGCTTCGACGATTGTTGAGAGCGTCTTTGGAGAGTTGTGTGTTTTTTTTGTTCTTTTGGGGCGATAAATAAGGGATAGATTTGTCGAGGCTGGTGATATAGTGGATGTGGGTTGTGCGAGAATTGGTTGGTCTAGGTTGTCTTTTATGTTGACAGGTATTTAATAAGAAAATTATTGGTTTTACGACCTTTTTTTCTTATATTAAGTTCTTAACCTGCTGATAAAAAAATTAGCTGCAATAAAAAATGTACGTCTTAAGTTTGATTAAGCATGGGCATTTAATTCCTGCATTATATATTTATTCTGATGTTTGTTTATTAAAAAAGTTATTTGCAGACGAATTATCAGTTTTAAATTGATGTAGTTTGTGATTGTCATAACGGATATTCGTATAAATATCATCTGTGTAATAATTTTTAGGTACAGCTTTTGAATAGCTTAAGGGAACAGAAATTAATGTTTAAATCAATAATGATCTGAAAATTTTGGGCGCCAAAAACATTAATCAAATTTACTATAAGAATTTTACGCGTAAAATATCCTTAGAAATATCGTCTAACAATTGTGCGACAACTTCGAGGTACGCTTTGTAATTGTTATAGGGACTTTGATAGAAATTCTTAAACTGACAATCATCTGAAATAGTTGGGTGCCAAGAATATTAAGCAAGTATGCTGAAAGGAATTATAAAATAACCTTACAAATGTACGGTTCGGCCATTATGTAACAATTTTGAGGCGCAGGTTGTAATTATTATTGGAAATAATATAAACTGGATGTTTATAAACTTTCGGGCGCCAAAAATTCTATTAACTAAATAAAATATAATTTTCCTTATGAAACACTCTTAGCAAAAATTGTTGGGCAATCATGTAACAACTTCCAGGCACTGTTTCTGATCAGTATAAAGGATCTAAAGCAAATAATTTTCGAATCGACGATCGTGAAAAATTCTTTTGGGCGCCACAAGCATTTACGCAATCGACGACAACTGCACTTCTGCCACACCCTCCCCTCCCATAAATCTCACCATACACACACGCTGTATACACACCTCAACCAAACTCTAATTCTCCGTCGTCCAGTACCGAAATTCGATGAATCCCTCATACACGTCCGCATAATATCGACAGGGAATATGCCTCGCACAAAGAAAACTTCACGCAGCCGGGCCCCGCTTGTTTCCTTTAAAAACGCTCGTCGCGCGTGTATACACGAAGCCGACGCTAAGCACCCGCAGAGTTTTACAAGATGCGCCATATGCGTTGCGTCACGTATACATATATACGCATCGCGCCGTTAAACCGGCCCACAAAGACCGTCGAACACTATGTGCAGGACCACTCGCCGCGCGTTCGCGCCCGAAAATGTATTTTTCGCGTGTACGTGGCGTGTATGCGTTATTCCACCCCTCGGAGGAATGAGAGAGAGAGAGAGAGAGACAGAGAGAGAGAGAGACACGGAGATTTCATGGGCGTGTATCGTCGCTCATTGTCGCATGCCTGCAAATATTTAACATACTTCACGCCTCTCCCCGCTGCTTCGCTGGCATTGTCGAGACTGTAGCCGGGAAATGCGATCGTGTATATGAGCGTTAATTGCGCGAGCTGTGTTTGGATCTTTAGAAGGATAGGTGTAATGGCGATTATGTGGGGTATTCGTGGCATTCGGGGATCGCTGTTTGATCGAGTTGTAAGCGAATTTGTTTATTGCTTCGAGCTTGCAGGGATTGGAGGTACGTTGATCGGTGGGTTTGCTATTTAATCTTTTTTCTGCAGCGGATTCTTGAGTTTTTACCAGAGAATTAGCAAACATTGTGTTATATAGTTTCCATTGATTTATGCGAAAAGCAAAGAAAGATTTATTAATTTGTTTTTGGATAAAATCTGATTGATCAATCAAAATCGAAAGTAGAAGCCTTTGTGCGTGTACATGTATTGATATTTACCCATACAAATATCTTACCTTGATTTTAGTGCAAAAAATAACATACTAGAGACTAAAATCGAACCTATACATTAAAAAAAAGTAAAAAGAAATCGGAAAAATTAGTAAGGACAATTATGAAATGAATGAAACAAGTAAGAACAAATATAAGTAAAATTTGTAAGAACAAAAATCCGTTAAATTAGTAAGAACAAATAATATATAACAATAATATATAACAATAATATCAGTACAATCAAATAAGAACAAATATCAGTAGAGTTAAAAATGTCAGTAATATCATTAGAGTCATAAAAAGCAGCAATCTTAGAAAGAAAACAATTAGTACAATCAGTAATATCGGCAGTCATAATAATCAGTAAAATTAGCAGTCATAAAAACCAGTAAAAATAGTAAATTCAGTAAAATATGTAGAATTAGTAAAATCAGTTATTAGTTATCATAGCATAGTTCTGGAAGTTTATTTTGATAATCATATTTCTCGCAAATGCATTCACAAAAAGTCCCAAAATATGGACGCATCGTTGCGCACCAAGGCCCGCACGCGAGAAAGAAAACCATCGGTACAGATGCCCCGTAAAATCCGATCATCAATAGGTATAAGAAAAGCCCCACGCGGTGAGCATGCGTGCATCGAACCGCGCGAGGATCCGCCAGAGTCAATGGGCCCAAATCCGTTGGATCGACAGGCGACTTTCTATTCATCCCCTCTTTTTTTGCGGGTTCGCCTCTCTCTGTCTTTCTCTCTCCCTCCTCCAGGTTTTTTTCGCTTTCGCTCCGACGGCTGACGAAAAACGCAGAAGACGTTTTCGAGAGGGACAAGTGCTAATCCGTATTTGAGCAAACCTACTTACGCACGCTGCGTTCGTAAAGAGGCGAGAGCATACAAAAACTGGTGTAGCATGTACGGTGCGCGTGTGTGTTTTGGGTCTACGGTTTCACGGGTGATCGAGTGCAGGCTTTCACGGTTTTTATATGGTGATCGGATATGTGTATACGGAATCTCTTGTTGGTCAGGCTATTGTACGGATCGCATTAGTATATCAGTTTGGAATCAGATGTAGGTCACGTCATTTTATTGCAAGGTGAAAGAGAAGGCATAAGATTCTAACCCTTCTTCGTATTTGCTTTTAGACTATTTATATAGACAAATTGACTGGAGTACCGTTCTTGTAGAAGAGATAAATGGCGCCCAACTGTTATGTCAAAATCTCTAAATACTTAGAAAATCTCTTGTATATGCTCTTAATTGAAACAATAAAAATTTAATATAGACAAAATACTTATGCTATCAATATTCTAAAAGAAAAGAAATGCACCCAGCGATGCAGTTGAAGCTCACGATAGCTACGAAATTGCTTCTCATCTTAATTGAAGCAATAAGCAATATAAGCATCTCGTGGAAACTAAATAGTACCGGTACCAAATTTCCAAAAAAAAAAATGGCGCCCAACAGTACATCCAAATATAGATACAAAATTTGTCCAAACTCGTTCTTTGTTTATGCAATATGCATATATTATTCAAACTAAAACGACGATACTACCAATCTTCCTAACAGAATAAAAAATGGCGCCGAACGGTACACCCCTACCTCAAAAGAGCCGTTCCCAGTAGCCGCAAATATACAATTTCGCGCTACAAGTTCGCAGACACGTATAACATGCACGCATATCGTGTAGAGTGCGAGAGAGGAGGCGCGAGAATCGCCGCGGGACGCTGCGGATACATAGATGGGAAAAAGGGGTGTATAGCGGTAGCGTCCACGGGGCGCACTCAACCTCGCCACTGCTTATAATTAATGACGACCTATTACGCGAGAACGCGCGTCGTCGACTTTTTTTCTTTTGGCTCGTTTCCCACCGTCGATGTTCATGCAACTTCGATTTCGGCAGACTCGCGAGTGTAGCTGCAGTATCGTGTCTTGGCTAGGGGTACTGCCTGTAAGTGAGATTTTGGTTTGGGATAGTATGGGAGTCGAAAGAATCTTCGATACGAACATGGTTGCTTCGAATGTGAAGATATGAATCAACGTTAGCGCGTTCGTCTATAAAGAAATGATGGCGGGATGTTGTGAAGCTACTTAAAATAGAATTGGATTGGTTGATAGATATTGCGCTAAATTTAAATTCGTATTGAAAAGGGAGTAGATAGCGTAACAAATAAATTAGTTTTCAAACAAGTTTTTTATATACAAGTTTTCCATACAAGTTTTTCAAAAAAGGTACTAATAAGTAACACGGAGAAGCTTAAGATATAATGTTTAATGGTAATGTAAAAAGATTCTTTCTCTTAATGCTCGGAAGCTCATTTTGCTCGCATCGATAATAATTCGTGTACATTTTAAAGCAATCGATATTAGAATATTCATTGAAGATCCACCTTTCTGTAACCAAAAGAAAGTTTTCTTTATTTTAATATATTTGTGATTCTCTTTTTCTTAATCCATTTACTTAAATATTTTTGCAAAATTTTTCCTTTAAAGTACCCCACATCGCCGCAATATCCAGAAATCGAATCCACAATGAATATATTACAAAGATCCTCGAAGTACATGAAAATCATCTCTGCGGAACGCACGCAAATCGATAACAAAAAAACAAACAAACAAACGAAATCTCTAAAGAAGTAAGAAGCCGCGCGCGCGACTCCAGAAAAAAGCAGATCACTCGCAATCTCGCGCGATAAAAACACACTCACCGCGAAGTACGTCGTCCCCCACAGTCAAGCCGATATCGCTTCGTGCGCGTTGCACGAATTTAAGAAAGGGGGATAAGAGCAGCGGCAGCAGCAGCGTCCAGCCAAACGAAGAGGAAGAAACCGAGAGAAAATAGATATATAAAGAGAATACACAGAGAAAGAGAGAGGGAGAGGGAGTCGAGAGACAGAGAAATATGTAAATGTGCGCCGCGCGCGAGAGAGAATCGCGGGATTCGACATCGCTACTGCATTAACGCGCGGCTGCCGCCGCAGCGGTCTCCATTACGCGCGAAGGGGTATATACGGTGCTATCTGCGTCGATATCTTCCTCGCGGCTACCAGGCCGAGCTCCCGCTGCCTCCGACTACCTGCCCACGTTTAATCTACTTCCAAATATATTGTGCGCGCGCGTTCGCTCGCTCTCGGGGAGTGTGTGTCTCTGTCGCGTCGCGTCGCGTTGGTCCTATTATGTGCGAGTTGAGTAGAGTCACCACACCGGATATGGACGTTATATATATTTCGTCTTTTGCACCGAATCGTTTCTCCCCCTTTCTTCTGAGCTAGTGGATATGGATGCTATACATTCTCTAGGGATTTAATCGTATCGAGAGGGTGAGAGGTTTATTTGTTATTTGAGTGGCATTTTTTTAACGTTTTTAATGCTTTTTAGAGATTAATGTTTTAATGTAAGGCGTAAATGGGGAAAAGTGTGTGATTATGGTGGAAATATTAGAATTTGTAAGTCTTGAAGTAGATTAAGTTATTCTACCTAACGTTTCATGTTGTGGGGAAATATGTGGACTTTAATCTATATTGTAGTGCTATTAAGACACTTCTGATGTTGTCTCATAATTATATTCCAAGTAGAAAAAAGGTATGATAAGATTCGAACTGTTGTCTTTATTTACTTTGGATAATTTATGTAAGTCATGTAAATAAGTACATAGCTCATAAATTAAACAGAAAACTAGAATCTAATCGTTATCTGCATTTTACGGAAGCAAGTATAGGGAAGTTATATATAATAAGTATATAATAATAGTAAATAATAGTAATTTTTAATAATAATAATAATTATATTATTATAGTATAATAGTTATTGTTAATAATAATAATAATTATATTATTATATATAATTGTAGTCGTTCTGCGTAAATTTAATTTCATTGTTATTTTCTTCTGGGATAAAAGAACAGTTTATGCTTTTGTCAATGCATTCAGCTTATTTACAATGTAAATCGCAATCGATATTTTAGTCAAGGAGAAAGTAATAATCGTTTCAAAATGCACATTCGAGCGATACGCTACCGATAATTCAAAAAAAGAAATTAATCGGGCACACCTTTGAACCCAAAAGCAAAACTTATTTGTATGAGTCCATCAAAATTCTGCCTTACAAGTGTAATCATTCTGAATTTTTTTTACTATAAGCACTTGATAATACCTTCAATTTCACCGTTAATAAATCTCAAAATCTTGATCCAGTAAGTAATATAAAATCACCAAAGTTATTAACAATGATCCCGTAGACAAGATTTGTCTAGATTTAAGGATATTACTTTTCAATACATTAGTTATGGTATCAATACAGTAAATTAATTTTTAACACGAAGAGAAAGTTTTACATGCATATTACTGACTTTTTTATTAATTTTTTAATATTATTAATTAATTTTACCATACATATGTATGGGAAAAAAATAGTAGCACTGTGTGGTCTAAATCCGCACTTAATTCACACCTATCCGTGACTTAAGTAGTCCATTATTGCACCGTCCTTATCGCTGCATCACTGGACGTTGCATCACTGGACTGTTTAGGGCACGGCTAAGCGTGGCAGCGGATTTAGGCAAGCAGTACTATAAAATAGTATACGATACTCGTGTCGAAAGCCGTCCTTCATGGCACAGCATTTAGCGTCCTCGCTATGCTCGGGCGCTAATACACGCCTTGCTGTAAAGGACTACTTAGGTCACACGTATCGTAATGTACTATTCTACGTAGTAGAAGTTAATTTCCTGTATTCATACCATAACTAATGCATTGAAAAGTAATATCCCTAAACTTGGAGAAATTTAGTAGACTGAATCGCTGGAATCCCGTCGGCGGTGGATTAGGAGCTTAATCAATATGGTGATTTTATATGACTTGATGGATTAACATTTTGAGGCTTTTTTAAGGTAAAATTAAAGGTATTACCAAGTATTTATAGTAAAAATAATTTTAGAATGATTGCTTTTTAAACAACGAATTTTGATGGACTCATACAAATAAGTTTTATTTTTGGATTCAAAGGTGTTGTGCCTTTGAAAAAATGGCGCCCAACGTGGTGCCTTATATTGTGAGAAAGATATAACAAAATTTAAAAAAGTATATTGTAAGTTCGTTACTATATGCGCTTCAATTTCTATTGCATTCTTGGTGTTTTCTCACTATAAGAAAATTTTTCGATGAGAAACATTTAGCTACTTCTAAAAATTAGAAGTATTATTTATCCCAGAGATAGCATAATATAGTACATCATAGAAACTTATTGAAGTTCTAACAACCAAATAACGGTGCTATCTAGTTGTAAAAAAAAGCTTGCAACGTTACAGCAACGTTGATAAATCTGTTATCCTGAAGAAACTTACACACTGTTGCAGCAATGTTCTTGCAATACGAGAAATCATACAATGTTCTTGCAATACGAGAAATCATACTTAAGAAAGTTTAGATATTGTCAAATTCATATCTCTAAGATTACGTTCTTAGCAATTGATCCTTTCAACATTTCTGCAATAGTGTCAGCCTGTCCCTTATACAACACGCCCTGCTATTCGATTTTCTCTCAAATGCACATCTCTTACATCAGCACTAACTCCCACCTCTTCTCTCTGTGTTCCAGGATGTTCGGTAGCATGAAGCGTTGCGCGCGCTGCCAGGCTGCGATCCTCGCCTCGGAGATGGTGATGCGGGCGCGCGACCTCGTCTTCCACGTGCGCTGCTTCTCGTGCGCTGCCTGCTCGGTACCCCTGACCAAGGGTGATCACTTCGGCATGCGCGAGGGCGCGGTCCTCTGCCGGCTGCACTACGAGATGGGCGCCGAGCTGCATCCCTCTCAAAGTCCACCGGTGCCAGTCTACCCGCCGGGTCCACACTATCCCGGCCAGAGCTTCCCCTCGCCCGAGTTCCTCCACCATCACCATCCGCATCACCTGCATCACCATCCACATCCGCACTTGCCGCATCGGCCCATGCAGCAACAGCAGTCGCAACAGTCGCAGCAGTCGCAGTCGCAGCAGCAGAGCCCGGTGTCGTTGCAGCCGTCGACGCCGTCGGGCGCCATTCCCGAACACGGTAGCGTCGGAGGTGCTGGATCGCCCCCGAAGATGGCCTACTTCAATGGAGCGTCGCCGGTGGTCGCGGCGACCGCGGTTACCGTTGGAGCGGCTGTTGCCAGTGTGCCGGCGCCCAGGCAGAAGGGCAGGCCCAGGAAGAGGAAACCCAAGGATTTAGAGGCTATGACCGCCAGCCTTGGTGAGTCGTGTCAGTGAAACCCCTTTTCTATTTTACTTGTTTGGTTGGTTGTGTAGCCTGTGCGGTGGCGGTTTTTGAATGGAGCAAGTGATTCCTGATGCTTTGAAAATTATTTCGTGTCGAAAAATAATGATTTTGAAGGCTAGATGAAACGAGTTTTAGGCTAGTTCTTACCAATTTTTATAAAATGGTGTGTTTTTATTTCAAAAAGAGTTAAAATGGTCTACTATGGAATGAAGATGTATATTGGAATTTTACATTATTTAGTAAGTTCTTTTTCTTTTTTAATGAAAATTAATGCCAATCAGGAATCAGTTTTAGCTGATCATAAACCGCTGCCGCGACGGTAGTATAATTATGAAGAGATGTACGGTTATTGGGTTTATGGGATATAGGCATTCGCATACGGGTTACATTTTCGGGGATTCGAAATTTATTTGTAAATGCAATATAATATGTATGGCTCATTTTGGAGGGTCGATACGTACTTTGAAAATACCAATAATCGTATAATTCAATCCAATAAATATGCATGGTTTGATATAGTAGCTAGTATATTGTATTAGAGCAATGTATTATTCATAATATAATCCGACCTCAACACTCCAGAAATGTAAAAGTAACTTTTTGTACATAAAATATTTCATGCTTCATAAAAAGAACGCAGATTTTTAGTTGACACATTTACTCAATAAATCGTTTCACAGTAAATCAAACTTTATACATATACTAAGTAACGCAGAGTGCATATCATTAGATTGTATATGCCGATAGGCACGTCAAACGAAACACGCGAAATTTAATTATGTAAACAGTGACAGACTGAACATCAAGTGCCCGAAGTAAAGATCAGCTGATATTAGGAATTCTTTTTAGTCATACGTGTAACATTTCACGCGAAGAGAATTTTGCTTTTAATTCTTGTTTTTGTTTGCGAGCGACGATTCAGAACTCGTGCGTGCGGGCACGAAAATAAGAGAGATAAATACGATAGAGAAAGGGAATGTATACGAGAGGAGAAACCAACGAAAAATTTCAGTAGAAAAAATTTAATTTAAAAAAATTTTAATATATGTAAATTATTTTATATATTTAATTAATTTATTCCTTCTTGAAATAAAGATTATTTTATGAAGTAAAAATAATTTTAGCCAGAAATAGACGTTACACAATTTTGACAGTAAAAACGACATACTAGCTATTACTAAAATAAAGTTTTACATGCTGTACTTTAAAAGGTATTTTAGTAACAGTAGATGCATTGTTATTACTAATAGTACTAAACATGAAAATAAACGTCAATTTTACAATACATGTTATTTTTACCAACAAAAAAGCGGATCTCACTGTGTTGTTGATAAAACAGAAAGCTCACATCTATTAACAATTTTTGTTGGTAAAACAGAATAACTAAACGTTTCCTTCCACATATTATTCTTAAAAAGTATTATTCCTAAAAATAAAAGCATTAAACTTAATAATAAACAACAAGTCGCACAATAGACGCCATTATTACCAACAAGAAATTGAATCTCCCTATCTAGTCTGTATAAAAGAAAGCTCACACCCCCGACTAAAGAACCAGTAAATAACTTACTCGTAAGAAGCAAGAAAAGGTGCAAAGCCAAGCGAGTAATTTCTCCTCTGAAAAAGGTTCAAAACGAAGCGAGCCCAGAAAGAAGCAGACGGACAGTAAGAGAGAGAGAGAGAGAGAGAACGAAAGAGGAGCGAAAATCGCGGATCCAGATCGCGCGCGCAGGACTCTTATACACTCGTGTGCGCCAGCCCGCGTGATTTATAGGGAGGCGTGGGCGTGCGCTGTTTGCCACCGAAGCCCGATAAAATTTGTCCGGCCGGCATAAATTCACCGAATCCTGCCGTGCGATCCTCTATATACCCGAGTAGCGAGGCGAGCGTCTTGTCGCGCGTGGGCAGGTGGTGATCCGCGTGTGCGCGAAAATCTTGTGCACCGGCACCGAGAGCGTGGGAACGCGCATTTGTGAATTGCCGGATGAGTTTTGCGGCGGCTTGATTTTGCGAGCATTGAAGTTTCTAATGTTGGTGTAGGATCTGTAAGGGATGTGTAGGGAGTCTCGGTCATGGATTTTGATGACACTTTGGGATTCGTTTTCTGGTAGCTAAAAGTGAAGCCCGAGATAGTTTTATCAAATGGGTCTTTGGACAATAATTACAGCCTATTTCATTAGCTGTGCCAGTATATCTTATTTTTAGTATTGCGTATTGGGATTTAAAGCGCCATGGTTTTTTTTTTATGTGTTTAAAACATATAAAATGGATAAATTTAAAAACTATTTGCATGAACAAATTCTGCATATTTTAGTTTCAGAATTTGTAAAGAAAATAATTTTATGACAACTTTTAAATAAATTAAAATCTATGTTTAATTTGAAAATTTTTGAGTCAGTAAAAAGTTTGAGTGAATAACCTTGTCACTTTTTTATCCCTTCACTTTTATATATATAAAAATTGAAATTACTTTGCTCACTACAATTTTTAAATATAATTAGTTTTAAAATCCGTTCGTTGTGTATGCTTAATTAGGAAAGAGGAAATCTTCAAAACTGCTTCGCTTAGGCCTAGAACTTTAAATACCAATATACGCAATACAAATATTTTTTTCTTGGTTCTATTTGAGGCTGAAGAGTCCATTAGATAAAACTATAGGCATTCAGCTACATTTTTGTATACTAGGAAACGATACCCATAGTTTTATTAAAATCCGTGACCCATATTTTGTGAACTCCCATCTATTGCTAGTCTAATTTTCGTACATGGGTAAATGATCTTAATCTTTTTTTTTAAAAAAGAAAAATTTTATTTTTAATAAATGAGTGAACTCTCTAAATTTAAATCAGTAGTATGTTAAATCCACTCGTTAAGCAGATGACTATTAACTTCTTATTGCAAGTTAATAAATCTTTACTGTTGAATCAGTGAACTTTTCACTAATTCAGGGGTAGTGATATACTTTTCACTGTTTCATTTTTAGAGAGGAATTATGTGAATCTCGTACTTATATGACAAGATATTAATTAGAAATGATACTTTATAAGTGCAACTCTATTTCTTTTACATCAAAATTTATACACGCTGATAAAAAGGATTCTTAATTATGTAAAGAAGTATGTCGTTAAATAGAACATGCAGAATACTATTTTTTTATGTGACTTTTCAATTTGTAACATAATAAAAAGCATAAATAAAATATAAAATGCTGTATTGCTCATTTTATGTTTTCTATTACATGTTATGAATAGTAGGTGACCCAGAAATATCACATTAAATTATGTACAATAAAAAGTAATTTACGTGATTTTATAATGAAATGAAAAGTCATAGAAAACCCATATTTACTCGGATAATAAAGTTACTTCCAAGCTTGTGAGACGCCCCCAAATCTTGGTTCAAATTTAAGCGCGTTTACCCCTGTAACTATGTATTACCAGGTTTGTTTAAAAATATTACTGAAGAGTGCAGTAACTGACTTAAAGACGTATTATGTGATGGAAGAAATTATTTTGAAATCAAATTACTCAATATTACGACCCGTACTAATCATTGGTTTGAATTGTAAACAAATTACCTTCTTGCATATAAAACGTCCTTAAACCAATTTCTACCCACTTCATTCGGTTATTTATACAAATCTATTGGGGGCATTTCAGAGGTTCTAATTTTGTCCACCAGAATCGCGCCACTTGTCGCTTAACATAGCGAATAATATTACATTAACGAAAAAACTAACGAAAAAAAAGATACTTGACCGCGAAAAGACCTAAAAAAAATCCTCAAATGAACCCGCATACTTCGAATTCCATGCCCACAATGGAAACTCTCGTGTCTCACTGCACCTGCGGCACCGTGACACACCATCAGCTGCACCTCTCGCATGTAAATCAAAGCGTGAAAAGCCTCTCCTCCCAACCTCCAGCTCCGGGCGCACTTTTTCCCGATCTACGCAGGCAGATAACCCCGCGGTACTCTTATCGCTCGGGATCGCTCGCCGACGCCGGTGTTTCCACCTCCCGCGCGATCGCTCAATTACGTTACGTTATGTACAGAGCAGAGCAGCTGTGTGTGTGTGTGTACATCGCGAGTATATCGTTTGTCATGAAGATCGTTCGTTGGTAGTATAGGAGAGATAGCGCGCGAAGTGGATGGTACTTAGCACGGCTGTAAATGAGTCGTGTACTGTATTGGTGAGTGGAGCAGTGAGTTTCGTGATCGAAGAGGTTAGGTGTGTATTTGCATTGGCGTTCTGATGGGTCTAGAATTTTTTTAATTTTCTATAATTTTGATGTGATGTAATTATTATGCTGCAAAATAAGTGTGTGAATCAGGTCTAACTGAGCTTTTTATATATCTCATAAACGGGGTTCGAAATTGTAAATAGAAGTTAGGGAATAAAAAATTGAGAAACATTTTTTAAAAGAAACGATTATAAATTAATCCACAATTTAAAAAAATATTCTTTTACGCTTCGTTGGTCCTCTTTTTTCAGAGTTAAAAAAAGTATACAGACCAATTTCAATTTTTTTTTCTCTTTCTAGAATCTACATGTTATATTCCTCTTACAAAAAATGTCTGAAAAATATTTTGTTCACTTAATACATGAAAATGTACCCTTAACAATAATTATTCTTATAGATTTTATAATTTTGTTTAAGGTTTTTAGAGAATTAATGTTTTGAGACTTCACCTTAAAAGAGTTACATTGATTTGTCTAGAATATTAAAATATCATAAAGGATGGATGTATAATCACTCATGCGGATGGAGTCTAATTACTTCCACTCACTGATCAGAGGAAATAAATTTAATTTCAATGTAAGCGTTCCACATTAAGAAGTGATCCAGATAAGTTTATCCCGCATCGCGTATTTTATTGCATGCACTCTCCTTATACTTCTGAATGAATTATGATTCGATGAATGCGACTACACGTATAAACGTATTAATTCAGAAGCAGATTTTAATCACAATTCGATTAGATCTAATTATAGCCAGCAATGTATACTAATATTTTGTATTCTCAATAATCATACTCAATAAATTAAAGCAACAATCAAAATGCTCAATGAAATATTCCACTCTTTTATCTATTCCTCAGTATGATAAACAGTGTAATTAAAAATTGTACAACAAACCTCGCGTACAACCGATACTCATTGAAGCTTCAAAGATAACAGATCCATTGATTCATCGATTAACCGCGCTCCGCACATAAATAATTCATCGTGAAAAAGTGAGGACTACCTGATGAATCGATGCCAAACAGCGAGCAGGCTGTATAGATACACATACACCGACTACCGCGCACAATGAATCTCCTCATCTCTTGCACACACACACACGCGACGTACAATGAGGATCAAAGAGGCAATTATCGACAGCGGTCGCGTGTGCGTCTCTTCTATATATCGTGCCGGCGAACTATTTGCCTCCTAGACTCGTAATTGGTCTTGTAAACGTTGTCTCCCGGTGCTAGGCTACTATATATACCCTTTCTCCTCCGGGCGCTCTCGCGCTCGTGTATATACGTATACGTGTGTACGTACGTAGGGGTATGCGCTCCAGGAGCTAATGAGTCGCGATACGCATCGAGAATTACCCGCAAGCACGGCGACGTCGCATGAGTCGACTGTACGTAGGTATAAGGTAGCGCTGGAGGATGGAGAGATGAACTTGTAGTCGATATGATTTCTGTCGATCTGACTTTTAAGTATGTGACTTTTTGCTTTGGAGTTTTGTCAGGAATTTAGGACGGTTCGATGTGCAATGATAGAAAAATTATTATTTATAGATAAGGATTCGAGTGCTTTATAGCATCAAGTCGCTGGATATTTGGAAAATATGATTTGATACTTCAAGCCAATGAACGATTAAGAATAAAGAATTGTGTATTAGCTGTTAAGAATTTCGCATTTAACCATATTTAAAAACGTATATTTTTATAATTAAGAACTAGTATTTAATGTTAGTTTTTGAAATAGAGATCGGGGATCGTGGTTGATGAATAGTTTTTTATATTTTTGATTCATATACTACTCTGGTTGAAAATAGCCAGCTGGAAAATTAGATAAGATAAGATAACATAAGGCTTCCGTTTAAGTGATCAAAAAATAAATCATCTAAAGTTTGTGGTCTAATTCAAGTAAACATTTAACTGGAGGAGAATATATCTATCCAAAACATGGGTGTCTATAAACAATAATTAACTAATTAATTTTTATGCGCCATTTTGTAGTAAGAGCTTATTCCAGCAGACCCTAAAACACAGGTTCCAAACATGTCTTTATTTCATGAATCAGAGTTTACGAATTATTCTGAGATTTTATTTGAAGTGATATTCCGACACATAACGAATAACCAGATATTTGTCACTAACTTCTATAAGTATACGTACGACTTGCTTCCAGTCACAGTAAGCGTTTGAAAACGATCCGGTTCCTACAGCATCCATCGCATGCATGCACAAAAACGACATGCTCCTCCGCTGATTTTAAATCAAGTTAACTGCACGTACACAATTAGCCAATAGCCTTACAACATACCAACCATCGACTCACCATTCTCAGCGGTGTAGACTAAATTCGGAATCTCTCTGTTCTCAATTTGCAGATCTGAACGCGGACTACATCGACATGCCGTTCGGTCGGGGCGGTCCCGGCACGCCGGGCATGCCCGGCTCCAACAGCCGCACCAAGCGCATGCGCACGAGCTTCAAGCACCACCAGCTGCGCACCATGAAGAGCTACTTCGCGATCAATCACAATCCCGATGCCAAGGACCTCAAGCAGCTCTCGCAGAAGACCGGACTGCCGAAGAGGGTGCTGCAGGTGAGTTTCGAGTTCTTGCCGAGCGTATCGATGCACAGAGTGCAAAATATTGGGGTAATTTCTTTTGGGGTTGTTGGGTGATGATATGTGGGTTTGATGGCATTTGAGTTTGGGGGAAAGAACCTTGAGAGGGCGTGGGTTAAAATTGGTTAGTGAACTTACCAGGAGAAACTACGAGATCCAGATTTTGATATATTTTTGTATAGAAATGTTATTTACACATGCGGTTAGGAAAAATTCAAATAGAAAAATAGTCCTACTGATTCTAGACTTTATTTAGGACAAGTAGTACTTATTGACATACACGACAAAAACAGCTAGATTGATTATTTTATATATGTCAATATGTTAGGTGTTTCATAATTTTAACACAATTAGATCGCTTTTTAACAAACAAATATAATCATACCGGCAAAGTGGTCTCTTAAATCAAAAAGAATAATAATTACGAAGAGAAACATTACCGAAACTTTTCCTATCAGTTCAAAAGTCAAGGATGATTTCAATTCAAATACAATCATCTTAAATTGAATATTTTTTGAATATTAGAATAATTGATTCTTGATTCACCCATTCCATTATAATTTAGAATATTAATGTAGATGAATCGTTTTTGCAGTCTGCCTTCGGCTAAAATGTAATTTCCGTAACATCATATTTTGAACGAAATGCGTTAGCCTTTGCACAGATACAAAAGTAAAATATTCAGTTTTAAGCAAACAGAAATATAAAATAATGTACAGATCAATTGCAGATACCTACTAATTAATAATGGTAGTTTCAGAAGTACAAGATGTCATTTTTATAGTTGAAAATAAATGAAAACATGATAGCTCACGAAAATCACCCAAAACTAATTTCATCTTTACAATAGAGAACAATATCGCTTTACATGATATTCTCACAGATCATGTAAATTCTGTATAAAATATTGCAAATTTTACGATATCTTCGAAATTGAAGAACATATATACCAAACTTTTAAGACGATTTGACGCAAACTTTTGATGCTCTAATGGTGCGGTATCACTCAAAGGCTTTGAATAACCTATAACTTCCATAAATTGATCTTTCTCTTTATCATCAATAAAAAGAAAATCCCCGCGAATTCCGTTCAAAAAACAAACTTCGCTTCTCTCCCATCAGCAAGATCCGCACCAACAATGAGAAAACCCCAACCGAAGCTCTCGCGAACATCGTTGTCTCATCTCCCCACCAAAGAAAACATCCAAAAAGCAAACCTCGCGCAACTGCGGCACTGCACCCCATGGATAAAAATATTCTTTCCCGCCTGCAGCCACTCGTACACACACACACACGCATATAACGCTTGGCCTCCAATTAGCGCGGGCCCGACGCGCGCGAGCTCGCGCGTCGCTCGGCCCTTTCGGCGATATTTCCGTCGACGACTTTCCCTCTCTCTACACTCGCACTTCGTCAATCCTCTCACCTACACGTGGCGCGCGCATAAATCAGCCGGCCTATGTTCCTCCTGATCGTTCTTTTTTTTTTTTGGTTTCTCGTTGCTCAGTGCGTTTGGCCCAATTATCCCGTGGCGGAGTAACGGTGGTAGTTGTCGAGCACGCGGGGGTTTTGATGGTTGTTGGTTGCGGCTGTTCTTTTTTCTTTTTGGAGGAGGAAGACGGAGGCGACGCGACGAGACGCGACGCCGCGACTTCAAAGTGAATGGTGTAGATGTGTGTGTGAGTTTGGCTGAAGAGTGGGGAGGATGAAGTATTGCGAGAGTTTTTTGGGATGATGCACGTTGCATTGTTTTTGCTTTTATTGATTGTTTTTATGTTACACGGTTTGATAAGGCTAAGGTCGGTATTTTGTTGTGCTATTTATTAATAGATGAATTTTTGAGGGATATAGCGAAAATTTGACTTTGCTTTGACAAAACTTTCATAGATTACAGTCGTGTTTCATCGTAATACATATTAAATTATTATACAATTGTTTCTGAATCCTTATATTATTGTGTTTTGTTGTCACAATAGTTAATCAACAAAAACGGAAGCAGATTGATAGTAATTTGATGCAAAACTTCGTTCGGTTTTGCCGTTTGCTGTAAGTTTGCTGTAAATCTGCTATGAATTTGTGCTATTTGGTTATTGGGGTTATGTTTCAATTCTAAATATGTAATTACATATTAATATTAATTATATTATAATGCCAATTTTACAAAATAGGTACTAGGGTGGATATACCGTTTGTGGTCATTGCTTCTGTTCTGGAAATCTAACATAATTCTAGTCATCTAAAAAGATACACAAATTCTAAGATTATTTCAAAATTCATGATATATCAAAAGTGACGGTGGCCATCTTGTCAGCATAATACTCGTCAATTTAACTAGTTAGAAACTTGAGCTCAAATTTAGTATCTAAATGTGTAACCAATATAAGTACACTTTAGTAAACCCAATATCTGTGTAAATAATGAAAGAAACGAAGATAACAAATCTTATATTACTTGCAAATATAGAAAATTTAAAATCAAAGTATTAAAACAATCTTTCACTCGTTCCTCAAATCTCTAACTTCTACTCTCGCAACAAATTCCTTCGCAATATACTCCAAAGCGCGCTTCCATACCCGCGTCCCTCGCAAAAACCCGAAGTCCCGCGCGCGCTTCCTCACATAAATTTTTCATCTCGCTCGCGCTCCTCGACGTATATCAGCTCGTCATAACGTTCCATTCGCATTTCCACCACCACGACAAAACAATAACGAAAAAAACGCGTCCACCTCTCTTACCCATTCGGCCGCATCCGCTGAAAGCGCAAAACTCGTTCGCGTACAAATACATACCTCGCGGCCATTGCTTCTCTCTCTCTCTCCTTCTCTCGGCCCTTTTTTTTCCGCGACGGCACGGCGGCAGCGGCAGTGGCTGCACAGTAGGGAAGTGCGTTATATACAATCCAAGAGCTTTCTCCGACGTGCGTCTTCGACTGGTCCGACGAGTGAACTGCCCGCGGTGGTTCTTCTTTTCCTTTTTTTCGCTTGGCTCGCGCTACCGCCGGAATGTCGCCCTTTGTTTTGCGCGGGCCGGCAGCATGGCGAGCGAGCGACGAGGTTGTATAATCGGTTGTGGAGTGTTTTATTGGCGGTGCGTGCTCGGAGGGCATGATGAGAGTGAGAGAGGTCTTGGGATTTTTCGATGACGCTGGAAGATGTTGAGGGGAAGCAATGGGATTGGATGTCGATGTAGCTTGAATTGAGCAACGTGTTCGGGGCAATTTTGTAGTCTTTTTAAATTCGAAACTAAAGAAAACAATAGTTATATATAAGTGACTAAAGTTTCTTTTAATTACATCACCGTTACTCAAGTTCATAGGATGTCGGCTTATTATCACGAGATCATAAGAATCTTAGAGGGCGGTAACTCTCTTGTATTGATAAATGGATCAGAATTCAAAAAGTCTAATATACAATCTGGTATAGATTAAAATCTCTTATTTATTAAATAGTAAAAGCATAATGTTTTCGAATGATACGGTTGATATGTAGGGTGAATTAATGCCATAACAATACACGTACATTCTTGTGTCCGTAAATCTAAAACTATCTGCCTGCATTACTCAATCTTCTAAGTCGATTTAATGAAAATTCAGGGGTTCCTTCGATCAACAATACAGATATTTTCGACAGTAATTCAAATCGTTCAAGTTATTGAAAATGCAATACCATCTCATACGTATAATATATTAATTTGGGAGGTCCATAGTTACGGAAATCGTTATACTTTTATGATACTTCAAACGTCGACAGAATTATTGCTTCTATTAAGAAAATCGTGCCATTTGCAGTTAAATTTGAGTGTACTCCTAAAAAGATCTTTAGCGTATTGTAATTCATTTCTGGTAAATTTTTAGTGGATATATACACAAGACACCAACAAATGTTGTTGTACACCTGTCAATATTTGTTCGGTTCATCGTTCACATTTACTTTCCGAATACATTCCTACACTTCATAATCAAAATTTCCAGTTCAACAAATCAATCGTTGCTCTTGATAACAAGTTGCAATTAACTATCTCGTGCACTCACTCATTTACTCTGGCAAAAACATAGAATAATACTTCTATTCGATCTGATCCTTGTACTCTGAGAGTAGTAAAGATTGGCCTCTCCGTGTTATTGCAGAGAGGAACACTTATTTTTAAATCAATAACTATGATAAATTGATTAATATTAACTTATTTCTCTATGAGAATTTTATGAAAACATTTTGGAATACCAAAATGAGTATAAATATTAATTGTGGAATTTCGGGCAGAAACGCTTTTTAATGTGTATTGATATCTCCAAAATAAAGACATACTTTACTGCTACAATTAATAAACGTCTAATTAATTGATATTGATATCGCAAGCGTTTTCATTAGTCCAAAGATATTTTTCTCAACCTGAATTTTGAAACTTATTTTATCAAAGTAATATATATCAATACACCAACAACATTTTACGCACACATCAACTTCTACACTGTTCACCATCCCAGTAACTCATCAAATCCTCCCCGACCCTTCAAAAACAGAATTTTTCACTCCGTAAACACCCCGAAAACTCACGTTCAACTTTCCAAAAAGCACCATCCAGCAAAAACACTTATATATCCAATCTCCTCGTACCTCGAGAAACTCAGCGAGGGCGAGCACTCCCTCGTGCGTACGCACACAAGCAGCGCAATAAAAAAAATAGAGAGAGAGAGAATAAGGCAGAGGGCCATTGTATTCGCCTCTCCTCGTCCTCGTCGTCGCAGAGGGAGAGAGACAGAGAGAGTCTTGGCGTCGCGCGCCATCTTGCCCGATATTGATCGCCTCGGCAGCAGCCAGCAGCAGCAGTTTCCTCGCTTCGCTTTCTCGAGCTCGTGGCGGCTCTCTCTCTCTCTCTCTCTCTCTCTCTCTCCCGGTGCACGGAGCGCGTACGTCTACTATATAGAGCTGTGTGTGTATAGGTATCTACGTAGCTGGTGTGCTCTCTTTTCCTAGGTGCAGGAGAGTCGTGTATCGCCGGGCGTTTGTTCGCCTCGTGGAGGGGAAATTTTTAGCTCGAGGTTGTCTGCGTGTACAGCGCATGAGTGTACTTTTGCGGCGGTTTTTTTCTTGTTGAAATTTTATTTTACGTTGCTGAGGATTAGTCTTGTTCGTCGAGTTAATTTTGGTATAGTTGTTAGGTTTTTTATTTTTATTTTGTATGGATGCGTAAAGCGATCTGGAATATCGTTTCTGGTGCGTCCGACTAGACCTTGTCCTTTTTCTACTGATCTGAACGGTAGAAATGTGAGTGTTAAAGAATATTGTTGAAATTTGGGATGTACAATACTTAGCTGCTTTGCTCATTTATCCAATGAACTACCTTTTAAGAAAACATTTAAATAACTTTTTCAACAGAACAGAAATTTTTATGATAATTCTTCAAATATGATGTAAGAAAAAATTCTCTTTCGGAAATAAATTTTAAAGTAAGCTCCTTTTCCAGCTGAATATAAATACGAAAATTTTTACAAACTTGTATTTTGATAAATTTTGCCCCATTTGTGCACGAGTATTGTTTATGCATTTAAAAAACTCACATTTTTTACCAGGACATAATCGAGAAGCTAAACTCAAAATCCTTAATAGTTCGATTATTATATCTTCGCTAGATATTACTTTCTTTTCCTATTGTATTTCTTACAAAACAAGTACATTCTACGATTAATTTTCTTTATACACTGACTAATATTTTATTCTCCCGCAGCCCTCCAATCTTTCATACGCAACCACATCTTATTCTCGCGCTCTTCACATAACCAAACGTACACACGAACCCCTTGGAATTGGCTAAAACGCTGCAAGGATCTTCACATTGTAAATCTTTCTTTATTCACTCAGCGCGCGTATACCTCTCCCCTTATCTCCCCCCTCCCCCCTTCGTACACATCTTTTTGTCGCGCGCGCACTCACAATGTCATGCGTCCCGCGCGCCGCGGGGAGTCTGCGCGGGAGGAGGAGCGGAGAGCATCGACCATCCTCAAAATGGCGACGACGCTGCCTCCTCGTGTTACGCGATCTTTTATTCGATTCTCTCTCTCTCTCTCTCTTTCTCTCTCCTCGGGTATATACACTCCACCTCGCGTATAATACGCATATATATACCTATACATTCATTCAGTCAATGGCGAAGAAGGGGGGGGGGGCAGGAGAAATAAAAGAAATAAAGAAAAGTATAGAGAGAATCGCTACTGCTGTGCCGGCGTGATGGAACAATGCTTCCTCCTCGCGATAAGATGGAACGAAACGCTCGTGGGGGGGAAGGAGATTCCGATTCCTCGGCGATTCTTCTTCTCGTGAGTGTGTGTGTGTGTGTGTGTGTAGTGTCTCGAGAGCGAGCGAGGCCTTTAATGCCCTGCCTTTTATCCGTCTCGTTCCTTTTCTCCTCTACCTCGGGCAGGTTCGACGTCCATGTATTCAGGGAGATTTGCATATACGGCTACTGCCTTGGCTGCTGCAGGAGAGCCCGCTAGTCGCGGATGGCGCGTTGTGTATATGTATGTGGAGAGGCGTGGACTCGACTCGCTTTCAAAGCGAACTTTCTTTTGTGGAGCATGTGTGCTGTATACTTTCGCGTAAGAGGGCTTTTTGTTGGATGAATTTATTCAACTTCGTGGAATGTAAATAAATTTGCTTTTTAGGGAACACGTCTGTGGAGATAAATTTGTCATTTGATAATTGCACCAGATATTGTTATAGTGACGCATTTTAAGAATATATTGTTTTGAAAAGAAAAATGAAATCAGTATAACGAATGATATTTTTATTTTAGTAACATTAATAATAATAAGTCAGGGTTATAGTAAAGATACATTTATAGGGGACCTATAGAATTCATATTAACATGAAGGGTTTATAAAATTTTAAGCATTTGAACGAAAGTTTTCTTCTGTTTAGAGTGAAAATTATAAACCAGAATTGATTTTCTTCATTTTTATTACTTAATGGCTGAGAAAATATGGATTTTTTCACTTATTTCATCGGAGTTGGCTCACTTTTTTTTAAAGTTTGCCTTCACTTTCCCTAGTTAAATTTGTGTTAGTGTTTATATTGGAGAAACTCTAAACAATAGAGTCAGTTTTGTATGCCTCCGTTTCCTGACTACATACGTATCCGTGGGCATCCTTTCATGCATGGATTAATTGATTTCTTTTTATATGTCTGAAAGACTCAAATGAATAAATCAAGCTTTGACATTTTAATACTGTAAATATTTAAAAGCTCATGAGACTGGAAAATATGAAAATAATTGTGTTAAAATATATGAAGTATTGTCGAATTCACAAAAAGCATAAGAAAGATGGGTCTGATAGACCCATAAAAGAGGCATTAGGTGTAAAAATATCAAAAGAAAATCTAGAATCAACCTAAGATCATTACATATTTTAGAACTCAACTATTCTACATACACCTGAATTTAATGTGGCTACAGTACAGTAATTGATTCCTTTTTGTAGGTCTATGAAACCCAACAAATTGTCAATACGTTAATGTTTGAAGGTTATAAATATTTAAAGGTTATACAGTTTGGAAATATAAAAATATATATCAAATATCATCTGACTTGCAGAAAACATAAGAAACATGGGTCCACTAGACCAAAGATTCTAAAACATCAAAAGGAACATAGAGTTTACCTAAGATATCTATTCTAATACTCATATTTTCTAAATTAGCATATTAGCCACATTGATTTATATCTAAGCTCATCACAATATACTAATTAGACCCTCGTTATGGGTCTGTAAGACCCATACGAATTGTCAGTACGTGTAATATTCCAAGAGTCTAAATATTTAAAGATTCATAAAGCCTGTCAACATAAAAACATAGAAAATATTGTCTAACTTGTGCATAGCATAATAAAAATGGGTCTAACAGACCCTGTAAATGAAAATAACACACCGAGACATCAAAAGAAACCTAGGGTCCAACGCCAAAATGTCACGACTTCAAGCCTAACTTCAACCCTTTTTCTCTCTGTTTCTCTCTTACCAGGTCTGGTTCCAGAACGCCCGCGCCAAGTGGCGACGCATGGTGCTGAAGCAGGAGGGCAAGTCGGACAAGTGCGGCGGTCCCGGTGGCCTGGGGCCCGGCGGCGTCGGCGGCCACGATTCCGGCAGCCTGAGCGAGCTCGAGCTGTACGGCGGCAGCGCCGGCAGCCAGGGCGGCCCCATGAGTCCGCCCTTCGTCCTGGGCGGGCCCCACAGTCCGGCCTCGCTCGGCTCCCTGGACTGTGCGTGATCCGGCCCGAGCGAAATGAGCTTCTGGATGAGAAGAAACGCGAGGACGATGCCGACGGGCCCGACGTGAATCGCGAGTGCCGCGCCGTCCGTGCGGATGCTGTTGGACGAAAGTTAGCGAGGTCGGGAGTGCGCGAAATTAATGATCCTCGTTGAAAGAATCGTGGTGGAAATTGAGATGGAAAATTCAGGTGGAATTCCAGATGGGTTCGGGTAGATGTCCAGGATGAGGATGCAGGTGTTTTGATGAAAATTTCTTAAAATCGCTTTTTTACAATAGTGATCTATATACGTTACCCGTGTGTGTAACCATATTTCGTAAAGAAAAGTGATTTTATAGAAAATCCAGTAAAATCAACTTGGAAATCTACCTGGAAATTCACTCATATCCAACAAGAGATGCAGTAAAATATATCAGCTGGTGATTAAACGTGGATCGTTAGTCTGGAAATCCAGTGTAATCCACCTGCAAATATACTTGAATAGCCATCTGGATTTTCTGGCTGGATTTCCAGGTCGATTTTTTTTAACAGAAGAATGATGCGATAGTATTTGAGATGAGATTCTTTTGGATTCGATTACAATTAGATGTGGATTTATGCAGATTACCATTGGACATTTGCGGGAGTGAGAATGAGAGTGATTCAAGTTACGTGTTTACAGTTTCGAGAAATTTAAGGGAAAACTTGAGACCCAATCAATTAACTATCTATTAACACTGAAGTTTATTAGAGTATTTAAATACATATTTGATGTAAAAATGTAACTTCTTTAAGCAGCTTTGACGTACATGTTTATTAGTTCTCAATACCATAAATATCAAAAACTCAAATTGTTGAACTTAGATCACTACCATTCCCATCTCTACATTTGATATTGGGGTCTAATTGTATTGAACCCAATCAAACCCTGCATACCGATTCTTATTATATAATAGTGGCATCACAATGTTCTGTATAAATATATGATATGTCTAAATTATGTTTTGGGTATCAGGTTATCTTTAGGTGCTCTAAAAGGATTCAAGCCCTAACCGGAAAGATCTTTGTATACTTTGAATAGTCTTTATATAATTTTAATAAATTAAATACTCGAATGATATTATTGGAATGCTGTGATGTCGTTATTATGAACTAAAACTTGATTGTTAATGACGATTTAAAATTTATAGCATTTTGAGCAGAATTGTGATTGGACACTATGTATACGCTCTCTATTAAAATTTTATCAGCAACTGCCGATATTATATCATCTTGCATCTAAGATCATAATTTTTGGAGACTTGTTCACCAATAGCAAATTGAATTTTTGCACCACGAGTTGTGATAAGTATAGGGTGCCACTTCTTTCCGAAATCCTGGTGCAAATAGAAGTTGTACTGATTCATGGGAATCGAAATATTGGTATATTAGGTTTTATTGCGAAAACAAAAAACTCGGGTCACAGGGACCAAAATTTTTAGTTCTATAGAAACTGAATATTGATCGTCGTACAGGTTGTGGTAAAAATTAACGCTTCAGCTGATGGAACTGAACATTTTGGTCACAGTATTTTGTTGGTATTGTCTAGAGTTCTCTCTTAGTGGACTAATAGCGCTGATCCGGACAATAAGAAAGGGGTTTCGTTGTTATCTCGATGATGTTTGTATCTAATATGGTGATTTATTAGCTGAAAAGCAAGAGAAAGTGAAGTAAAAGTCTCTTTAAACAAGGATTGGTTGGATTTCTTACCAGTCAAGTACTCAAATAAATAGAGTAACGTACTACTATGATGTAATAATAATGTACTAAAATATTTACAAAATTCCTGATGCGAAAATTTCATCAATTTCTGTTTAATCAGTTTCTGATTGGTCCGAAGCTGGACCAATTATGACGACTTGCTCCAATCTTAACCAACCCAGTGAAAATAGATTTCTAGCGCTCAAGCATCATCGAGACAAAAGAGCAATTGTTGAAGCCACGACTACCGGATCATCGCCCGATGTAAAAAGGCTAACCTCCGAGGCATTGTACTATATATATTATATATATTGTATCCGAGAGATGCGAACGATATCGACGTAACGTCGAGTGTATTTATTACTTCTAGCACGGACTGGGTGTTTAAAATAAATATAAAAAAAAACAGAAAATGTGTACAGAGTCAAGTATAAGTGTGCGAGACACCCAGCGAAGTGCACGGAAGCGCGCGCGATGAATGAAAAGAAAAGAATTATTGTAGCTGTAGCGTCGAGCTCGAGATTGTGTGCAGAGGGCAGAGCTTTGGGGCTCGCGCGGCCTCGGATGTCTCTCAAAGAGACTCCGCGGAACTCGCATATATATACACGTTGAGGCCGCGCGCACCGCGAAGCCACTCGTGGCGAGATCTGTAATTATAGAATTATTTTCAAGTGAAATTATATTTATGACGAGGTAACAACTGGCCAGCGCGCGCGTCATTGAACCGATCGTGACGTTGACCTTTCGAAGTATAGGAGACATGTTAAAGATGGCGCCCAACGTTAATTTATTAAAGAGCAGACGAATTTTTCATTTTATTTTATTTAAAAGAAAAGGGGTGTTCAATTTACAATGACAAAATGGCGCTCGAATTGAGACACGCCGATATAGCGCCCAAAATGAAAAAGGTCGAAAAGCGTCTGAAAACATATTCCTTGGAAGTGTCGTGATTGTTTAATGACGTGTGTGAATGCGCATGCGTGTAAATAGACAACTGTAATGAACAAAATAATTAATAATAATAAAAAAAAACCAAGCGTAAACATATGGTGAAATGACGGAGGCGATGAAGTAACTACGTTCCTCTCGACTCGGTTTGGCGCCCGCGTATAGCGCATTCTTATAGCGGAACCGAAATAAGGAATTTTAGCGCTATCTCGTTCTAGTGAAGGTGAACCGGCAATTAAGATTTACAATTTACTTTCTTCTTTTCCTTTTTTCGCATTACATTCTCTACGTCTTCTATGTCATCGTACGATCCTACACACTTGCCCCTGTAATGAAATACGAAAGCGTCTAACGTCGTCAATTTTTCGCAGGACAAACTATGTTTTCTTTCCGTCTACTTTTTATTTTTCATCGAATATATTTTCACAATCATACATATCACTGTGTACTTTGTCTTTATTTACCCAACACCGCAAATTACATCCTAGTATTATAACACTTAGATCCTATCCTTATACCAGTAACAAGTCCTGAATTAATATTTTACAATATCCTTATAAAATATGTTTTTTTTCTTATCAAATAAAAATTATTTACAAATCATAACGTAAGTATACTCTTCATCTGCTAAACATACAGGATAAAACTGTTGCAGCTGATGGATATAACAATTTGTAGAAATAATTTTTCTATGAGATGGTAGTACTTTTATTTAGCACACCTTGTAATTTTGCAGATACATTAGAAGAGAATTTAAAGCTACCTGCTAGCGAAGCTACAATTGTATTTTGAAGTGGCGGCCTTCTAGTAAACACCACGTTATCAAGAGCCGTTTCATTATGCTTAAGTTTCTCGAGTAACGAGAATTTTGTTTGAGTAAAATGATTGTTTATTTACATTTATAAGCTTTACAATCTTTATAATGGTAACGAGTAAATATCAAGCAATTTGATTTATGTGAACTACAAAATGCTATATTTCTAGATACAAAAATATAAACTGGAACTTTATCTGGTCTACACTGGAAGAAATAAGTAAAGTTTCAAAGATATGCACGATCAATACTTTCAATTTTATATGAAAAAACTAACAGTTTCACGAAAATCAACTATATATTCAACGATAATAAATTCATATTTCTAACAACTATCTAAATAAAACTGCAATGAAACGGAATCTAAGAGAAAAATGTAATTTTAAAATTTCTTGTCTTATAGAAAAGAACGTTCCTCACATCCTAACCAATCTAACTTTTCATCCTCTAAACACCACCACATTAAACCTCCAATCACCGCGCTCCATTTCTAACCTATACCCGCACTCATTACACAACATACCTGCACCTGCAACACGTAGCAGCGCCATATGAAATATACATCCATGGGCTATGAATTTTCCCATACCAGTGAGAGCCGCCGCGCGTCGATCGCCAATATATGTCCTGCACTGGCGATTTCTTTTTCCCATTTTCAGCCGTAGCCACAGCTACAGCAGCAGCAGCGGAGAAAACGAAATATATCCTCAAAGGTAAAACGAGGCCTGCGAGCGAGTTGTGCACCGCCGGGGCAAAAAGCTGCAGCGTGGCAATTAATCTTTCACTCTGGAGACAAGCGGCAGCAGCAACGGTGAACAGGACTGTGTGGTGTGTGTGTATATATATGTGTGTATATTGGAGGTCCGCTAAATGTCTTGACGGCAAGGAGGAGGAAGAAAAAAAATGGCGGAGCTGCACACACACACGCTCTCGCTGCTTTTTGACAAGTGGGACTCTGCTCGGGCTACGAAACGAGCGAAACGGACCTTTGATGTCGTAGCTTCGTCGTGGGTATATAGCCACGGTGCCAGTGCAGCAGCGTGTAGCCCCGATATATGTTTGCACACTCGGGAGGGATCGGTTATCTCGGCGGATATATCGGACCTTCCTGCTCGCTCTGCAGTGGCCTGGTGTGCGCAAAGGGAAAAAATAATAAAGATATATAAGTTTAGTTTGATCGAGTGATTTGATTCGTGGATTTGGGCTTTTTTTCTGTGTAGCTTGAAATTAAATGTTAAGAATGGATATATATATATATATATATATATATATATATATATATATATATATATATATATATATATATATATGTTAAAGAAATGCATTAGGGTATTTCAATAATATGTTTCTACTTAAGGGATTCTTTCTTTTAAGGTATTTTAAAAAAATACAAGGATCATTTATCTCTGTTTAGTGATCTGTAAGTAATACTTGGAGATGGTCCAAGAAAATTTTTAGTATCAATGCTCATTTTCAACCTAATACAGGTTTTTTCTAATTTAAAAAGTATTACTAATTGAGAAGAGAATGCAGCTATTTTTCAATTTTACGGATGGTCGTGCACTTCACCGCGTGAACATTGCTGTATACCTAATTTAAAAATTAACGAGTTTTAAATATCGCGAATATTAAATAAGATGAATAGCAGATAAGGCAGAAGTCGAAAATCACAAAAAACGGATAATGCAAATTTGACTGAAGGTTTATTTGAATATCGAAACAAATACTTATCTAATTGGACGTTGTCCAACTCTACTTACCTCCATTCACCGATTTAAATAAGCTGTCGAGAAATTATTTCTGGTATCTATAAATACAGCTCCGTACCTGTAGTTTGATCTCATGAATCCCAAAAACTGAAGTACAACTAAAAACTTTAGCATGTCTCATATCAAAATATCGAATATACAGACATACTGCATTATATATCATGAAATAGGAACAATCGAATCAAACTATCGTCACTATGCTTTATGTTAAACATCAAAAGCATTTCTCAAAGCTTTATGAGAATCTGCGACCTACAAATGAAATACTCTCATTGAGACTTATATTTATTTGAGATGGTGTTAACACTATTATTATTGTTTCTATATATTATGTATATTATTTAACTGACCATATGTTTTAATTTCATATTTAATAGATAGATAATTACCTAAAATAAACATTTACTCAACAGTCTATCTGTTAACTTCGAAGTTATATAAAGTTAAAACTCAAAGTAAACCATATACGATTTCACATATGTATTACGTGATCGCGCGTCTGAAATTATTTTTCATTTTCGGTGAAACCACTTCTTATCAATGAAGTTATAAGTGTATTTGAGAAAGATATTTGAAGTGTTTGAAAGGCAACTGCTAAGTTGGAAACTATAAAGATAAAGTTAGCGAAAATTTAAGAATTAAAAAGAAATTAATTATTTAACAAAAACGGAAATTCATAAAGAAAATAAATATTCCCTCTTAAAAGAAGACATCACCAAATAGCGGATAATTTTTTTGCGACCACTGTTGACTGATAAAGAGGTTTCGTAGAAGGTTTTTCTGTAAATACATAGTATTGAAATAAATTTATCTCAAATATAGAATAATCTATGTTTTTACACACGTTATTTCACAAAAATTATTTGATAATAACTTGCCTTTAATTATAGTGGCTGACTTCATACCAAGTTTAAGTGAATTTCGTCAAGCTACACTAAAGCTTAGTCGAATATCGTTTTGCTAAACAATTGGTTAACTAATGAATAAGTTCAAGCGGAAACATATGCAAGTTCCCTATTATTTTATAATATTTGAAGTATAGGAAAAGTCTCGAGAAGCGCTTGTTAGCTTGTTTAAATTTTAATTTGTAAAACGACATTTTTTAATAAATATATAAATAAATAATTATATAACACTGTATTACACGAATCAAGAATCATTAATTACTTCATAAAGAGTACCTTTCATCATTAAAAAACTTCAATCAAATGGAAAATATTACCGATCTACTTTACACTTCATAAACAATTTTTTATAATTAAAAACATATACTTCACTAATGATACAGCAAAGCACATTATTTTTCACAAATCCAACTTCAAATACTCGTAAAGTTCTGGAGTACGTATTTTCAAAGTGCTCGAGAAGCGGCGACCACTCGTTCAGTCAACGAGCGAAATTCGTGACTTCGTTCTCGTCTCTTTAAAAACTTCGTTACCACCGTAGTATCGGAAATCTATAATGAACGCTAGAGTCTCTGTAGAATCTTTGCAGTATTTTTAACGTCCGAACTCCACGGTTCAGATGCATAGCTGCGGAAGGTGAATTTCTTAAAGTACGTATCGTTAGTTTGAAACTAAAGAAATTGAACGTTTTTCGTGGTGCTAGAATATCGAAAAATGTTGAGAATTAAATTTACTTTCAAGACTCTGCTTTAATCGAACTTTCTTAATGGAAAAAAATTTCGAACACGAGAAAAGTCTGGCGCGTTGAGAAAATTACACTAATTCGAAAAAAATGATAAAACTCCTTCTAAAACTTAAACTTAAGCTTTTTATTACTATTAATCTCTTCCAGAACATCTAAGTAAGTATTAGCAAATGTTGCGATAGTAATCTTGGAATCTCTAGTTCTCTATTCTGAGAAACAGTTTAAGTTATAAGAACAATATTCAGTTTTCTATGTACTCGAAAATGTTAGTAGAAATATAGAAATAAGGGGAAGCTCTGCTTCATTCTCTTGATAAAGATGACGATGATAATGATAATGACGATGATGCTGCTGCTGCTGCTGCTGGTGATGATAATGATGATTATGAGGATAACGATGATAGTTGAACAACATGTTGCAGTAAATGGAAATTCTCTGTAGTTAGAGAAAAATTGCTTCACGTAAATTTTTGAATTCAAGAGAGTTTGTTGTATTAAACACTTCGTCGCGTTTAAAAATATTCTTGTCTCTGTTTTCTCATCTTGTGTCTGTTTCTTTAATGAATATTGATGAAGTCAATACATGACATTTCATTGATGAAGTATAATTTGCCCATACCTAGTATGTTGCGCCATATAATATCTCAGTTTTTTCTTACCTTCTCATACCCATACACCTAAACCATTCATCGCAGGCATTTCCGCTATAAGCACCCAAACAACCGATCATATATCTTCAAAAGGAAATAGTTCCCCAATTCATCCTTCAAATTTCAACCCGAAATCAGTTCTTCGTCCTCATGATCTGTAGAAAGCTAAAAATCTGTAAAAAAAAATCAATGACCACAGACGATGTCGTCGTCTCCTTATCTCTGTGTCATAATAAGCATCGATCTTTCTCGTATTCTCTCTCTCTCTCTCTCTCTTTCTCTCTCTCTTCTCTCTCTTGTTATTTCTACAAAAACAAAACTTACTCACTATAAAAAAGAATCTATACTGAAAATTCAATGCAATAAAAAATAATTGTCTCTGAAAGTAAATAACTCCAAAAGATTTCTTATAACAAAAGAATTTTTTTTTCTAAATTATCCTGAATTTTCTTTCTTGAAATCAGTAATTTTTTTCTAAAATTTAATAAATGTCTTGCATTTTTAATATAAAATTATGTAAAGCACCTTTAAACACGTTTGTTTATGTATATATTATCGTTTTTTTTTAAACTTTTTAACAGTAAAAATATGCGTATTATTGAAACAAACAGTGTAAAATATATGCTGTTAATCAGACAAAATGGTACTCTGCGTCCTTTTTCGCCGTGGGAATATTTACACTGATTAACAGGTTATACTTTATTGTATTTCAAAAATTCATATATTTTTATTATTGAAAAGTCGAAAACAACTGTATTTACATAAATAAATAATATATGAAAACGCTGTTCTAATGTAAAGAAAAAGGTTTTCTACTAAAATAAAAACGGGGACAAAAAATCACAATATTTTGCACATCAGCCATATATAATAATAGTTAGTAAGTTAATCAATGAATGTAATAATAAACTTAACTATAATTAAATATATATGTTTTATTGAATTATAGTTAAGTTTATAAATATAAATATACAAGACAATTATTAATTGCTTGTCTCCTTCACAAAAACAAGTAATAATTCGTAATCTAAAGATTAACAGTCTCAGAGACTTTATATACTTGTGCAATGATAATTACGTAATAATGTTAATTATAGCTAATCTAAATAATATACCGCCAAAATAGGATCCATAATGAGCAGTTAAACCTGCATAATACCTAAATTAATCAAGAATATCAGTAAACTAAAAACTGCACAAGGCCATACATGCTTATAATCAAACATCTAAAGTTATAGGATGCCTAAAAATGATACCTAGCACCTGTAGTTTCATCCTATAGGTCCTTGGGGTCAAGATATGACAATTTGTATTCAAAATATGCGTTATTTCAGTAATAATGGTACCTATTTTGTATCATAACTCTGTAAGTTATTTTGCTAGAGAAATGATGTAATAAGATTAAAAATTGACTAAAAGTGCTTTAATTTACTCTTGTTTTATATAAAAATATTATTCTGTTGTAAAGTTATGAACTATCAAAAGTGATGACGAAAAATACATGGAAAACTACTCAATTTAAAGAGCTGAAAATCCTCAAATTTTCATGCTTTTTTCGTCTTTATTTTGATTGTTCATAACTTTGCAACAAAATAATATTTTTATATGAAACACAGGTTAAATTAAAGCTCTTTTAGTCAACTTTTTTTTATCTTAGTACATCAATTCTCTAGCAAAATAACTTGCAGAGGTATGATACGAAGTATACGTACCATACTTTTACTGAAATAACGCGAATTTTTAATACAAACGGTCATATTTTTACCCCGAAGGCCTCAGGGACAAAAATACGGGTGCTAGACATCATTTTTAGGTTCCAGAAACCAGTTCCTGAATCGTCATCGAATACCGCTTCCCGCAGGTTGTGGACTCTCCTTGTAAGTGTAAATTTGTTATAAAATTAGTTTGTAATACACAAACTAGTGAAAGGATCCCATGCGCATTGCTTACCACGATATTTAAAAATGTTCTCTGGTAGCAAATAATAACAGAATCTTTTGCAATTTTAACCAAATAATCCTTATGCAAATTCAGAGGGCATAGGAAACCGATTTTGTACTAAAAAATGTTGTATAAAATTTATTAAATAAACGTTTTACTGTGAACTTCGTATTTGTATAAACATTATCTAGATACATTTTCAAAAGATTCTGTTATCATCCGGATTCGTAAAACAGTTTTGAAAAGTACTCTTTCTCCTCCCCTTAAGAAGATACACGAAAAAGAATATTTCTGTTTAAACCGGATTTATATGTCAGACGGTCACAAGGATATTTCTTTTAATTATTATTATTTTTAATTTTTTTTATTTCCATTGTTATTTTTCCGGCTGTCTCTTATTACAAACAAAGGTTCACTCATAATAACTAAACACCTCTCTTTCCACGCTCACTTTTCACAACGACAACTTTCCACACGCGTAAACGAGGAACCCTCCTCATATTCCGGGGCCCGTGTTTTCCGTTCGCATAGGCCGAGCGCTTATTCTCGCAGCCGATCAGGCGTGCCGTAGCGCCGTAGCCGCACGAGAAAGAGAGAGAGAAGAGACACCAAACGGAGACAGAGAGGAAGAGATCTTTCCCGCGATGGGTCGCGGATGCCGAGATGTCGATAAGCCGCGGCGGAGAGATGATCGATGCGACGACGACGAGGACGACGACACACGGCTCTTGTGCACTGCGCTCGGTGACTTTTTTCACAAGCGTCAAGTCCAAGCGCGCGCGTGTATATGCGTCCCTGCGGACGTGTAGTGTAATGTATCCGCTTGCTCGGCTTTCTCCTCGGCTTGGGGTTTGAATGGAGGGAGAAAGCGAGAAGATAAGGAAGGAACAACGGGATTTGATTTGTCGGGGTTCGCTGGAGTCTGTCGTGGGAGAGTCTGGAACGAGCGCGAAGTCGACGATGCTGGGGATGGGATGAGTTTGGAGGTGGAACTGGAAAACATCAGGTGATCGGACGAGTGTGTTGATTACGGATATATAGGAGGAAATAGTATATATTTGAATGTATGTTTTTTGTGTTGAATACTTACACTGAATATTGAGTGTTTGATCAGTATAGACTGTGTATTTATTCACAACGAGCACGGTAAGTTTGAGAATTGACTCATGAACTTCGTTCTTTTTTTAATTGAGAGCTGACCCTCAAAACTGAGTGTTTGAGCTAACTCACATAGTTCGGTGTATAATCTCAATATCTAAGAGGTAACTTTCAAAGTTGGGCGTAAACTCTCAGATATTCTAATTGTTTATATGTGACGCGGTCTAAAATAACTGTTTCGTAATAATCGTCCATATATAGCTTAAAAACTACATTAGATAGTTTTTATATTATCACTATATAAATAATATTTTAGTAGAGAAAAATCGGAAAATAAAAAATGTAAATAGATTTCTTAAATCTCTTTAAGAAAGCATAGCTTTAATGTAATTAGCTGCGATTTCTATTGAATCATAACCCAAATGAAAGCAAAGTGTTTCAATTATTATGAATAACTTTTACTCTGTATCGAATTTTACTCTAAAAAATGATAAAATACGCATTATAATAAGATATACATAAACATCAACACTTTGACCAAACAACTTTATACAAAATTATGTATTATCGCACCAAAAAAATCTGTCAACCACGTCAACCCAATCAAAATCTTCAAAACCTTCAAAAACATCCTATAAAACAATTCAACGCACGACTCATAAATTTATTAACAGCAGCGCTCCCTCTGAACTCCCAAAACTAAAAAAGACCCACCGCCTGCAGAAAGAGAGAGAGAGAAAGAGAGCTAAGAGAGTCAAAGCCGAGGGTGAAAGAGGAAACGAGCGAAAGATCCGCCAACATTATAGCACAAGTGCAGAGAGCGACTGGTGCGGCGGCGCGCTCGCGTCGTGAATTTATCGTCGCCGCGAGAAGGCCGCGATTGTCAAACGGCATCCGAGCATGAACGAGACGTTGACACGCCGCTGGCGCACAGAGATTATCTTTCTATGCTCTGGGCTCGTCTCTCTGTGTATATGTGTGTGTGTGTGTGTGTGTTTGTGACCTCAAAAAAAGGAGAGTTCGGAGCAGCCGTCATCGGCTCGTCGTCGTCGCGACTTCTTCCTCCTATCTTGCGGGACGGTTTTTTATTCTTTGCGAAGTCGTGTTTTCTGCGACGAGTGTGCAAAAAAGGGAGGGAGAGAGGCAGAGATAGAAGCGTTTCTCAGGCAATCGAATATTCATAACAGGCTGATTTGTTTTGAGGAGCGACGATTTGAATTGGGTTTGATATATCGGTTGGTGTATTGGAGAATAGGCTGTTTTGTGGATTTTTTTATTGTTGGGCTTTTTTAGAGTCGTTTTCGCGTGGATGATAGCTTTGCTCGATTTGTAGCAAAAAAAATTACTACGTTGTGTTCTAATAAGATGAATGGATGAATGGCGCATTATTGAGATATAATGAGTCGATAGAGAATTACAATACTGAGTAAAATAAAACATGAATAATCGTCGGTTTTATTTTTTATTGATATAATGTTGAGTGATGTGTGTTTTTTAGTAACATTCTTGTTTTCCTAAGTGTCAGATAATATGTCCGAGCAGTTCAGTTATTCGCCTATACACCTAAGTGACGTATTGCACCTACTAGAAATGAAGTTACACCTACCAATAGGATATATAGTCACTGAAAAAGTAAAATGGCAAATTTCTAGACATCCACAATTTTATTTATTTATTAATTTATTTACTTATTTGACCAGAAAAAAAATTAAATAGTTATATTTAATAAAATTTAATATAAAGCTGAATCTTTGATTCAATTGACAAAAATATTACAGAATTTGGAGCGATTTCATGCAGAATAATACCTATCTATTTTTATATATTTGAAGTAAAAAATAAAGTAGAAACGTCAAACCCCTTAGAATGAAGAAATATAAAACATGTAAAATCTCCCTTTGGAGGCATATGCGTATAATTTAGTGATATTTCAAAGAAACGAATTATGTAATTTATCTAAATTGAAATATTGTTATAAAAAATACGAGTCGATGAATCTTTAAATTTCTTTTTAATTTCGAATTTTCATTAAAAAACGAAAAACATGAGCTCTGTTTGGTAAAGAATGACCGTACCATTCTCGAAATATACTGGATCAAAAAAGAAATTTAAAAAAACACAACCTCAAATAGCTCGAAATATAAAGATCGTTGTGATCTGGACTTAAGGTGATGTTAAACCCCGTGTTATTGGTAAATACAGGGAACCACTTTTTTTATTCATTTTCCAATTTTAAGAAAATATCTCTATGAAAAGTTGTTCTATGTGGTTGGAACAACAACTTTCCATAGAGATATTTACTCAAAATTGAAAATGAAATGAGTAAAGTGGATCCTCGTATTTGTCGGTGACAGGTGGCTTTATCATCACCTTAAAAGTAGTTCAAGAGAGACTACAGAGCTACCCTCTTGGAAAGTTTCAGATCAAATGCTCACGATTTACGCCAGAATTCGTTACTGACTAAAAATCGATTTTTTATACAAAAAGATTTTGCTCTCTTCAGAAGAAAAACATAAAGCCACAAAAATCTTACAGAATATTCTTTTCCATATTCCTAATTATCTAAACTTTTTTGAAAATTTTCCTTGTTATATTTCACAAATATAACCCTTTGAACAGAAATGATAATTTCGTGAATAACAAAACAAGGGAAATAGCTTATTCAAAATTTCGTATGGGAAAAGATAGGTAATTTTATGATCTTTCAAATGCATTTTCACTCAATCTATTATATTATTTGTATGGTATCAAAAAATCCAAAAAACTAAAACTCAACAATCGAAAAACAGCTAAAAACGAAAATGCATCAACAAATAAAATAAAATTTTTGGTCCACCGTCCTTAAAGAAAAACAAAAGTCAATAAGCTCCGAAATATTATTTTTCACCGTGCATATTCAGAGTAAAGTTCATCCATCCATACACATCCATACACACACACACACACACACCCGCACACACACACACACACACACACACACTCACACACACACACACACACACACACACACACACACGAACTCACGCACGCACGCACGCACGCACGAACGCACGCACGCACACACGCACGCACGCACGCACGCACGCACGCACACATGCACGAACATACACACACACATCCATATATTTTCTAAATATAGTGTATTTTGATTTCCAGTATCTCAAAACATGTTTGTGAATATTACACATTGATTGACGATTTTTTACGTATTTTAATTTCACAACATATTGTGTAAATAATACAAACTAATAATGCTTTTATAATAAATATTTTTATGGTGTGTATCATTGATTATTTGCAGCAAGTAATATAAAAAATAAAAAGTAAATGTTTTACTTGCTTTATTTTCTCAGAATCGGATATATAACTGCAAAAGCAACTTTTTGAAATAAATATCTTCAAACGGTTTCTTTCAGACACTACAATATATACTAAGAGCCATCGTTTTCATTGACAAATAAATATTTCAAGTAGTTACCAAAAATTGCACAAAGAAATATATGTATAAATATACCACTACACCCGAATAAAAAGAGCAAGTTAAAAAAAGAAAGCGCCTCATTACGCTTTCCCACATAGAACCCTTCCTTCTCATTCCCATTTTCGGTACGAATGAGCTCGCTCGCGCTGTTCCGTCGTTCGCTTTGGTCTCGTCTTATTTTGTCGCCGCTGTTGCGCTAGAGGGTGACAAACAGCCCCGGATTCCAGAAATTCGCTACGAGCGGCACACACTGCTCCGATTTAGAAGCGGGCGCTCGGGTAAAGCGACGCCTTTGAGCGGAGCTGAAGAATCGAGTCCCGCTCGTTCGCGGAACTGTTATTTATTCTTATCGATGTGGATAAAAGTGTGCGCGTGGTGGAGGAATGAGCGAGAAGGGCGATGATGCTCTTTTTTAATATTGTTGTTAGTTTTCTTTTGAAAATATTTTACTAGTTTTTGTACAAGAATATATAAAATCGTTAATTTAGACAATAATAAAACTAAAAAGACATCCTAAAACCTTTGCAATACCGTAAAATACGAAAAGTTAAATATGAAGGTTATGTTGGCCAATTTTTGTATAAATACGAAATGCGTTACAACAAAGGCTTTGTATATACTACACTAACACACACCTTGATTAATATTTTGTTAAAATTCTCACCTGACCGCGTATAAATTAGTGCTATCGAATTATTTTTCGGACCACTTTACTCCGATTCACTTTACCCCGAGACGTCGGTTTTTTAAAATGTTTGTTTAAAAAAAGAAAAACCTCTTTTATAACTCTGTATTCTTGGTAATAGTAAGTAAAACGTATTTGAAGTAATTAGAAAAAAAATTGAGCAATAAAATTGATTATAAACATATTTAATCGTTATAACGAATTCGGCAACCAACTTTTAAGATAGAAAAATACAATTATTTTTCTTTCATAAAATATTAATTGATATGCAATAAAACTTTTTGGAAGATTTTGCACGTTCGCCACGATCTTCCACCGTGGACGGCGTAGCTTTAACAGCTCCTTTCAAAGTTCTTGTACATAGTATATCCTAAAGTTAATTTAAATCTAAATTTACAACTAGCTGAACAATTTTGTATTTGTTTACTTTTGTAGTAATCCCAAAATCATTTAAGACATCAACTTTCTTTTTATTCATATCTGATGAGTATCTGTTATTTTTTTAACCGATGTAAACATATCGTACTCTATTCTCTTCAGTTAGCTGACAAACATTCTAATCTGGAAATCCTCATTCTATACACTCAACAATCCACACTGTCCAATCATATATATGCTTATCAGACAGCACCCCTCAAAGAACTACAAAGCAAACTTCCAAACCTATTCCCATACACCCACCAAAGAAACCCTCTCTTCTCTTCCTCCCTCTCCACGCGTCACATCACCCATATCCACACACGTAACGGAACAGCGACATCGCAAGTCCCGGGCGACCTCGATGCACAACAGCATGGCGCGCACCTGCGATAAAACAACACATGCATGCATGTGTGTGTATATATGTATAAGCCGCGAATCCGGGGCGGACGGAATTTAAATTAATTGACGCGCTGCGCTGATCAGCCGAAGGCATAGGGGGTGGGCAAGACTCGTGGCCCGTTAATTGGCAGATTATGGGGAGGCGGGTGAGCGCTCGTTAGTCCTCGCTCTCGGCACACGCTCGTCTACACGTGCTTTACGCTGTGTTATATACAGGGTATGTGGGTGTGTATATATAGCTGTTACGTCCGCGTGACGCACAGGTGGATCTCTTTGAAGCTTTGGTTTTTTTAGAAAGATTTGTCGCGTGTTGCGTGGGTATGGACGATGACGTAACTTTCTTTGTAGGAGGATCGGAATTGAGGTAGAAGGCTGGATATGAGTATTGTTGTGCAATGAGTGATGTTAGGAAAAATCGTTCGATCGTGCGATGGTAATAGTCGGTATACCGAGAGTCTTAAAAGCAAATTATCTGCACGTTCTATTAATATTGATAAGATTTTTATTAATTTGATTTTTCACAATAATTAGGTAAAAATATGAAAAAATTTATTTATTTTAGAGTTTTAGAAAAAAAATGGATAATAACTTGAAAATGTTAGTTAGTAATGTTGGTTAGAATTGTAATATAATAATAATATACGTGTCAGAATTATCAAACTATTTTTAACTTTTTGTTACCATGCTTTTAAATAACAAGTTTTTGAGTTCACACGAAAAACTTAAGTCGAATTAACTATGTAAAATAAGGAGATAAATACAAAAAGTACAATTATGCAGAATTGGGAATGAATTGAAGCTGTGCGTTAAAGGTCTAGTTTTTCTGTATTACTTGAATGTGAAAAAAGGATAGAGATGTACAAATTACAGAATAGTATTGTCTGCACGATTGGTGAACTAGAATACTTGGTAAAATAGGACATCTCATAAATGGCAAATTAAAAATAGAATGAATCAAACAAAGGAAGACAAACAAATACCTAATTCCCAATCGGAAGAGAGAGAAAAACTTTAATTGGCTCAATTCAAGTCGGTGGACTACTCAGTTTCTTACCGGACATGACAATTTTGGATAGTTCAAACACAGATTTTAATTAACTAACAACTCATCGTGTTCATAAACAATAGAAAATATATGCGCACGTGCATATAAGTTCTGCAACAAATCCAGTAAACTGAGAGAAAGACTCAAATAATAGATCAGTACAAACAAAATTATTGAAATAAAGAAAATAAAAGCAGAAAATTATCTGGCTTTTGCAAACCTTGCAAAATACTACCTGGTGATAAAGGAAGTTTTAGAGGAAGAACATAATAAAAGTGAAGAAGAATTTAATGGAAGAAATTAAACAAGTGAAACAACAAAGAAAAAAAGAACTACAAATAACGAAGAAGAAACTGAAGTGGAAGAGGGAAGAAATCAACCAAAACAACAACAACAATAATAATAACATAATAACAAACATCATGAAAGAAGATGCAAACAAATAAGAAAAAAGAAAGAAAAGAGGAAAACAAGATAATTATTTCGGAACGCACTACATATGTCTCCTAATACTTATATTAGAAGCCATTTAAATTGAATGATTCAAGAGTGCAGAAGCAATACTTCTTTATACGTTAAATGGTTCCTTATTATGATATTATGCGAAAATTATGCCTGACACAGTAAACATAAAAAACTACCATGTTATTAAAATATTGCAGTTTAAAGATTCTTTTTAAAAGAATCATACAAACATTTGCTATATAAAACTAAGAAATCTCCAATAATTCCCCATCTCGTATCGTAAAAACCCACTTGCACTAGTCTATAGCCCAGTCCAATCCACCGCAACCTCTATATCCCGTCGAAAATTAAAAAAACAGACACACGCAAATTCGCGGAACAATAACGCTCGGCTTGTGATACCCCGAAACATCATCATCGCTACCGTTCAGTCAGCTGTAGTCGCTCGGTAATCCAGCTCTCGCGCACGCGTGCACAATTTTTTTCGAGCTGCACCGCGTAACACCCAACAACTGTATACACACATACCTATATATACGCGTCGCGAAAGCTCCGCGCGTTATCATTGCGCAATTAGCGAGCGCGTTGATGAACACGATGTCCCCCCTACGATATAACTGGCTCTCTCTCTCTTAATTAAGAGACCCGCGCGGTAGTGCTTTCTCTCTCGCGCGAGAAAACGAGGTAACGGCCACTGCCGCTGCGCGTTTACATGTCGTTCGTTCGTTCGTTCGTTCGTCCTTTATCCCCCCCCCCCTCCCGTGGCTCTTTTTTTTTAATTAAGTCTTTTGCAGTGCACGTGTTTTTTTTCGCGTATATTTGGTACAAATTGCCGCGGCTTGACATCGAGCTGGAATGCTTTGGTTTGTGTTTCCGCATTTTTTTTTATGGGTGTAGGGATCAAGTGGGGATGTGATTTGGGGCGGAAGTGTACGTTTTTTTAGAGCAGATTTTGATTAATTCGAAGCGGTAGGTCGAGAGATGAATGTGTTTTTTTTTCATTTTATTTTTGCCTCTGAAAGTGACGAAAGATTGCAAAAAAGTTTTGGTTTAGTAATTTTTCTGGCAGGTGCGCTTTTGAGAACTCAACACGTGTAACTGGTTCTAAAAGTGCACCTTTTGAGTTCCTAGAAAACAAATATTTGCATAAATTTGCGTAAATTTAATTTGTCGTACAAAATTAATTTTAGTAAATTTCGCTGTTAAGCTCGTCGACCACATTCAATTTCTGTTTCTATAACTAACTTTTTTAGTACAAATAAATAAAAAAGACAGAATAATGTATAATTAAATTATTTTCGAATAATACCTGTAACAACCAGGTATATAAATCGTTAAGTAAAACTTCTAAAAAGTATTTGGAAATGTTCTAGTACCTGACCACCACATGGCCATTCTTAAGATGGCCACTTCTTCAAATCGATAATCATTGTCTGATTGATTTGCACAATACTCTTTTGGTATTCTTCCTGCCATTTTTAATTATTTTTCTAATATCCTCACTTGCATCATTATTTTTGGATTGGATATTAAATAAAACATGTGTTAGAAGTGAATTAAATGAAAATTAACAAAAAGGACGATCAAGTAGTACAACGGTAGAGTAGCCTAGCCGGCTAATGTTGCGAAAAAGAATAATTTTTGGATTACTTGTAGCAAGCTTTGTAATCATTTACATCCTTCTGATCAGGTAATTTCTGGAATAGGATGGAGAATAATAAACTGTCTGAAAAGTAATAGAAAAGAATATTGCAAAAATAATTACTGTCGTAGTTTAGCCAATCTATGGCAGTAATATAGAAGTTACCATTAATTTAATAGAAAATCACTATTGGTATACTTTAAATAGCTTCTGGTTCGTCAAAGATCTCTTACAGTTTATTGTTTAACCACTTCTGGACTGGGCGGTGAAAAACTGAATGTGAAGTAATAAAATGAAAAAGGTTAATCAATACATATTTACGGTTAACCGCGCTGATGACGACAATCTATATTTAAGTTATAAATGGAAGATTGTAATTATAGAATGACTGAAAGAAACAAGTACATTATCTCTTTAATCATTGACATATCTTATCCAAGATCTTGCCGTATTTATAATTACATTAAGAGTATATCGGACTACGAAAGAAGATTTATACTAGGATTTTGGAGAGCTTGCTCTTTCCTACTTGCTTATCAATACTCGTTGATAAAAAATCATCAACCCATTTTGTACGCCAATCGTTATAGTGGGTATGTATTGTAGAGGGTATACTACTGAACAACATAAAATAACCCAGGGGGGGGAAATTATGAATTCGAAATCATTATATTTATTCATAAATACTGTTAACGATTAAATTACATTATTCATAGATCACATCATATTTCATACTACAAATTACAAATGCACACACGACAAACCATCGATCCTTTCATCTCTGAGAAAAAACTCCACACGCGGCGCGAGCACAACCCAATCACCGTTACAGCGAAAAGCTCGACTCTCTTGCGAATTCAGCGAATCGTTAGTATATAACAGCATTATATCGACTCTCGGCTCGGCTCTGCGCTTTTCGGACTTTCCTGCCGAGCTCTCGCTCGCTCGACTCGCGTAATGAGTTTTGCGAGAGGGATGATTTACGCGCGGCGCTCCAGCTAATCTGCATTTGTTTATTTATTTAGACGCGAGCGCGCTCGATCGCCTCGCCTCGCCATGATTTAGGGTCTCTCTCTCTCTCTCTTTCTTTCTCTCTCTTGCTCTTCCCGAGTTCTCTACAAGGCGCAACTCTCTTTCGTTGTGCTCGCTCTCGCGATTTATAGCCTCTTATGTGCCCTCTATTCGCCTCTCTCTCTCCTCTCTCTCTCTCGCGCGCTCGCTTTTTTCTTCTTTTTCCTCAGCAGCAGCAGAGAGAGGGTTCGCGCGCGAGCACACTTTGTTACGTCTCTCTTTTGGCTCATTTGTTTCCAGGTGTTTATTAAACTCCATCTCTTTCGCGTGGCGCAGGATAAGCTGGGTTGTGCGTGCTGTGTGTGTTTGTTTGTTTTGTGCATTGTGGGTCTTTCAATTTGGAGAGACCGGAAAAATATATATATATATATATATATATATGCGTTGCGAGTGGTTTGAGCGAGAAACGCGAACCGGATATAATTACGTTGTCGTCGTTTTGTTGGTGGTGTTTTTGGAGTGAGTGGGGTGTGAGCATGTGTGTATGTGTGTGAAGGCAGGTTAAAAAATTGGGATTTCTATGAATATACAATGAATCGATGAATATATAGCAATTGCTGAGAATAATATTGAGTTAGTGCACATTTGGATGCATGGATTCTGTGATAGATATCGGATACCTGTGAAATTATGAAATATTTTATAAAACTGTGGTTAATACATTTTGCTCTTAAGATAACTGGTTCTCTGATATAAGAAAATGACGAAGGTGCAGCTGGACTAACTCAAGTAGATGGACAGCACAGTTTATCACTGGATATGAGAATTTCAGACAATTTAAACAGAGATTTAAATTCACTGCTAACGTAATGTACTCCTCCTGAATACAAGATACACTTGAACATGAACCTAAAATATTGTAACAAATATCATAGCCTAAGAGAAAAACTTAAATAACAACCAGATGTAATGAAATCATTGAGAAAGAGTTGATTAAAACAGAAAATTACCTGGCTTTTGCAAATTTAGTGATAGGCCATTTGATGGTAAAAGATATAATTCAAACATTAGAAGAAGAGATGAATGAAGAAAAAGAAGTAGAAAAAGTAAGTGAAAAGAATACAAATATACAAGAAGATGATGAAGCGACAACGATAGAAGTAGAAAAAGTAGCTGAAGAAGAGTGAAGAAACAAACCAAAAATCAATAATTAAACAGTAAAACATAGTCATCAAGAAGAAGAAACATTAAAAAATTAGAATAGACAAAAATAGAAGATGTAGGTCTTAAAAGTATGTCGAAAAATTATTTTTTAATCTTTAATAGTTTAAACCTTTTGTAATGAGAATCTAGTTGCAAGGTATACTCGCCGACAATTTTTTCTGATCGAATTTATATGAATTTTTTTAAATTCTTCAATGAAATTAGAGAACCCATGCATTGCACCCAATAAAGTTGCTGTATTTAAAAAAATAATTAAACGCATTCGATCAGACGAAGTTATCGTCGAGTGTACTTTTAAGTTATTGATTAAAATTTGAATGGTGTAAGCAGTAGCTAACCTTTTATGCTTGCGTACTGTGTAATGACGAAATCAGGCAAAACATGCACTGTGAACGACATCAATGAATTGTAAAATAAAGTCGACCTCCGAAATGAAACAACTGTAATGTTTGAACTACATTCAGAAAAATATATTTTTCTAACACAAGCACGATTTTCGTGTTTTTCTGTACCTATTAAGCGGGCCTAAAGGACAATTTTTTAGACCGGCGCCCGCTTAACTTTTGCGCCCACTAAAATTTTTCGGAAAATTGCTATTATATATTATATATATTAGCCCGCTTAATATGCTAGAAAAACGCAAAAATCAATACATGCATTACGAAAAATATGGTGTGCACCAAGGGCAAAGTGGGCTTTTTGACCTCGTGTGGTTGCAGTACTCGTGCTAGCTCGCTTTCGACTCGTACTGCAATCTCCACACTCGGTCTAAAAAAGTCCACTTTGTGCCCTAGGTACGCAATATACTATTGCAACTATTTTCGGTGCAGGCCAAAATTGTAAATTCTTCTATTTAAACCGTTTTTAGTCACTAAAGAAAATACAATAATGTGCATATTATTTTTACAATTGAAGCTTTTCTATAGGGTTCGACATTAGAAGGTTAAAAATTTAACAATATTCATACGAATAATTTAAAAATATAGGTGAGAGTCCCCCAGTATGACCCTCTCTCCCAGTATGAGCATCCATGGCTATTGGGCGGATACCGCTATATGACAGTACTTTATATGCTAAACATTATCGGAGGTTCTTGTTTTTAAATCACATCTTCGAAGATTTTCGCGAAAATAGCGAAAAATACGTTATTTTCCGTGTCAAAAGTTATTTTCCGAGGGTTAAATACATGCCCAGTATTTAATAATAATTTATACTAATTATTTCATATATGATATGATTTAAACAACATATTATTTTATAACTTTTACCTTTCTTTGAAGCACAATTTTTAAGCATTTAGAGCAAAAGAACTCTTCTATGAACGTTAGGTGGTCATACTGGAAGACACTTTTTCAAAAACTCAAAACCGTAATTTCTCGTTACTAATTAACACTTAACCCAGATTATTAACTTTGGCCAAAATTAATTTTCTGCGTCAAAAAGGTCCATCATACAACTAATTCCATTTTTAAATTTTCATTTTCACCTTGGATACATAAAAGTTAAAGCTAAAATAGGCTATGGGTGGTCATACTGGGGTACTCTCCCCCACAGCTTTTATTATTTTATAGCACTGCTTGACCTAAGTCCGCACTTATGTCACACCTATCCGTGACCTAAGTTGGAAATTTATTACATGGCGCGACGGTATCGCCCTCGCTTCGCTTCACTTAGGTCACACGTATCGTAATGTACTATTATCTAACTATATACCTTCATCAGCAAGATAAATAACAACAATTCCAACTTAAACGATAAAATTCTATTACAAATACCAATACAGCAAACAAAGTACAGAGGACATAGATTTATACACAGAGAGAATTTTCTGATAAAAATTACTGTGAAAATCATTGTAAACGTGGGATATTCTGTCTTCAGGGGGGAAATTACCCTACTGAACGGTAAAAATTAACGTTATTCATTATAAATTTTACCATTCAGCACGGTAAATTAATTTTACCGTTCAGTAGGGTATTTTTTCCTATGAAGTCAGAATATCCCACGTTTACAATGATTTTTACGGTAATTTTTATCAGAAAATTCTCTCTGTGTATAGCTCAAAAAGAAGCTTGATGGCTTCTTTCTATACGTTTCGTCCCGGGTTCGTCTACTGGACGCATCAGTAAGGCGATATAAACGAACCCTGCCTTAGACGCTCTGGAATGGATTTGCATGCGGACTTATATACCGCTGTAAGAGATTTCCGTGCGCTTGCGGGAAAGCGGGAGTAATGGCTAGGTTAAGTGTGTAGGGACTGGTAGCCGTCTAGCGGTTGAACGCTACAGCGATGGCGCGAAGAAGCGAGTCCCCACAGATTCATCAACTTCAAAAGCCACGAACGGACTAATTATTCAAAGTCAGGCCACTATATAAAAACCTCATCGACAACAAACAATCCGAACAATCCGAAGTTTTTCTCACAATCGCCGCCGCGCGGCCATGCAGGTGCTCGCACACACACACACACACACACACACACACACGCGCACACAAAATCGCCATGTGTGCGCATTGTGCGCAAGTGCACAAGCGGGCGCGTATCGGAGACAGGCGGGTTATAAATTATACGGTGTCCAATCAGATGGCGAAAAATCCCGGCGAATCAATTGATTCCGCGCGAGCGCCGAGAAAGAGAAAGAGGGAGAGAGAAATACCTCCACCCCGAATGAAACGCCAAGAACGAAGAAAGAAAAGAGCACCGGATCCAAAAGAAGAGAGAAGAAACGAGATTATTCAGCGTTAATCCGAGAGCAGGTTCGCGTATTATATACAGTCTATACGTACTTATATATATATACATATACGTATACTTCGTACGCGGGCTTATTTAATCAAGCCCGACGCCGCGCGTAAATCTAGTCCGAAGACAAGCACTGGCTGCTGCACCGCTGCTGCAGCGATCCTCTTCCGGCCGCACACGCATACTTTCCCTCTTCTCTCTCTCTCTCTCTCTCTCTCTCTCTCTCTCTCTCTCTCTCTCTCTCTTCTTGCGAGTGAGATTGGCAGTACAATGGCGGCGCTCTCTCCTGTTTTTCCCTCCCTTCTCTCTCTCTCTCTCTCCCTCTCGCGCGTATATGCAGCTCGCTCCGACTCCTTGAAATAGCTTCCTGGTTTTTTTCAGAGCGGGACTGCCTGCATGTGCCACGCGCGTGCTTACGCAAAGCGCCGCTGATGTGACGCGCCGCCATTAATTTCAGAGGCGAGCATTAATTTTACTCCGCTTTCTATGGTGCCTGGTGCCTAGGGTTCGCGGTTCGAGTTGGGCCTCAGGGACGGAGTTGGTGCGGTGTGTCGGGGTGACACTAGGAGAGAGAGAGAGAGAATGTGTGTGGAAGTACGTGGAAATGAGGTGAGGGAAATGAGAGGAGAGGAGCGTGTTGATGTTGAGGAAAATCTAAGAGGAAGGTGGTGGTTGTGGAGGTGGATTGATCTTCTTATTTTGGTATAGTTTATTATGGATTTTGAAGGGATGCTTTTTAAGGGAAACAAACCATTTTTTATAAAATAATGGAATTGATTGTGTATTTTAGTGTGAAAGTAACGCTGCTAACTGATTTAGCAGAACGTTTTCTGAAAGAGAAGTTGGTTAAGAATCTTTTCCTGGGAAGTTTGCTCTAAACAAAGCGGTGATTATAATAGTATAGGTGTATGTATTTTGACAAAGTTTGGGAAATACAACAAATGTATGTATATTTTTTGTATATTTGTTGTACAATGTGCCAAAGCTTTTTTTCAGTTTGCTAAAAAGAATAGGTATTTCAACAAATTATATATTTGTAAAACATACAAACACGATATTGAAAACAATATTTTTTTTCTAATAACTTCCTTTACATTATTTGTTTGATATACAATAATATAGCATTATAATGCCGGCATTTTGAACAGAAGCCACTTCAATATACAATCAAAAATATTTATCTCCAAGTAAAGTTAAATCGAATTATAATGTTTTATATATTAAACATAAATTTTAATTGAAAGCGAGTTTTTATTCTGTATACAACTCTTTTTATTCTTTATTGTACTTGGTTTCTTTTTCTTGTAAATTTTATAGATAAATGTGTAGTAGATGGCGATACTAACGATTAACGCTCCATACCACACAATCAAGTCACATGTTTTAGAATCATTTTTTTATCGATTATTAAAATCATACACGTACTTGAAAATGGATGGATGTATACGTATACACCTTTATCATAATAATTTCTACCACGTCACTTTAGACTCTAACGGGTTAATCATGGAATAAAAAGTGGGTTGCGGTATCGGAATAATGAAGGATTCTCAATACAATTTATCAGAATAATAATAATAAAATAGTGTATTTAATAATAAAAACCGACAAATACATAAATTGTACAAAATATAATATAGACTCGCACAGTTTCAAAAGTCCACCCTAATCTAACTAATTTCGAGACTTACAACTATTGCACTCTCACATACCTTTCACATTCGCACCCATACTCTTGAAATCGTCGTCCGTGGATATTCTTGGTACTTTGATCGTTTGACGGGGCCCCGATACAGTTGCAGGAGTTATTTTCGAGGTTAGCGATGATATATTTCTAATATAATGTCGTCCAATCTTTTGCCAAATTATGACAATATATGCGCTCCACGGAGATTAAGACCTTCAGCTTTGAGAGTCTTGGAGGAGCACCAAAGGTGCGCTGCTATCCGCAGCTAAATGACGATTGTCTTACTCGCAACCCGCGGTCTCCTAATCCGCCCATCGTTCACCTCACACCTTTTCCAATTTTGAGAAGGACACCATATTTCCATTCCCTTTCTCCTTCGACTTAAAGGTTGGTCCTCCCTTCTCTTTATTTTATATCTATATTGATATGTACATTATAATCATAATGGATATTTCGAGTGCCTCTTTTGATAATGAGTAAGAAAAATAATTTTCTAATACTATCATTAGCAAAGATTACGTAGCGATGAAAATTGAGTATAAGCCAAATAAGCTGTTACATGTAAATCACATATAGGCGAGGTTAATTTTATAATAATAGCAATAACAACAGCAAAGACACTATAGAGGAACTGCAAGTAATATTCAAAGTACTGTATCGTTCAATTACACATAAAAACAAACACATACACACACACACGCACACATATACACACACTCACGCACACATACACACACACATATACACACACGCGTGCGCACACACATGCACAGGCACACCCACGCATATTTGGGGACTAAGTATTTTCAAAATATTCTCTTTCTCGTAAAGTATTGAATTATTCAACGAACATTATATGATTTTTAAATAAATTTGAAAAAAATATGAGCTAAACGCTAATTGATCTACGTTATACCAGTCCTAAACAAAAGCTTCGAAACCACCACCTTCTCTCCATCACCACTTCTCCTTATCAAGCTTCCTCGTCTCCACCGTCAACTAGTTCCTGGTCCCCTCCACACATAACAAGCCGTGTGTCCCTCGCGTCTCCAATAATAACCAACCAGCATGCTGCACTCCTTCTCCCGCACCCAATATCTCAGTCATCTACGGCGTGACTGCACTCCTATGGGCACACTGTCTCGCCTCCCCCGTCTTCTCTCGGGTGGTCCCCCCCCCCCCCCCCCCCCGATATAATACACATACTCGTATCAAACAAGGAGTAGGCGAGGCGGCGCATTCCGCGTCACGCGTCGTTTGCCGAAAAGGATCCGCGCGCGGGATCGGATGTAGGCGCGACGCTCGCCTAACGAGTAATGACATGCAAGAGGAGCCGCGCGCTCGCGAGAGAGAGAGCAACGGCGCTAGAGTTTTTCGGGGACCACTGCTCGGCATCTGGAGGCCAGGCTTTTTTTCTCTGTCGCGCAGAGTGCATTATGTGTACGTTGTTAGGTTGGGGACCGAGGACTCGAGTTGGGTGTTGTGGTGTGTGTGTGTGTGTGTGTGCGGTGCTTTTTTGCGGTGGAGTTTTTTAATTGTTCTTCGTTATACCGAGTAGTCGGTGACGCTCGTGGCGCTTTTTGGATTTATTGGGCTTTTGAGGAGGGTTGGAGGGTGTAGGCGACGGCTCGTTTGATTTTCATAGGCAGCTTAATCACTTTTATAAACTCGTGTGTCGGAATTGAGGTTTTATTTGCTTCCTCGGAGAGGAAGCTTAGTGATAATAGAAAAATTTATGAAAAAACATTATATTATGGAAATATGTTTAGACCCGCAGAACTATAATAATATAGTATTTCTTGAAAATGTATGAATGTGAACGTATATATATATATATATGTGTGTGTGTGTGTGCATGCATGGCGTGCTCGTGTGTAAGTATGTCTTTGTTTACATGCGTGCGTATGAGGGCGTATGTGCATGTGTATGCGTGTGTGTATGTGTGTTTGTGTATGTGTTTGTATCTGTGTACGTGCGGATGTGTGTGTTTGTTTGTGTATGTTCGTGTGTGTGAACGTGTGTATGTATGTGACATGTATGTGTGTATATGTGTGCGTGCGTGTTTGTGTATGTGTGTTTGTGTGTGTACGTGTGTGTGATTGTGTGTGTATGTGTACGTGCATTTATAATGTGTCTGTGTATGTATTTATACATGCGTATGTTTGTTTATGTGCATGCGTTTATGTGTGCGCATGTTTGATTATATACATATCTTTATGTGTGCATATGTATGTATGTGTGAATGTATAGGTGTTTATGTATGCATGCATGTGTATCATCGTATGTCATAAACTACGCGAGATAATCCAACAAACTTCTTTTAATGAAAATAATTTATTTCTTCATCCTACTTTTACTACAGTATTAATTTTTATATATTATGTTGGATTAAACAATAGTTTTCTGATTATTTCATACTTTTTTAATATTGAGCTCATATAATTTTTCTTTCTGACAAAAAAATCAGTCAACTTCCAAAATGAAAGTGTTCCCACACCCAGGAGGACGAATAACGCACCCTAACCATTTTTTATCTTAATCTTTGATATCATTATTTTAAAACATCATCATGGTAAAAAATGAAAGCTGGAATCTTATACAATATCTGGCACATACTAAAATATCTGTTTATTGGATTTTATTCATTTTTCATAATTTATTTTTTATTTTTATTATAGAATATAATATTACAGTATTTTGAATATTCCTTTATCATGATAATTTATTCGCAGGGGGATTATTAAATACTACATAATTTTTGGTTTATTAATACACATTTACAATTTGACATTTCAAACGGTAAATGCAAAATATAAGTTACAAGAACGTTTAAAAGAAACAATAAAATCAGAAAAAAGCACTAACGTAAGTATAAATTTACTATCAATTTTATATTAATTAAAAAAATTGTATTTGTATATGTTATAATTGAGACAACTTTATTAATTTCGTGAGTAATTTTTAATAATTATTAAATGCAGTATTTTAAGCATGAACAGCATCGCTGTAGATACTTTTTATGCACAGTGGTGTGCTTGAAAATTATAGTTTCTACATCATTATTCATAAAGTAATATATTAAAAATTATATAGCCTAAAATTACTAATAGCTTTATATTATACAGGATGAATTATATAGCGATTAAAATTAGTCATTTTTTATATCCAAAATCAAGAACACTTTTAGCAACATCAAAAACTCTAATGATGCTCGCTCTTTCTTCCTATAAATCAATTACGAATTTTGATGAGTTTCTTTTACTTCGTATCATCGGATCCCCGAAAGACAAAGTAAAACCATTTGATCGCAAATGACGTCGTAAAACAAAACTCTCTTCCCTATAAAATCAAAATATTTTAATTTTCCGTCCTAAACGCATACATAAGATGCGCTCTCATAAATTACACGGTAGTTTCTGGAACCACATTAAGCGCCACCATTAAAAAACAATTCCAATAGAAGCCCACAATGTATGCATCCAGCAGACTATATGTATAGCAAAATTAGCCTAATAAAACGCGAATTCATTAAAAAATCATCATTTACCCGTTTATTTGACAAACCGAACCAACGGATCTTCCCGAGAACTCGTAAAACATTATTTATAGGAGGTCTTCTATATAGTAGGACTGTCTCGCTAAATCTCTAAAGATCTGCACATTTCCACCACCATTCAGTTCGAACGATGAAAAAAAACATCTCTCCAAGAAAAAAATAGAAAAACACACAAGGAGAACACCCAGACAAGCCCGCGAGCATCGACCAATACAACAAATCTCAAAAAATGTCTCCATATGTATAGTTGTTTCTCGTTAACAGACAACAATCGTATATTTATTTTTATATAATTAAATAAAATAAAATGTAAAAATATAATTTGGGTAATTATTTAATTAAATTTAATTCACACTGTTCTGAATTAGAGAAGTCAATGTTGTTTTAATATTGACGTTCACTTACCATACATTTTTGGAGTCAACTTACAATGAATCGATCTGAAACTTTCAGTTAACGTTTATGATGACCTCAGACTGATAAAAAAGTTTCAAAACATTCGTAAAAATATTAAGTTTTAAACTAAATATAAGATGATTGATGTCAATTGTATATTATATATTTATGGCTGTAATTTGGACCTGAAATTAATATTTTGACATTTTTCTCGATCAGTCAGATTTGACATATGTAATACCCATTCTCTGGAAGTTTCAGACCGATTCATTATAAGTTGGCTCCAAAATAGCGTAGTAAGTGAACGTCGATATAAAACTTTGATAATCCTAACTCAAGGTACTGTGAGTCCCCATAATAAGACAAACAACCTAATTAAATATTTGTATACATTAACAAAGTATCAGATTTTTACTGAAAATATTTAATGTAATTACATGCTTTAACACGTGTTCAAAACGTTCGTATAAGTATATATATCACTACATATAGTCGTATATTATTGTATTTATAGTTCACATATAACGATATATAATCAGATATAATTACATGTAAACCACTTTTACCCGAGATAATAAATATAATGATAAAATTTATTAAAACTATAGAAAAATTATGTTACGAAAAATAAATATATATCTAAAGTATTCACAATAATTTTATTTTAATCATATGCTCAATAAATTTCAAACATTTTTTTAATTTAAAGCTTTATTTTATAATTCAATTTTTAAACAAAACTGAAATTTTAATAGCTTATTTTTATATTATATCAGACTACTATCGTTGCTTAAAGTTAAAAATTGAATTTGAAGTAGGTTATGTAGATGAAAAAATGAACGTCCATTAAAAAAGAACATGATTAACGAAATATTTAATATTATACTCTTAAAAGGTTCAACTTTTTTCCCAACATTTTCCGTAATTTTTAAATACTTAATTCGAAATTTACGATAATCCAGAGTCTGAGCACCCGCTCTCTTGGATTTCGAATTATCGAGAGTCAACCGCACACGTATATAGGCATACCTTACGTGTGTGCGCACGAAAGAGGGTCGGTCATAATTCAAGCGAATCGTAAATCTCGAATCGCGCGCGCCGAACGAGCCTCGTTCTCGCTCTTTTCTCTCCGCGCGCCACTTCGCGTCGCAATGGTTCTTTTTAACTCTCCATTTTTTCTTTCCTTTTCTTTCTTTGGGGGCACGAGGCGTGCGAGATTGGCGCGGTGCACGTGGGTGGTGGCGATCGTCGTCTCTATACGCGGGCCCACGCGAGTTCAGCCAGGGCTGCTGCTGCTGCATGCTTATTTTCGCGCGCACGTGTGTTGAGAATCCGTGGGCGCTGCGAGCAGGGTTGAGGGGGCAGTTCGATTTTGAGCGGATGTGCACGAGGTGTACTTGAGATTTTAATGGCAGCGGTCAGTGGTGAGTTTGGTAAGTGAAGCTGGGTTAAAATTTTTCTTTTTTATTTATAAGTAGGCAGATTTCATATATATATAGGGAGTTTTTAACACAGTTTGAGAGGTTATAGAATTTTTCTTATAGAAGAAACCTTAAAAAATTTCTGCAAGATTTTTTGTAGAATTTTCTACGCGATCTTGTGCAGAGCTTTTGAAACACTTGTAGGTTTTTTGTAGGCTTCATCGCAGATATTTCTGCAAGGTTTTCGCCAGCAAATCTGTATCCAGAAATACCTATATTCTGGTAGAATTTTTAACATATAGATAGTAACAACCAAATAGGACGTGTTACCCGTGCAAGTTGCGGTTTTTGACGTTTTCTTATTTTTACAATTACAAACTGGTTCAGAATATGTTTCTGCAAACAAATATGCAGACAAAAGCCTTGGAAGAAAAACACGAAGAAGAACTTGCAATTTCTAAAAAATATGCACTCCATTAGCCAGATGTATTGCAAATTGTTAGCAATTTGACATACACGTTTTGCTATCGATTTCCGTAAGTTTGACGTAAAACTGCGTCCGTATATGCTGGAATTTTGTATCAAGTATTGAAGTAAATTATGAGGGCAAAGTGAAGGCAAAATTACAGCAACTATTGCTCATGATGTGCAGGCGTATCATAGGCATACATTGACATCATATTGTCGTCACATTTCTCGATTTTTGTGTCACACAAATTTCCATCAATATGCTGTTATTAATTTCGTCCCTTTCTCTCTTGAACTGTCGCATATATGAGAAATTTTATTGAATATTACGTGAATAATATTGAAAATAAAATAATATAATATATTAATAATATTGAAAGCAAGTTGAGAGCAAATCGATGTACAAAACTTGCAGCAACAGTTACACATCAAATGTAAGTAAATCTGCGTCCGTATATGGCAGCAATTTGGTGGCTAGCATGTGCAGTCAATTTTACGGCACATTAATATCAATCCTTGATATTCGTCATTTCTTGAGCGTAAGTTGAAAGCAAATTGCTAACAAACATTGCACAGCAACTATTGCCGCGATTTTGCCGCGGCAAGCCTGGTTAATGGGGCATGCATGCATGAAATTCTGCAGAAAGGTTCTATTAAATCTTAAAATATGTTAAATCCACCCAAGGAAGAATAGTTACTATTTTTTTAGAAAAATTAATGTTTAAGTAATAATTTTTTTTAAAGTGGTTTTAAGTTTTAGAAAATATAAAAAAAATTCTTAAAATTGAAAATTCTTTTTTGGAAAACTGCTAATTTTAGTTTATTATATTCAATTTTTTTATTTTATATTATATTAATCTAAGTTATTTATTATAAGTTAAATTTAAGTTTTTCATGAAATCATCAATAAAACATTGATTTTGGTAATTTTGGCGCATAAAACACATTTCTTATTATACAAACAATTAAATTATCAAAAAATTTAAAAAATCACATAAAGGTAGCTTAAATAAACAACGCACATGGATTTTTATAATAGTAAAACAATAATACACTTTATAAATATCCATCACCCCAAGTACAATAAACTATTCTATCGCCAACCACAATACAAAAAATACACCCAAAAGCAATGCAAGCCACGCTCGCTTCTGAAAACACATCTTGAGCCCGGGTTACTCCATTACGCGAACACGCGCGGCCGCCCCCGCGTAAGCGTCGGAGATCGCCGCGAGAGAGCATTATCTTGTACGATGTCGGCTGGATAGCGATAAGCGTCGCAGCTCGTGTACGTTTTGCCTCTTTCCTTTGTCGCGATTGTCGCGAGCACTTCGCGTATAAAGCGTGTAATGTACAGACTGAAGAAGGGGGGAGTGCGAGAGAAACGACGCGGCTCACCGGTTATGACAAGCGCGGGTGGCTTCGTAACGTAATATACGATACTTTTTCGATAAATCTCGGAGTAATAAATGCGCGGAGATATTAATAACGAGGGATGTCGGATGTAATGATTTAATGGATTGATTAATATCGAGCGCTGTAGGTATTAAAAGATGGCTGATTTATTATTGTACATAAGAGAGTTGGAGTAAAATGATCGGGAGTACAAATTGTGACAAGATGAGGTTCAATTAAAGATCGACTTGTACGCGAGTTCGTTTATTAATCTTCCTTTCATTTGAATTTGAGAATTTTCAGCATATGATTCATTAAGTAGTTTTGTCATTTCTGTTTATTAATTAAAATGGTAGATAATTCATTTATTTTTCAACTTTCTCGATATGTACCGTCAGGTGATTATATATTAGATTGATTTTCATCTAACTTGCCATATTTTTTAAATGAAATTGAAATTAATGATTAATTTCATCTTTGAAACCTTACAATATTACTAGAATTTTAATTTTAGAAAGTATTAAAAGGTAGCTAATATATGTAAAAATGTGTAAAAAGATATGAAAAGAAAATAGAAAAGCGTCTGAATTTAAACAGTTTTTAATTTTACTATTTTCAACAATAATTATACACTAGGTAATTGTTCTCATCTTTCATCTGCATTTGTGTTAGAAAATGTAAAATATAATATTAAATAACCATAGGATAGTGTTGAAAAGTGCAGAAAGGGTATAAAAAAGCATAGAAACATGAAATATAGCGTATTCATGTTCAATTAAATGTAAAATTATTAGCCCAAATAAGTCTCACATTTATATCTTTTCACGATCTTTTGCACTTATCCGTATCCTTTTACACCCAACATTTCCACCACACTAATCTAGCCGTATTCTCAAAACAACATTCAAATCTACACATTACCCATAATCAATGTTCAAAAACGCATCACCCTCGCATACAACACTACTTAAACATTATAGGCACCCCGCTGGCTCTTGATCCGTCAGCTCCTCATCGCATCGACAAAGAGCCGCTCCAGCGGAAAAATCATCATCATCGAGGGTCATCCGTACCACCGGGCGAGAATCTCACCTACGGGGTGGCCCCTCGTTCTATTACATGGAAGAAATAAAGAGAGAGGATCACCGCGGGGTGGTGGACTCCGCGCGGACCGTTGTTCGTTGCTTACGCGGGCCGGTCGCCGTGTATGTATAATGTATACGTTACAAACGGCGCCACGAAGATATTCGTCTAATCGATTTCGAGTGGAGATTTTGAATGGAGTAACGGTCAGTATCTGGTTTATTGAAATAGAGAAGATGCATATGGGGTATTTAATTTTTTGGAATTTTAGGAAAATAGAGTTAAAACGCATCGTAATTCTACCGCAATTTCTGTGAAATTCAGAAAAACTGCAGCAGACTATACGCAGCAGGTATTTTGCAGTAGGATTGTGGAAGCTAAATTGCAGATTCTAATGGTTCGCATTATGTTTGTATACAACGTGTGTCACAATTGCAGTAGAAACTTGGGGCAGCGACTTTGCATCAGAATTTCACCCAATGTGTGACAACTTCAGTGCGGTCAAGTCAAAATAGTGATTTATTGTGATATAAGATATTATTGTGTATTGATAGCATAAAAGTTTTCAGAATTATTGCTTTCAAACATAAAAAGCTTAAGTGGAAGACTTTTGCGATATATTGCAGCATATAAGATTTAAATTACTGCCGCAATTCTGCTACGCGTGCGTGACTGCGATTTTTGTGTCGATAATTTTGCTGGGCGCGAAAGTAAATATTCAATTCTCATGTCTACACTACCTTGTCAAATTCTGACGTAAAGTGGCTGCATGCAGTTTCTTCCGCAATTCTACTGCATTTCTGGTGCAGATAATATATGTGCATTACATTGGTACCCTTTTATCACGTAGATTGTGCTCTGCTCAAATCACTTATTGATTTAGTTGCAAATTTAATATTCGAAACAGTTGTTGAATTAAATTACAATAATTATGTATCGTACCTCATATAAGCATTATTACTTTAATAAATTACATGTCGTGGAAACAATTTGAAAGTTTAAATACAAGTAATTAATTCAGTTACTGACCATATAATTTTCCCGTATCTGAGCTTTACCTCTGGACGCGAAATAAGATGGAATTAACGCTTGCCTTCCATATTTTTACTAAACCTTATTTTTTGCATTACAACTTTCCTTTATGACTATCATGGTATTGGTTTTATTTATTTTATATTGTGATAAGATATTTTTCATTATAAAATATAAAAAGTATAGCATTGCGGGTCGAATTTTGATCAATTTTTCTTGAATCCTTTTAGTTTATTCTACATGATGTAAAAAATCTTGAATACAAAATTAAGAAGTACCTATATTAATAACTATGTAACTGAAAATTTAGATTCAAGTTATAAAAAGGTCTGAATTGAAATAAAGTAAAATCACGTAAGAATAAAATAAAATAATTCAAACATTCTAATTCATAGATAGTAATGTAAGTATAATCATTTATCAGGAAGTAGTTTTACTCTTAGTCCTCCACTTGTGAAAATTCTTTTTATCCCTTTGTACTTAGTTATATTTTAAATATCGGTAAGAGAAAGAAAAGAAGAATAAAGTTTATAAATTCAGAAAAGGTACTTGTTTTTTTTAAAATACCCATAAAATTATTATAAAATAACTAATTTTAATTTCGTTAAGATTTGCGACAATTTTATGTGTACTTCAAAGAACCTCGCATTTTGAATCGATAATAACTTAATTTCCTCTCATCCTACTCCTATCATCACACAATATCTATATTCAGACACCCAAAATCCAAAATCTCAGAAAACTATTACACACACACACACACACACGCCACCCTCCAGAAAAAACCGCTCTCTATACCATCATCATCATCTACCAAACCTCAAAACGTACGTCCCACACACTCGACTAGCCCTCTAACCTCGCGCAAGATTAATGTCGCCTCCTCTCTACCTGCGCCTTCCTCCCACAAAAAAGAAAGACGAACACCCCGAAAGAAAAAGATGAAAAAACGAGGAACCCCACCCACGAAACATCCGTCTAGTAGCTCCTCATCAATGAAAAGAAAAAAAGGAAGAGAACCTCCCGCTCCGCCCCCTCCTCGGGAAGTGTTTTGCCCCCCTACACACACTCGCACACATACATCCTGTACATGTACACACCGCTTGCTCGTATAAATGCGATTCTTCAGCGGTAGCTCGCGCGAGCGCGGGTGTGGGTGTCGTGTGTCAAAGGTTTTGCGGCGCGGGGTATAGTGTACATAATGTAGACGACGCGCCGGCGCCAGGGGCCGGACTCAACGCGACACGCGATCCCTGCGGCTGCAGGCTGCTGTGTGTGTATACGTACGCACGTATGGTCGGGGTGTCAACCGCGTCGTGTGTGCAGTGCATGTTGCGCGCTGAATGTGGTGGAGCGTGTATGTGCGGGGGAGCAGCGGTTAATGCGGCGGAGGTATAGCGTTCTTTGGGTGAGATGTTTACTAAACAATTTGAAAATTGAATGTTTATTGAAATGTGTTTCCTTTAGTACTGGAAGAGTGACTTTTTACCGAGTGTTTCTCCTCTATTCGAAAGAGTGATAGTTTTACTCCTGGCTAAAATTGATTTATCTCCTGTCCTCGAGTAAGAAGAAATATCTGGATAATATAGTATCGTATAAACAAATGTGTAATTATACTACAATTGTATGTTCCTATCTCTTCCTTTATACCAAAAATATTAAATAAATTAAAGAAAAATGATAAAAAATAAATAAAAAAATTGTAAAAACACCTTTATTATACTTGTACAATAAATAAATCTGAATATTTCTCTTCCAACTATATTTTATACACAGAGAGAATATTCTGATATAAGTTACCATAAATGTGGGGTATCCGGTCTTGAAAACGGCTACTTTACGTCCGATTTTGAGGGCAAATAATCCTGAAAATCGAGCATGTGTTACATAAAAGACTTTTTATAACACATGCGCGATTTTCACGTTTTCTTGCCCTCAAAACCGGACGTACAGTACTCACTCTACTCATTTTAGGCGGTCGTAAAGTGAGTACTTTAAGCCCACTGCTCGTTTTACTGTATGCCCGCTCGTTCCGCCAATAGAAATGAGAATAAAACTAGCCTAATCTTGGTCTGTGAAAAGCAATAGGTACATGTGTTACAAAAGTATAGTGTGTCTCACGAGCGAGAGGGCCTTTTTGACCTCGTGTATTTGCTGTACTCGTCTCCGGCTCGCTGTACAAACTCGCCTTCAGTTCGTGCCAGTTCACCTATGACTCCTACAGCCAACTCTCACTTGGTCAAAAAAGGCCCACTTCTCGTCCTTGGTATACAATGTACTATTTCGAGATCCTCACCGTGGCCTACCCTCTTAACTCGGTGATAAAGATTTGAAACAAAAATTATTTTGTATCTACTACTGTTATATATTATAGACAAAAAATATGCGTGTTAAGAAAACTATGAGTACTAAGCAATGATATTAAGGAGGTCCGAGCGGCATACTAGTCAAAACAGTAACTTATGAAAAAACGTTATTCAATAGAGAAGTTTATGACAATGTATCATGTTAACAAATTAAATATTTAAAAAACTTTGAATATTCATATTTATATCAAACGCATATTTATCTTATTTCTTTCTGAATGATCAATATAGACCTTGATTTGACTCTAACCTGTAAGGTGTTTCTCTGTTTTCAGTACTTTTTTGCGTTATTCTATAAATATCTCTCTAAAACGCCAGGCAACCCTATTTTTGTATTGTATGCACATAAAATTGGAAAGCTAAAGATTAATTTGATACTTTAATAATCTAGAAAAGTTTCCTACAAATGCATGAATTATTTATTTCAAACGCGAAAAATGCGTTTTTTGCATATTAAACGGGCTAAACGGGCGAAAATTTGTCTCTGGTTTCAAATAATTTTTATTAACAATTACAAAATAGATTTGGGTCTTGAAGTTTAAAATTACTTTTCGCTCATACCCCCTTAAGAAACATTTTAGTTTTCATTTCTTACACAAAATTTGAAAGAATCGATAACTACACCACTTCGCTTTCAATCCTCCAATAATCCCCAATAAAGTCATTAAAAGAAACTTTCGCACCAGCCCACCCTCCTCTCCTCAATTCCGCTTAAGCCCTCGCCACCTTTTTCACGATCGCGCAATCACGAGAATCCAACCCACGCAAGCCCGCATCCACTCCCGACCACTAATCCATGGCACCCAACGAAATTCGGAAGCTCGCGCGCGCGCGCGTCAGTCGCCACAGCTTCCGGCACGAGAGAACCTTCACTCGCGCGCGCTCACTTGATAAATGCGCCTTCTCACGAAGGCTTGAAAATAGCTCGAATTCTGAGACACGCCCCGCAGCCGCCACACGCGTCATTAGCCTCGGCGCTCTGTGCCTGCCGCCACCGCGAGATGCGCCGTCCGCCTGCGGGTGTAAGGTAGTCGAAGTCGCGGAGGCTGCACGGAGGCTTGGAGATGATCGTTAGCTTTTCAAAGAGGGGTGTGCATGTGTATGTGGAGATTTATAATTGTTTATTATTAGAACACGGTGTTGCGCTGCTTTTTTGGGGAGATTTTGGAATTTATTGTTTGGTTCTTGGGCGGGTTGAGCTTTTTTGTACGTTTTTCTTTTGGGAGGTGGAGGAAGTGGCGGTGGGGATGTAATGCGATCGCGTAATTTTTGGGAGAGGTTTGTACGTATGATGAATTAATTGGAATATTGGTTGAAGGAATATATGATTCCCATGAAACATCACTAAAGTTTAAATTGTTTCATTTTGCGATAGAATGTATACAGTAATGAAATGATTCAATCTGCAGGTCTAAACTCTTAGAATATTTATTGCCACTTTTTATAAAATTATAATTCTTCTGTACTTCGTTTACATATTTTGCTGTTAAAGTCCCTTCTAACATTCAATTATATAAATATATACTTGAGCCCACTTAAAGTTTACTAATATTAGTTGATAATGTAACTAATAAGTACACATAATGTGCATAAAAGTTTTATTAAATTAATATTTAAGCCTTAAAATTAGAATAACAAATGCAAACCAAGAAAAAAAACGTGTTTAATATAGAACCTCCTCCTTTTTGAAGTCGGACACATCTCAATGAATTCATTAGAATCTGAATATTTTTTATCAGCAGCTTCTATTTTATTATTAGTTTTCGATATATATCAATGTTTTTGAATGTCGTTTTAGTATATATAACACAAATCTATTTATGTTTAAAAAGTAATAAAAAATATACAATGGTTCTCCTGGTCAATCATATATGACTATAACTACCACAGGATTCCGGGGAGTCAATAATTCGCTATACCGGGTTTTTGCAAGCTATCGTTAGATCTTACGTTATTGCTTAAGCAATTGCTTAAGTAATTACTTAAGTATTAAGTGTTAAACTTTTAAGCATAAGTAATTATTTAAGTAATTACTTAAGTAGTTGCTTAAAATATTTATTAACGTTAAGAGTCTTCTAAAATGTTCTTTTATGATCTAAACTTACCTCAAAGGTTTTCTATTATTATGCACTTATACCTTTAGAAAAAAATAATTGTTTTGCTAATTCCCACACACACCAGAAAATTTTATGTTTTCTGCGTAAAATGGGACTTATATAAGTGAACTTACTTGATGTTGACTCCCGGAATCCTGCAGTAGGTACAATAATATATGATTGTTCAGCAGAGTCATTTTAAGTTAAGATTTTGTATGCATTTCAATGTAAAGAAAGATATTTTTATCATTTCGAACATGACAATATTTTTTGTTGAACAACGTAATAAAGAAATGGGATTTTTAAAAAAATTTAGGATGGTTCTGTGCCCTTAAGAAGCACAAATATTTGTTGAAGGAAACAGCATATAAAAGAAATAAAATTTGGATTTCTAGTTTTGATACTGTTAACCACATACACAAACAGAGCCCGCGAAAGACAAGGAAGAAAAAAGCGAGCAGAGACCGTGGACGAGAAAAAGCTGACGACGAAGAGCTCGAATTACAGGATGTGTTTAGAGCTCAAGTAGTCATCTCCGATTACGAAAGAGAGACGCCGCCGTTGCCGCCGCCCTTTTTGCGTCCCGTGCTCGCATGCTCGCTCGCTGCATTGGATGGCGCGCGGCTCGTACTCCTTTTCACGCCTCTTGCCTCGGCTAGACCCACGCTTTAACAGAGTCTCTATTTAACTTTAAACATTGAATAACATCGAGCCTATTTCTGTAAATAAATATTGTGCAAAATGTAAAAATACAGAAAATTATTCTCTATCCATTGGACGTTTCCAAATTTATCTAACTGTGCTTGTATTAGTTTTATTGCACTTTCAAAGTTAAATAGAGACTCTGTTAAAGCGTAGGTCTAGCCGAAGCATAAAAGGTGGTGTGGGCTTTACGCTCGGGCGAGGGTCAACACTCGGGGAGAAAAAAGTCTTGATTCCGATGACACGCGGTGTAATTGAATAAGTACATGCTCTCTAGTAGCAGTGCTTTTTTGGTATATTGTGTTTCGTGATTTTTTTTTTCATGGTAATTTGTGTTTCTGATGTATCATATTTTCAAGATTGTATCTTAATTTTTATGGCTTTAGTATTTACAGGAAACAATGTTACATAGAAAAATTGATATATTTTATCGCCTTTTTGTACATGTATTAAACGATAGATTGAATACACTTTAAACAACGAACAAGACAATTGGCAACAAATTGCTAAAATATAATCGTTTGTTTCAACATATCAATATAAAGTATATTACATTTTTCTTAAGAAACAATTTTATAAACAAAAATTATACCACACGTCTTCTGTCTTTCGTTATATATGTTATAATAGAAGACAAATTTGAACCTTCAAAATCAAACTGAATTAAGTCAAAATAATTTTATTTTGAAGAATAAACTTCTTATAATAGTCATAATCATTAAATTTCTATATTTCATGAGTCATGACATATCAATAGTATTTTAAGTGATTTAAATAAAGTATTAAAATTAAATTTTTAATAAATAATAAATAAAAGTATACCTAAAATAATCAAACTATGATATGCGATATATACATATATATATATATATATATATATATATATATATATATATATATATATATATATATATATATATATATATATATATATTGCAAATGTTGAAACAATCATAATACATAAAATAAAATAGTTATCAATTATAATCTATTTTATATTGAGTTACATTTATTAATTGTGTTGGAATATCGCCATGCTTTAGCATACCTAGGTGTGTAACTGTAGTTCTACACTACTACATGCGTGTTAAAAAATGAATCGACTTACTAAGAAATGATTCAAAGACATAAATTGCAATGCGAGTATAGAAAAGACTGGGGAACTATATGGGCCAAAATTCTCTTATGCCCTTTTGTCAAATGTTTTAGTGGTTCTACACCATCTAGCTAGAGTAGTCGCACATTGCTGACGTTATTTCTTCCTTGTTCGAGTTTGAATAAATGAAAGTTATTTTATTTGAAATATACATTGTGTTCTATCATTTATTGAAGACCCATTTCCAATAAATTGCGAGTGGCAGGTAGCTATTACTTATTTTTCAGCGAATTATCAACATACCCTAAAACTTCATACCTTAATCACGCATATGCACTAGCCTTCGTCACCATCCCGTACAAAAATCCACCAACAAAAAGTGTCTCATGCACACCTTACCCACCCCGCACCAGCACAAAAGACGAAACAAAACAAAATGAGAATCCACCGGCGAAATCGAGAGACGACAGGCGCAAGATAGATAGCGCACCTACATATTAGAATCGAACGCTGCACCTGCGCGATTATCTCTATAACACACCCAGTGCACACGTATACGCACCGGCGGCGGCAAATCCGGCATATACAGCGCGAAAGAGAGTTTTGACAGCAGCGCCAAGAGATACAATGTGGCCTGCGAGAGCTGCGCGCGCCCATTAGTCGCCGATCGCCCGGCCCCGTACAATCGAACGCTGTATTATATGTACACCCTTTCGCCGGTGCGCTGCAGCTGTGGACGAGGAGAGCCGTGCTCTGGAAAGGTGTTCTGTAGCCTGGAAAAGCGGTACGAGATCGCCGTGGATAATGAACGACACCGAGGAGGTTCGGTGATCTCTCATTTTCAGGGTGCGGGGATCGAGATTCTGCGAAAGATTCATAGAGCTGAAGTTTTAATATTTATACACAGAGAGACATTTGATAGAAATTAATGACGAAATCATGTAGTAAACGCGGGCTATTCTCACTGGTAACATACCCGTGTAGAAATTGTGCCCGGATAATGATCAAGATCTGGCAGGAATATCTATTCAGATCCCAGTCGGAAAGTGTCCTGCTTATTTATTCCTGCTTAATCAAGAAAAATTAATTTTTGGTTCCCACTTTTTTAAATACTTGGGTCGCTAAATTCTAATCTGTACTTTAAATTAAAAAATGTTCAATTCCAAGATGACGGCGTCCAATATGACAAATGAAAATATTACAAAATCGGCTGTATCTTGTAAATTGGTGCTACTCGACGGAGTTTTTGAATTACTAATTTAAAATCTGAAGTCAAAATCCAAAAATATTTAATTCCAAAATGGCAGACCCAAGATGGCGGAAAAAGAGGTTAAAAACCGCGTATTTCTTGTACATTATTTGTAGTCTACGGATTTTGTGAATCACTTACTTCAAATCTAAAATAAAAATACAAAAAAATTTAATTTCAATATGGCGGATTCAAGTAGTGGACGAACATTTAAAACATCGACTATATCTTGTATATTGTTTTTATTCTTCATAGATTTTGATGACAGATTTGAAGTTAGCGATACATAAAACCCCTTATATCAGGTATAAATGTAAACATGGTTGATGTTTTTCATTTTCGTCCGCCATCTTTGATCCACCATTTTGGAATTAAAACGTTTTTTATTTTGACTTCAAATTTACATTCAGTGATTCAAAAACCTCTAGAATAGAAATAATGTACAAAAAATAGACAATTAAAAAATATTTGGTCCGCCATGTTGAAATTTTTTTTTTCCATTTTGACTTCAGATTTGAATTTAGTGACTCAAAAATCCCCCAGAATTGGAACAATGTAACGTTAAGTAGGTAATGGAAGGCTGTCTTAGAATTAATTTTTTTTTATATTTACTTTAAATTCGTATTTAGCAACCTAAATTAAAAAATAATTAAAAGAAACATACAAAACTTATAGAATAAGAAGAATGTATAAGAAATAAGAATTAGACGATTTTGAAAATTTTCGACCTTCATCTTGGATCTGCTATGTTTGAATTAAACTTTTGAATGTTGGCATCAGATTCGAATTCAGCGAGCCCAGAAACCCCTAAAAAGTTGTTGCACAATAATTTTATTCCAGAGTAATATATATGTTGTTAATATATAGAGTATGATATCCCTACATAGGGAATTGATTGGGGAACTAGTCTAGATCTAGTGAATAGCTAGGAACGTCCCTATAAAATTTCTACACGTGGGATTATGCATATGTGGTATTTTTCCAATTTTGAACAAGGACAACAGTAATTGTATGTGCAATTTCGTGTGCAGCAGAAACATAGCATGCTCGCAAAAACACATTGGAATTGCGAAAAAATGCAGCCTGCACTTTGCAGCAGAATTGCAGTAGGCTTGTACACTTTATCTGTTTTGAAGCTTCTACTGCAAGTTTCTACCATAATTCTTCTGCATAACTACTGCACTTATATGATGCACGTATTTGCCGACAGAAACATAGTCAAAAGAAGACCATGCGTGGTCTGCTACCGATTTTAACTGTGTTTCTGTTGGTTGTAGATTACTTTACGCACGCTGAGGTATTAAAGAAGAAACTTGGAGTAGCTAATTTGAGTCAGAATTGCGATAAACTGACGGCACCTCAAGTTTAGTGAAACAGTTGATATAGAGCACATGCAGATGCAGTAAAATTGGATGAAAAACTTTCTGTCGGTACTTTGCAGCAGAATTATTAAAGAAATTTGAGAGCTAATGTTAAGGTGCGTACATACAGCAATATTGTGAATAAAACTTGCTATATATTGTAATATGTGAAATTTTCTCTGCTCTTTAGATGCCAACATAATGCTGCAATTTTGTTGAACCCTTAGACTACTATTCAAACTCCATGTCTGCAATTTTCTGCACTAAGTCTGATGTAATTTTGACGCATAGTGCCTATCTGAAGTTTTCTATTTACAACGTACATAATAGAAATATATTTAGATAATAGAAATAGAACTACGCATTTATTTTAAAGCGGTTTTAATTTTAAATTATCATATATACTGCTGTTGAATTAATTTTATACATATTTTTATAAATTATTTTAATAAAATAATGAAAAAACTTAAAATTTAATTTATTGTAAACTAAATTCACAGTTAATTTCAATCACTAAAATAGTAAGTTATTTAGCTAAGTTTCTGAAAAGTTTTTCAATTTACACTGCTCGAAATACACTTAAACCGAAATTAACATGTTAATTTTAAGGTCTACAGTTACCAGAATTAGTATGCTTAATTTTGTATAAAGTTTTAAAATTCACCCTTTACTGAGTGATTGTTGACTGAACTAAGGTAAATATTCATTCGGAGAGAGTGCTTGTTCCTTTTTTTCTGTAAAAGTAGTAAAATGTCACTCAAATTTCTTGAGTGTGTAACACCTTTCTTATCATCGATTTATATTTCTCCAATTTTATTTTTGAAGTCTCCTTACGTATAATGCATCGTTATGTAGACCTCTTATATAACCCATTAGTCATACATAACAACTTTTATTATATAACTGAAATTTGTTACGAACGAAATAAATGACAAAATACTAATTTTTTTCAAAAATTTGTCTAGGAAATCATGAAGTCTACCTTCCCAATTGTTATATTGAATCTTAAAGATTAGCATAGTAGTATCTAATCATACTCAATGAAATAATTAAAAAATATGTTCGGAAACAAAATTTCTTTAAATACACGTTAAACTCGTAATATTTAAATAATATCATTAAAGTGATTTTATATATTTGAGAATATATTGAAGAAACGCTGCTACTTTAAACTTATGAACCATTGAACACTATTTCCCAATACATAAAATTACCACCTCATCCTCAACCGAACAGTATCAATGCCCAGCCTCTAATACCTCGGTAATAGACAAAATACTCTAAAAAAATAAACCAGCCAATCCACCAAAAAACAAAGGGGTCGCTTCTAAGAACCAAAGGCCAAATAAAAAAAATCCCACAAAACCAGCGTCGCCGCAGTCTGTTCTTTTCCATCCGCGCGCGAGCTTTCTCCTTGCGCGTTCGCTTAGCGGCCCTTTTTCTAGCCCATAAATTAGCATGGGCCATTGTTGCGCCGGCCGACTGCGACAATGCGGCAGCAGCAGCACCGCAGCTACCGCGTACAATGGAACTTGTTTTCCATCCAGAATATTTACGCTCGTGCGCGTGCAGCGTTCGGAAAAAAGAGTGCCCGCACGCGAGAACAATGAAGGAGTGTGTGCGGAGGACCGCGAGCAAAAACGTTCTGTGTGTGTGTGTGTGTGTGTGTGTAACCTTCGGGGGCCTTGCCTGATCGCGAGTGTGGAGCAGCGAATATAATGCCGCGAGGCTGACTCATTAGTGCGAAATCGGTCAGCATGGGCCTGGCCTGGACCGCTGCTCCTGTGGAGTAAGACATATGGGATGAGAGAGAAAGAGAGAGAAAGAGATGACAGAGGAAGAGTGGGGTTCGAGGTTGAAGATAGCCGTGAAATTTTTGAAAAAGATATCCGGCAAGAAAGTGGGATTTAGAGGTTACAAGGATGATGGAACTGTTTGAACTCGATATTTACATTCTGACATACAGAATTTAAAGTTACAAGTTACTGTTGAAACTTAAACAATATGGAAATTTCAAATTTGACCAATTTTTGCCTTCTCAATATACACTAACTGTACTTTTTTCTTAGATTAAATAGGGTTATTTCAAGACATTTTATTAGACGTACGGATAATTTATATCAAACGAATTTGGACAATGATCGATATAAAGGGAAAAAGTTGTGCTGTTGTATCGTCTTTTAACAGTGACTGATTCCCTTAAGTTAAATTTAGAGAAAGTATATACATTTTTGTCGTATATCTGCAGTACGATGAAGTACGAAAAATTTTTTTTTTCATTTTACTAAAATGGTCAATTTTTAAAACATTCGTATCGTATGTAACAATTACAATTGCATTTCATCGTTTGAAATTACTATAGAATAATCGCTAGAGATATATAAACTAACCATGCGAGTGTTTGATGTTTGCAACCCCATATTTGCAGCAACATATGGAGGTGCTTTCTGACACCTAAAAATGAAATGGAATAATTTTAGTTCGTTCCAATGGGCAGTTAGTTTTGAGATATCAACCAATTGACTTAAATTGTACGTTATATTAGTAAAAAGAGTACCTCTATTTTTGATCGTAGCTTTGCAAGGTTCTAAAAATAATTCGAAAGTCAATAAGAATGATTTATTAACTTCGATATAATTGCAAAGTTTCAGCGAATATGGAAATGCGTTTGTGAGTTACGATGTATAGGTCTACCAGATTTAATATAACACATTCGAATATATCAAAACCTACTTACATACCTATACGCACGCTCTCTCATGTCCGCACATATTCGTACCTAACATACTCAGACACACATACACATACACCTTAACACATGTGCACATGCGCACATCGGTACATAGCTGAACACATATATATACACGCACACAGCTAAACACATACATACACATACATAAACTTACATATACATATGTATACACTCTCATACGCATATACGTAGACATACGTAGACACAATTATATGCATGGACATGTTTCATATGCATACACACATATACATATACACGCGCACACATAAACATACATACCCACACATGTACATACGTATATACTTAGGCGCACACCTGGGCGCATACGCCTTAATATACATGTTCACACGCAAATACATATATTATAAACATACTCATACGCATACACGCACACATACATAACCAGACATTTACATATTTAAACAAAGGCAAAAGATGGTACAGTAAGTGAAATGGGCTTAATTAAATAACGTATAGCGTAGTTCGCAAAATACCGATGAGAAGTTCTTACTCATGCTCAAAAGTTCTGAGAATAGCCCAGTTTTCGAGTCTACGGATAGTTATTTTCATTGCACTGTACCCACTTTTACCTTTGTGTCGTTCGAGCTCCTTTATTAAAATCTCGGATTACAAAATGTTCGTCCTTATAAAACCTTTTGTCCCAAAAAGCAAAAAATAACGTTTATTTCCTGTTCGTCGATTGTGTATTACACAACTTTGTCAAACTCGCGTATAACGAGTCTTCTCGCAATTAAATTATACGATGCGCTCAACCACGAGAAAAAAACGCGTGTCCTACCGATGTAGCCGTCGCACTTCGTGCACTTGAACATTTGTGCAAGAGGGGTGCAGACTGCTACTGCCGCTGCACCGCGCGCTCTTAATTGGCGTGAAACGCACACCTCGGGGTGATTTTCGCGCGCGCGAACTCTGAGCTTCTCAGTCGCGCGAAAAGTGCATCGGACCGTGCGCCGTGCACGTTACAACAAAGTGCCGCGCGCGCGCGACGTAGCGCGAGGAAGAGGAGGAGGACGGAATCAGCGGGGAGTAAAGCGGTAGAAGACGAAGCTCGAAGGTGGGCGAGGTGGAGAGATGGAGCGAGCTTTAAATTGATGAAATATATAGTTTTAAAGTAATTTTTTTTATATTGTGCGGTATATCGAAGGTGTATAGTATAGTTTCAAAATTGATGTTTACGTGAAGAATATTTGAAGGAAATGGGTAACACATGGTAATACGATATTGAAACTGTATTTAGTTCTGAGTATTAGATGGTACTCGCGTTTTTAGAAATAAAGAGAGTTATTGCATCCCTTACAGAGAATACTTCAAATTGTTTAGTGCCTAAATTTATAATTAAATGTTCATTCATTTTTGGTAATACGGAAGAATACCGATTTTTTACTTAAAAGTATATTCTTGTAGATAATGGTATACTTTCTTTGTAAACTTTTGGAAGTTTTGAAGAAGATATACAGGTAAAATTTTAAAAACGGTGTGATGTCACTCGAACCGGCACCTTCTGATGTTCCGACGGTGCAATGTGACGTCACTGAAAGGACATTTAATAAACTATAACTTTAGTAAATAAAGTTATTTTTTAATTCAAAAAATAATACACGTCGGCTGTTCTTTACTATTTGCACAAGTGCCGATCACAAAATAAATTTTGTATTCTTCCTTTCTGTGTATGTATAATCGCACCCTTACTATAAAAATACCGTAATACTTAATTAACTACTACAAATATCCAGTTAGGAATACAGCTGGTAATCCATCCAAAGTCCGATTGAAATCTGGAAAGCAGATTTATCTGGATCCTAGCTACATTTGATTGGAATCTAAGTCTGCTACGCAGATCAAAATGAATTATCAACTGAAGATCCAGGCCTCATTTGTATCTACTGTCAAAGTGGCGTCACATGCATTTCTTTAAAGATATGCAGCTAGATTCTCGACTGGAAATCCATTTCGATCTACCTGGAAATCAACTTGGATTCCAACCAAATCCAGATGGAGTACAGTCAAATCGAGATGAATTCCTGTTGGATTCCCACCTGAATTTGGAGTATATTTCTAACTGGATATTTTTAAGAAGCTTATGTACGTGTTAAGAGTTAATTCCTATACGTATTCAATGTTCATCTGTAATCGTGAGTGTATAGATTCTCATATGGTGACTAATAACGCTCAACATTGAGAGCGTCTCTCAATCTTAATGAAGGTTCTGAATTTAAGTTCTGATCGTGAATTCCTAAATGCTTTTTTTCAATTCAGAGTTACTTGAATTTCGTGCTCAAATACCTAACAAATCAAATCAATGAATATTGTATTGACAAGATAGCATGAGATTTTTCTAAGAATAGAGATATAAACCTTTAATAAATTATTATAAACAAGAATAGAAATGTGATTGCTAAGATAGAAGAGTCATTCTGTTATCTATAGCCATAACATCCTTTAGCTACTGTATCTAAATGTTTCGTTCCAGTAGCGAAATGTTCTACTGCTATATCAAGTATAGCAAAAGATTCAGTTGCAGTAGCAAAATATCTTGCTGTAATAGGAAATCTATTCTTTAGATTAGCAAACCACTAAGGTAACAAAATATGTTGTTGGAAATTGTGGCAAAGGACTTTATTGAATTCAGTCAAATTTTTTGACACGATCCAACGAAAAAATTATTAGCGGTTCTAGAAAAATTGTTGCACCCCTTTTGCGCAGAAGTTTATTTTCACATATATGTATTTCATTGAATGTAAATCTACAACATTATCTTCTGCATTTTCCACAATCTTCTAAATTGAAGCTATTCTATTTACCTTATACATTTGACAGGTTGTAGCTACCTTAATCTGTGATGCAAAACGTATACAAAAATGGTGTGCAATAATTACGTGCACTACTAGTATTTCTATCTGAACATATTACCAATTACTAGTAACCGCTTTTCATTCACCCGCGATAAGAGACTCCAATAAAAACTGATAACACGTAAGAAGACCATATTAAAGAAATCTACAGACCCGAAAGAATACACAAAACAAAATAACACCGAATAAATAATAATTGATCGAACAAGAGATAAAGGCACGTAAAAATAAGACCAAGAAGATAAAAAGTAGAGTACACGAACAGACAGAGCAAAAGGGTATACAGAAGAGCGAGCTAGCGAGCGAGAGCTGCAAAGAAAGAGAGACAGACCTAGACGCTAGAGAAGAGCGAGTGCGCTGAACAGAGAAAAAAGAACCGAGAGAAGCGGGGGAGAGTTGCGTTTCGCGTAACGAAGGTAATTTTATTCTCCTCCTCGTGCTCGGGAGCTTCAACTCTCTCCGACTCTACCAGTAGCAGCAAAGAGTATAGTAGTACTATATAGTCGTAGCGGTAGTGGATATAGACGAGAGAGGGAGAGAGAGACCAGCTTTTCTCGAGTACCCGTGGCCTCGGCGAGAGAACGATAAGGGGGGTGGAAACGCGAGGCGAAGAGCAAACGAGCTCCAAAGAGAGAGCGAGAGAGAGAGAGAGAGAATTCTGCGCGCCTGGGCGAAAGAACGACAAAGAGGGAAAGAAAAGAGGCCATTTCGAACAACGGTGCGCCTGTGTCAAGTTTCGCAGTGGAGGGGGATTTTTAAAATAACAAACTGTCGTTTCGCCCTACAAAGAGAGAGAGGGAGAGAAAGGTACTGAGTAGAGAGAAAGATAGAGATGAAGAAATAGTAGCTAACGATGTTGTCGGTTCGCTGATGTCTTCGTTATGTATATATACTGCGTTCGCGAGCTTTATTTAAGGGTAGCTGGTGGAAGCCTCTTTTCTTTATCTCCCTCTCTCTCTCGCTCTTTTCTCTCTCCTGCGGATTTTAATTTGAAAATCAAGGGAAATTTAATTAATATGCAGTGCAGGGATTCGTGGGGGGTAATGCAAGCTCGAATTAAAACATTTTTGTAGAGGTGTGAATTTGTACTCTGCGGTACTTGTGAGGGGTGGCGCAAAAGGTTTGACATTAATCCATTAGAGCACGTATTTTAAAGGAAAATTATTCTTAAAAGTACTCAAAGATGTTATTATTTAATCAAGCATCTATTTTGTACTGTTTTTTTTTAGTTTTTATTGTAAAACAATATATTGTTACAATATTTTAATAATAAATGTGTCTCAATGGTTAATTTTCTTAATTTTTAATGGTGTATGATTTTTATTAATAATATTTATTTTTAATGAAAGAAATTTAATTTATTTTATACTTTTGTTTTCTAAAGAAAGATAGAAGACTCTATGTAGTAATATATTTGAGAAGCAAAAGTACCCTTTGATGAATTGTTCAGATTTTGGATATAAAAAAATATCCTAAGGTTATATTTTTTAAGGTATATTAAATAAATATTTACTCTTAGTTTTAGAAAATAATGATTTGAAGTTTATGTATAATAATAATTACCATTAATAATAGCATATATATATACACGCAATTATTTAGCTGAAAATAAATAAATATATATATATATATATATATATATATATATATATATATATTTATTTTCAGCTAAATAATTGCGTGTTACTTCATACTACGATGATAAACATATCATGCAAGTTCCAGTTTACTAAACTTGAAAGTACGTATTTTAGAAATTTCGTCGGGGAACTGCCGTAAAATTTCATAATTATTATTAAAGTAACATGATACATGAATGAAGATACTAAGACATAATAGACTGATTTAACATCTGCATCGTTTCTATTATTTGGCACCAGTTCAGCCCCGAGATACAACGTAACAGTATTCCCTTGTCTGACATCTATATGCCTATTAAATCCGACCTACAAAATTAATTCTTGTATGATTTGATATACAATAGTCATTCAAATCTATAATTGTGCAAATATATGTTTGAATTTAATATTTTGGAAATAAAGCTAAAAATATCCAAACCAAATAAATAATTACATTCCTAGCTTTCTTGAATATCTTTGACGCTAATCAAATTGAAAACCCAAACTTGCTCAGTGTCAAAAAAAGTATATTATCCACCTAGGGAATAAAGTGGGCCAGTAAATGCCTTCGTTCACCGCCGAAAAGAGAAAATAGTGCTACATATTAACTCCCTAACTAACCCCTATAGGGATTTAATATAGCGCTTTATTCCCGGCTCGGCGGGGAAAAAGTACGTACTTTATGGCTGGGTGTGTTAAAAATTATATTTAAATAATTTATATACAATATTTACTTGATTGCAAAATTGACTTGCAGTAATATGTCTTGAGTAGTTTTCATTGAACTGATTTCAAATTTTACACAAATCTTCTATTAATATGCAGTTCTAAATCCAAGGAAAATTTTAAGGATTTTAAAGCATGAACATTCAAGTTAATATTGGTAAAATCAAGTTATTCATGGTTCGAAGTCATGGAAAATTAAATTAAAGATTATTTTATTGCTTTGTACTACATAAATCCTTAAAATTTTGCTTGCGTTCAGCAAAATATACACACACACACACACACACACACACACACACATATAAATATATATATATATATATATATATATATATATATATATATATATATATATATATATATATATATATATATATATATATATATATATATATATAAAATTTCAGATCAGATCAATTCAATGAAAATTACTCAAGTACTTTACAAAAGTCATGGTATGAGTTTCAGGACGTCTAAGGTAAATAAGCATGTTCTAGGTTTAACAAGTAATGAAAAATCTGCATTACACACGTAGAAAACGTATTGCAATTCCCTGAATTGTTGCTATTTAAGGGGTGGTGAAAGGTTATATTTTTCAAAACGTTATCTGATCCAGCCTACATAAGAACTGATGTAAAATCTTGAGTAAGAGATAATGAGAACTTACGTAAGATCTGATGCAAGAACTTGCGTAATAAAGTTGTACATGGACTTACGTAAGTTCTTGAGTAAGAACTGACGTACGATCTTACAAACAATATCATAAAAATTAAAAATAATGACATTAAACAAAGAAATGATTACTACATCCATAATGATGTACAAAAAATGATCGTAACATCTGGATGGTACTTCGAATTTTGACACTCTCGGGACACTAAAAGTTATTTTTTATAATTTACAATTGTCTAAAAATGTTTAATGTAAGAAATTACGTAAGAACTTACGTCAGGAATGACGAAAGATCTTGCTTAAGAGTTTTCGTAAAAACTTACATATATTCTCACGCAAGTACATACGAAAGAAATAACGTTTAAAATTAAGAAAAAATTGAAATCTTTATTTTTAATTTTTGTAAAATTTTATGTAAGTTTTTACGTAAGAGCTTACATACGATCATGTACAACTCTATTGCTTAAGTTCTAACGTAAGTTCTTATGCGCGAGCTTACGTTGTTTCTTACGCAAATCTTACGTCACTTCTCATATCATATTTTCAGTAGGGAACGAATATCTTGAAAATTTAACTAGATAATGTTTACATAAATATAAAGAGCAGAATAAGCCGTTTTTTGAAATAAAGCATTTATTATGCTATCCGAATATGTATAAGTATTGTCTTGTTGAACTTACAAAAGATTACGTTATTATTTGCAACCAAAAAGCAGTTTTAAATATTTTTCGTGATAAGCAATGGGTATGAAGCCCTTTCACACTCCATTAAAATAACATTTATTTCTTATAATAATACATTTCAAGGTATACGTAACTCCTTAGCAGGTTAACAAAGTACCTCTTACGCATAATCAAAACCCATCAAACCCGACCCACATCCACCAATCCAGCGCCTTAATCGCATCACGTAGCCGAGTAACGCGGCAAAACAATCAGCCGTGTGTTACTGCTCTGTACGCGTGCTCTACTGCCAACACAGCGTGTCGCGTCAACAACACCGTGATATCATTGTCTCGTTCGCGGAACAATGCGTGTAACTCAACTCACTTCTCCCGCGGTGCGCGTATGTGTATACTGTATACACACCCCGAGATCCTTCCTATAATATCCCGGGCGATGGTGCATCGGATATCCACGTGTTTATATAAACAGGCGCTGCTACTGTTGCTGCTTTTGTGAGCGATTGATCGTCGTCCCGGCTTGGCTCGGGTTACACCACGGTAATACATAAATATATATATATATATATATATATATATATATATATATATATATATATATATATATATATATATATATATATATATATATATATATATATATATATATATATATAGAGGGAATACTGGGGTATAACGGAACGCTAAATTGTCTGATGTAGTACAGATTTGGATCAAAATAAAATTTCATTTATTTAACTAGTTAAAGAATGATACTTACTCTGTATATGACTAGTCAATTCTAATGTTTTTAGAGACAGTAAATTGGGATAATCTAAACGATTCGGAAATCGCATTTTATAAAAACATCAGAGTGAAACGGACGAAAAAAGAAATCGCGAGTAAAGGGGAATAGCTTGAGGTATTTCGTACACTGGAGCAAAGAAGGGGATCCTCAATTTAATAGATCAGTGTTGGAATATCACTATGCTTTAGTATACGTATGTGTGTAACTGTAGTTATACACTACTACATGTTTCTACAAAAATTAATCGACTTACTAAGAAATGTCCCAAAGACGTAAACTGAAATGAGAGATATAGAAAAGAGTGGGGAACTATATGTGTAAGCCCCGATATTCTCTTATGCCCTTTTGTGAAGTGTTTTTAGTCGTACTTAAGCATCTAGCTAGAGCAGTCACACATTACTGACGTTATTCCTTCCTTATGCGAGTTTGAATAAACGAAAGTTATTTTATTTCAAATATACATTGTGTATTATCATTTATTTAACACCCATTTCCAATAATCAGTTTAAAAAAGAGTTACGATGAGAAAGGATAGTGACAAAATAGTAGAAGCGTATTAGGACGGCTATAGATTCAAACATCAAGAACTTAGAAAAATAAATTTAAAAAGTTAATATGGAGGAAATAGAAAATATAAATAAATGTAAAGAGTCAGTGATGAATAAGTTAAACGAATGTTTGTTAAGGAGGAAAAACTAGAGACAAATGAAATGAACCTAAATAGACTAAGGACGACGTGGATAAAAGCAGGAACAACAATATAAGAAACGTTAAGATCAAAACATTAAATGGCAAAAGGAGAATTTCCTCGGATGACCAACTATACTGGACCCAGGTAAAACATCCATAGGGATATAAAAAAACTAATATGAGCATGAAGGATTTATAAAATCTTAAGCATTCAAACAAAAATTTATTTCTGTATACAGTTAAAAACATAATAAAACTATTATCCTAGTTTTTATTTCTGAATGTCTGATAAAATCTTGAGTTTTTCACTTATCTTATCGAATTTTACCCTCTTTTTTTAAGTTTCCCTTCACTTACGCGGATTCAATTATTTTCAATGTACATATTTTGGTAAACTCTGTACAGTAAAGTAAGTTTTGTACGTTCCAGCGCGTCCCCTAATTTACAATGACTTCGTGGGCAATCTCCTTTTCGAATTTTAACGAAGCTATGGACTTTTCACAATGGACTTTCTGTCCAACATTTGATTATCCATTTTCTCTCAAATACATCTGCCTAATTCTTTTCTGCTTAATCATTTAATATTTACACCAAAAATGGCTTCCTTTCGAAACAGTTCACATTTTTTATGCATTTCATTCCCCTTGTATGTGACGCAGCATACTTAATACTAAACTTCTTACATTTTCATACAATTTTCCGTACAAATAAAGTATTCATCTATCAATCTGTCCATCTATCTCCTCAACATACGTACATGTACCTGCGAGAGCGTTTAGGCTTTTGTGTTCGCTCGGTGAAACCAGGCGCGAGGACACGCCCGAGGGCCTGCGCGTTTATATACATATATATACCTGTGTCAGCGACAGCGAGATACTATACGTACCGTACAGTGCAGCACATCCGTCTAATTGCGTATTCATGGATGTAATGGGGTATACGGATGCGTGCACTGGATATACGTATATATGCGTGCACGTCGCTCGGCGCCAACGACTCGATGCGAGCACTGATCCGCTGAACTGCCGAGCCACTGGATTGAGATTCATCCACTATACTCTGCTCGTGGCGAGGCTTTGGTAGTCCCGCAGGTGCTCGATACGGGTATAGTTTGGGGATAAGGTGGATGATGTTTCATGGATGTGCTTCGATCGGTGGAAAAATCATGCAAGAAATTGGAGGGATAGAAATTGCTTGCGGATAATTTAGGTATTAGCAGAGAAAGTGATAGATAGGCACATAGAATATATGGTTGTTGGGTAGATAATGAGTAGAATTTCTTTCAAATACTCTGTCATTTTCTGAAATGTTTATAATATAATTATATATAATATAAGTATACAATATTCAGTAGTTATATGATAAAAGCTACTTTTCGGCTTTTAGATGACATAATCATGGAACAAAATATTGAACATTTCAAAGCTATAAAATTAATGATTGATATTTGTTATAAAATTTATTCTACACGTATACATTCGCTTAGTGTAATAGCAATAACTGCGCTAGTTGAAGTTCATTATATTGACAACTTCAAATTTATTTCTGTGTATAATTATTGCGGTTTACTTGCATTAACATATCGAAAAGTTTATAAATGATACTCTAATATGGGTTTGCAGTAGTTTGGCATGCGCCATATATGTAAGCTACAAGTAAGTACAAATGATAATAATCGTTTCTAGTAGTTGAGAAATACAACATATCAGTTGGTAACGTCTGTTCTCTCATATATTTAATTTAAATATAATAATTAAATGTTACTGAAAATACTTTAAAAGAAAATCTATCAATGCTGCTTTTGAATACATTATGTCTATGATTTTTCAGCCAAATTAATCGCAGTAAATATTTCTCTAAAATCACACCAATAAACGCTTATAAAATCTAACAAAGTTTATAATTTATTATGAATAAGTTTAACATTAAAATGATTGCAGACGTTCGACTATTTTTTTTATTGTAAACTTACAAACCTGCAGACTATCACTGAATCTCTATTAACAAAGAATGGGACAATAAGAAGTAACATACACTCGATTTCAATAATAAAACAATTACTAAGCTTTGCTCAATATTCTTGCAGCAGCATTCTCCACACATTTTCAGTTCCAAACCGCTAATTTTTAATTCGCCCTAATAAAATTAGCATTAAAAAAAAAACAAATTACCCAGCAACTGATGGTAATCAATCCCAACTTTTTTGTTGTTCGTCGCAAAAAGCCGTATAGCCGTAATACGCAGTGCGCGCGCGCAGAGAACGAGCGAGAAGCCGAAAAGAGGGAGAGAGAGAGAGAGAGAGGGAAGACGCATGCCTGCTCCACGATGCGGCAAATGCGCCGTAACGAAATGAATGTATTATTTGACTGGACGGTCAATCAATTAGCGGGCGCACGGAGCATCACTGATGTGCATTTGTTTGCCACGCTTGTTACACGCCCCTGATGCCATCGTGCCGCCGCCCGCCGCGGTCAATCGAGTAAATGCCGGGGCTTATTTTGCGCGCGCGTGCCCGCGCAAATCGAATGCCCCCTTCGCGGAGCAAAACATGTACCGAGCGGGGAAAATTAGCCGTCGCTGCATCGAGTGAAAAGTGCAACTTGCTCGCTTACTTGTTTACGCGTTGACGTTTGTATTTGTGGATTTTGGTCGTAATTCGAAAATGATTTTTTTTTAACTTTGTGATTGAGTTTTGTTCACAATTCATTTTACAGAAAAAGTCTACGGAGCTTTTAGAACTTTTTCTCTTCAGATTTTCCTGCGAGGTATTTCTGAAAGAATTTTTGTTTATAAAAAATGTTAAGAGCCTTACTTGCATCGGTGACATATCCCATTTGAGCGATAATACCGATTAAAAACAACAATTAAATATTCCTTCAGAATATACTTTTGCAGACAAATGTGTAAGTAAAAGCCTTGCACAAAATCGTACAGAACAATCTACAAGGTCCAAATGCTAGCAGAAATTTCTACAGATTCTTTCATAATGGTGTTTTGTAGGAACTAATACGTTCAAATCGTTTAAAATCCAGGATGGATTGAAATAAGGCAAAGCCTCATTATCGGTCGTATCTCATTTATTCTTTTTAAAATGTATCATTAGATTCGTATTCGAAGAATAAAAAACACGTATCAAAGAAGCTCTTGCACCAAGTTATAGGTCGATATATTAAGATGATTATGCTAGAATTTTTTAACCAGCGTGGCCATTTCTATGAATATTTCTATATATCCGCTGACATCTCCTATATATAGTAAACGATATATTTCAATTCATAAAACTTTTTATAAAAGTTGATAATTCTTTCTTTTGAAGATTTTTCTGCGGAGAAAGTAACAGTGTCGTCAAATGGCAATGATCATCACATCCCTCATAACTCTAGTTTATTTTTAGAGTTACCTATTCAAATTACTTTTGAATATAATTGTGCTTATCTCTGACTTAACATATCTGCACACAATCTAGGTACATATGTCATTTCAGTTATTATTCCATTATATTTATAGAAATGCCACTGAGAACATTTATATGGAATCCATGTACTTGATATATTTATTAAGTCGGTATATATTGAGTCTAACTTACGTAAGTAATCTGTTCACAGGTGCGTTAACCACAAAAATATATATCCTTCTACTAATCTATTACATTTTTCACAATTGTTGACATGCCAACATCCACGTAATACAAACTTCTTCAACATCATATATGACTTAATATACAAAACGGCTCGTAATAAAGCTTTCACATAGATAGCACTTTATGGCATATCTTTCTCTAACTTCCGCGATATGCAAAATTACGTATACAAACCTTCTCTGCATATATATTTAAATATCGCTGGGTGCCTGCTTTCAAATGTAAATAAATCACGTGCGGTGCGCTTAGAGCTTTGCTCTCTATCTCTCTCGCAATTAAAATAACTTCTCCCTCGCATATAACCCAGCAACTGCGGATCTCTCTTTCTATCTCTCTTCCTCTCTGGCTCGGTCGTAACACGAGCCCGCAATTCAATAACACACCACCAGCCGACTAGAAAATCACGATAAATCGCGTCGGTTTTTGGTCGTGATGTGTATATATGTATGAACATATGGAAGGGCGTGTGCACACGTATACACGATTTTCGGGCTATTAATGATGTGAGCCGAGGGGTGCGAGGTTATAAAGTGAATTTACGTCGATGATCATAGTTCTGCTGTGATGTTGTGGTATATTACGATTGCGGATAATGATGTCAAAGAGAGAAATAGATGGAAATTGGATGGTGCTGTTTACTTTTCTTTTTGTTAGAAACGTTACGTTTAAAAGGATTCAATAATAATTAATAACTTTGTGAAAATTATTGGCATGTTAGGTATGATCTGTAATTTTAATTAAATATCTTTAATTATTTTTATTTATATTTAAAATATAAGCTGGGTGCAGTGTAGACTTTAGCGTCCTCGGTAGTGGAAAAACGAATTGTTTGGGTGAAAAATATAAATAAGTTAATGCGGTGTTGTACACAAGATGAATAAAATAATAAATTTTTGCTTTTTATAGAACAATGTCTGGTAGAATTAAGTATTTTTCAGATTAGAATTATAATATTTGAACTAAATCAAACTATGAAAATATTGCACAACTTAGAAAAAGCACGCGAACCTATAGTACCCCGGATACTATCGTGCAATGCCACCATTGACGTGATCAATTTGCTTCAAATTGGGATGTCGGTAGTGCTTTTTGCGCATTCACACTCAGGTGAGCATCTAACATGCTCGAGGTTCTACTGCATTTCAAATTTCCCGGCTTGAATTTTAGCGAAAACTATTTATGCAGTACTAATTATAATATGTACTAGTTATGTACTAATTTATAATATGTACTAGACTTATGTACGAAGTTTCTGATCTCAAAATCGAGGGCACCCTAAAAACTAAAACTTCGTCCAGTGGTCTATTTGTACTACTAACAAGTAGAGTCCACAACCTGTGGAAAGTGGTTTTTGATGAGAAAGTGCTTCAGAAAGTGGTTTTAGGTACCTAAAAATGATGCCAGCACCCGTAGTTTCATTTCATGGGCCCTTGGGGTCAAGATACGACCATTTGTATTCAAAATACGCGTTATTTCAGTAAAAAATGGTAGGGGAACGTGGGGTGGTATGGGCATCAAATTTTTCAGCTAGATATATTTTTTTATTTATGATGCATTGGCAGTTCTATATTAGCTCATTTTGTTCGGCATTAACCCAAGAACAAAATACGCTAAGGTCTTGTCAGAAAAAATAATAAATTTTTTTGTAAAAATACATAATACGAAGGTATCTCAAAATACCCATACCGCCCCACGCGTGGGGTGATATGGGTTTTGCACGAGGGTACGTGGGTAAATACAATTATTATTAAAAATGGTTAACGATGATAATTTATTTTTAATTTTATTTCATGGAAAGGTTAATTAAACGCATGGAAAATACTTTTGCGACATTTATTTAAAATATAAAATTTAAAAATGCTTTTTTAACATACATATTTGATATTTATCAGAACACTTAAATTTATGAGTCTTTTCACATAGGTAGTTTTCTTATTTATTAGGAACATTAAATAACTTTTCATTGCAACATCTAACTTTTACTAAAAAAAGTTTATTGCTGTACACCTACATCGCAAGAACCTGCCGTCTACTCTTGTTACTTCGCCTCACATGCCCATAGCGCCCCCGTCATTTTGCCCATACCGCCCCACAAGCTATATTTTTTAAATCGCTGTATTAATTTAATTATAAAATGAAAGTAAAATAAAACAAGTATGCAAATTAAAGAGAAAGAGTCAATTAGTTGAATGAAACCATTAAACGTTGCCCAAATATTTGAAAAACTATCTTTTTAGTCGATCAAAGTTCGTTCAAAATTGACTTTGTTAGACCTATAACAATCCATATTTTCTAAAATTTGATTTAACTTGTAAAATCACTTTTTTTTGTTATAATAACGTTTATTATTCTTTTATACATTATTTAAAAAATTGCGGTTATTCAGTGCGTATTCTTTATACCTAATATTAAAGATACCCATATTACCCTGCTACCCATACCACCCCACGTTCCCCTACCTATACTTCATATCATATCTCCGCAAGTTATTTTGCTGGAGAAATGACATAATAAGATAACAAAGTTGACTAAAAAAGCTTTAATTTAAACTTTGTTTCACATAAAAATATTATTCTGTTACAAAGTGATGAACAATAAAAATTATGAGGAACAATACATGAAAATTTGAGGATTTTCAGCTGTTTAAATTGAGTAGTTTTTAACGCATTTTTCGTCATCATTTTTTATTGATATGATACGAAGTATAGGTTCCATTTTTTACTGAAATAATGCATCTTTTGAATACAAACGATCATATTTTGACCCCAAGGGCTTATGAGACGAAACTACGGGTGCTAGGCATAATTTTTAGGTACCAGAAACTACTTCCTGAACTATCATCGAAAACTGCTACCCGCAGGTTGTGGATTCTTCTTGTAAGTGAGGTGCACGTTAGTCAAGGTTTTAATTAAATACATTAATATTTTTATTATTATATGAACTTTTCACTTCTCGGTCGGTAAAATTCAAAGCGTCAAAGATAAATTTTTACGAAGTAACATTTCATATCAACTCTCAAATTTATAATCATTACTAAAGTGATGCCCAATCCTAACATACACTACGTAGGATTGTATTTGATTCATTTGAATGACAGGTAAAAAATAATAATAACGAACGAAGTAGCCACCGACTTATCTCCCAAATAAACGATCCGTAATACCGATGATTGATAGCGCCGTGGAGAGAGACGTAGATGCACGGCTAAAGCGAGATAACCCAAGTACAAGGGGAGGATGAAATCAGGCTTGAAGCAGCATAAGGGTGCGCGCGCGCGCGATTTTCTGCTGGCCGAGGCCCAATTAGCGACGAACTTTGCCCCGCTCGACGGCTTTCCTGTATATACTCCTGCCTCCCTCGCCGAAACGTCGACGCACGCGCGCGAGCGCGCCCTCGTCTGTAATTCCTTTCCCCGTTACCTACGGGCTTGTCCTTTTAATCTTCGCTCTCCATCTTCTTTCGCGAGGCTTTTTGCAGCTTCCACGTGCTCCCAGTGTAGACTTATCTCGACACTTTTCCGTTCATTTGATTATGCTTTATGAAATCTATTTGTATCACTGAAACAATTTAAAATTAAATTATTATTTATTATTGTTTTTGTGAGAAAAATGTCTATCAGGTTATATCTTTATCAAGAATCAATGGATTATATTGTATTGATGAATTGAAAATCGATTTCTAGATGGTCGAAGAAATTGGGGAGAAAGATCGTTATAGTCTACTTCATTATTTAACACTATGTAAATTTATGATTCTATCGCTAGGTGGTGCGTTTTAAACTTCTATTGTAATAGTTCTTGAAAGCTATGAAATATATCATGATAATAATATATCTATTTATAGAAAGTTGCTATAATTGTAATTAATAGTAACATTAATATGCAACATAGTAGTAACTTTAATTTGCAAATATTTACTGATATAGATCATTTCCTACTCTACGTGCTACTCTGTGTCAACGTGTCTAGATGTAACTAATAAATATTATGAAAGCTTACGCGTATTATAAAAAAGGAGTGATTATTTATCAGTTCGTAATAATTTAGTATATATAGGTATTTTGATGACATAAAGGTATATTTATCATTAAATTATCTAGAAATATTTAACTTGCAATTTTACCGCTAGGCGGCGAATTACAAACCTTAATCGAAGTAATCGTTTGCACGTAGCAATATATCAATGGGGTAGTAACTTTAATTCGTAACTGTTTACTGATATGGATAATTTTTATCACAATACAGAAAATTAGTATAAAACAGACACTACTGTTTATCAAACTGTCTAAAAGTAATTAGTAAGTATTACATAATTTTACTTGAGTTTAGAAAAGGTGTTATATTATTATAGTTCTTCGTAAGTAGGTATTTTTATGAAAAAGATACCTATTTATCAATAAATTATGTAGAAATATGTTAGTAAGGATCATTGTTTTAAATTATAAAATGGGTTCGTGATAACAATCAAGTACCTTTCATTGCATGTGACTATTATAATTATAAATGACTACAGTGGCATTAACTTTAATTCCTAACTATATTTCCAAATGTAGGTTATATTTATCATACTAGAAAGCTAATTTAAAACCTAGATCATATCCCATTTCTTAATTACTAATTGCCTAAAAGCAATTGATAGTCAGAAAGCGATATCACTATTAGTTTGCAACAGTTAGCATAACTAACAAAACAGTTACCACCATATTTTTTCCATAAAAGATAAGTTATGACTAGTAATACATGTTTCCTAAGGGACGTCTACATATACACATTCCATTTATCACACCAGAAAAATCTTCCAAATTGGATACTAGGGCCGTTTTCGTAACTCTGCACATATTCCCCATTTCCATTTCCATTTTTCCGCTTCCCACGGAGACTCGCTTTTTTCTTTCATCCTCTCTCTCTATTTCTCTCTCTCTCGTCCTCCTCCAGCTAGCACTCAAACTCCCCCGTACACGTACACGACACGCGCGCGCGCGCGTTCGCTTTATACACCCGAACCAACCCCTCTGCGACGTCTGCGACTCGTCGAGCCGCGTGGCCGAGCGCTTTCGATTTCACGTAGTACATATACAAAACTGACGCTAACGAGCACACACGGAGTTAGAGCCGTAGCTGTAGCTGGAAGTCACGCGGAAGGTTTTCTCCAAGAGGCGAGTGTGTGACGCCGTGCCGCGGCCTTTTTCACCACGGCTGCACTGTGCGTATGACAGCTCTCTCTCTCGTGCCGACGTCGAGCCTTTTTCTCCTTTGCTTTCTTTCTTTTTGCGATTCGAGAGGTAAAGGCGTATGTACGGGTGGGAGAGGAAAGAAGGTGTGGGTTATGTAGACGCGTCGGACGATATGTGAAGTGTGTACGTGCCGTTTGCATTTGAGAGGATCGAAATTTCATAGTCGTTTTTGCAGTTGAAAAGTTGGTTTGAGAGTGTTAAATTTGGTTGAGCAATGGCATATTGCGGGAAATTGCTTTTAGCATCTGTATTTCAACAGTGGTTTTTTTTCTATTCTTGGTTGAATGTCATTTACAACGAGTAAAATTGACTGTTATTTCAAATTAAATATGTTATTATGCGAATCAATACCTTTTCCTAGTCGTCCATTTGTATTATGTAATATTTAACATAATGTATATTTTTACTTGGCTTAACAACTTATATGCTACGTACGGAAAAATCTACAACATTTTTAATATTCTTTATTCTTTACATTATTAACGTTCTGTATTTAATGTTTCATAAACAGCGTTTTGCCCATACGAATAACGCTGCTTTCTGTAAATACTTAATAAGCTACTTTTGGCGAGAATAAACATGTTGATGTGCATGACATTCAAAATACATAAATCGTACGAATGTAGCTCGATTTTTATACAACCATATATCGAAATATGATTAGAAGTGAAACCGACTCAAATCGACCAAGTCTCTCAATCGTGATCGAGCCAAATTTTGTTTATGTAAATATATATGTTTATAAAAATTAGTTATGTTTTAAATGATCTATAATAATCTATCTTAGCGTAAGATAACTGTAACTTCTCAAATTATGAATTAAGAGGGTGGCGCATCTGTTAATAAAAAGCTTCACGTAATTAGAAAATTTTCGAAATTGACTCATGTATCTCCCAAGTGCTACAATGTTTTTAAACGCAGCATATTTGCAAGCTCAACTTAAGTTTTATCTCAGCTTTAAGTAACTAAAGTACTTATGAAATCAGAACGGTAATTAAGACTGATATATACTCCAACAGACATTCACATACATCAGAATCATACATCAGAATTTCTCTACTTTGTTGGACCATTTGAAAACAAAATGCCCTATAAGAGTCAATAATGAGTAATTAATTATTGCTTATGATACATAGAAATAAAAAAATAGAAATAAAAAAAGATATATTGACAATAATTATTAACAATTTTATCAGATATCGGTGAAACTTAAAAAAACTCAGTAATTTATTCCCATATGCCCGATTTCAGTTACATCCTATGTCCCCTTTTATCATCATATCAGTTGCTACAAGCACAAGTCAATTGCCCAAGTCAACCTCATCACACAAAAGCCACATAAGTCATTCGCGAAACCCGCACCGACAAGAAAAACCAAAGCTCTCAGTGCCACTTCAATTAAACCACATCCCCATCGAGCCCCATAATGCCGCAGAAGTCAATAAAACGACACCCAACACCTCGTAAACGTCTCTCGCTCTCATCCATCTCCAAGCTCTCACCACCGCGGAGCCGCAGCGTAAAAATTACACGGATTAGTGCGAGCAGGCCCGCAGGCCCTTAACCAACCCCTTGCTCGAGCCACAAAGTGAAACATTAGAATAAACAGCGAGCGGAACATCTGCCGGGCGGCAGAGGGACACAATGGACTGTAAAAAGCCGCAAACGCCGAGAAAGATAGATAGGCAAAAAGTACGTGCTTACGTGCAAGAGGCAGGAAGCGAGACTTAGTCTAATTGCGTCGAGCGCCCCCCGTAAAAATTTTGTGTAATAGTCGAGATCCGAGAGAAAGAGAGAGAGGGAGATGGAGATATGCGCATCGAGACGAAGAAGGGGTTGGAATGAGGGGGTATGTGTGTTTGTTTTTTTACGTGGATGGGTTATAAATTTGAGGTTTTTTGTGCTTATGCGCAATTTGTTTTAGCTGTGTGCAAACGCAGATCTCATTGTTGAGAGGAGAGTCAATGTGTGTAACGATTACTTTTTATAGCACTGGTTTTTTAATGTCCCTATTGTATAAATGTTCGTTGAATAGGTCAATGAAAATAATGTAATTGCTTAATTGCATGGAGGCTTGTCATGGTTTCTGTCAGTTGAAGATGTATAAGTCTTTCAGATTATGCAAACTACTTCTAGCGATTTCATATGCTAGTAAATTAGTTCATGAACATTTTTTTATTTGTATTATTTCAGATAGACAGTGTAATTTGTAAATTCAAAAAATCTCTAATTTAATAATACTGATATTTATTACATTTTCTACATGAGGCTTACATTGAGCTCATAATAAAATCAAATATTCACTACAACGTAATTAGGTTTTGACTATTATTTGTTCTATTAATCTGTTAAAGATAGATGAAATGTATTACGATGTTGCCATGGTTGTTAATAGTAAGAGAAAGCGTAGGTTTTGACCTTATAGTCGTGAACACGTCATAGGAAAATGCTATATATCGATAAATCCGCCGATCTTTTAACTCTTGATATACCATCCTAAAAAGGGCCACAACTTAAGTTGCTGGAAAGGCAATTTGCAAATTAAGCATAAAACGTCATTCTAAGAGGTCTTAATATTTTCATTTTGATATGAGGACTATATTACAAAATTTGTGTCACGATCCATGGAACAAGGTTCCCTCACAAGGAAAGTCCACACCCTCAGGGTCACGGAATTTGATGAAACTTTAGGAGGTGCTTTCTTGTACCTAAAAATGAAGACATTATATCCCAAATGCGCATAATGTTAGTACAATAAAGCTCGTTTCCTTCTCAACGTAACTCTGCATGTTTTTACAGTAAAAGTGGCCCTAACACACAACAAAACTAGGCGAGAAAAGCTTTAATCTAAACTTTGTTGTATATAAAAATATTAATCTGAGTAAAAGTTATTAACAATCGAATACGATGACTGGAAATGCATGAATATTGGACGGCACTTAATTTCTATACATTTGGTGATTTTTCACACCTGTTTGTTCAGCATTTTTAATTGTTGATAACTTTTAGTCGGATTAATATTTTTATATGAGCTCCTTTCACATAGTTTTATTGTGCTTTAGGGTCATTTTTTACTGTAAAAGCATGCAGAGTTACGTTGGGAAGAAGACATTCATCTTTTACAAAAATGACATTGTTTATCTTAAAAATAAATGATATACTTACGTTCTATAAAAATTAATAGTCTTCGAAAATAGCTTTAATTTGATAATTTTCGTCCAAACACTCTGAACTACGGTAGTTTTCATCTGAAAACTCTGAACCGCGTTACTCTTCATCGCGAACGCTGAAATGGGTTAGTCTTCGTAGCAAATTGAAATACGTTTTTCTTCGTATTGGGCGTCGATATGTAATTGTAACTTTGCAAAATAATGCATTATTGTAACAAAAAGCATAAAAAGTCCTGATTTTACATACTTTCATCTACATATGACATATTTAATTCCAACTACCCTGGTAGAAAATTATCTAGTTTTATCGAGGCCCTCGATTATTCCTATGACAAACTAGATAGATCTACATAGTTCTAGATTAAATTTCCACCAGGGTATCTAATCATTAAATGTTTTGTCGGAAAGACTTAAGGTGGGAAATTCCAACCTTCAATTGACTTTAACACCCTTTAATTCATTATAATATTGTTAACTGCGATAACAACATTTTCAACAGGTATTGGACAGATAATTTTTCGAACTTAATCAAAAGTTGATAAGATTGACATTACCTTGCACAGTCTTGCTAATAGAACATTGTACGAAATATAAAAAAAATGTATTCCTTTCCCTTCAAACAACCAAACTTCAGGGTATCACAATGTAAATCCTGCACAAACACTCCGTCAATCAACTTGTCCTACAGCCAAAGTATCATATCCCACAATTCACTCGGTCGCACAAAATCTCGTCATCCCATCCACCGATCCACCATGCACAGCAGTAGCACTTCACGTTCCGCAATCACATTCACACAGCTCAATAAAGAAACAGAAGTCACACGTCTCTCTCGCTGCCCATCGATACGTCAAAACGAGGAATCCACACACGCCTATAACACGCACCTATATAACGACGCATCTCCCCCTGTCCGACCTCCCAATATAATAAAGATCGCCCATAGCAGCTCGTTAGAATCCCAAATTCCCCCCTTGATGAAAGGAGGGTGAAGAATAACTCTCATGTGCCTGTCGGCACGGGCCCAAGTGCTACACTACATAAAACTTACACATATACACTTACATATACCCAGAGTAAAATAGATTTTATATATAATCTTATATAACCATATATAATTACATATAAAATCATATATCATTGTATATAACTATATATCAATTGTATATATTTATATATAATTATATATAGATTGCATATAATTATATACATTTATATATTTATATATATATTTATATATTTATATATAATTATAGATAAATTGCATATAATTTTATATATTTATACATAGTTATATATGAATTGTATATATTTATACATAGTGATATATTAATTTTATACATTTATACATAATTATATATAAATTGTATGTATTTATAGATAGTTATGTACTTGCATATACGATTATATTTATTCAAAATCTAAACATAACGATATATGTAATTATATACACTTCTATTACTATATACTATTTGTATATAATTATATATTGTTATACACAATTATATATAAAATCCTTTTTACTCGAAAAATAGGTACACATACACATAATCTTCATACCCATATATACTTAAATACGCAAACACACGCAGTACACGCGCATGCACACAAGTATAGATATATACACATAGACACGCACATAAACAGACACACAAACTTTATTTATCTATTACACAAGCGGCGAATCGCCGGGATTACGCGAAGCATATGCTGGGGATTGGCTGCTGCTCCGCTCTCTGGGGGGTTGCGGCTGCGAACGAGCGTAAAAAAAAACGAGCGGCTACTCCGGCGTCTCTCTACCCCCCAATTACGAGAAGGCGCAGAAACCGTGCGAGGGGTTGCGCATAGCCTGTACCAGCGCGAGCAATGCCAGTGTGCGTATACCGGTACACTGGTGTGCCTGTACCCTTCGGGGCTCGATGCGTGTGTCGACCCTTCGAAAACTACTTCATTACGCAGACAGCCGTGTTGACTTGTATTGTGCGCGACGCTCGAGTGTATTATATAGACGGGGAGAGGCCCGCCTCGCGGATCCCCGTGCCGAATAATATCCGTGACGAATCGTGCTGGCTCCTGGCGTGGATATCTTTTTTTTTGTTGCCTCGAGCCTCCCGGTTTCTTGATCTTCGTGCGGTGGGATTTTACGAGTTGTGTGAGTGATTTTTCTTTATTTGTTGCAAAAGGGGGTTTTATTGATTTCTTATTTTGAATTTTAATTTTATTACATGACAGCGATTAGATTATATTTTGATGTCTTTACACTGAAAAAAAAATTTGTTAAATCTAAGTAAACGTTTCTTTAAATCGTACATAAAATAAATATTTCTTAAATTTAGTAAATATTTATTGAATTGATGAATACCAGTCTAAACATAATTAAATATTTACTATTATTAAATAAAATTTACTATTATCAAATAAATCTTTTCTTAGTACGATTCAAGGAAACGTTTACTTAGATTTAACAAATTTTTTTTTCAGTGTATGTACAAAGTCTGTAGAAGGTACTGTAAGATTTTTTGGAGAATTTCCTGCAGGAGTTTTCTGAAGAGCTTTCGTAACTTGCAAAATTTTATGCAGGTTTATCTACAGGGTTTTTATCTGGAGATTCATTTACATATGTATTCTGCAGAAATTTTTTATTACAAAATAATGTTAAGTAATAACCTATGAATGGAACGTATCTCGATGCAACTAGATGTTTTAGTGCCTTTTTACACTTAAACTGATATACGTCGAATTTCTGTAGAAAGTTAATCTGCAAAGAAGTCTGTATGCGAAAACCTTGTAGAAAAACCGGCAGGAAATTCTACAATTTCTAAAAGATAGACAAAAGATTCTAAAATTTCTAAAAGGTTGGTAGAAAGCTTAACAAATAATCCTGCATAAAAATCTGTATAAGATTGTACAGTAAAGCATGTATCAAATTAATTTTTTGAAAACTTTATTTTATACGATGTCAGATCTGATTGTGAGTAGAAAGATACACATATACAATTAAATATATATACACACGCACACGCACACACATATACACATCCACATACACACACATCCACTCGTAAACACACTCACCCTCGCACACACGAAAACACACATGCACCAATAAATACATACACACTATAATCTACGTGCATGCACACACACATTTGCATAAATGTATGAGCGTATGTACACGCACGCATTTTGTAAAAATAGTGTTTTTTGAGTCTGAAAACATATTTTTATTGAGGAAAAAATCTTTGAGGAAAAAAGTTATATAATAATGATAATGCTATAATTTTTACTTATACTGCAGTGATGACGAATAGTGTTGTCAGTTGTAAACTATATAAATAAATATAAGTTTATTAATATAACTAACACTAATAAACTATATTTTTAATGAATCATTGACGACCGTTATCGTTATCAATTGTGAGGAAAGTAAACATGAGTATATCAATATAAAACCAACTTTAGTGCAAAATTTTAAATAATCGATAACAGTATATCTATTCACATAAGTAATAAGACTTTCGAATACAGCTGAACGCGATAAACTTAATTTTGCAAAATTTTAAACTTCTATTTATAACCTGCGTAATTTACAAGATAAAACGGTCAATATAGTTATACTCCGGCGATTCAATATGAGAGACGCAGTGCTCATTGCCATTCAAACAAGCCTAATTTTAGGAATAATTACTGCTGGCGAAACATCACCAACGGATCCCGATAGCTTTAAAGACGAGAGCGCAATAAAGGTACCATTCTCGATAACATTTCAGTATTATGAAAATTCTTTTATTTAATAAATGTGCATTCGGTGTTTGCACTCGAAAAAGTATTTTCGTGATGCTAACGTCCCAAATATTTCTTGGCTCTTCCAGCTCAGCGGTGCTGAATTCCCGCCCGATTTGGAGCAGCGGAATGATGAGGAAACAGACAACGATGCAACGTCGTTGGAAAATATAGAGGACAGGGCCATAATCAGGCCACCGTCGAGGCCATGCCAGCAATGCTACAGGCTCGATCCCTCAGGACAATGCCGAAGAATCATTGACTGCTGAACAACAAGGTAAATGAACATTTTGTGTGACCGAATGTCGGTTTCGGAATGTAGTTGATCTAGTTTTACCCTTTCGGTACTGGAAATTTGAATGATATTTAAAATGTAATTTTTCAAAAACGGTTTGCCATATTGTGTCAGCTTAATTTCATGTTTTCTCCTAAACTTAATTCGCCACATTGGATCTGCCAGTTTGAATTGTGGATATGAAAGCCAGATTTGAATTATGCTAATACGAACATTTTAAAATGTCATGTTTGATACAAAATAGAAGGTGTATTGATATTCTATTAGATAAACTTTTTAGCAGGGGTTAAATGAATCCACTGACGACCAATCAATTTCAGTGATGAAAATTATTTGAATCTGTACGTTGGACGACTTTAGTTGAAAAAATTCATAATTCCATAATTTAAACTAATTGGTTTATAGTTACTTTGTTCTGTTAATTATTGTCATGAATAATAACCGTAAAAAATCATAGCAATGGACCAAAAATAAATTTGATGTAACCTGAATATTTGAATAAAGAATATAATAATTTATCTGATCTCAGAAGCATTGATCATATGTTGTAATACAAAATTTCATGCTGACATCTTGATCAGCATTTGAATTTTCTCATACACATGCGTTATTTGATCATTTTTGCTCATTGATTTTTCATAATCACATAAATTCACATAAAAAAACATAATCCCAAAGAGATTTAGCCTGACGGAAAATATTAACCGTTTCTTTAATCAACACAATAGAACTGTAATCATAAGTTAATATTATTACAAAAATATTATTATTAAAGTAATAAATGTTGAACTTCTGTTGTAGGTCGGAATCGAATATTTCAACTTATAATATAGCTGACTGAGCTGGCTCGGGATTTCTGTTGCTGGCATACTATGTAATTAATGCAATAATTGTAAAACTTGACTTGACATTGTTCTACATATATTCTTATACACTAAGAATATATTAATAATAATATTTGAACTTGGTGCTACAGAGAAATAATGATTTTTTGGCAATAGATATTCATCAGTAATACATATGAATTTATAATTAATAAATTAATACTAAAGAAATACTTGTTGATACTGATGTATTGGTAGCAAAGATCCAAATCGAACCTGATTAACACTGTATGACACAATTAAGTAAAAGGTAAAAAATTTCTGAATAAATAAATAAATAAATAAATAAATAAATTAATTAATAAATAGATAATGTTTTCCTCTATTCTAAAATACTACACAAACAATATAATAACATAAAATAAATTTGAAGCAAAGAAGAAAATGTAACTTTAATTGTTGCACAAAAATTATAAACAAATTGTTTATTAATCTATAATTGCTTATTTAAATTTATTACAATAATTTAAAAATACAAATAATCAAATAAAAGAATAAAAAAATTCGCAGTCGGTAGGACTCGAACCTACGCTCCCAGAGGGAATCTGATTTCTAGTCAGACGCCTTAACCACTCGGCCACGACTGCTGTATGCCCAGATTGACTTTGAGGTTAGCTACAAGCCCAAGAGTGAATGTAGATCATTATGTCTGATTTAAAATCTAATCAGGTGTACGTGAAGTTGCGATAAGGTAAATTTACATTCTTCAAATTTGTATATTAATACTTACTGGATCAATATATTGAAGAATATTATGATTATATAATACTCGTACATCTCTTCATTTAATATACGTACTGCGTAAGCGTCGATCATGCAGACGTGTCACTCCAGCTGTTATCTCATAACGAAGATGTCAGAATACCCAAGATGAAAAAATTAACTAATATATTGTGATTTATTAGTTGTAGACAAATATTTTTTGATTTAACTATTGGTAAATTTATAATAATATCGTATTGTAACTACGGTAATTATTTTAATTACATTTTTACATGCAGTGTATTATTCATCTTACAATAAACGTGGTGATGTGCGTGATTAAAATTGAATTAAAATTATACGTAAATCATTTAGTCATGGTGCAATTTCAAGTGCAATTGTTTATCGAAAATTTATTTTAATAAAATATAAATAAATATCGTCAGCTGACTCATTTACGTAACAATCGGTTAAATCCACGGGTAATGTCAAAATTGTATGATTTACGAGAATTTTCATATTGAAAAGGAGTAAAGTTGCGCAGTCGGGAACCCTGCCAAGCTAGTAGATATTATTAGCTGTTGTTGGTTGACGGCAATAAAAAGAAGTATCTCTTAAAAATTGGAATATCTATTTTGATGGAGTAAACTTACATAATCTGAAAATACGCTTAAAACATTAAAGTAGGCATAATTTGAAAATTAAAAAAGAATGACATAACAAAAAGTTGCGTACATTATATTGTGTATATAAATCGTTATAATATAACAATAACAAAAACAATTTTTTAAATGTAAATTTTATTTAGCTAAATAACTTAAACTATAAACAGTAACAGATCTGTAATTTATTTTATTTGATATTTAATTTAATTTTTTAATTAAATTAACAAATCAAAATGGCAATACATTAGTCATAAATACAAAATATTATGAGAGTTTACATAAATAAAGCTGTATTGCAGAATGTAATCATAATTTTATCAATAGATATAAATGGTATACAATCACATTTTGCTATTATTAGCTCTTTGGCGATATTAAACTAAAGATGATCAATATTAGCAAACTCATTAAAATTATTTAAAAAGTGCCTTATAATTAACAGTTTTAATAAAATATTATTGGTTAAGCAGTTTAATTTTACAAAATACATCTCATTATTACTGAATTAACTCTATAATAATAAACTGGTTCAAGCATATGTTATAGATATATTTGACTATATATATTGGTCTACGGAAGTCAAATATATCTATAACATATGCTATGAACTTGAACTAGTTTATTATTATAGAGTTAATTAAGTAATAATGAGATTTATTTTGTAAAATTAAACTGCTTAATCAATAATATTTATATAAATGTATTGGTATTCTACAAAATATAAAACGCCAAATAATGTATATATTAACAGTAAATTTAACATGATTAAATCTAAAATCCAATAATTTATTTTGTAGTTGATTTGCATCAAAAATCAATTTATTTTGTATTGCATTTTTAGTGTATATTAAATTGAATCTCAATTAAAATTACCAAAACCAACAATTGCTAAAGTAGTTAAAATAGTTTTATACTAGAACAAATTTATTGAAGATCTCAACTATAAATGACACTTCTGAAAAACTGTGTAATATTTTAGACTTTAGGAAGTATCATTTAAATCAGAAAATATGTGATTATTCATGTATAATGATAGGAAAAGCGGTCTAAAGTCATTTTTTAATAAAATAAGACTTCCTAAAGTCAAATACTTTGAAGTTGCCTCTCAAAATTTTGCAGTAAGCATGAGAATAATATGATAAAAAAATATGATTTCTTAAGCGTCATTATAATTAATATTTTTTATCTATTTTAATGTAAAAACAATATTTTTACCGTGAAAATGACCTCGAAAATGACTAAAATGTACTTTGTTGACAAACGCCCACTAAAAGATCCCAAAATTAAAAATAATTCATTGCCCTTATATTTATACCATTTTTTATAGCACAAAGTTTTCACAAAGAGGAGTTAACTTAGCATTTATTTATTGAAAATGAACACTACAAAAATTGGTATACTAAAGTATTTTCTACGTATGTTTTTATAGATCAAGTTTATGATATTAACATGAAAATGTATCTTTTAAAGATAAATATGCAATAGAAGAGCAGTTTTTCAACAAAGGACGGAACCATGGAGGTGACATTTTATCCACTTTACAGTCTAAAACTTGGTCACTCTATGCAATAGAAAAAATTGAATTTTTTCTTTTCTTTGATCCGGGAAACCAGGAACCGACTTACATAATTTCTATCTCGTAGATAGATAAACAAAGACACGAAATTTAACAGCTTTCTGAAAATCACCCACGCACCCAAAACTCCTTTCAAGTATAATTTTTGCCCACCTACCACCTCCCTCCACCCTGATCCGTCTCATCCTCATCCCAGAACCCACATACGATCGAGTGCATGCATCTCTGTCCTATCCATTCTTTCACAATGCACAAGGTAGCCCGCAAAAGGCCTGCAGCAGCGCCACCGACCAACCCCTCCTCTAAACAAACGCCTTTTATTTACGCCCCTGTGTGTCCGGCGCACTCGACTGCACGTACGTTGTGCACTCTCGGTGATTTTCTCTCCTGCCCTTATCGCCCCGCTGAAATCGAGGGCCTGCCGACTCTATACGTGCGAACACCTGCGAAACTTTCGCCTCGGATGATGTCGACGATGACGATCGCGATAGGCGAGGCTTTCAGGTGGGGGATAAAGCTAGAGATACACGTTCGTCGTTATGGGTATGTGTATGTGTGTGTGTGTGTGTGGAGACATTGTCTGAGAGTAGGATCTAGGATTTCGGATGGGAGATGACGAGATAATGCGTCTCGACGTTTTTCGGGTGCTTTATTGTGATGTGTGTATAAATACGATGATGGGGGGACGTGTGTCGTGTGGGCTAGGTATAGAAGATCAGTGAAACGTTGATTCATTATTTTTTCGAAGGGAGTGAGGGATTTCTCGTTTGATGATGGTTTATACGTGCACGGGTGATTTTCGTAAACGTTGACATTTTGTGTGCTAAGAATGTTTCACAATGAAATTAAAAAGAAAACAATCGTTTGTAGGTAGGTGCAATCTTCCGTTTGTGTTATTTTATATGATCCATATTTAATTTTTACAATGGGAATGTTACAAATTGAATTCTAAAGCATCTAAAATGTTAAATGTAAACACTACGGGTGTCCTAGAATTATAAATAAACATTTTATCATATGAAGAGCTGTAATAGTTTTAAATTGTTTAATTATAATTGAAACAATTTGTAATTACTTCCATGAAACATTATAAGTGTACCCTGTGAGTTTTTCGTAAACACTGTGATACTCAGGATTTCTGCATATCTTCGACCAACTGCATATTTCATAGGTAAATATATGCATACTTTAATTCACTCATTTTGAAAAAGTATTATACACCAAGTGGAATTGATTAATACAACAAACAAGAATCATAAATTAATCCAAGAAACATAAATTACACAAAAAAATAATTAAATAAATAAATCACAAATTTTCATTTTGTATTTTATTTTATACAATCCCTCTGAAATATGAAATATATCTGAATTATGACATACAATATTTTAAGATTATTATTTAAATTAACAAATTAAGTATAAGTATAAATAATACAGTAATAAAATTATAAAATGGATTTTATATCCGTTAATTCGCAGTTTTAACTGAAGAAAACGTAAACTGTTAGATTGAACATTAATTATTAATCACTGATAAAATAATAATCTGTAAATCAGGATTTTCGCATGTTCGTGCTAAAATAAATCATAATGCATGATGTGAAGCTCCATGTAATGCGTTTTCTGCGAAGAACGCATTACTATATTTTATGTATTTATTTATTTATATATACGGAACGAGCTCATTTACAGTTTTGTTGCACAAATATTTTTTACGTTGCATATTTTTAGGGTTCCCACCCTCTCAACGTATTGGGATCATACTCGATCCACAATAATCAATTATTATTTACTATATATATGGCAAAGGTATGTATTAGTAAATAAAGCAAAAATCAGTTATTATAAATAATAAATATGACAACTTCCATCGAACTACGAAGAGTCATGTTTAGTGCCTACAGTAGCTCAAAGTTGTCACCATCAAAGACTACCGAGTTCTACAAATAAGAACGCGGCTGCAGATTAACTAGTCAAACAAGATAAAAGTCGAGAGCAAGAAAGATGTGACTTTTTGCTGCGAGCAAACCCGCGCAGAGGCTTTAATGTAATCTTTTCCCCAAACAGACCGCATGTTTGCTCAAAGGGTGTGAATCGAAAATCGAAACCAGGGCAAGTGCTATTGTGTGCACGCGCAAAAAAAAAGATTCGACTATTAGACGAGATGAATGACGACTTACATTAACATGGGTCATCTGGTGTTTGGGATTTTAGTATTTGTAATTCTAAGCCTTTATTTATGAGTGTAGAAAGTGAACAGTTACATTAGCGATTAGAGGATTTGAAACAGAGAACATGGTGTATGGACTTTATTGTTTGTTTGTATTTATTTGAATAAGGAATATTAAGGCATTGTATTGCAAATAATAAAATATTTTTTATTTCGTTAATATCATAAGAATCTATGACTTTTTGGAATATATACCGAATTAAATCCATTTTTTGTAGTTTCGAGAAATTAATTTATTGATATTTGACCTAGTGCGCTATATTATCTATGGTATCAAATAAATGCAGAAACGCGTATTTATAAGAAAATCGTGAGAAAAATTATTTGTATCGTATTTTAGATGAGATTTGAAATTGTCAATAGCATTATGGCTGTAGATGGTGTGCAAAAACATGTGTTAGTTGTACTAATACCGCAATTTTGTGAATGATATAATTTACTAATACTTAAATACTTAAGTGTAATTAAATTGTTTGTAGATTAATATTATGTTAACAATCAACGAAATGAAGTTTCATAATATGAAAAAGAAATTATACCCTTTTTATCCTAGATTTAATACATTTTTCGAGCACAGTTTTCAGTTAAATAACCTATCATGTACTTACACTCTTTTTATTTGTCTATCGGACTGTTTAAAATTCAATTTTGAAAAGGTATGCCATTTTTTATTTACAAGATTTTGTTATGTAATTTACCTTATTATCTATATATTAACTGTAACCTATTTATTATAATAACATGACAATTCAAAGACACTAGCGTGAAAGCGTCTATAAAAGATTCACTGTCAACACTGCAACTTTCAGTTAGCTTTCCAAATATTCTTTCACAATAAATTCGTTTCCCTATATAGTTTGCCCCAAACCATACCGAACATTTCAATTAAAACCCCAGGAAAATTCTCTTCTCTCTGCATCCCAATATTAACCACTCGGGAGATCGAGTTCCGGGCAGCGTCACCTATCCGGAAGACCCATTGATTGATGATGCCTGAACTCTCCTGCAGTGCTCCACATGCAACAGGATCGGATAAAGCCGGTACTTAGCGTCCACCGGCTTACCGCCGAATCATCGCGACGCAATAAATCATACGATACGTATACAGCTACACGCGTGCTCTTCTTTTCGCTTGATCTCCTCGACAAGTTTCTGAATCTCTCTCTCTCACTCTCTCTCTCTCTCTCTCTCTCTCTCTCTCTTTCTCTCCCTCTCTCTCTCTCCGTTTTTTTCTCGTTGCTTTGGACCACTGTTGTTGTTGTAGTCTATGAAAATCTGAGCTTCGGCATTGTGCATTCGCCAAATATTGCGACCGCTTGGTGAGGATAAGCATATGTATGTGTGTGTGTGTAAGATGCGTATGTGCGACGTCATTCTAATAGAGGTGGATGAGAAATGGAAGGAGGATGAGGAGGTAGGATTTGAGTGAATTGTTTTCGCCTGGTTTTGGAGGATTTTAGTGTGGGGGGTTTAGTTTCCTTTTGTATTCCGGATGTGGGCATATGAATAACTAACGGGACTTTAATAGCACGATATATATCATATGTAGTTTAACTTTAAATGAAATCCATAAACTGATAAAAATAATTATCTAGTTAAGGATTACTGTATTCAGATGAAGTTTAATATTCGTATAAGCTCGAAAGTACAGCTCTTGAATGGATACTTGTACTATAAGTAATATAAGTATATTTTTAAGCAAATAAAAATGTTACGTGTCCCGGTCATTAGTTGACTTAGGTATACCGTAATATACTAATCCGGTAACCTTGTTGCATTTACTTTTTTAATTTACTAAAACAATTTTATGGTTTTCTAAATATCTAAATGAATCAGAGTTTACGCATCTATTTTGACAAGAACGAATTTTTGATATATCAATTAGTATCTAAGTTTAAAAAATGCCAATAGATTCTAAACTGCATTTCCATCATAAGATTTCTACTTGGCTTAGGCTGAATTTTAGTTGTATTGAACTAGATTTCAGTTGGAGTTGGCTGCATTTCCAAATTGAAAATATTACAATTACGATGGTCGTTTACCACCTGACTTTCGGTCTCGATATCTACCAGGATTTTTGTACAAGGTCTTAATTATAATGGTGATGGGTGTTAAAGCAGTTAATCCTTTACTTACAAAGACGCTCACAAAGTGCAAAAACAGCAGCAAAACACCAAATATACATCGGTACCTATACTCGGAAAATATCTGTACATTCCATTACTACACAGTGAATATACCACGAACCCTTCACTTTAACAGCTTCACATCACGCACCTCTCTAATCCTTCACATCAACACAACTAAATCACCACTTTACTCTCCATCCTTCAACTCCAACTCGCTCATTGACACATCTCTATCCTTCGACTCTCACTACGCCTATCCATCTCTCCGTCACCGCGTCAACATCATCAGCACTCTCTCTCTCTCTCTCTCTCTCTCTCTCTCTCTCTCTCTCTCTCTCTCTCTTCAACAAGCGTAAATACGATTATAAATAACCCAGCTCGCGCGAGAGAGCAATCACGCGGCATTCGCTTGGTTGATTGATCGAGTCGCGCGATTCGTGCGTCTTAATTCCACCGACCGCTGCTGCGGATGACAAAAGAGCAAAGAGTCTCTCTCCTTTCATCGGCTCGGTAGCTGCGGAGGCCGCGCGTTCGTTAGCGCCTTTTGTCGCGACGCTGGACACGCGTGACTTGCATAATATGTGGGTACGCGACCAGAGCAGAAAGTGAGAGATCTTGGAGAGGTTCGAAGCTTTTGTTAGCGTGGGCAGTGTTGCTAGTTTCTGTTTCTGTGGTTCGAATGCGCGGTGAAATGGAAAGTTGGGATGGTTGATTTGCAGTGCAGGTCAAACTGGGTTTTTGGTTTCGGGAATTGTTTAGTTTTGGGTATGGGTGATTTTAACATAAGAGTGATTTTTGGTCCGTTACTTTCAATTGTGTGAAAATATACTGAATCTGATTTATTATCTGTTCAAATCAGAACATGTTTAGTTTTACTTGGAATTATACTATTGTTATAGGAGAACCAAACGATTACATCATTTTAGAGAGTGAAATGTATACAAAATATCAGTTTTATGGCCTAGCCAAGTCCACGTAATTTCTATTACTATGTCATGTACTAATTGTAAATACAATTAAACAATTCCTTCTTATTTGCATAGAAAAAGAAAACTATAATGTTTATACAATTTGAAGTAGAGGATATAAAACGTCACAGCTATTTGTAAGATATATATTAATAAGATTGGTAACTCTTTGTCATGAACAAATCTTGACATCATTTTTTTACATATTCGGGTAACAGTGTCAATTATTGTACCCTGCATGAATTACTAGATCCTATGACCCAAAGAATAGTTTTCAATATACATTTTAAACAAAAACATTGAAAAACATCTTAATGTTACATTAATTGAAGATTGTTCAATAATTCAATTCCTTCATTTACATATACTTGTATACTACTTGTAAAAGCAATAAATTGTTATTGATTCTTCAACAATTGTAATACTTTTTTATGTATAATATGTACTAATATTTTCTACGACTCAGCCTATGTGGCCTACAATCGGATTTAACGTTTACATCATACCTTGTTCAGACCTACAATTTTACATGCATACTGAACCATCAGATCCAGCTTGGTATAGTAAGTACATGAAAACGCTGAATAAAATTCAGTACAGTGCACTGCCGAGTCGGTCCGCGAGGCTGGGATTCGAACCCGGACCCTCAAGGGCGCAAGTGTCGCAATAGTTTAAAAATTTAACCGACTGAACTAAAAAATTGTAACAAAAATTGGATTTGTGTAGCGAGATTGTTGACAAGCGCCCCATGCTTTTCCTTTATTTATATAAATAGTTGAAGTTTATACCATACCAAAAAAAATTATTTTCTTTTTTATAGTGCGATTTTACTATGCTTATGGAAAAAGTGATTATTAATTTAAATAGTTTTTTTTTATTATGAATGTGTTTAAAGGTGTTGAATAAAACCCAATTCGGATATTGTAGCAGTGTTTTCTTCATCATAGAGTATCAGTAGAACTTTTGCTTCCTCCTAATGGAAGATTTGTAATAGTAAAAAAGAAGTTTTCTTAAAAACATGTTAGTAATATGTTTTGGGTCATTTGGAATCAAAATACATTATTTTTAGAAAATAACCGTATTGATGTGTCCGTATGGATATGTCCGTACGGATGTATGGATCTATGTGTGCGTGCGTGCGTGCGTGTGTGGTGTGTGTTTGTGTGTGTCCGTATGGATGTGTCTGTATGGATGTATGGATCTATGCATGCGTGCGTGCGTGCGTGCCTGCGTGCTTGGTGTGTGTGTGTGTGAGTAGGTGTGTGTGTGTGTGTGTCTGTGTGTGTGTGTTTGTGTGTGTGTGCGTGCGTGCGTGCGTGCGTGTGTGTGTGTGTGTGCGTGTGTGCGTGTGTGTGTGTGTATGTGTGCGTGAATGTGTACTCCATATCTGGAGGTTAAATCCACGGTTAAATTTAATGTTTTAGTGCTCATTCTTTTCTGTCTTTTTTTAAGGAAGGCGGTTCAAAACTAAATTTTATTTGTTTTTCGATGCGTTTTTATTTCTTTATCTATTTTTTACTTTTAGTTTTTCGTTTTTTTAATACTTTAGAAATAATATCATCCATTTAGTGATAAGATATTTCCCTTTCTCTGTTATACAATGAAACATTATGTTTTTATTAAACGGCTATATCTCGGAATATATCATGGAATTGTATTGAAAAAAATTAAAATGACCAGTAATTTAGAGTATAATATTCATTAAATTTTTTTCTATTTTATTTTTCTTTTATAAAAAAATCATTTTGTAAAAAATCGCTTTTGATGTCAAACGATAATTTGCTTAAAACGGCATTATTCGTTTTGAAAGATTCCAGAACGGTACCTTTTAACTATCTCTTGGCTAAGTTCTTTGCCTAGATCATGAAAAGTTTTATTATTCAAGATATTTGAGGTTATGTTTTTTTTCAAATTCTTGTTGATCGTTTATATCTCAAGAACGGTGCGGTAATTTTTTGCCAGCTTGGGCTCATTATTTTTATTTTTTAATGAGGATTCTGAATTAAAAATAAAGTTTAAGATTCATCGCCTCGTTTTTGTTTTACAACGATTTTTTATTTCACGTTATTCTGAAATCAATGAGGTAAATTAATTTAGTATGTAGAAATAATATGATCGCTTCAGTTTAAATGCATTTGAAAGAGAATAAAATTATCTATCTTCCTTGACACGAAATTTTTTATAGGCTATTTTCCTTCTTTTGTTATACACGAAAACGTCATTTTTTTAAACGGCGATATTTTTGAATCGTTATGATGGAAAATTAAGATAGAAAAGGTTTCCACTATCTCTTGGTAGTTTGGCTGAGCTCTTTGATCATAATATGAAATCTTTTATTTTTCAAGATATTTGAGGTTATATTTTATATTAATTTTTTATTGCCTATTTCTTGGGTATTATACGTTAATTTTTTACGAATCGCTAATATTTTTTTGATGAAATATTTTTTTTATATTTATCGACTCGTTTTTATTTTATAATGACTTATCACCAATGACACTCGTAAAAAACACCTTTTTTAAAAAATTAATAAGAAAGAAATAGAGCAATTTAAAAAAATGTATTAGAATATATAAATTCATATCGGAGCAATTTATTTAGTTTGAGGAAGCTAAGTGCCAATGAATTGGCAGCAGTTTTTAATCTTGATTGAGTAAAAACAAGTTCGATTTTTAAGTTGTAAAAAGTTAAACTGTCGATAACAAAGTGTTTCAAAGAACTTTTTGTATAAAAAAGTATTTCGAACTCATTAAATCAAGAACGTCCAAATAAGCTTTTGAAATAACTGATTTCATTAGCGCTTCAATTTCGAAAAACGCCATGGTACAAAGAACCCAATGTTCCGATAACCAGTTAATATTTAACTTCAAGTGGGCCCACCTGATAGATCGGCTTCTGGCTTCCTACCACCGTGCCTTGTACTCGACCACCCCGAAAGCAGCCGCTCTATTGATTGCGTTTCGGCCTCGCTTTAACGTAACTGTTTTCTCAGGTGTATACACAAGTAGAAAGTCACTCTAATTCAATCGATAACGTCTTCACCATTGATGAAAGTGAGACGTACGATTTAAGTAGCTATTGTATTCGTGTCCCTTTTTCCGTCTATTATGTAGGTTTTCAAGTGAAAATATACAAATGGAATAATAGAACTGCTTTCTAAGGATATATTGTCGTGTAGATGTCTAAAACATGTATATTATGGGAATTTTCGGTAAGAGAAATAGAATCTCATTTGTATTTATTTGTACTCATTTCAAGACACTAAGAGAAATGCGTTCAAATTAATACTAAAAAGATTTTTTACTTCACATATTAGTTCTCTTAAGCGTTCTTTTACGTCTTTGCATGATGAGAATTACTTTAAATCTTACTACGTACGTGTTTCAGAATTACATATGTATTTTTACTTCTATATCTACACGAGTTACATGAAGATCAGTACAATAATTTAAAATCTTCAGTTGAATAATCTTAAGTAACGTTATATTTGAAATAAAGTCTCGACGAAGATACATATATGATAGCAAATAATGTAATTAAATAATGTAAAAAACATAACAAAATATGTAATAAAATAGAAATTCCGTCTCGTGTTGTGAAAAATAGATTCTATTTTTCTTTTACTATGTTGTAAAAGTCTATAAAATCAACACAAATGTTCACGAACTTAATGAAAGTATTACAAAATATCCAAATATTACATAATAACTGACGTTTTGAAGATCGTGTTCAAAATTTAAGAATTCTGGCAGATTTTGATTACTCGTAGAATTATTTAATGTGATCTGCACGCTCAAAACACCTAAACTACTCTCCAATGCATGATTATTTCACAGACCTCAAATTTGCTTAAAACCAAAAATATGCATAGCAAATTTATAAATCTCATTGAAACTGGGCTTAAAAGACTTATTTTACCATAAGAAACCTAAATTTAATTTCATTTAAACGTACAACATTAAATTATTTTGTTCATTTGAACGAAAATTTATTATCAAGTCAAATCAATTAATGTCTTAATAATGAAATTTCTCTTTAATAAAACACAACTTAAGATTTTTATGCTAAAATAAATATTCTTGGCCCAATTTTAATAAGATTCATAAATTACCTGCGCGCAAGCATTGTTTTACGCCAAGCTTTGTCGAAATCATCCACCGAAGAGATGCTTTAGATACTGTAATGAAGAGGCTAAATCGATCTCCACGAACTAATAGTCCGTAGTAATTAGTTCGTGGAGATCGATTTAGCCTCTTCATTCCATTACCTACACCTACGATCGATAGAGTCACTTCCATATGATACTTTAGATACTCTTTAGCACACAGAATACCTTACACACCTCACAAGTCATCAAAATCTGCCCAAAACGCGTCAATTCCAAACCAAATCCTCCAAACTCCCAAACCCTCAAAACCTCAACACTCCTGCATTCCCTGACAGCTAACCCACTCATCCCCTCGTCATCGCTCGTTCGGTATGTATAAAGTAGCCGCTTCTTCCACCGGCCGGCCGCCCCGCGGTAGAGCATGACACGCGACTCTCGACTCTCGGATCGCTCGCCCGCCGCGATTGTAAAAGGCACCGCGCGCGAGGTCGGAGAGCGCCCCGCGGGATACCGGCATGGATTTTCGGGACGCGTACAGGTAGAGGAAACTCGCTCTCTCTCTCTCCGTATCTTTTTGCCGCCGACGGTGCGGCTCGATCTCTTGCGCTTATCGCGATGCGCGCTTTGATTGTATTTGAACTGAGCGCTGGAGATCGACTGATTTTTATCGGTATTCTATTAAGGATTGATGTATATGTGTGTGTGTGTGTGTGTGTGTGTGTGTGATTGTACAGTGCGTGTGCAGTCTTTGAGGTGGATGAATGGCGACGTTGTTTTGGGGGTTTGCGGGAGGAAGGTATGAATGTTTCGGTAGTGATCGAAAATGATTTTTAAGTTACGAGGATAACCGTTGAAAGGATTGTGGGGGTGTGTTATTGTGATACAGCCAGTGAAACTTAGATATAGTCTAATTAAAGCTTATTTTATTGATAGTTGTAATGTTTGTATTAATACCTTGTATATATCAATGGATTAATAATCTAATCTTTGAAGAGCATTATCAATATTGTCACAGTATAGATACCGTGATAGCAGTTAAATCTGATCAATTACACAAGCACCAAATTTATATTCGATACACATTATTATATGATCTACACTGTTATACAGAAATGATAATAAATCTTAAGGGTATGTCGGAGCTCCGCCCTCCCTTTTGCAGTCCGACCTATTTTGTATTTCCAATTGTTTGTAAAAACTACAAGTCCGACTGACTTTATCTTGTACAGATCGGTTCATTATAGTAAGCACTACGGTGCTCAGCTCTAAATCTTACTGCAAAATTACATTAAAAGAAGTTATTAGCAAAAGTTTGGTATGATTACAATTTTGAGGTTAGGTTTCAATGCGTAAACACCCTATTGTATTTCCAATTAATCAGAAAAATAACTCATCAGATCAACTTTATCTTGCATGCAAAAGCTTTATTATAAAAAGCACTACGGTGCTCTGCTCTTAAGGTTTCCCTGCATTCTATATTTTAAAAGTAATCACTAAAAAAAATACACGATTTTAGCTCCGACATCCCCTTAAATGTAAATATACGTATATATGAGCAATCTCGCGAAACTGTGAGTTTTCGTATCCTTATTTCTTACTAATATTTAAATGCCATTTAGATGAGGAAATCTCAAGGAATACTCTGTGGTCTACTACGTGGTCAGCTTTGTAAATGATAATTGGGAAGCTGCATGAAAAAAAGATTTCCAAAAATCGAAAAATATTAGACACATATTTATTCTTTCTTGAATTAGGCGATTATTAACCAAGATACAGAGGGTTAATAATCGCCTAATTCAAAAAAGAAAAAAATACGTGTCGAATATTTTTTGATATTCAATCAACGGACTTAATGGTTTGGAAATATTCTTTTCATGAAACTTCCCAATTGGATTTTATGGATAAGAATATTTAATACTGAATAACCTTGCATTAAATAAAAGAAATATTATTATACACTTTGTTATACATTTATTTATAAAATAATTTATTTTGTTAATAGTTACAGTGCTGGAACTCATGTGTTAGAGGGTGAAAATTGTTACATTGAGACAAGTTTATAGTATCGGTTACTAAAAATGTATTAAAATTTCTAGTGCCAAAAGGGTACAACTAAATATGTCTGGTTAAGTTTAGTAAAACTTTTATTTTTTTTTTAGATCATGAAAAGTTTTATTGACTAGAAAATATATTCCGCTACAATTTTAAAGTTACTAGAAAAAATAATTGTCTTTAATAACTGCATTTAATAATAACATATAAAAAAATTAAACCGAATGAGTTTTACATTCCTCTAAAAAAAAGTTCCCGAAAAAAGCCTAAAAAAATGTGCAAGTGGTAAGTTTTATTTTGACATTACCAGACTACTACCTTAAGGGGGCAAGCCTGGGTCAAACACAAAAAAGATTTCTTTTTTGAGTCCAGAAAACTTCTTATGTTTAAAAGCAATCATTTTGCAAAATTTTATGCTATTAATACTTAATAATATCTTAAATTTTACCGCTGTAAAGCCGCTAAATCTTGATCCTATACTATACAATAAATCACTATTTTCAATACCATATTTATTAAAGGATCTTTGTTCCTCACACGATTGTAGGTGACATGATGAACAAAAATTTCTTTTTCGACGGTTATTCGACTCGTATTGATATGTATTACAAAAATAGAGGAGCACTTTTTCGTTAAAGTTTTTTTTATTATTCTTTCTCGTAGATTCAATGAATTTTTTAAAATATATTAAAAAAACTTTATTTAATAAATCGATTAGATCTCCAGAAAAAAATATAAAAAAAATTTTGACGAAAAAGTGCTCTGCTCTATTTGTAATATATGTCAAAAAGCGTGGAATAACCTTACAAAAAAATTTTCGTTCATTATGTCACCTAGAATTGGGTGATGAACAAAGTTCCTTTAATGAACATGGTATAGAAAATAATGATTTATTGTGACGTGTAAGATCAAGATTTTGAGGTTTTATAACGGCAACATTTAAGATATTATTATGTGTTAATACCGTAAAAATTTTCAAAATGATTGCTGTTAAACATAAAGAGTTTTCTGAACTCGTAAAAAACATCTTCTTTTGGGTTTAACCCAGGTTTGCCTCCTTTAGTATAATAAATAAATAGTAAACTTTACTAGAAAATTTATAACTACAACTAGAATAAGTTTTACTAGACTGTTTAGTAATTCGTTGCCAATTACTTCTTTCTCAGGGTAAATGAATCACTGGTAATTGTTAATAAATATTGTAAAATAATATTTTTGTAACAAAATTATCAAGAAAGACGGTTTAATTTCCACCAGGATGAGTAATGTATAAGTATATAAGTATATGTACGAGTAATATAAGTAATGTATTAATTTAAACGCTGATTCTATTTTATATTTTATCGTTAAATATATATATATATATATATATATATATATATATATATATATATATATATATATATATATATATATATATATACGCATCATAATTACTATACTTGTCTTTATTTTTCATTGTTGAAGTTTGATGTAATATCTGCAGTATGATTCTAGTACTAATGGAAACGTACTTCTAATAGTGAACGTTATATTGAATACATGAAGCAGATCTCAAATATGCTTTCAGTTTCAAGTTCTCATTTAACTTTCATTTTTTATTTTATTACTATTATTATTTCTTCTTATTTTCCATGGTAGAAAATTATCCAGTTTCATCAAGGCCCTCGATTATTTACTATAGCATATTATATAGGTCTAAATAGTTCTAGATTATTTTCCACCAGGGTATTCTGATTTATTATTATGTTATTTGTCATTGTTTTTTTATTATTTGATTTTCATCAAAAGATTGTTTCAGCACACTTAATACATAGTATTACTTTTCATACTATAGCAATTCTCAAAAATTGTAATAATCGTAAGAACATCAAAAATCTTACAGGCAGTCACTATATACCCGCATCGTAATCTATTTACAATCGAATTCGACGTCACCAGTAGTAATCTTACTCTCGCGAGCCGCAACACACTCGCTGCCAAAGCACCGAAAAGAATATAAATTGAATTACCCTCGATCTCCACCTTTCATCGCCGCTCCTATACAAGACCTTCAAAGGAACGAGCCACGACGCGACGATGACTAGCAAACAGCAGCTCACAAAAAAAAAAGAAGCGAGAGAAAAATCTGTCAGCACCGACTATAACGTCTACCATCGCAAAGAATCCCTCCGACATCGCGCATACACACACACAAACATCCCAAACGCAACCGCTTCGGTAGTCATTCCAGTCATCTCCAAACTACCTTTTAATGTATCTGTATCTCCGGGGGCCGTGGCCGTATAGCTGCAGGTGACATTAAAATATCTCCCGAGGCATTTTTAATCGCCGCTGCTGTACGGCTTCTTCTTCTTTCCTTTTCTCTCTCTCTCTATATATATACACATGCGCGAGCAAGGCGCAGAATTCGGGTATCTTTATCTCCCGGTTCGCTTATCGGTATTTTCATCGCGGGGACACGGTGAATTCGGGGAGGCGAGGCAATGAAGTTTCGGAGAGATGTCGCCTGTTTTTCGGGAGGGTTATTTATTAACTGCGTCCGGTTTTGTGGATATGCTCGTTCGGTGCACTTGACGCGGCTGAGGTAAAAGTGATTTAGTTTATTCGCGTGTTGATGATGGTTGTGACCTACGAGGAATCTCCGGGAAAGTCCCGGGACGTGGTCCATTCATTTTTATTTGTTTCGTAAAATGTGAATGTCCGAGGAACTGGGTATTGACGAAATATGGTAATTTTATTGCTATGATTATTCGGTTATCTTCTTTCCCACGATTATGTATTTTCTTTTTATCTTTTGGTCGTGTAATTTTTAATAGAATTTTATGTGCGTGAATATGAATTGTATTTTCGAAAAGATGAACAATATTGAATTTGGGATTACGATTTTTTAATGTTAATCAGCACATTAATCGGCAATAGTATTCTAAATTTAAATAATATTTACATTTTGTCATTTTCAGGGCAATATGATTCATATATAAGAGCATATATATGAAGACCATGATTTTTCACAGAACGATTTTTATTATTAATATTTTTGTTTTTGATGGTAGGTATACGAAATTGCTAATAATAACAAAATTCTTCAACTGTACATTTATAATTTTTATTTATTGTGAAAAATCGTTAAAATTTTCTTATTCGCCATAAATATTTATTATAAAACCAACATTATTATTACTTTTTAAAATTGAATATAAAAAAAATTCAACCCACCGTATAATATAATAATCAGCAAACGTTTTCTAGCTTGATAATAAATTTTCATGTAACAAATCAATGTTTATATCTAAAGTCATTATAAATACATAGAAATATAATTCAATAAAAGTGTAATGTAATGTAAAAAATCAATCAGAAAATATTTTTCATTTATAGATAAATCAATATTTATCACACCTAAGGAATCATAACTACAGATATAACATGATATAACAATTACAAAACATTTTCTCTACTAATTATGGATAATGGACGGTTATACAAATACCCATGTTTTTTACCGGTCTAATTAAAACAAACATAAATAAAAAAAGATAGAATAAGCATGTTTCAATATGATGGAATCCCTAAAAAAGTGGTAACAGGAAAAAATAAAGCATTACAAAACTCTGGTTAATATTGGCTGGTTAACATAAACGTAAAAACGACAACTTTCTGAATTTAAATAATCTCAACATTTACTCATATTAAAAAAAAAATACAATATATTGGTTTTTGGATTGCTTCTAAATTATAGTAATATCATTGCGTTTATTTTTAAGAACATACTTTATTTACTATATCCATTTCTAATTCAACACAATTAAGAATAAGTATTCATAATTTCTTTCGTATTTCTAACCATAAGATCCAACATCATTATAATCATAAATTTTAGTATTACAAATGATTTTAAAATTATAGCAAGTTTTTTGCTAACAAAAACAAGAAATAAACGCACAAAAAGACGCGCCTAGCGCGTAAAATCTATGTAAACGAGCGAATAATATAAGCTTTCATCGATTCGCCGCACAATAAAAATCCGCGCTCCCCGTGTAAAGCCTGCGGACAGGAAATCGGCTACGACGATAATTTACGCGTTGCGCATAAAAATTTTATCTCTTAATTACCGCCGTAAATCAAAGCCATAAATTCCCCTCGTTTCAGTCCTTATTTTTCTCATAATACACGCGGAACACTGATACACTTTGCGCGTCCTCCTCCTCTTTTTTCGCGTGTTTCATTGCCTATTCCTACACGACGACTGTGCGTTCGTTCCGTTTCTTTTTTCTTTCGTATTCCACCATTGAGAAAAGAAAAAAAAATAAAAAACAAAAACGAAAAACGAGATAAATCGGCGAGCGTCGGCGAATGGAGATGAGAAGCCGCGCGCGCGACGTCGGTATTTAATAACCGGACGACTCATCGACTATTACCGGGCGAATTCTTCGGAGGCCGATACTTCGTCTCACGGCTACTTCTCTCTGTCTCTCTCGTTCTTTTTCTCTCTCTTTCTCTTTCGTATATAATGACGCTTGTATAGTTATGCAGCGGTAGCCCGTGTCTGTCACTTACTGCTGCTACGGGACTCTCTCTCTCTCACCATCTCTCTCTTCCAGATCTCCGAGACTCTGTCTATACTACTGCGCGGTGATAAATAGTAAAATACGACCCTGCTGCTGCTGTTGCTGCACGCAGCCTGAGAAAAAAATCTCGTCAGTAGAAGAGAAAGAAAGAGAGAGAAAATAAACTGGAGGAGGAAGGTCGAGGTGGCTGTACATGGGAGGTGACTTTTTTGTTGTGTATTTACAGGGAGAAGCTTGAAAGTTGTGCAATGAGATGAAGTTGCATTTGTTGGATTGGAAGCTATTGCGAGTGCTGTGGAAATGAAGGAAAGTATGAATATGAGGATACAGCAAAGAATGGTTGGATTATGAGAACTATTTGCTTACCTTTTTATAATTGTTGGTTCGTGAAAGATTGCTTCGAGGCGCATATTTTGTTTCTATTGAATGCAATTCATAATATTATGAAATTGCAAAAGAAGAATGAATTTTTTATTATATTAGATTTTTTTAGGAAGCAATAAATCTTATGACATTTAAATTTAAACTCTCTGAATGACACTAATATTCACTGTATTTCATTGTTTTATAGATTATAGTTTTTAATTTATAAAGGCTCTAAAAACCGCTGGAAATTAATTCACATGGATTTTCCTGAAAATTAATCAATTGCTCCAATATGAAGATAATTATTCTACTATATTAATATATATCGTATCTTATATCCAATATTTGCTTCCTCATAGACGAAGCTTTGAGATGGTAGAAAAAAAGTTTTGCTAAAAAACAAAATACACTATTTTTAGAAAATGACTGTATGGATGTGTGTGTGTATGTGCGTGAGTGAGTGCGAGCGTGCGCGCGTGTTTGTATTTCTTGATATCGTAGAATAATATCATTGATTGAGTGATAATGCATTTAAAAGAGCATAAAATTACCTATCTTTTCCCATCCGAAATTTTGAATAAGCTATTTCCCTTGTTTTATTATTCACGAAATCGTTATTTTTTTCAAACGGTTATATCTGTGAAATATAAGAATGGAATTTTTTTTAAAAAATTGAGATGATTAGGAATATGGAGAAGAATATTCTGTAACATTTTTGAGGTTTTGTCTTTTTTTTTATGTGAGAAACATGTTTTTGTAAACAAGATCAATTTCTATTCAGTAGCGAATTCTGGTGTAAATCGGCAGCATTTGATCTGGAACTTTCCAAAACGGTAGCTCTTGAATGAGTTATAAGCCCAGATCACAACGACCTTTATAATTCGAGGAATTTGAGGTTATGTGGTTCTTAAATTTGTTTTTGATTGAGTATATCTCGAGAATTGCTGGTCATTTTTTACCATACAGGGTTAATTTTTTTCGTTTTTTAATGAAGATTCGAAATTGAAAAAAATGTAAATATTCATCGAATCGTTTTTGTCTAACAACAATTTTTCGAGTTTTGGATTTTTGAGTTTTTGATTTTCAAGTTTTTTGGTATGTTAGAAATATTATGATCAATTTAGTGGAAATGCATTAAACAGAGTATAAAATTACCTATCTTTTAGAACCACAAATTTTAGATAGGCTCTTTTCCTTCTTTTGTTATACACAAAGAAAGTCATATTTAAGTCGTTTTAAGGGTTATATCTCGAAAATCTATGATGGCAAATCGTTCACAAATTTTAGACGATTAGGAATTACGTACTAACATATGATTACAGTTAATCTAAATATTTAAGTCATTTTGATAAATTACGTTCAGAGAAAAGAATGCTGTGATAAGGATTATTACCTATCGTTCTATAATTTCAGAAAAAAATTATCTTTTGCCAAGCATCGATGATAAAAGGCACACCCTTTTTAAAATATTATTTAGAAAGAGATATAGCAATTGAAAATTAATTTATTAGAACAAAGAATTTCATATTGGAACAATTAATTTAATTTGAGGAAGCTAAGTACTAATGAATTGACAGCGGTTTTTTAAATTATCATCAAATTTTCAATTTAATAATAAGTAATATGAGTCCCCGTAAACCCTTGTATACATGCTGTTCTGTAATATAAGTGCTTCTTATAGCCATATATACATGTATGCATTTAACATCCATTGATTTGATTCCGCTAAATGGGAAGTTTGAAAATTGAACAATAGATTTGTAAAAGGCAACTCATATTAGTAAATGTTTATCTTTGCAGTAAATAATTCAAACACACACATACATACGCACTTACACACACACATACACAAACATACACACACACACACACACACGCGCGCACACACACACATACATACACTTACACATTCGCACTCATCATCAAGTTACAAGATATACGAGGGTAGTTCAATAAGTCTTTAGAATGACCAACAGATGGCGCGCGAATCGCTCCAAATCATCTGTTTTCAGTCAGCACCACTCCCGACTAGATATATGGTGCAGTCACAGTCCACATCTTCTGAGTTTACGTGTTTTTATAAGCAATTGAAAAAAAAAAAATTGCTTGTTAAGAAAAATGGAAAAAAACGAGTTCAGAGCGGTAATTAAACATTTTCATTTAAAGGGTTTAACTCCATATGAGATAAAAAATGAATTGGACTCAGTTCATGGCACATCTGCCCCTGCCTTAGCAACGGTTTATAACTGGGTAAATGAATTTAAGCGTGGTCGTACATCAATAAGTGACGAACCACGTTCAGGAAGGCCCGTAGAAGCAACTACTCCCGAAATCATCAATAAAATCCACGATATGGTGTTGAAGGATAGAAGATTAAAAGTGCGTGAGTTAGCTGAGGCCACAAGGATATCTATAGGTGCAGTTGTTTCAATTCTACATGAAAAATTAGGCATGAAAAAGCTATCGGCAAGATGGGTGCCGCGTTTGCTCTCAGCTGAGAATAAACGGAATAGAGTGGTCGCCTCTGAGGCTCTTTTGGCGCGCATAAGTCGGAATCCTGAGGAATTTTTTTCGTCGATTTGTGACTGTGGATCAAACATGGATACACCACTACACTCCTGAGACAAAGGAACAATCCAAACAGTGGATTTCCACAGGCGAACCAGCTCCAAAGAAGGCAAAGACCGTAAAGTCAGCTGGTAAGGTTATGGCTACAGTTTTTTGGGATGCACGTGGAATTATACTTATTGACTACTTGGAAAAGGGTAAAACAATTACTGATGAGTATTATGCATCATTATTAGAGCAGCTGAAAGAAGAAATTAAAAAAAACGACCACATTTGGCGAGAAAAAAAATTCTCTTTCATCACGACAACGCCCGAGTTCACACATGCTTCGTTTCAATGGCTAAAATTGAAGAACTAAAATTCGAATTGGTCGAACACCCACCGTATTCACCAGATTTAGCCCCCAGTGACTTTCTTATTTCCAAACTTGAAAAAATGGCTCGGTGGACAGAGATTTACGGACAACGAAGACGTCATTGCCTCTGTAAGTGCAAAAAATGAGGAACTTCCGAAAACGCACTTTTCTGAAGAATTAAAAAAACTTAAAAAGCGATTGACCAAGTGTATAGAGCTCCAAGGAGATTATGTTGAAAAATAAAAAAAAATTTACCCAAAAAAAATTGTTTTTATACTTTATTCTAAAGACTTATTGAACTACCCTCGTATCTATATAATATGTATAAATATTTATATTAATTAGTTTTAAAAAATGACCATCGTCATAAAGAGCATATATATATGTAATAAACATCAGAAAGTTTATGTGTTACCAAAAAATAGCTCTATCCTAAACAACATTAAAAAATATTTTCCCATCAATAAATCACAATTTTTCGGTATTCACTCCATAATCTGCATCATCAGACTCAACTCTCTTTTTCTCCTCCCCCCCTCCCCCACAATCACCCAAAAATTCACCTCTTAATCACAAAATAACGCCCCCACAGATATACACTTCACACTCCACACTTATCTCAGCCGCTCGTCCTTCGCTACGTACATACACATGTACAACACAACGGATCCGCGATTCCATCGGCAGCTCCTATCTAATCGCGCCTATAAAGGCATTGTGCTCACCCGCTCTCGCGACCATACACACACGCGCGCACACACACACACACACACACACACACACACACACACACACACACACACACACACACACACACACACACACACACACACACACACACACGAAGGAAGTAATTATAGAGAGACACGCGCGCACACGCACACAAGAGAAAAAGAAGAAGAGCCGCTGGCGTGGGGCGCACGCGAGCCGCTACATTGCCTCTGTAATCGGCGTCGCGCCGCCGCTATACTCTCGTCATTACTATTTACGCTGCTGACTCCCTCTGTCTCTCCTTTTTCTCGATTTTTCGGTTGTGATACCTGGTATACGCGACTTCTGCCACTTCCGCGACTAATTGTTTGCAAAAGCGCGCGCGGTCGGCGGTTTTTTCTTTGTGTTCCGCGAATCGAAGTCTCCGGTGTGAGGTCCCGCAAAGTCTGAGGTTTGCTTTTTGTTTGCTTGGCGTTGAGGAAATGTAGGAGAAGTGAGAAGGGTACAGTCGGAGTTGCGGATAACAGTTGTAATAGGAAGGCGGTTATTGTAAACACGCGAACTGCGACATTTTGCCCGCTTGGTGCTCGCTTTTTTCGAGGAGTGTGGATGGGCTGCTACCGCTTTCTAGTAATAATTTTAGAGTGCGGTTTTACCGTTGGCTACGAGTATAATAGCATAGTCTTTGGAACGGTAGGATTTCTTTGATGTTATTATTAGGCTTTGAGTGTGTACTATCTGAGCAGCTGCTGGGTTAATAGTGTGGTAATTCACCTAGATTCCAGCTGGATTTGGCTAGAATATAGGTGGATTTTCAGCTAGATTTTCAGACTGATTTCAGGTTTAATCTTGGTTACCAGGTAAATTTGTAGTTAGCTTTCTAGTTACAAAATAGGTTTCTAGGTCTCCAGCTGGAAATTGAAGTCGCAATTGTCTACCATGTTATGGGCAAAAACGGGTTTCGAGATAATTCAGCTTGAAAAAAGATCAGATATCCCATTTGAAGATGGATCCCATGTCAAGACGAAGATGGTGCAAATTCAGGTAACGCATGCTATACTTTATGCACAGGGGCCTATAAAATCATGCTACAACTTTTTACCCTCCATTTATCATAAATAAAGTAATCTTAAGGAGGAGATATCATTCCGATAAAATTTTGTAAAGGAATAGAACTTTTAACTGATCGATTTTGGTGGGTAACCTACACCTGCAATAAATCCATAAAATCATTCCAAGTAGTTCACAATAATATACCTCGGACCTCATAAAGCAAACATCGTCAAACATCGACTGAAAGTCATCGAATATGAACGACCAAAAAAGAAAATAACGCAACAATACAAGAATTATAACACGAACAAGAACAGAGCTAAAATTGAAAAGAAAGAAGATCATTCAAAGGATCCTCCAGGGTGGGGGTGACGCGTCGACGCGTGAATGGAAAAGGTCGTTACTCGCCCTCGCTTCCATCTCTCTCTCTCTCTCTTTCTCTCTCTCTCTCTCTCTCTCTCACTCACTCTCTTTTCTGCAGGCTCTCCATTAATCGCCGGGCCCAGGTAATTTACGTATTTGTTCTGCGCTTCGTAAATCTCTGCCTCGAACTGCTGCCGCTGCCGTGAGGCGCCGGCTCTCTCTCTCTCTCTCACTCTTTCTCTCTCTCTCTCACTCTTTCTCTCTCGTTCCTCACCGCCGGGCAAAACCAATATGGTTAGGAATGCACGAGGTTGCACGTACACACACATACATTCACGCGACTACGATATATTAATAGTTTATTTACAGGAGAGAGCTATACGTCACTCTTTGGCCCTTTCGCGCGAGGAATCGTGCAGCAACAGTAGAGATGTGTGTGTGTGTGTGTGTGTGTGTGTGTGTGTGTGTGTGTGTGTGTGTGTGTGTGTGTGTGTGTGTGTGTGTGTGTGTGTGTGTGTGTGTGTGTACGGTGAGCGTATGCAAAATGAGTTTGCCTCGAAAATCTATTGGCTTTTGAGGAGGCAATTTTGAAGTTTAATCTTGAGCTCGAGAGTTTTATGGGCTTTGACGTTGGCCGTTGTTGTTGTCGTTCGCTGATTGAAAGTTTCGCGTGGGGGGCTTCTTGAGGGATGGAAATTGAAGTCTCGCGTGGATGAATGTAGTAGCAGCTGAAGTATCGGTGAACTTTCGTTTTCTGCACTTAAAAACGCTTGATGGGGAAGGGATGTATTTATCGATGGTGCTCGAGTAGAGATATAAATTTCTGACTTAAAATATTACCTAAGTCGTGCATCTGTTTAGTTATTTTAAGGCGCTTTAAAACGTATCTATCATGAAATTCTTGGCAATTGTAAGAGACGTAGAACCAAATAGAAAATACTTTGTTATCTCATGATAAAAGTCGTATTTTGTACAAATTTAATGTTCCCTGTCATTTAGGCAGTGTCAGCTATTACTACTTATTCAATGCAACTGAATATCAAGGCTTCTTGCAAAGCTTTTTACGTTTCAGTTTTATAGAAAAAGGATACAGTTTTATTATATAATTCAAAAAGTTGATAATCGATAATATATTCACTTTATTGATATGTTTAATTTTTATAACATTTTTGAACGTTGCTATTATCTATATATATTTACATCAGTCTTATGCTTCATAAAAAATAAACATTTTTATTGAAATACGAATTGTGATCATGGTCATCGTAAGAAGCGTCAATGTGATGTGTAATTTGCATGAATTACTTTAATGTATAAGTAAGTGTAAACTATTATATGACCAAATATCAAAATATCTGATTTATCGTTGAAAAAATTACAGCATAAATATTATGAAAATTTTTTCAATTACACTTTCAATTTCATTATTTTCTGGTATTTTACAGAGCAGCAGGAAGTATTATCTTTCTATGAATTCTGATTCTTATATTTCGTGATAATTCTTTAACTTCTTCATTTCTGTTGTTTATAATTCCTAGGAATCACAGGCGCTCGATGCGCGTCACAATTTCAATCATTAACGATATCAATATTTTGTATAAAAATCTTTTTTAAATATTATTTATAATATACAGATATTTCCTTACTTGGTTTATTTTCAGCTAACCGTTTAAAACAAATTTACATTTTAATAGTTCAACTACTGAAAACGATTCCCACTTTGTTTTCCACTGTCCGTTGTAATTATGCTTTTCACGTGTAAAGTAATATTAAAGATAAAATAAAACTTTAAATAATTACTATATTAAACGCAATTAAAAGTATACATGTATATTAATTGCAAAATTTGTTGTGCTTTTCAAAAAATATTTATCACTATTATTTATCGATCTAGCTATATTATCTTCATTCTCTTACGCTCCCGGTTCTTCCTGACCATTTCATTTCATTCCTCGATTCATTTCATCGTAGAAAATGAAGAGTTAATTTACGACTTAAGTTTAGTGATTACAATCATTCTTTTACTTAAGGATTGTACCGATATATTTAATACCTTCTAGTAAAAAATTTTAAGATAGAAATTCTTCTGCTACTTAAAATTTTTTTTAGATAATATATATAAGGGCAAAAAAGCCCGTTTAAGTGAATAAATAGGTAAATAAATAAATAATTTTGCAAGTTTTTGTTCATGTTATTTTGCACGTTCTGAGCATTTTTTGCCTGCAGATGTATCCGTGGAAATGTTTTCTAAAGGAAATAAATAATTATTATTGAAGAAAAAATTTAAAAAATGCCTACTTGCTACGATACTATATACTCTACTTAAATGTTATCAAGTAAGCAAAATTTTTTGCAATATTTACTTCAGAATTTAAACAGAAATTTTTTTTTGCAGGTGTTTTTTGCACATACAAGTTATTTGCATAAATATATTTTAAATAACTTTTCTAATTAAAAATAAAGCGTTAGAACCTTTTTTGCTGACTCTTTGGGGACGCATTGAATGTTATATTATCTCGATAACATACCATCCAGATAACAGACATTAATGTGCAGGCAAATTTTAAAATTATTGAAGCTCTGCAGTAAATTGTGCAGAAAATTGTGCAGAAAATCTTGCAGAAATTATTGCAGATTTTTACCGCAAGCAAACTCTAGCTCTAATATATCAGTAACCATATAGATTGTATATTTCCCAACTTATTTTCCTGCTTTCAGTATAAGTCCTCCATTTTTATTATGATTTCTCTATCTCCTATCTAATCTGTAGATCACCTTTGTATGCTAGAACTTCAGATAGATTATTTATTAATTTTACTAGTTGTTTGGAATTCTTAGAATATAGAGTTAGATGAAATTGAACTCTTATGTACGAAGTCGTGCGATTTTTATAAAACCTATAAATAGTTGATGCATATTTCACATAGTTCTTAAACTTTCAATTCGAAAGAAAGCAGTTTTCGACGACCAGTTCAGCACCATCCCAGATCACCAGCTTCGCATCCTCTGCTCATCCATACGCAATAAAACACCCCCCATAACGCATCCGGCATACGTAATATTTCTCCACTCTGGAACCTCGCCTTAAAAGCGCATCCAGAGCCTTCTTCATCGAGCACCGATGCCAGCAACAAGTAACAAAAACGAAAAGCAAGCCTCCCTACACACACACACACACACACAAACACATACACACACAGACACATACACACACATACATTCACATAAGAAGACAACGAGAAGACGTCTCCGGCGAACAAAATGCAATATTCTATCTCGCGAAATCCGTGGCCTCGGGGCCCTCCTAGACCTCTATCTCTCTCTCTCTCTCTCTCTCTCTCTCTCTCTCTCTCTCTCTCTCTCTCTCTCTTTCTCTCTCTCTTTGTCGCTCGAGTTGTTGTTGTCAACGGGCAATATTGATGGCAGGATGCCAGGAGGCGCCCGCAGTAAACGTCCGCGCGGCGCGGCTCGAGCCCAATGAGCGCCAATCAGAATATCGACTCCAGAGAGAAAGAGAGAGAGAAAGAGAGAGAGAGAGAGAGAGAGAGAGAGAGAGAGAAAGAGAGGAGAGACTTTTTTCTCTGCGCCAGGTGAAATATTATATATGAGAGGAGAGGAGAGGAAGGCAAGCAAATTACTTTTTGACGAAACCTTCCTTTCGGGTGATTTAATGTGCTTTGATATTTTTCTATTGTGTGTGACTGTGTGTGTGTAGTGGGGCGAGAGAAATTTATTGCATTCAGGGGATGATACCTTGTCTGCTGCCAGAAAAGGGTTATGTTGGTTTTTGGCGAGGAGGTGTATGTGAGCGATGTCAGTTTTTGTTGCTGTGAGAGAGGAATGAAAAATCGAATTATTGTAAGATTTTGGAATATAGTTTCGAGTTACTATGGTACATTAATTGTTTTAAATATGAAGTAGTTCTTCTAATATAAAAATTGTTTGTAAAATATGTTTTTAATATATTACTCAAGATATTGATTTAACTTGTCATGAATTTCTTATTTAAATAAAGTTCATATTTGTGTATTAAAGTATACGCGTATGAGTGTACGTATGTGCGTATGTATATACGAGTATAATTATGTATGGATATCGGAGATTGAGTGTATAATATGCGTAAGTTTATATATGTGATGTATGCATGTACATATAATATATGTACGTATATATGTACATATATGTATGTATGAATGTACATATTATACATGTATGTATGTATGTACATATACGAACGTATGTATGTACATATATATATATGCATCGTGTATGTATATGAGTGTGGGTTTATAGGTATATGTATGTATCTCTGTATGTGTACGAATGTAGATTTACGTATGTATATATATATATATATATATATGTTGTTTTTGTTTTGTTTATTAGTTTTGTGAGTTCCTTTTCTAAAGTTACTATTGAAGGAGGTTCAATATAAAAATCTAAATGATTAGCTGTTTCTGAATATTTAATTATGTAATTATTTTATGAATCGTACAACTAAGAATTAAGGGGCTTTACATCAATCAAGGGTCATTGTCATATAGAATTCACTTAGTAGCTTAGTAGCATAAGGAAAAGAGAATAAGGTAAGTTCGACTGACAGCGTTTAGATAATTAATAAAAACAAACAATAAAGCTTTAAAATGTTTTATGCATACAAGCGTATTTTAAATTATATACCAAAATTTTCTCTAACTATTCTACTATTTTTTTTCGAAAACCAATAACTACACTGATAGAAAAACGATGTGAAGGATTTCCATTCTTTAGTAGTAAGTTTGGGATTTACGATATAACTATACTATTTATTATAATAATTTGAAAATCTTACATTACTATAAAGTAAGTATTACAATAATCTCTAGAAAAAGTCCGATTATGCATGGTAAATTTTGTTAGTTGAAAATATTCCTATTTATAATTGTACATATTTTAAGAGTAGTGTTAAAAATTCCCATTCTGACTTGTAAATTTTGAAATGCTAGAGCGGTGTAGTCATCTTTCCAACGTTTGTAATTTATTCAACATAATGCAGTAAAGATCAGTGTAAGGAACTCTAGTAGTACACATTATGTGTAATTTATCCATTATATTCTAGAACAAAATTGTCGCAGTTTTTCTTTCAGAATACCAAACATTTCTACAGACAATCTCAAAATCTTTTTATTCCCTTTTATTTCTCAATAATCCTGACCTATCAACCAATATTTAGTTCATATAATCGGTAAACGAATTGCTACATTATTGTAGTAAATGATTACGACTCTCATAATTCTTCTAAAAAATTTAAACAATGTAAGAAAAAATCTTCTTACCTTACTAATTATCTCACAATACCAAATTCCGGAAATTCCTCGACAACTTCAACTTTCCAATCGCTAATTTCCTCGTCGAAGAATAATTACAGCGAACAATTACGAAATTGCTCAATCAAAAAAAACTCTTTATTCCTCTCTCTCTCTCTCTCTCTTTCTCTCTAACATTCCAACAATCGCACTCCACTATCACTTTCATCGAATCCCTCCGCAACTCCATTCGCCTGCTTCTGAATTGAAATTTCTGCCAAGGTGACCAACGAGCCATCGACCGAATTTCCTTCCACTATTCCACTATACATCCCACGAGCTCCGTATCACCTGTACCACGCGTATTCACTGTACATATATACACTCACAGATCACCGGAGCTGATTAATTGCCGAGTATCCGTCAGCGTCGCGGCAGCCAGCATTGACCTGAAAAAGCGAGCTCGGTAGAGTTAAGAAAAAAAGAGCAGAGACTAAAGAGCGAGACTCGAATAACAGATCAATTAGTCATCTTTAACATTAATTAGTGTGCGCGGGCTGCATTGGTCGCCGGCACGCGCGCTGCGGATAAGGCGTTACCACGGCTGGGACCATCGGAAGTGTGTGTGTGTATGCGTGTAGGTTGTACGCATTGAGGGAGAGAAAGGGATGCGCGAACGCAGAACTGGTTCCGCAAGAGGAGAGGAGAGGAGAGCTTGCATGGAGAGAGAGAGAGAGAAGAGAGAAGGCTTGTCGATGAGACGATTAAAAAGTTGTGTGCACGGGAGGATGGGACTGACGGCGTCGAGTTCTTCTACGCTTCCCTTGGGGCGAAGGCACGGGGAAGACGAGAGAGTAGAGAGGATGGAAGGATTGTTTTCAGAGATCGGGGATTTTACCGGCGATTAAATTGTGGGCATGGAGTAGTTATTTATACGTTCACCGAATTAAATAAAATGTACGTAACCGTGAATGTCGTGTATTACTAGTAAAACTGAACCAAAAAATGTAATCTATTCATATTCAAATTTAATGTTGTATTTCATTTATTTCATAATCCAATCTTTACACTTTTTTATTTTTGTTATTATTGCTATTTAGGTCTTTGAGTTCGTTTAGAAACGTAGTATACGCTTTTTAGTAAATAGATGCTCTGTTTCTGCTCATTATTTTCATGCATATTTTATTTCAAGTTAGTGTTTAATAGTTTTTGTTCAAGTAGATTCATCAGTATTATTAAAGGATTGCCATATAAACATCTCCATACCAATATAGATATAGCTGATGCTAGACTTGTAAAAGTTGAGAAATACATATAATCATGAAATGTTTTTCTTTAAAATTGTCCTTAATCACGTAAAAATTTGTAACAAATTTTTGTAAATATAATGATATTTGAATACACTACTTTTTTGATAGTATGTTCTTCCCATTTCATGTCACAATCTATGATCACTTTAAACTATTTATTCTACTTTATTAAATTCTTGACAGTTGCAATCTTGAAATGTTTGTTGGTAATTTTCATGTATTATTATTGTACTATCTGTTGGTTGTTGTGTTATGTACCTTAATTTTTTTAACACATATCTTCAAAATATAATTGCTTCTAAAGATTTAATAGTTATATGACACACTGTAAACTGAAGTAATATTACATGCATAAAGCATAAACAACATTTATATGTTCAGTAAGTGAGGTTCAGTAAATTATGAAATTTAAACTAACGAGTTGTGGCTTATTTAATAATTTACTTATTATTTTTTATTAACAAAAAATTCAGAATGTTTTTATATGCAATATCGATAAAACGCTGTGAAACCTATAATTCCTTTACACAGCTACAACTAGGACCATAAAAAGTTAAAACTTAACATGATTCGTATTTGTCCAATCATGATTAAAATAAATACTGAATGCTAAATTATAGATGTCTTATTGGACCCGGCTTATTCTACTGCATACGTAAAAAAAGTTAGTCACCTATCTTTATTTGTTAGGACAGACATGTTTAAATTTTCATTCATAACTAAGATTTTGTTAACGAAACCAGAATATTATAGATGTCTTATCGGACCCGGCTTATTCTACTGCATACGTAAAAAAAGTCAGTCACCTATCTTTATTTGTTAGGACAGACATATTTAAATTTTCATTCATAACTAAGATTTTGTTAACGAAACCAGAATATAATAAATGCCCATTGATCCTAGTTAATATAATCTGTTGATTCGAAATAAAATTGAAAACAAATCTCCACTTACATTCCCTTTTATCTAAAGTCGACAAAAACTTAAAATACACGTCCAACTGCAACAGTAACTTATTAACGAGCTGAATACACACCGCGACTATACAACTCAAATTACAAAGCAATTCATAAATTTCTCTTCTCGCTAACCCAACAGCATCAACCTCGCCGCCCTGCTTTTCAAGAAAACTCCACCGCACACACCGGCGCAGTAGAAAAAGTTGCGCGTCTAAGCAAACACGGAAATTTTCCTCTCTTCTCTCCGCGCCGCGCCGCGATGCACGAGCCGCGATCGCGCGATGGGCAATACGTATATATATATATAGCGCGGCTTGACGAGAAAAGAAAATGCGCTCGGCGGTTTCTTTTGTGATGCCCGCCGCTCGATAGGTTTCTCTTCTGATCTCCCGCGTCTTATTTCTTTCGGGGAGCTTCAAGAGCGCGCCGCGAATAATAACAACAACGAGGGGAGAGAGAGAGTTTGTGCATGCAGAAAAAAAGTCGTGTGATATTCGGGGGAGGGGGGCTGTTAGTGTTTATTGAAGCGGCGAGATGGGCTTTTATCTATTTTGGAGATGATAGGCTGTGGGTTTAGATAACATTTCGAAATTTTTAGAAGCTGGATGTGTTGATTTTTTAATTATTAAGTGTTACTGAGCAAGAAAAGCTCAGTTTTTTTAAGCTATATCAGTTATACTGCTAGCAATATATATTATATTATATAATATTGGTTAATAAAGAGATCATATCGCACCTGTAGAACAAGAGTATGATAACTCGAATTTTTTTAACTTGATTTATGTACAGAAAATGGCCCATATGAAAATAAAAGTACTTTATACACTTCAAAAATCGGTTTAAAAAGGTTGGGGAACTATATTACAATAATAAAATACATGTAAAGAATTTTTACTTCATGGAAAATTTAAATTACTAGCTTGATATTATTATGTTTTTCAGACACGCTCATGTACACACACGCTTACGCGAATACATATACATGCACACAAATAGCTTGCACACAAACACACATGCTCATACGTACACAGATACGCACATACATACCTAAACCCATACACACCCACACACGCGCGCATGTACATACACCCACACACGCACGCATGTACATACACCCACACACACGCATGTACACCCATACACACAAACAAACACCCACAAATACATACACACACACTCGTACAGACAAACACACACGCACACACATAAACACACACACTCGTACAGACACACACACACCCACACATGGACACATGCTTACATGGAATCAGGCACACTCGCAGACATGCACAAATGCATACACACATAAACACATGAACACAAACACACATGCACAGACATACGTAAACCCACATACACACCCACGCATGCACGCATGTACATAAACACACACATATACATACTCACACACATCCACACACAAACACATACACGCACACAGACACAGAAATATACAGAACTCTTAAGTATTCCTCATGTCTTAAATCGTGTTATTCCATTATTACAAAGCTTTCTATTTAAGAAAGCAAAATCTCAAAATACGTTCAAATATTGTAATCATTTGCATATTTCTAGGATCGCTAAGATTAGATGTGATTTTTTATTCTATTAAGGGGCACTCCACTGATTTTTTACCAAAAAATCGAATAAATTTCTTATTACATATTTTTTATGCCAATAGTTTTATGAACATTTTGAGACGTGCTGGATGTCAATACTCTTTGTTATACCAAAGTAATAGCCTGTTGAGTGGAACAATTTACATTGCGTAGCATACCAAATTAAAACTTCAAACGCGATTTTCTCGAAACTTACTTTTCTATCTTCAAGAAGTTCCTTGCGCAACCCATGACCATGGATATTTTTAAACTTCCAGAAAATATAGGAAAAGTATTGTGAAAAGAATTTAATATTTTGTTTTGAGGTATTTTAGAGTTTAATGTTTTATTCGTCAATCATAAGTATTAAAATATGTAGTTATTTATATTTTTTGTTAAAAAAAATTTTCATTTATTTCAAACCATTAATTGTGTTTAAACAATTTCAAAGAAATTAACTTTTGGTCATTTTAACTTAAAGAATATTCTACAATTATTTAAAAATAGAATTTATTAAATTCGTATGTGCAAGGAACTTTTCTAAAAACCCTTGCTTTATTACAAAAATATATATTTTCTCCAATAACTACTAAAAAAATTTTAGTAAATAATTCTCAAAATTATTACAATCTTCTTTAATTATGGTAAAAAAAGTTACCGAAATTTAATATTATTGGTCAGAAGGGATACATTTTTTTAAAATCTGTAGCGTTTCCCTTTAAAAGCTGACAAAACCATAATAGTACTATATTTTATAATTCTCTACATCATTTATTAGAATGTTAAACGTTCAATAAAAACTCGGAGCTTCTACCTTTTACAAAGATTTTAATGAATACAATAATTGGTTGCATACATAATTTTTACGTTTACAGTAACGCAAAATGCAAAGTAATTTGAGTCAATTCGTGTCAATTCGTATCAATTTTTCTCGCCGATTTCAGAGAGATCATCGTACGAAGTTACAAAATCAATTTTTAAAAAATTAAGTTTATTCGCAAAACAGAATCATTTTCAATTGCAGCAATCCTCTTGCACCATCGCGTATGTGATGTTTCTCGAAAACTAATCCAAGTAAACTATATTTCAATTTGAATTGAATGATGACTTGTTTGTATGAAGCCAGGAGTTGAAAATGAATGTAAAAAGTTTAAGTGTATAAGTTCTTTTTATTTTGGGACGAGAGACGATGTGTCTAAAAACTGCAAAATGCATTTCTAATCCCATATCTATCTCTAAATCTCTTCTAAGCCTCCCATATGCTCATCGCACCAAAATCTACTGTACGGCATCCCCTCGCTATCAAAACTACATTCACGACCCAATAATTGTCCTTAAATGTAAATAGCCTGGTTGATCTCTTAACTGGTATGTCAATCGCTTCCTCGCCAGTGTGCACCACCGTACACCGGGCGAAAAAGGAGTCAATCGTATATACATATACCCTCGCAGCAGCAGCATGTTCACCGGCTTACAGTAAGGTGAGAAAGTTAATATATTTTCTAAATCATATTATCTTTTAGAGCTGTTTTCTCAGAAAGGGTGGTGACTCCCTAATAAATTATCAAGTTTTTGCATTAGCAATTAATTACTAAAGTAATTATTTTAGAAATAACGAAAAAGATTTGGGATAAGTTATTGTTTTAGTTATATATAATTTATAAAATAATTAATATTTTTTAGTTCAATCCAAGCAAGAACTTAGTAATTATTGTAGTAATTATGTAATTACATTTTTTATAAAGGTTAAAAATGTAAGTACTTATTATTAACTTTAGGAATTGCAAAAGTGATTACAAAATACTTACTTAAGAATGAACTAAAATGTAATTACTGTAGTAATTGCTAAAGTAACAACTTTAGATAGGTATGTCTTTAAAAAGGTATCGTTAGCCATACCAAGCTTTTTAAACATTACTTGTATCATAATTTTACGCTATATACTTGTTTTTAAAAAAAATGAACACACCAGTTCTTTCACAATTCATTAAAAAGCTCGTTTTGCAAAAGCTCAGGGTACAGATCCCACGCTCAAGCCTCAATATATCATCTATTCATACCGCAACAAGCATTGAAATTTCATCCACGTACAAACCACACCCAAATCAATCAACAATCTCCCAGCTTTCGAGAGAATCGGATTATACTCCCGATTTCCCGGTGAACGTCTTCACGACTCGCGCAGAGATATATAATATCTCCGGCTGCGCTCGTTCCGCCTAGGTGTACACTCTTATCTGATGCGCGTGTATATCTACGCGCGCACCGCGAGCCGCACTGAGCTGCGCTGCTTCCGGTGTGCGCGCGATTATCTCTCTCTCTCTCACTCTCTCTCTTTCTCTCTCTCTCTCTCTCTCTCTCTCTCTCTCTCTCTTCTTTCTCTCTCGGTAAGATGCAGATGCACGTCGCTTGGAGCTTGACGTTCTTGGAGTCCTCGCGCTGTTTCGGTTTAATCTGAGTGCGCGAGTTTCAGTAGGAAATTGATAGGGTGAAAAGGAGATCATAGAGTGGTATGAGTAGGAAAGTATGTAAATTTGATAAGTATGTGGTGGAATGGTTTATTTAATTATTTTTTTTTATTTGTTGATTTTAAGAAGTTGATTCGTTTTGGATTGATTTGTAGCTACAAAGTTATGCATTCTCATATTTTTGTAATTTGTGTCTTCAATTCTTGTATTATATTGATCGGCTTCAATGGTTATACTAGAAATGTAGCTGATCTTGTGCACTGTTTGTATTGCTTCACTTCTTTTTTTATTTTTCCTTACTTTACACGCACTTTCTTACTCAATATTATAGATATATCCTATCCCGGAGGTAATCCGCCAGTGAACTAGAAGTGTTTTGATGAAGTTCATATGTTGGAAAGCATACTTATTAACCTACTGCCACACTAGAATAAGACATTCTAGAAAATTCACCCATAATACAAAATTCGAAAAAAAAATGTTATAATACTTCATCATAATACTTGTATTACATTTCATTAAAGCAAAGGCTACCTTGGAATTCTCCAAAAAAACAAATCAACAGCTTATTTGCAGCAAGCATGTTAATAATTACTTATTTAAATATTATAAGTACTTGTTATAAGTACAAAAGTACTTCAAGAACTTTTTATATGCATATACAAAAATACTATCATCTAGATAATGTTCAACCTCTAGGGGAAAAAACGCATTTCTTTTTTTCAAAACTGCCGCCGCAAAATTTAAATAAACAATTGTCTGGTAAACTACGACATTTTTTGAAGCATTATCCAATCAATTTTTTAAAAAATATTAAAAAAAATTTTTGCAAAAATTGATTGCATCTTCGAAAAAAATAATGAAAAAAATTTTAACGAAAAAGTGCTCCGCTATTTTTGTAATACATATCAAAAGGAGTCGAATAACCGTCAAAACAAAATTTTGTTCATCGTGTCACCCCGAATCGTGTGAGGATCAAAGTTCCTTTAATAAATATGGTATTGAAACCAGTGATTTATTGTGACGTGTTGGGTCAAAAATTTTCAGAACGATTGCTTTTAAACATAAAAAGTTTTCTGGACTCATAAAAAAGTCTTTTTTGGGGTTTAACCCAGGCCTGCCCCCTTAATAGTGTGTCGAAATCAACTAAAAAATTCAAATTTCCCGCCTTAAATGTTACCTACCGAACAATGAATAATTCGATATATATGTTTAGTCATGCAAAAATAAGACATCCTTGCCCTTCGCAATACAATACTCAATACTGTGCAAAGTCTCAAATGAATATTTCATAATCTGTACAAATGGCATTTGAAGAATTTCTCTAATAACCCAGACTCAAACCTTTAATTTATTATTCAAATGCCATTCGTACCGATTATGAATTATTCGTTTAAAACTTTGCACAGTGGTAGATCGTTGTATTCTGGAGGGCAATGATTGCTTGATTTTGTATAATCAAGTACATATCGATGGCCCTTACGAAGACTAGTACATTTGACGATTTTCCACCTCCTGACCTTTTCTGGCTATTTTTATTCATTCGGGTAGCTTGATTTTCTCGGATAAATCCATAATTTGTTGAGTACCAAAGGAGTCTAGTTCCAAATCCAAACCAGATAAAAAAAGAATCGATCCGACTCTTCGAGAGTTATGCGGAGACTAATAGCCTTCGTGGGCAATTTATGAAAAGTGTTAGACTTCGCGGGAAACTCGTGAATAGTGTTAGTTCTCGTGGGGAATTTCCAAATGTGCTACTCTTCGTGGTAACTGCTGAAATGTGCTAGTCTTCGTAAGGATCGTCGACATACCGAATTATAACAAACTATTCATTACTGTACAGTCTGTAATAATTAAAGCGGGAAATTTGAAATCTCATACTAACTCTGGCAGACCATAATAAAGACACCCACTTATTCAATAGCTGTCTAAAACAACCCCGTCTACCACACACGCGGAGAGAAAAAGTTAGTAATGATTACTATTCTCGGGTAGGAATTCGGAGACGAAGAGTAAAATGGGTTGATAGTACTACGCAGGTTAGGACTCAGTACTAACCTGTGTAGGAATGAATAAAATTTCACGTAACCTCCAATCCTTCCGCTTTTCATGCTTTTATATTAACAAACTGCGTATACACATGGACTTCATGATAATTATTTAAATTCAAATACATTTTTCTTTAATAATACATGTATAACACATAAAATAAGTCAAATATTAAATAATTATTTAATATTATTCAATTATCCAAGGAGGATTGATTACTGTACTACATTAGGAATCAGTCCAAATAGGTTTTATACGTTCCGATTTACCCACCTTGTACTACAGTGAGTACACTCAGTCCTAACCCCATTTAGTAGCAATTACAATATTTTTATCTCCGTGCAACCATCGACTCGCTAAAAACTACAATTTCGCCCCCATCGCTGGTGTCTAACCCAACTCGTCCTTCATCTCCTTCCCTCGCACCTCCGCAACCTCTCTCCCTCTCTCTCTCAAAAATCCCATACGCACTCCTACACACATCTCACATCCAACACCATGCACCTTACATCGCGCACACCGGTAGAGGTAAATCGCGCCGCAAGGGCCGTTACGCGGCCAAGCCGGAAGCGACTCGTAGAAACAAATCTCTTTAGCGGCGCGCGCGCATTGTCTTGCTTGCGATTCTTTCCTGGTTCCCACAGCGAGGGAGCAAGAGGCGATGAGGCCCGATAGCGAGAGGAAAAACGCCGGATTTAGCATTGGAATTATTTAGCCAATTGCGCGGGCCTACGAGCGTAATCGGGGCAATGATGTAGCTGCGGAGCGAGGAGCGCAGGAGGCATGCGTAACGGATGTTTCGCGCTGGCTTTTTGCGACGTGGCTTTGATGGGTTTATGTGCGTGAGGAGGTCTGTAGGAGGTTGCTCGTTTTAAGTTGCGAGTTAAAGGGGAATTGTTCGGTTGTTGAGCGTGATTTAGAGTGGAATTGATGCACGTGATTGGGTAATTATTAGTGGAAATATACTGTTTTATGCAATATACTGTTTTTGTACTGGAAATGCTTCTTAAAAGATTTGTTTGTTTTGAAATTAAAAAAGAAAAAGTATCTGATAAAAGTATTATGTATTCATTAAAAACTAATCAAATAATTCTACCGTAAAAAATATTAAGAGTACATTGTAAATGTATTAAAAAACTGAGGTACTTTAGGAAAAAATTTGAGAAATAAATTTGAAGAATTTAAAAAAAACTTTTAAAAATTCCATTGCAACAGGATGCACAGTAAATATACAAGCCTAACGTTAATACATAAGAAATAATATTATTAATAAATCTATAAAAGAAGTACTGTGGAATCGGTTCGAATATGTATGGATGATTTGCCGTCAACGCCACAGTAACAATTTTTTAGATTGATCCATTTCCTTGAATAAATATACCAGCAATAAGTCAAAATTGAAAATAGAAACGAACGTCGTTCTCGTGTAAAATCGTTACGTTGCAACAATAGGGATCTTGCATGAAAAAAAAGCCATTAGGTCCGTCAAATAGAATAGCAAAAAAATAATGGACATGTATTTTTACTTTTTACAAATAAATGATTATAAACACAGATATAGCAGATTGAAATGTCACTCAACGTAACGATATCCTACCATAGTATATATATATATATACAGTGCGGTGCTGTGACGTCGCGCGACATTTTAACCTACTATATCTTTATTTATAATCATTTATTTGAAAATGGAAAAAATACGTGTCCATTATTTTTCGGAAATCTATCTGAGGGACCCAATAGATTCTTTCATGCAACTTCCCTATTCATTCAACAAAGTTCGCTGTTTTATTAGTGTAGTGTTCATAGTTACAACTGTAAGTGAAATATAAGTAATGGTCATTTACATGTACGAAACTCTTTATGTATTAATTTTCAAATAAAATCATTACTGCAACAATTCTACAAACTTCTCTCTGTATATAATGCTCACATTGAGAATGTAAGTGATATGTCAATCACGTGGATTTGTGTAAGATCGTTACTAAAACAATTTATCAAAAACATATTTAAATCACTTACGGTAATTCTATTATATACAATATATTGGAGGCTGTACTGGGATATGAATCAAACCTCATATTTTAAAGTTGATCTTTTTTGGAAATTTTTAAAATACTAATTTTAACGAATAAAGTTCGGAACCTCGCGAATTTTGTTTAGTGCATGAGTACTTTAATAAATCTGAGTAAGTAAAAATCACTAACCATCACTAAGCACTAAGAATATTCACTACGTTCAGATTTGCTTACTTATGAAATATAGTGAGCGAATCCAAACTCACGAAAAGTGAATATTTACTTATTCTAAGTAACTTTTACTTATGCAGAATAATCGAACACTTGCTTTCTTCAAATTCAATTATCTTCCCAAAACGATACAAAAAAAGTCAACGCACAAAATACACGTAAAACCAAACTAAACATAAGAAAGCATCAAAAGCCGATCGGAACAATCTCAGACCACAGCCGCGCTGCGAGGTTTTGCTCCGCTGCCGGCGAGCTCGCCTCTTGACGTAGATAAACGAGGCCGCCTCGAGACGCACGTAACTACGCGTACGATATATACCTTCCAATGCACCTCTCGTGCGCCTCCGCGGATTCACTTTCTCGCGGAAAATCGCGCCGACGCGATCGATCGCGCGCTCCATCGGATTATAGGTATATATGCATCCTATACGTTATGCCTATACGGTCCACCCATGCACGTGCGGTGCGTGCGCGCGTTGCTTTGAGCTCTTGTAGCTTAGAATCCGGCATTTTTAGTGTAGCGAGGATGATGCGTTGCATCTGTGTGCAGGATGCGTTTTGAGGTTTGTGCAGAAAAATGAGGGAGCGATGGGGACTGTTGATTTCTTTGAAGTGTGTTTTTATGAATTTTAGACTGTCCTCTACTCTCTACGCAAAACATTTTCGGTAATTTTCCTATGTATTTGGTATACATATTAAGGCTAATGTAGAGACCGATCTTCCCTCTGAAAGTCTTGCGTAATTTATGGACGGCTTCGTATGAAACATTATTACAGAAATATTGTAGATATTTGTTGGTTCTAAAATATATAAATTGATTATCAAACAGTAGGAAAAATATAGGGTATCGTCGCCAAAAGTTTTAAAATCTATTTTGTTCTTTTAGGTAATTCTAGAATTTTTTAACGCTCTACACTGTAAAAAAATGATTGTGGAATTTTTGTTATATATATATATATATATTTGCTCCGAAGCTGACTTTCGACGTTTCATTGACTTTTCTTGCACCTCTCTTCCTTTATATTATAAAATATTGTATTCGTACTACTAGAAAATAAAATTTGTTCAAATAATATAGCCATCATTATTCATTTATTGGCGTATCATCAAAATTGCTATTCATAACCTAAATTTCACCATGCTCATTGAAATTTTACTATTCGGGTGGTAAAATTAGTACCTTGGTAATGAATTTCAACTCCTAATCCATCAACTCGTTAAATTACTACCCTCCGTATCGTAATTTTATTTCCGTATGGTAATTTTACTACCCTATGGTAATTTTACAATTTTTTAGGAAAATTTACTACTTTGGAAATGGGTCGGTTTGTTACCAACTTCCGACGTAGTAATTTTACTACACATTTTTTTGACAGTGTAGCAGGACTAATGGATGATGACGCTAGTGTTCTAGATTAATACTTAGCTACCATAGTGAAGTGCGTGAGATCACACTCTATTTAGTGATAATTTTATAAACGTTATATTGTTAGCCTTTTACTCCCTTTGTGTAACGTCATTAAATACCATCCCAGTTATTGTGTGAAATTTCGATGGTGTAAAATTACGACTTATACTTACTTTTTTATTTCTTCTACACTATTAAATTATTTTCTTATCATTCACAAGATAGTATTCGAAAATTTTATAAAAATAAATGTATTGTTTTTTCAAAAACTCACAGTAATTTTAAAATTTCAAAACTTAGCGAAAAGTACTCGAATGTAGATAAATAAAAAAATTGTTAAATAATGTGATATATAAAATGCAGTATAAAAGTTTAACAATTTTTGTTGGTTTACTTCAATACTTATCAAACAAACAATTTAATCTCAAACATCAAATTAATTTTTCAACTTAGGTTTAACTTAGCTTAACTTAGGTTAACTTAGCTAAGTTGATTTGATATTTTAATTCGGTGTATCTTTAGATAAATAGTGATTCTTTTCTTGGTTCTTTTTATCAAAATCAAGATATTGTAGATTCTCCGATAAATACTAATACTTCACAAAAAATGATCATGTTTCCCCGAGAATCTGAAAAGTACTAGTTTTGAATGGGATGCTCCTGAAAAGATCTGTTATTTTCTGAGCTATCCAAAATACGTTAATCTTTGTAAAAAGCGTCAAATTAATATTGTCACATAAAAATATACATTATATATTCTTTATTATGGCTTATAATATATATTGTATATTTTTGTTACTTACTAATAACATTTTCTGTAAAGCAAATATTACGTATTTTACACTGGAAAAATTTAAACAAATTATTTATGAAGAACATTAAAATTATTATTAAGAATTATATTTTAAATATTAGTTTTTACGAAATTACTATCTAATTGTGAGTTCTTGACCAATGTTTTCAATGGATTGGTAACTCTCTGTTACGCAGTAAGTTTTACATTTGCAATTTTCTGAGCTTAGAACCATTCACCAAACAGCAATAGTAAACTTCGAATTCACTTTAGATAGATAAAATATGATCTTTTATGCACGTAAGTCAACCATATTTAAAAATATAAATTCATATTGTATAATATATGTTGTAAAAGCGGTTTTATTTGTCATTTATAAATTATTTTAAAAATAGCCAGAGATCTTCCTTATAATGATTACATTTTTCATGTTTCAAAAGTCTTTTAAATTCAACTTAATATTTATATGATATTCAGAGATAACTGATGTTTGAATTGACTGCATATTCTTTATGCACTAAATCATACAACAGAGCGATCAAATCTTTGCTTAATGTATAAGATCGCATCTGGATTCATGCTTTGTTGGATTTAATAAGCTTCGTGTTCAACAAGCCGAGTGCTATACAATAAAAATGTAGATTTTTCATTCATTATTCAAAAGTTAAAGCTTTAAAATATGACAAAGACGTATCGTGGTAATGTTGATCTACCCAAAGATACAAAAGTAGTTAAACTTGTTGATGTTAAATATTATTTGTCCATTACCTAACTTTTTAACATATAAATTGAATAGAGAAGAAACCTGATTTCGCAGATCACTCCAATTTTTATTTACCCAGTACATAAACCTACCATATTTTATTATCAATTATTATTTTCTCTTTTACACGCTTCTACGTTTAGAAATAGGCAAATAATTATAGATCGCTAAAATTTCATAGCAAATATAAACATGAAAAACAGCCGCGAAATAATAACGGCCGAATCGACGGTCTGACTAACCTCTTTTATGCGATAAATAGTGTAAAAAATAGATTATTTGTGAAAAGTAAGATTAATTTTTACACGTTTATACAATATTCTGAAAGAGTAAACCCGATTTTTTTCATTTGTTACTGCAGAACAATTAAAATTTGAATTTGCAACTTTTATGTCAACCGTCGAAATATCTGCCATATTGAATTTGTTTAATTGTTCCTCTTCAATTTGCTGTCAGAAAATCAGATTTTTATTAGTTTCTAGAATAATAAATAAACACCTAAAAATGTTTTATTTGCACTTTTGTGTATTATTTATTCCATATGTTAATTTAAAAATATAAAATAAATGTGTGTTCTCTATTTCTGTTGCGTTTAACATAATGTACGACACGATGCTTAAAAATCGTACGACAAGTTGCATATGTCCAAATGAGAATATAACACAGACAAGCTAGTTCATACATTTTTTAAATTTCCATGAAATATCTGTCAAGTATTTCACATTTTTTACATATAAAGATATATTTAAAAGCTTAAGTTATATACAAAATATTTCATGCGACAATTAATAGTATTAAAAAATTATACTTTAAGAGCGAATTTCATTTGATGACTCGATTGTTGTCAGTGTAAAATGAGCTTTTATGATAAAAGTCCAATTAAACAGTCAATACTTATAGATAAAGTTTAATTATTTTTTAATATATAATTAAACACGTGATTTCTATACAGCAGTGCATCCGATATATCAAAGATTTTTACCATCCCTTGCTCATAGAGCAAAAATACTTCTATAACTCGAAAATAACTAGCTGTACCTCGAATTTTTGAGTCACGATCAGGACTAATACAAATAAATTGAGCTTTTATTTCCTTGCCATTTAACTTTCTAAGATTTTACTATAATAAAAGTAGACATTAATTTTTTTTTCGTGAAACCGTAAGTTTCACGCCATTTTATAAAATAGTACTTTGCAATGCCCCAAAAGCAATCGTCTAAAACTCCTCGCATCTCTCCCGCAAGATAACAGATTTGGTCCATCACGCGCAACCTTGAAGCCCACCTACAGTCGTTCTAAAATACGAGAGCTCAAAAAGACAATCGCGAATCTCCCTGCCCCCGAAAAAAGAATTCCGCGATATGCGATAATAAACACGTAACAGACGCGCATCCTGTCTTTTCTCCCTCGGGGCCATCGAGCCTCGGCAAGCAGCAGAGATAACGCGACGGCGCCTCGCACGCGGAAATTAACCGTTAGATCTTTGCTCCTATTTAAACGCACGCGCGCGTGTGCGCGTCTGTCGGCGAGAAGGAGATAACTTTTGTGCGCCGCGCAGTCCCTGCGGCTAAGACAAGAGGAAGAGACAGCGCGCGCGCGCTTTTGCATAATGCCGGGAGAGCTGAAATGTACACGGCCGATTCTGCCATAACATGCAAATTTCTGTCTCCGTGAATCTAAAACTGACTGTCCGCATTTCTTGAGACCGCTAATCAGTGTCAAAAATGAACTTGAGAATGCAAAGCTCGCCTAAAAATTTTTTACGTACACGCGCACGTACACACACACATAAACAAACGCATGCACACACACATCCACGCACGCATATGCGTACATACATGCACACACGCATACTCACACTTTCACACACACTCGCACACACAAACACTCACGCACGCACACACACCCGTATGTACATACATACACCTATACATACACATTTACAAATTCACACACTTAGATCTCCCCACATACGCACACATACACACACATACACACATGCATGCACGCACGCGTACACACAAACGCGCGAATATACACACCCACGCACGCACACACGTACGCATACACACATACACCCACATAAACATGCATACGCATATACATACGCACACACTTACACCCCCGCACACACGCACTCACATATACACACACACGTATACACATACTTACACACACGCACACACTCGTACACATACATACGCACACACACAAGCAAACTCCCTAAGCCATCTTATAATATGTTTAACGTTAAAAAATGGCATAAACATTTTCCATCCAAACATTGCTTTCTCCTTGAGAAAGCAAAAAGTGAAGGTGTACGCGTGCTTATACGAAAGGATATGCGACGAAAGGGCGTAGAAGGAGCCATAGAGTCAACGACCTTGGCTTCGCGAAGCGACGCGGCGATTTTTGTCCCTTCCTCCTCCTGTTTCTCCAAACCCTGCACCGCTGCCCTTGCAGCTTCGCGATGAACAATTCTGCCTTTGCTCGTGTGTATGCGTGTGTAGCGGGTAAATCTGCAAAGGATGAGCCGTGAGAAAGGAGCGGGAAATAAGATAACGCGCGAATTAAAGAGTTACAGTGCAACGGCGGTAAAGCATTGTGTTGGCTGTTGGACAAGAAAGGATTGATGGCAGGGAAGATTATCAAGGTGATATGGTGTTGCAATTTTGGAAGTTCGACAGTCGTGATGCTTTCTTTCTGGTTTGCCTTTTACTTTAGAAAGATTGTGTAACACTTATGCTTACTTTTGTAATAAGCGGAAACGTTCACATTTTTTAAATCTGTCATTTGTACTTAATCATAAATTAAACTTTTTTCTTATTGCATAAATACAAAAGTAACTTTAAAACTTTAAAAGTTTTTCCACTTTCTTTTTTCAATAACATATTCAGATAAAATTTACAATATATATTGAGATAATCTTTTACTATGTAATAATACAAATTACATCTATATTTATTTATAGTTTTATTTCATTTCATTCCTCTTTTTCAAGCATTTTTTGTAACACCTATAAAATTTTCCAAAATTTCTTAATGAATTAAGGGAACCCAACTACCTTTAAATTACATTCAAATTAGTTATATATTTTTAATGGAGGATAAATTATTCATGATATATTAAACATTTTTTACGGTAAATTTTAACATTTTATCAAAATATAATGGAAAATATTTACAAGGTTGTATTATAGCTAAATAAAGAGACCTAACAACTGTAGGGTAAAAATTGGTAAGATGACTGGGAAATAAATAAATGATACTTATTTATATTAAAGGAAATAAATAAGTGTATTAATAAATATCAACAAATGGGTCGTGGATTACGATTAAAAAATAGACCATATATTAGTACATGTACTTTACAAATAAACAGAGGAACGTTAACTCACACATACTACGCATACAAATCTTCTTTCTTCCTTTCTTCGACGATGAATATTAGTAGATTAACTTGATATTAATACCCAAAATTTAGGGTGATGTAGACAGCAGATCTGCGTTAACATGAATCCGTCCCTCGGATTCATGCGGTTTTATGAGGCAAAGAAATTATTCAGCTTCTGCGCTGATGAAGTAATTGAAGTGTAGAGGATTGCGAGCGAGCCAACGGCTCGCGCCGCGAGCGAGAAAAACGTACTTCCTCTTCACACTGTGGTGTGTCGCGATCGAGTCCTTAGTTTCGGCAATTATTCATCTCTCGTCACATTTCTCCCACTTCTTCACTTTACTTCAAAGGTTTGTCGCTCAATTTTCTTTTTCTCTGAATCCTCTCATATATTCTATTACATCATTCCCCTTTTCAGATCAATGAATGTGGTCTGAAAATCGCCTCAAGAAGATGTTTTATTATACAGATCGTAGCCTCCTTTCCACCGATTATCGGTATTTTCTGCTCTTATATGCATACGTAGGTCTATTATTTCTCTTCATTCCTTTATATTCTACTTGTCATTCACACATTCATACCAACACACATATTCCTATTGTTTACTTTTTTTTTTTTTTTTTAATTTTATATACGATCCACAAACTTCAATTATAAATATTCTTGTAATTATAGCATCAATGATTATTTTAAAACTCTTATATTGTACACAAATAAAACCTCTTTATAATCTTATAATAAAATATTATAGATACATTTACTTGGTCCATATAACATAATTAACATTACAAAGCCGCATGATATTCGCTTATCAATTTACACTATTAAAATATTAGACAAAACTTATATACATATCATTTAATTGTTTTTTTTTTTTTTTATACATGCCAATAAAATAATATAGACTAAACAATATCACAAAGATTATTACGTAAATCGAACTTGCGCCAATTTGTTAATTTTTCTTTTAGAATCAATAAAACTATCTATAGCTAAATTATTAACCTAATAAATACTTCTTAATACTTTGCATTTGCAGATACTGGTTTAGCAAAAATTGCGACTCACTTACATACACATTTTTTTTACATTAATAGCTATATCACATATTAAGTAAGCTTGTAATTTAATTTTTGAACGTATTTATCGCGCTTTGATCACGTGCGAAACTAAAGACTATCACTCCTTTATCGCAATAATAATTTATTCCTCTAAAATTAACAAATATTTCATAGTCAATATAAAATCTACGGTTTGCGTGTTTAGCGCTTATGCTAGAATATGAACCATATATTTTTCACAACAAACTATCGTGACACTTAATTAAACTTATATTAACTCTAAGAAATCATACATCTACTGTTTACATTTACGCTTCTTATTATTACAATACATTTGTTATATTATTATTGCCTTTGGTTAATCAATCATTATAATGTTTACACTATCTTCTATGCGTCAAATAATAAATAAGGATACTTTTTTCCATCCAAATATTCCTCTATATTGTTTTATAATAGCGCGCATTTTCGAACCTTATTCACCTCGAGATGAGATACTCCTTATAAAAACTGGCTCATATGATACTATGTCTTAACTTTATGTCGATACTATAATAAAGATTTATTTTTGGCGAACACATTAGATATGAACCTAATTTAATAAGATAATACAGAATAATATTTTTTACTTCCACATTGCAGCCTTTATATTATCCAGTATTATTGCTTATACAGTATAGAGTGGTTTTTCCATAGTAATATAAGCACGTTCTCAAAAGGAATATTACAACGTAAAATAAATAACAACACGATTAAGCGCGCGCATTTAATAATACAAATATGAGGGCATTAATTTCATCCAAACTGTAATCCATAAATGTATTATTATTTATATATATCGACAGAAGTCTACACTAATATATTAACACATTCGTGTTTGTCTTAGTATAAAATAACCTATTGTTATACTTTAACGTTTCACTCGCAATACAATCTAATTTGTTTATTTCTCTTATTAAACTATTATCCATTACTCTTCGAAAACCAACAACAAAACGAAAAAAGCGCTTGGTATTCCCCGCCTCAAGAAAAAAAGATTTTTTTTTTCTTTTCTCTTTTTCATGACTCGGAGAATACCCGTTTATACTCGTTAATTTCAAAGAATGAACGGATCGTTGTACTTCTGCGTCGTATGCGAACGCGGTGATTTCGTTCGAACGAATATATATAATAGATTACCCATTTCTGATTGATTTTAAAACTTAAACAAAAAGACTTTTTAATTACATAACATTATTTACTAATACTAACATTATATCTATTATTGCACTGACTTATATAGTTATACTATTATTTATCTATTTCGAAGAACTTATTTTTAATAATCACTCAATCGCATTATTACTATCATTTAGCATGCAACTATTTCTCACTTTTAATTTAAGATTACTAACTAATCAAATCACAATCGCAAAATCAAAATACTTCGACCACGATTCGCGTCTCAGCTTGTACATTTAACATTTTTCTTTAATCGCTATCACATTATTTCAAATTTTAATTGCCTTTTATGATCACTCACTAATCCTATCTGTTTATGTTTCGACCTATCGCGTTCAGGTCCTAAACCTCTATATTTTCACTAACTTGCTATTGCCCGCTAATACTACACTAATCATGTGTTAAAACATACAGTCTATTTATAATCGTCCCTTAGTTGGGTGCCAATTGTAGGGTAAAAATTGGTAAGATGACTGGGAAATAAATAAATGATACTTATTTATATTAAAGGAAATAAATAAGTGTATTAATAAATATCAACAAATGGGTCGTGGATTACGATTAAAAAATAGACCATATATTAGTACATGTACTTTACAAATAAACAGAGGAACGTTAACTCACACATACTACGCATACAAATCTTCTTTCTTCCTTTCTTCGACGATGAATATTAGTAGATTAACTTGATATTAATACCCAAAATTTAGGGTGATGTAGACAGCAGATCTGCGTTAACATGAATCCGTCCCTCGGATTCATGCGGTTTTATGAGGCAAAGAAATTATTCAGCTTCTGCGCTGATGAAGTAATTGAAGTGTAGAGGATTGCGAGCGAGCCAACGGCTCGCGCCGCGAGCGAGAAAAACGTACTTCCTCTTCACACTGTGGTGTGTCGCGATCGAGTCCTTAGTTTCGGCAATTATTCATCTCTCGTCACATTTCTCCCACTTCTTCACTTTACTTCAAAGGTTTGTCGCTCAATTTTCTTTTTCTCTGAATCCTCTCATATATTCTATTACACAACCATCAGCAAATTTCTTTTTGCATTATATTTTGATAAAATGTTCAAATTTACCGTGAGAATATAGTTAATATATGATGAATAATGTATCCTCATCTAAAACATATAATGAATTTATTTGTAATTTAAAGGTGGTTAGGCCCCCTTAAACTCTATTCTTAAAAATACACTTTTTAAGGATATATTTATCGGAATACTTTTATACATCAAATATACGGCCGTAATTATTTTGATATAACAAACAGTATAATTTAATAAACGGATAAAAGTATAAAGAACAAAAAAGTTTGCTTCATGAAAAATTTTATACCTACCGTATTAAAATACATACTTGGAACTAAGCCATTTACTACCATTCAAGGTAGTAGAAGCCATAGTCAAAATTGCAGCTTGGTTAGTCAAGTCTTTTCTGAAATATCAAGAGGATATACAAACCCACATACAAACATGCAATCAAAATTAAAGAAAATGTTTAAGAAAATGAGGTTTTGTGTAATGTCACAAACAATTATAAGCTTATGCCATTTCAGGGGTCACTGAACCTAGATCTAACTAACTTAACTTTAGTCACAAGATATTCAAACGAATAAAATATTGCAGTTTCTAAAACTTTGCAGGAAACTTTGCAGAATGTCCTGCAGAATTGTTTGTAGAGAATCCTGTAGAAAATTCTGCAGTTTTTCCATAAGGACCGCTCATAAGTATATTAGAAAATTTTGTTTTTCTTAAAAAATACTTAACAGAATCAAATTTTCTTTTTTAGGATCACTATATTTATTATAAATAAAAAGACGAAGACTTGTCTTTGTTATTAGAATAAAAAATTACATAGTTATAATTAAGTTTCTGTTATATTTATCGGCGAGTATAGTAGGTCTCACCTATCTCCTTGTATTTAAAGTATTTCTTCATTTGACGACGTAAAGTAGCGAGTAGCATTATTGAGGTTATGTTTAAAAATGATATCTTTTATACAGCATCGCTCATGGCATTTTTCGGCAGTTTTCAAGAACCTTATAGTTTATGCTGTATAATCGCTGACACCAATTTTCGTCGAGTTCCTCAGCAGTCTCATCAAGTCTTTATAACCACTCACCTTGGTCACGAAAACTCTTTTCAGAACAATTTCAACATCCACAAACATTTCGTACGAGCATTATCCAACATCCAGAGTCAAAGCGAATTCCGCGCTGATCTGTATTATACTCAAAGACACTCCAGAGTGCCGCATAGAGAAAGAGAGAAAGGTAAGAAGAAGGAGAATAAGAGGAAGAAGCGCAGTCGCGATGACTATCTCTCTCTCTCTCCGCGTAGGGGAACACGAGGCAGCCCACGACCAATCGGCCCGCGGCTTCTATCGACGACTCTCGATTTCATTGGTCGGCTCTCTCTGTCTCTCTCTCTCTCTTCTCCACGCCGAGCGTGTATCGAGCGCCGAGGCCGCGCCTCATCGCGCGCGCGCAGTATGTACGTATACGCGTTATATATACATATATACATAACCCTTCTCTCTCTTTTTGCTACGTGCATGTATGTATGTATGAATGTACCAGTAGAGTGGATCGTTTCCCCCACTATAATCAGGAGCTGGAGCTGGAGCTTCGGTGTCTGTCGCTCGTCAAATTTCGACACGTGCAGGACAATGCGAGAGAGGCGAGGAGAGGGGAGGGACTCGTATGGGTGTATACCTATATACGCGCGACGTCGCGAGGTCGAGCTGTAGCGAAGTGAACAAAGGGCGGACGAGATGGGAGATCGAGGGGGGAAGGAGGAGAAAAGGGGAATGGGCTGCAGTTTTGGTGGGGAGGATTGGATGAAGGTGTTTTTTGGGGGTTTTTTTCGAGTGGAGGCGAAATTGGGATTGATTGATTATTGCCGAAGTATTTATCACGCTGAGAGATGGACGTGTGTATCTCGATTACTGGATTTGGTGATTATCATGGCATCTAACGGTGTTAAAATATGATTTGTAATTTACATTTTTTTATTTTACTTAATTGTGATTTAAGGTGAGACTGTGTCTCACAGCAATCACTTACAAAGTTGATTTTTTTATAGTGTTTTCTTGCGGTGTAGAATTAAATCAATATTTGACTATTATGTTGATATCCTTTTATGTCATTTACTTTTTTCATAAAATGTATATCAAAAAGTAAGAGCCTTAATCAAATAACTAAAAATAAAAAAATAATACATTTTTACGTTATTTAAGAGTGGCTTTTGCTTTGCTTTTAAAAAGAAATATTATATTACATAAATGTGATAGAAAGACCTTTTACAAGTCTGGATGCACATGGGGCACGCTGAATAACGCCTATTTCATTCTTTTATTTACAATTTTAAATGGTTATCTATTAATAAAACCAAATACAACACACTATAAATTTAGAGTGTTAAGTAACAGTTGGGAGAATTTGCCCATCTTAAGAAAAAGCTTTGCTCTTTATTAATGAGTTTTATAAATTACAAGTAAACTATATTTTTGATACTACGTTATTAAGGTAGATCCTTATCGATAAAGGCATTTTAAGTAAATCCTCGAGTAAATCTCCAAACAGAGGAGAATCGAATAATGTACCGCACCTTAGAATTATTTTGTAATATTTATTAAATAGAGTTTTGTAATAAGTTATATACCGGTAAACCGGTGTGACTTTGGACACCCGGGTGACTTTGAGCCATTTTTGTAATTTATTTTTACAAATTATGTAATTGAAAATTTTAATTTTGTAATCTCTGTCATCTAATACTCCACTACTATTGTCATTTAAAATAAATTAGCCGCAGGTAAATTTTTTTAGTATGAATAGACGTGTTAAAACAAAAAATCCGGAGTATCATTAAAGAAGATTATTCGTTAGATTAATTATTAAAACATATTATTTATACTTCTGCAGGATGCAAAACATTCTTAATACTTCTTTTACAGCTAAAGTTTTTAGACATATTACCTCAAATTGATTTTTTACATTTTCTTTATAAAAATGTCTTAAGACTTATACTGCTTATTAGAAACGAATAAAAGCCGCTGATCCGCATTGCCGCTATTCTTCTGCAACAAGAAACTTGCAATAATAAATTTCCCACAGAGTACCCTTAAGCATCTCCTCCACATCAACCCAGGAGAAAAGCTTAACCAACGGAAATAAAAAAGAAGACAGCACCTTGATAAGCATGTTAAAAAAGGAAAACCTTCAACTGCGGAATTGTTCGAGCGGCTTTTCACCACACACATATCCCGTTCATGCACTCCTACATGCTGTACCTACATACGGCTGATTCCGACGCAACTTACGCATTTCAAGTCTGAAAGTATTGTGCATGCTAAAAGTGAGCGAACTCATGTATCTACTTGTCAAGGGTGAACGTTACAATATTTTGTTATAAATGTCTATTACTAAAATGAAGCAATGAAAAAAAATTTGTTAAATCTAAGTAAACGTTTCCTTGAATCGTACTAAGAAAATATTTATTTGATAATAGTAAATTTTATTTGATAATAGTAAATCTTTAATTATGTTTCGACTGGTATTCATCAATTCAATAAATATTTACTAAATTTAAGAAATATTTACTTTATTTAAGTAAATCTTTTCTTAGTACGATTCAAGGAAATGATATATTTTATTACCAATATTGGTTTAGACTTTAAAAATCATATTTACAAGTTTTTAAGGAGTTTAAAGGGTCGCTCTAATACTTTAACATAATTTCTAGGATAAGTTAATTTTAAAAAACGGGTGCCAATTCATTAGCACTTAGCTTCTTCAAACTTAATTAATTGCTCCAATATGAAATTATTTTCGGGAATTTACCTCTGCACTTATGAAGAGGTTAGCTGTTATTGTACAATGGCTACAGATTATTTCCAGGCGTCCTTTTAGGGTGGCCCTGCGTGAAGTATTCCTGTATATTCACTAACGTCGCAGCGTTAACTAGGGCCAGAATTGACCTCTTGCGCCGCTTGAAAAATCTACAGTGTTTCATTAAAGGACCCAGTAATGTAGCTATCGTGTATTAAATATAAAAAATGAATCTTTTTGCCAAATTTCAAGCCATTTTATAGAATCCATCAAATATTATGGATAAAAATTTATTTTTTCTTAGAAATAAAATCAGTACTTGTATATAATATTTCATGCATTAGCTACTTGAGTGTAAGTGTTCATAATTTTTTTGTTACTGTTTGACAACAAGAGCAACATATATTTTCTTCGTTTTTATTTCTTTTATTAATACTATTTTTACAATAATTTAAACATTCTTAACTAAAAGAAAGTTATCAAATCATCCAAAAATCTATGTTTAAACATAATAATAAGTCTTTAAAGTTTTAACATTTTGAGACGGCTGGAGCATTTTGGAAGTTCTGTAGTATAAAATTTGAGAAACTGTCACTTTTATGATAAATTTTATTTGGAAACTTCGTTTACCTGTGTAACATTAGTTTATATAATAAAAGATTCTTAAATAAAAGTATATGACATAATTGTTCCCATGATGTTCTTTAATATATCATACCGCCAGAACGAGAATATGACAACTAAACATTTTTTCAACTTGATTTTTGTACAAAAAAGCGCATACAAAATAGAAGCGCTTTATAAACTTAAAAAATGTGTTAACCTTGTTTGGAAAACTATAATACACTAATATAATATGAGTAAATAAATGATTGCATGAATTATTTACGTTATTTGCTTGAGTTTACAAGAAACACAAATTCTGAGATATAATAGTTTTATTCAAGGAACGCAATATAACTACTTAATTTCCAAAGAAAAAAAAACTTGAAAAAAAACATTTTTTCACGCAAACGAAGGTAGAGCTCTACTTTAAATGATTACGAAATGCGGATAGTTAATTTAAAATCTACGGACACGAAAATGTGCATGAAATTACAACGGAATCAACCATATACATAGATAGTAAGAGAAAGAGAGAGAGAGAGAGAGAGAGAGAGAGAGAGAGAGAGAGAGAGAGAGAGAGAGAGAGAGAGAGAGAGAGAGAGAGAGAGAGAGAGAGAGAGAGAGAGAGAGAGAGAGAGAGAGAGAGAGAGAGAGAGAGAGAGAGAGAGAGAGAGAGAGATCGGATTAACGTGCCGCCGCAGTCATCGTCGAGTGTGCAGTGCACTGTGCAGTGCACGGCGGCGGCATGGCATCGCGTGCGCCCGAGGAATTACATTATATCATTTCCGATGCACGAGCGCGCGCGCGCACCATTACACGTATCATTTATTTACTCGTTAAGGGTCCCGCAGCGACGCGACGTTTATCTATTATTGGATATAATGACTGTATAGTGTATGGGAGTAGGAGGAGGAGAGGGACGAAAAATTGCGAGTGACCAAGAGCACGCGTGCTTGTGTGTGTGTGTGTATTGGCAGGATGATAAGATTGTCGAAGGAAGTATTGAATGACGAGTGTGTATATTTGTGTAGTTGTGTAATGTAGAAAATCTAAGTAGAGTTCTATGAGAGATGCATATTTTTGAGTACTTCTTCGAGATGCATCAATTGATTTTGTTCTTGCTTTGAGATATATTTGAATTTTAATTTATACTTGTTAATTTATAGTTATTGAGTTAAGTCATAGTAATAGGTTATACAAATAGGTAATGAGTAATTATAATTAGCAATAGGTAATAAGTTAGAGTAACATATTATAATTAGTGTAACAGGATGGGGATAAAAATGAACTTATGACCTAAACTACACACTGCGCTTCGTCCCTGAGTCCTGATCTACCTACTGAACTGATCAGTCAATGTAAGACAGATCCTGCCTTAGACATCGATAAATAACAAATTAAAAACTTACTTATATACGGCTAAATCTGCCGAGATAAGATTTCAAAGTCCAAACTCAGCCCTTTATTAATTCCCGATCAATCTATGTAAATTTAATAATAAAATATTTAAAAAAATTAGTATACAAAGGTTGTTAAATACGAAAAAGCTGTTAATATTTTAAAATTTTATAATGGGCTTGAATTTATAGCAATTTTTTCACCATTTTGGGTTGCTTCTCGGATTGAAATGAGGGTTAAATGAAATAACGTATTTTAGACAATGTTAAGAAAACAATGTATGATGATAAAGGAACACTAATGCAATTATGCACCATTAATCTGTGTGTGTTAAAAATGTATATCCACACCATAGCCTGTCCTTATACTACTGAAAGAATTCAAATAAGTGAAATCTTTTCTTATACGGAAATTAAAAGGAATTATTCTGAATCAATTCTACGTTCGAATTGACGAATTAACCAAATTTCAATAAGCGTTATATATTATTTATTACTGATTCCCCTCTGAAAAACCTTTGACGTCATAATTATATAAAATAACAATCCTCAAATATTATCTCATTTCTTCTCTGAAAACAACAGGAACCTTCCGAAGAATAACCCAGTCGTCAATCAGCGAGTTTTGCGTTCGCATAAAATCCTAGTCTGACGTCATACTATTGAAAAAGTTATTTGAAATCGTCTCTTAGTCTGAAATCAAGTACATTATTTTAAAGTACTTTCTTCTTTCAGAAATTGATGCTCTATACATAATATTACTTATACGTAAAATAAAATAGAGACAAAGTTTGTTACTTTCTAATGAAAAGTTATCACATCATTGGAGCTTTAATTAATAAAATAATGTAAGAACAATAATAAAGAATTATACCTACCATAACTATCTTGAGATTATTAAAAATAATTGTACAGCAAAAATTACTATTTCTATTTGTAAACTAGAAATATATTAAACGATTTGCTACAACAATGACCACATTTCTAATAATAATTGTTTAACAAATATAAAATGTAACCTTTATTTTTTTTTGTCATAAAATAATTTTTTTGAAGAAATCATTTCTCATCAAAATCAGACAATTAAATAAAAAAAAATTATAAAATTAGCACTCTAAAAAATTAAATTAGCTAACCAAAAATTGAATGTACTTAATAAAATGCATCTGACACAATACACCAGAATTCTCAATCAGGAAATCCGGCAGACAGAAACTAAAACAAAAGAAAAACGAAAATGCTGTAAAAAAAAAACTCGACGTAATAATCGCATAATAAAAAGTTTTCGAACAATGCAAAAATCTCGTTTACTCTAAAAAATAAAACTAAAATAAAAACCAAAAACAACATGAAGCTTTCAAAGAATAACACACTCGTCGAACTATATTCCATAGTAAAAATTCCGCGAAAAATTCACAAATGAATATTGAATTTCTTCGTGAGTATGGCAATATTTCCTATAAATAAGTAAATTTTTATTAAAAAATCGATTACCTTCCAAACGTGTAGGTACAAATAGTAAGTATTGCTATACAATTTTCCTAAGTGCTACACTACTGGAAAGGTCATTCTACATCTTATAACTCAACTCAGACGTGATGCTTTACAAATAAAATTAACCATACAAAAATAACAATTCCTCTCTAAAAATAAATGCAACAAGGCGCACCCGATACAGCGCACAACCATTCTCAACCAGCAAATCCATCAGAGAGAAACAAAAAACTGAAAACAAAAATACCGACTCCAACTTCACTATCACCCAATAAAAAACCTCCTCGAACAGTGTAAAAATATCTCTCCCATCCAAAAACAACAAAAACCCTCCAAAGAACGTACAACCCAGACTTTCCACGCGAAACCGACCAAAAAAGAAAAGAAACTCTCAGCCTCCACCTACGCATCGTCGGTGGAAAAATGGTGGCCCCCCCTCGTCTCCAAATACCACCACCACCACCAGCAGCACTACGAATCCGGCGCCTGCGTAGATCCGCTCGCTCCCGTACGCGCAGACGCCGCGACGCCTCTCCACCCCCTCGATCTCTCGCTCTCTCTCTCTCTCTCTCTCTCTCTCTATCCTTCTCTAAATGCGAGACCCCACCCCTTGTCTAAAAGCGCACAGTCGAGCATCTCGCGTAGCGCAGCCCTCTTCTCCCGAGTCGACCACCTCAGTGTGTATATACAGACGCGTATATATATATATCTCCATCTCCGTCTGTCTCTACTACTACTACTGGTACTACTACAGGCGCCGGGGAGAGATAGAGAGAGCTTTTTCCCCTCTCTCTCTTTCTCGCTTTGGTGGCCTTCGCTGGAAAGAATCGCGCCCCCAACAATATAAAGTCTATTCTCTCTCTCTCGCTCTCTTTCTTTCTCTCTTTCTCTCTCGCTCTCTCTCTCTCTCTCTCTCTCTTTCTCTAGATTCTCGAGGACAGAGAGAGATAGAAAGTGAGAAAGAGAGAGACAGAGAGCGAGGCAGCAGAGGAGAGAGAGAGCAGCGGCTCGCGTACAACTCGCGCCGCGCAGAGCCGAGTAGAGTAGCGCGGCGGCAGCAGAGTAACAGCCTCGAGACGCTCTCTCTCTCTCTCTCTCTTTCTCTTGCGTTATCCGACAGGCGACAGCGACACGCGCGCGCTATCTATCTGTATTATACCTTTGTCTCTCTCCCTTTCTCTTTTGTTGCCACTGTCGAGATTCAAAGGGATTTTTCAAAGATCTTAGCTTTTTCGAGAACACAGGGTGTACTTTTCTCTTTTGCGCTGGAACAGGAGAGAGAGAGAGGAAAGATGCTACGCGCCGTCGTCTGCAGCGGCGTCCATTTTTGTTTTGCGCCGACGGCGGCGGCGGCGGCGGCGACGACGGCGGCGGTGGTGGTGGTAGTGGTGGTAGAACACTTTCACCTGTGACGCGGAGAGAAGCTCGAGGAAGAAGCTGGTCGAATCTCGTTGAACCGGAAGTGTGTGTGCTTTTTGGTAATGTTAGGAACAAGTGAATACGAGAAGATTCGGTACAGTGGGGAAGAGCTTGGAAAGAACGACGAGGACATGAACATGGAAAATTGAGTTCGCCTGAATGACAATTACATTCTGTTTCTGATCAAAGTCACGTTTATCTCAGTGCAGAAAGATAAGAGTTGTAATTTGTTGTTTTAGTGATTCGGTAGTTAGTCGAACAGGAAGTGTTGGATTGAGAGCGGTGCGAGCGAATCTCAATACGAAGATTCAACAATACCGAGGATACTCTGACGAGATGACACCCTTGTTACTCCAGCGACTGATCGCGCAGACCGACCAGGCGAGCGTCTAATTGCAGAATTAAGAAATCTCGAAGAGCCCCGGCGATAATCCAACTCTCGATGAGCCACGGGAGATAATAGAAGACAGACGCCCTCGCGGTCTCGGTAAGTAGATACGCCCGGGATACGCCGGGCGACCGAAAAAACAAGCCAACTGCGCTCGGACAAAACGTTTTATCCAGCGGAGCTGATGTTATCCGAAAAACCAGTTCGACGGGGCCGCGAGTCGAGAGTAAAAAAGTCCGAGGAGCAAAAGCTCCGCGGCGCGACGTGCGGATTTGAAAGTGGCTGTCGATGTGTTTCTATGGTGATTTAGGGTGAGTTTGTAGTGAGATGCGAGGAACGGGACTGTATGGTCAGTCTGGAGCAACTGTAGAGCCAGCGAGACTCAAAGTAACCTAACCGTGACTGACTCGATAGGCATGGATGCTTTGTTGGTGTCGCAAGCTTTCACGCGTAATAAATACTGTGTACGGATGAGCAACAATATTTTTGTAGTGATGAAAATAATGATATTTTTATAATGATTCTTGACTTTCTTGTTTCTGTGTACATTTATAAATTAATAGTATTATATTTAATTGAAACGCTGGCTTTTTAAAGTAACAACAAGTTATTCGTCTGCTAATGTTGGCTGTAATAACCTTTCGTACGTAATATGTAATCGTCTGCAAATGTATTTATGTTCATGCGCGTGTACTTATAAAAAAAGTTACTTTATAATGTATTGAACTAGAAAAAGTTATTTATTAATCTCATAGATCTGGGTTTCTTATATAATATCTGACACTATATCAAATTTTAATAATGAAGTTTCTAACGTAAATAAACAGTTCTTTTCTTAGATAAAAAATTTAATGTTTAATTATAAATAAGGTTTCGAGTAATGTATGCATCAAAGCTTATATGACACTATAGCAAGACGCCTTATTGAGTAGAGTTAGATTAGAGGTGAGTTTACTTTGGTCTAGCCGGGTTAGATCAAGTCTAGATACAACCAGTTCTGCCCCTTATATCTCATTATTAATGGATCTGAATTTGTAAATAAAAATAGTTTTGCAAAATTACTACTAAAGATATCGTAAGATGTTTTGAGGTTAGGATAAAAAATAGTGTGAAAGAATAATATAGAGAAACAGAACAAATAGATAATTGTATCAGTTCATACACTATTTTGTATATTCATATTTAAAAAATTTGTTTTTATTGTACTAAAAGTATGTAAAAATCGACAAGTTAAAGGATAATTTTAAAATAGCTTTGATTTAGTAATTTAGTAAATAAGCTTATTTCTACTTAACGTCTTATCTAGAAACCCCCTTAAAGTTGCATGTTTTTTTATCTAATTTATAGCTAATATAAAATTGATATAGAAGAGTAAGAGGATGATGTTTACATTAACTCTTTCAGACCCCGCGTATATTAAAATGGACCTACTGAGAGATTTTTAAATAAATATTTGTCGATCGGAACGGTTTATAATCTCAACTTGATGGATCGTAACACATACTGAGTATTAGAAATGTATGTATAGACTTGTTTACGTGCATATATATATATATATATATATATATATATATATATATATATATATATACATATATATATATATATATATATATATATATATATATATATATATATATATATATATACATATACGGAGATGTACATGAAAGTGTTAAAAAATAATGTTTTTTGAAACCAATTTAGTTTCTGAGTTAGTCCATGAAACAATTGTCTTTTCAATTTTCTACAAGTTTATACAAAAATATTTTGGTGCTAACTAAAATTCCATTTTCAAATAAATTATTATTTCATACGTTCAATAAAGTTTAGTTTTTTGAGGTTAGGAATTTCAATATCGCGCGCTTTCTCCTCTTTCATCGTACAAAGTGAACATAGCTACTTATTAAAAAATGCTAATAAATTAATAAACAGTAATATTGACGAAAACTGTGGCTTATTAGATGAAGGCAAATCTAACACGATGTTTAAACTCAAATTACAATATTTATAAGTACATAATATACATGATTCAAACGCAAAAAGGTACCGTATTATTTCGTGATATTTAGATTGAAATTGGTCATAATTTTTCTTAGAATAGATTTCTTGCTAAATTTAAAATAATTTCTAGTTATTTTTTAGCTAACGAATTTCTCTGGAAAATTGTAAGCTATTCTTTGATATTTAAGTACGTATTGCAGGTAGAGAAAATTTGTTTGTACTTATTTGGACATATTAATGATTTTCATTTACGAAAAAAACTTTTGGTGATGTAATCATATTGGTTGTATTGTAGTACTTTTGCTATAATATTAGAAATTGGATAATTGAAGTAACGCCAACCTTCAAATATAAAATCAGGCTTGAATAATTTAATTAAAAGAGTGATAACTGTAATATTTGCATAATTGGATAAAGAGTAATCGTGACTAAATTATCAGGAGGATGTTAGTTCTTCCTGTCGTGCTGATAGATTCTGCACACGTAATTTTCCAAATTCGCCCACTATCAAGGCGATATTTCAGGGTGATCAAAATGTTTTTTTTTCATAAAAATTTGTGTAATATTTTTACAGAGTCTATTACTAAACAGAATATAGGTATAAATAAAGGCTTTGCGAAAACGTATGTTATAAAACTGAAATAGTCGTCGTAAAAAAAATTGTCTTTACCAGGGTTAACTTGTATATTATAAGTAAACTATTTATAGAAGAATCAATATTTTTCTAAAATAATGTAATTCATTTGTACTCGTTCAAGAATATAACATTCAAATTTCCCTCCTTTGCGTGTGCATGTTATACACTCTGTACCTATTTCGAATGTCGCGATTAACTTGGAAAATGTTGATCTGGCTTTATTTTATTACTTTTCTTCACGCAATAAATGTTTCAACAACAAGTCTAGACCATGGCCTAGATATAAGAATTGAAATACTGTAAACTACATGCAACAGTTGATCCGCTATATTCCGTTGAATTAATTATATGTTTCTGCATGAAATCTAAAAGTTGCGTAAAAACTACCCTTCATCTTCTGGAAGGCATAGTTCAGCCTGTCTCCTCTTCCCCTCGTATCTCTCGCTCTCCACTCAGCCGAATATGCATATACACATGCCTCGTCGGGATCAAGAAACGTATTCGTCGAAGGGCAGCCTTCGGTCTCCGCACACTACGGAATTCACCTTTCTCCCCCTCCTTCTCTCTATCTTCTACGCATCCGGTCAATCCGCAGGTATAGGTATACATACATACAGGCACGAGTGGAGAAAAGATAGAGAGAGAGAGAGAGAGAGAGAGACGGAAAGATCGTTAAAATTTCTCGGTCGAGCCGGCAAGCGCGCGCCCGCGCGGTGACATACGGCCGCGGTGCGGGCCCTTGCCCGAAAAGACCGGGGGCGTTCGCGTCCTACTTCCCTTTTATGCCCACTCCACGCTCACGACGACGGCGACCCTCGTAGCTTCTGCTTCTGCTTCTCTTCCTAGTTCTTCTTTTTCTTTTCTTTTTACCAGGGACGCTCGAGTTGCTGGCTCGTGAGCTCTTTCCTTTCCTATGGTCGATTTCTTTTTGTAGGTTCAGAGTTGCAGAAGGGGAGGGGCTGAGGGGATTGCAGAGAAGAGAGGAATCTTATACCTACTGGGTTTTGGAAGGGGGAAATAGAAGAAAGTTACGGGATATTTGTTTTACAGGAGCAAAGGGTTGTCCGATCTATTCATTTTGTTTTTTGCCATCTTCAAGGTTTGATGGAGCTAGATTTAGCCTGCAATATTACGGGTAAATATTTAGGTTCAGTTGAAAAAGTAGATGTCTTTCTATATTACACGGAGAAAAAGAAATAGTTATGTGCATTGTACACCATATTTATGTATGTGTGAGAAGTAAAAATTTGAACGTTAAACTGATTTTCGGGAAATCTGGCGTTATCAGACAAAAAAGTTACTTTTTTGTACGCCGTCGGAAAATTGTTACTTTCCTCCTTCTAAATGTGTATCAAAAACGCGAAAATAGTGCATGTATAACAAAATAGTATATTGTGTAGCAAAAGTGAAATGTAGACCTTTTTTGCCCACGCGTGAGTTTGCAGTACGAGTCATAGATTAGCAAGCACGAGCCGAAGGCGAGTGCGTATCGCGAGACGGAGACGAGTAATGCAAACGCACGAGGTGAAAAAAGCCAATTCGTCCGTGGTGGACACCGCAATTTTTGTAACAGATGTCTGGATTATATGATTTTCTTCAAGAAGCATGCTTATCTTGAGTATATTGATGATGATGATAATAGAATAAACATATTGCAAATAAGCATGTGTTTCATAAAATGTTAAAATGGGCAAACACCGGTTATTTATTTAGACTGTTAGCTAAACATCATTTCCTTGTACTACATATAATTTTTATTTGTAGTATTATTTGTAATATTTTTAATTATATGTAATTATTTGTTTATTGTTAATTATAATTATTATTTATAATTATTTGTAATATTTTTATTTGTAGTATTATCAGTGATAAAATTGTAGTACTTTTCTTGACTTTTCTTAACTTCTTAACTTAACTAACCTATATCCAAACTAGAAAATTAAGATGATAATTTTTAACCGTTATTGTTAGGTATATATAACCTAATATGAAAGTTTGTTAAATTAAATAAAATCAGCTAATGGAATACAAAAGCACAATACAGAAAAATCATTAACAAAGTATGAATATCAGTGAAGGTGTATAACGAATTAAAGTTCTATATATTTACTATGTTTTAAACTTATTTAAGTCTAGAAGAAAATTACATCTTCAGTAAACAATAAATTATACAAACTGTATATGCACTTTGCTTCTTAAAAAAGATTTAACTAATCATTATAATCAGTGGTAACATCAAACGAGTGAGACTTCATAACAGTAAGCATCAATTACGTAAGTAGTTAATTTTACATTTTTCACTCAAAAGAAATGAATCTCTTTGATGCTCTCATACATATTTAGCTAAAGCATACATACATTGTTATCAAACATTTTCGTAACTACTAGACTAATTTAATTAATGATGATCATATTCTCATGCTCGCTGCTCACGAGAATTTACATCTGACTACCGTGTAACACCCGCAACCCGCCGAGAATTAGTCTGATATAACCGAGCGCATAATTAATGAATGAAACGCAGCGCATCGAATCAGGGATCTAATAATTCATTTTTCGTCATTCTCTCAGTCCCCTCGGATTTTCTTCCTCCTAATCTTCCTAAACATCAAGACGTCCTAACCGGTGCGGGCGCACCTGAAATATTTTAAGCCTAGTTCGTCGCGGTTGTAAGACAAACGTTGAAAAATGATGAACATCGACGCATGAAGTTGCGTAACGGCAGTTAAGGTCTAGGTATACTCGTGTGGGCAGCGCAACACAACGCGGGCGTAAAAAGATTGGGCACGTAAAACACGCGAATAATGAGTTCAAATTTTTTACGTGAACACCCACGTTGTGTCGCACTGCGCGCACGAGTATACCAAGACCTTTAATGAAGTACCGCGCGCATTTGTTATGTTTTACTCGATGTGTTTGTACCTACGTCATAAACTTCATTGTGGTTTCGAAGAATACAGAGAACAATTAAGATGCAGTGTATTTTATTATATTTCCATTTTTATTACATATTCGTTTAATGAATTTTCAATAGTATAGTTACAGAAAAAGGACCTTAAATGGAAGATTTGACATCTTGAAAGAATTTCGTCAGGTTTTCTCCATCGATCACGAACGGCTAATAAAGAAACATTATTTTATTGGACTATCCAAATAAAATGTAGTCTGGTAACTTAATTTTTATCATCTATTTTATTCCTGACTGAAACAATCCTCAAACTTGAAATGTTTACAGTAAATTGAGGTTGTTTACGTTGAATTTTAGGTATTTATAATCAAAATTGAGAATTTTGTTGGTTTAATATGATCCGTTGTAAGTAACACTAAGGTGGTTTTCTACTAAAAACAACGAAATAATTTTCATTGGATAAGGGAATAGTCTAATCCGTCACTCAACTGCAAAAAATACTTTTATTGTTATTAGATATTTTAAAAGTTAAAATAAAATGAATTAATTTAAGAACTTTTCTAATTTAATGTCAATTTATTGTTTTTATGTTCAAATTTTGATTTTTCAGGCAATTTTTTGTAGTCCGTACACTGTTTTTAAGGATATTTATTATTCTTTTCAAATGTATTCACTACCTATTATATTATATAAATGATATATTAATGTAATACATGAGTATTATTCAATGTTAGTAAGTTTATTGAATAAAGTTACCTTGTTACAGATACACGCTTTCTGTTTATTTGATTTTTTACCCTTCAAATTCAGACTAACGCAATCCAGATTTATGTATTTGGGTGAAATTTCCAGGAAATATTATTTAGAGCATTTACCAAAAAGGTGTGCATTTTGTTTTGCTTTTCATTTGAGTAAACTTTATTTTTTTAAAACTGATTTATAATTCAATTATGTCTCATTTTCTTGAACCCATTCAAACCCATGAGTAACCTAGCCACGCTATCGTAAAACGAACTACGGGATGTTGCACATAAGCAAGAGAGTACATTAATAGCAAAAAACGTAATATACTTACATAATAATAATTTGTTTATAAAATAATTTATTTATAAGGAAATTGTATAAATCAAAATTCCTTAAAATCATTTTTTAAACCAATTGTTTAAGCAAATTATTTTAACAATATCTCAATTTCATTAATATTAGTTTTGCGTAATTAGTTTTGCGATAGCATAGCTAGGTTAGCCATTGGTTTTAATGGGTTAATTTATGACACAGTTTAGAGTAATATAAAATGAACAATTTTTTTGGAAGTGCTTTGAAGAATTTTCTCAAAAAAATTCAATCAGATCTATAAATGTGGTTTGTGCCAGGGTGACTTTCATCACACATCAATTTAGTTTTAAGTATTTATATAACAATAATATATATATATATATATATATATATATATATATATATATATATATATATATATATATATATATATATATATATATATATATATATATATATATATATATATATATATATATATATATATGTGGGAGTGATCTTTTATAGGTGGCTCTATGGTAAAAGAAATCTCTTACTTAAATTTAAAAACTATGGTATTTGGATGGTAGATATATACATTGATAGGTAGATGAGCACTTTATTTCTTGACCAGCAAAATATATATATATATATATATATATATATATATATATATATATCCATTAGTTCTAAGAGAAAAGATTTATCTTGCGCATCACGATTAAAAAAGATATATCTTACGCGTTACGATTTGAAAAGACGTATCTTACGCGAGCAGAAATATCTTAACTTTTTTGTGGTTATTTATTACACTAACTTTTAGGTAGTATAATTATTATATGATAATTTAAATTGAAACTTATATTGATTTTTTTAATATTTTGATCTAAGATCATCATATTTACATCATTAAAAGTAAAATCTCGACGAAAAAAAGGTCTCGCCAATAGATTTTTCGCAATATAGGTTGAAGAAAGATACAAGATCAAATGCAAGTGCAAAGTGTAATTGTTTTTTTTTGTGAACAAGCAAGAAAGAATGGCAAGGACAAAGTTATTCCCAATGATGTTTTTGGAACTCAACGTAAGTCTCAGCTGAATGAAGAAAAAAAAAAGAAGACCTCCAGTTATGAAATGCTGCTCAAAATGTTTTTCTAAAATACATGCAGGTAAAAGTCATATTTGTAGAAAAGCTACTGTAGTACGCAAAATGTTACTTCACTAGATTTGAAATCTAAAGAACAGATAGCTTCCAATTTGTTAAAAAAGGTTCTTAAGGAGAAAGGTGAGTCAAAGTCAGTGAAATTGTCGCAACAGCAAGGGGGGCAGCATCTTCAAGTGACAATAGGAAAAGTAAAAAAACCAAAAGAAACTTTATTTACTGTACAAGACTTTAAAAATATTAGAAATACATTTAATTTGAGTTACAAAGTTACTAGTGGCATTGCAACAGCTATTCGCGTGGCAGCGAAAAATTCTAAAATTATTGAATCTGATCTAAAGAGAAAATTATTAGATAATAATCACATTTTGGGTCACCTATTCGATCGTAAAACTTTTTATTTTACTCATGTAAAAGGGGTTGATGCTTCTAATAACTCGGAGCATGTAGTGTATTGTACTAATTTAAAAGAACTGATTGAATTTGTAACGGAGTCACGTGGTATTGCGGCAAAGCATTTAAAATTTGGTATTGATGGTGGAGGCAGTTTTTTAAAAGTTTGCTTGAGCAATTGTACAGTGATGGTATAGCAGCAAAAAAATTAGAAAATTCTAGTAAAAAAAAATTGTTTATTATAGGTATAGCTCCATGCATTCAAGAAAATTATGAAAATGTCACACAACTATGGTCGGAATTAGGGATTAATGATTTTGAAGGAACCGTTGCTAGAGATTTAAAACTCGCGAATATTATTGTCGGTATAATGTCTCACTCGAGTATGTATCCATGTTGTTGGTGCTATGCAAACAAAAACAGTCTCCACGTCATTGGCGAATACCTTACTGTAGGTAACGCGATCAAATATTACATTGAATGGTGTGATGCAGGTAAACAGACATAATGCTAAAAACTTCAAAAATTGTATACACCCACCCATTATCGAAACAAATAAGGATAGATTAATTTTAGATGTAATTCCTCCGCCAGAACTCCATTTGTTACTATGGGTTGTCAATACATTGTATTCACACATGTTTAAAGAATTTGAAAAGGAAGCCAATGATTGGGCAGAGCACTGCAGTGTTCAGCGTGAAATGACTCATGGAAATCCTTCTTTTAAAGGAAACAGTTGTAAGATATTGTTAAATAATATCGATTTCTTGCGATCCAACCGTAACCTGGGTTGTTTGAAATATGTGGATGTATTTGAAAAGTTCAAAACCGTTGTTGACTCTTGCTTTACTGTTTCTTTAAATCCGAAATTTGTTGAATATATAGATGCGTTCAAAGATGCGTATCTATCTTTAGGTATATCTGTAACACCGAAAGTCCACGCAGTTTTTTTTCATGTAAAAGAATTTTGTGTTGAATATAATCTCGGTCTCGGCTTTTATAGTGAGCAAGCTATGGAAGTAGTGCATTATGATTTTTCCAAAACATGGGCTAAGTATACAGTATCAAAAAAACATCCAGATTATGCAAATAAATTATTAAGAGCAGTCTGCGAATATAATTCACAACACATTTGAAATGTTCTTATACTTATTAATCTTATTATGCTTTCATTGCAGCATAAATTGTGATTATTTCTGTATATATTTGCGAGAAAGTGTACTGTACATATGTAATTAATGTATAATTCAATTGTTAAACACTATAATAAAAATAAATTTTCTAGATTACCCATGAAAAAAAAATTTTGTCATTGACTACCCATAAAAAATTTTCAAAATTGAATTAGAAAAAAGTGATCATTCCTCGATTTTAGTTTCTATTGAAATGTGGTCCTGAAATGGCCTCAAATCATATGCAAAAGGAAAATCCAAAGTGCAAACACGTTTCGGTTGAATTTTGCCGAGGACCACCGTGCTAATGCGATGATGTTGTTGAAAATTTTCGTAAGATGGTTTTGCCCTTTCTAATTGACCATTAGAAAAAATATATATAAAAAGCTTGTAAAGATTCTATAATTTAAATAATAAATTATATTAAAGGAGGGTGGTTAATGAAATGGAAAAAAAATATTTCAACAAAATCGTGATCACGTCAGAAGTGTAAATATTGTCCAATTAATTTTTTTTAAACATTTATCTACAAAATCACCGTTTAAAAATTATATATATTTTTGAGAAAGCAAACCTTTTTGAGAAAGCAAAAGACTATTTGTTTATATATAAAAATTTGTAGACAAATGAAGAAAATAAGCCCCGAAATATTAAAATTGATTGAAAAATAACAATAATTCTATTGTAAAAGTTGAATTTTTTTAAATTGACAATATTTACGATTCTGATGTACCGATTTTGTTGAAATAATTTTATTTTCATTTCGTTAAGTGGGCAGGGGTGGGTTGTACCCAAAAAAATATTTTTTATACGACTCCAGTAAACTTTTTATGTTTAAATGCAAACGCTCTGAAAAATTTTATGTTATCAATACACAGTCTTATCTTCAATTTTACCGTTGGAAAATTTCAAAATCTTGATCTTATACGTGACAATAAATCAATATTATCGATACCATCTTCTATATTATATTAATATTCCAAATACTCCTGAAATTCAGTTTTTCATAAATTTTTTAGCGCTTTCGTAATTTTGAATCATATTTGTGTTGCAATTTATTTTCTTTTATTATGTTGTATTAATCTATTACAAAAAAGTGTGTAATTAACGTATTTATTACGCTTTTATAGTTTTAAACTCGTTTTGTCTCCGTTTTGTGTTTTCTGATGTCTTTCTCCCATTTTTTTTAAATATATCTTAATTATTTCGAAAGGGTTGTAATTTTCTTTTATTTTTGTGTTTTTTTTGTTCCTTTCTGTGGTCATTCATATCCTGCAGAAAATAAATATTTTGCTATCATCTTTTATGGTTTTATTACGTTTTTCATTTTGTCTAAATCTACGCCGTGAGTAAATTACTAAAGTCAAGGCTGCTGTCAAGAAATGTTAAAATAAGGATATATAGGACTATAATACTGCCGGTGGTTCTGTACGGGTGCGAAACGTGGGCACTTACTAAAGCGGAGGAAAACCGTTTTAGGGATCTCGAAAATAAGGTTCTGCAAAAAATATACGGACCGAAGAAAGATGAGGAAACTGGGGAATGGAGTAAACTGCACAATGACGAGTTGCACAATCGGTACGCGTCACCGAATATTAACAGAATAATAAAATCGCGCAGGTTAGGATGAGCAGGACACGTATCAAGAATGAGAGACGACCGTACGGCAGCGCGGATTATAAAGGGCAAGCCAAATGTAACGCGACCTCTAGGTAGACCTAGACGTAGATGGGAAGACAATGTGAAAGTTGATCTAATAGAAATCGGGCGAGAGGGTGCTTCATGGGTGGGGTTAGCACAAGATAGGGATGCGTGGAAGACTTGCGTAGATGAGGCGATTAACTTACGAGTTCCAAGTGCCACTTAAAAGAAAAAAGAAATGGTTTCTCATGTCTTATTGTGGTTTCTGATATTCTTTTTACATTTTCATTAGTAGTATTTCTATATTATTTCGGCGTGGGTAAAATTTTTAATGTTCTTTTTCGATTCATTATGTTTATTTTTATAGGCATTTTTATCTTACAAAATAAAAAATGTTCTTCTAGCATATTTTAATGTTTTTAATACGTTTCTTATGTTGTTGACTGATTCTGGTTTTTGTTGTTTCTCCTACAGTTTTTTTCTAGTATTTCTTTATTATTTTATAGTGGTTAAAAATTTTAATTGTTTTTTGTGTTCCATTTTATTCCTTTTTGTGGTCATTCTTTTTCGCCATAAAAGAAAATATTCAGCTAGCATATATCTTATATTTTTAATACATATTTTTCATGTTGGTGTAGCATTTGAATACATGGTTATTTACGGAAATCGGAAATATTTAACGCGAATCAAAGACATCAAATAAGAGTAAATAGTACATTATGTAACAAGGACAAAACGTCGAATATTTTTCTCGAGTTACATATAGTACTTTATGCCCATCTCAACTGTGGCAACTTTTTGACTTGGAAAGCAGGACTAATGGATTGTTAAAAGACAATATTGTTCAAAGACAATATTGTTCAAAGACAATATTGTTCAAAGACAATAAAAAATCAGAGTTATTGGTAGAACTTGATGAAATAAAGGAATTTGGACTAGTTTCTAGTGAAGTCACTTTTTTCCCGCTAATCATTTTTGCGAGCAAAAAGTGTAACTTTGGTCTCGCTTTTCAGGGCAAAAAATGGCCATTTTCGTTGAGATGGGCATAAATATATTTTATTTCGTGAATTGTAGGTAATAATAATATTAATTAATCATAATTAGTAATTAAAGTAATATTATGTTTTTAATATGTTTTGCTTCTTCATCGAGGAAGCTTTGTGATGGTAAAAAAAGTTTTCTTAAAAACATGTTAGAAACATGTTTTAATATACTGGGAATCAAAAAACTCTATTTTTAGAAAATAACAGTATGGATGTGTGTCTCTGAGTGTGTGTGGGCGCGTGCGTGTGTGTATGTGTGTGTGTACGTGTGTGTGTGCGTGTGTGTCTGTATATGTGTGAGTGTGTATGTATGGATATGGATCAAGTTTACTCTGAATATCCGCGATGAAAATTAATGCTTCCTACTATATGACCTCTAAATGACTCCTATGGGTCATTTAGAGGTCAAATCCCTGTTTGGTGCAGGAAAGTTGGTAAATCATGGATTATCCAAAAATTACACAATTAAAAGTTGTTTGAGTGGAAGGGGCCCATAAGTTGCTGACCTTAACTTTGAGTTTGATCTCCATTTTCAAGATGATTTGAAGGTCAATTTGTGATTTTTATTTCATTTTTTTTATTTAACCTGACCAAATTAAAAGTTATTTGAGTTAGTGGAAGGGGGGAATAAGTTTTTGACATCAACTTGTGTTTTTATTTCATTTTTCTCGTTCTTTTATTTAAAATGACCCAATTGGAAGTTGTTTGAGTTATTGGGGGCCATAAATTCCTGACCTTGGCATTAACCCATTAACGCCCAAACGGACACAATTTTTCGTCCTTTTTGGAGCGTCAATCTCGAAAGGAAATTAATTAAATCACTCAATAAAAACCACTTATCCTAATGTTTTCGGATGTGATCTTTCGATTTCCGGGGTTAGAATTGTGATTAACTGCTCTAGAAAAAAAATATGGCTGACTTTATGGAGAAAAGTACTGAAAACTTGGGGATTTTTTTTTTTAATATTTTTTTTAGTTCAAAAAGTGCTCTAACCTACTCCGGATTATGGAGGGAGGTGGAGGCAATAGTTGGAGTTGATGATAGAGTCTTTTGTGCTAACCTCAACTGACTCTAATCTTTTCAAAATGGCGGACATTGCATAAAATCTCATGAAATATGAATTGAGATTTTATGCAATGTCCGCTATTTTTAAAAGATTAGAGTCAGTTGAGGTTAGCACAAAAAATTCTATCATCAACCCCTATTTTTTATAGCGAAATCTGAAAGAGCGGAAAATTTTACACCCGGATATGTATTGAGGTATGGGGTTGAGGTAACCCCTAGAGGTCAAATAGAGGTCAAATAATGATTTCTTAAAAATCTCGCGAGTTCAGTGGTAAAACAAAACAAACAAAGATCATACCCTAGGTAAATCTTTACGGGGTACCCGACGGTGACCTTGGATTTGACCTTGAACCTCATTTTCAAGGTTATTTTGAGGTCAACCTCATTTTTTCAAACGGGAACCCCTATTTTTTATAGCGGAATCGGAAAGAACGGAAAATTTTACATCCGGATATGTATTGAGGTATGGGGTTGAGGTAACCCCTAGAGGTCAAATAGAGGTCAAATAATGACTTCTTAAAAATCTCGCGAGTTCAGTGGTAAAACAAAACAAACAAAGATCATACCCTAGGTAAATCTTTACGGGGTACCCGACGGTGACCTTGGATTTGACCTTGAACCTCATTTTCAAGGTTGTTTCGAGGTCGACCTCATATTTTCAAATGGAAACCCTTTTTGATGCCGGATTCGGAAGGAGCGAGAAATTTCAAGTATGGATGTGTTGAACAAGGGATGTAATTGTGACCTTCAATTTGACTTTGGACTTGACCTTGAAGGTCATTTGAAGGTCAACTGGTTTTTTTAATCGGAAATCCCAGTAATAATACGGAAACCGATAGAGCGAGAAATTTTACATTCAGTCCTTATTCTCACTTTTTGCGTTACCCAGAAACAACGACGTGGACGTAGTAAGATCTGTTTCCTTTGGGGTGCTTGATTAATGTGAGTCCCCTTGCCTCTCCCTTAGAGGTCCAAAGTTTAATGGCAATAACATCTTGGATTTGAAGAAAATGAAATTTCGGTAGTAGATCCTAACTCAGCGACCTCAAAAATCCCCGAGTACTCATTTCCAGACAAAAATGTGCTGTTCCCAAGATTTTCATCCGCCATCTTGAATTCGCCATTTTGGATTTGGAAAAATCGAAATTTTAGTAGTAGATTCTAACTCAGCGACTCCAAAAACCCCCAAGTAAAATATTTCAAGACAGAATAGTTACTTAAAAGGAATGTTTACAAAAGAAAATGATTGTTAGATAAAATAAACGTTTGTTAAAATTGTCATTATTTGACCTCTATTTGACCTCTAGGGGTTACCTCAACCTCGTACCTCAATACATATCCGGATGTAAAATTTTCCGCTCTTTCCGATTCCGCTATAAAAAATAGGGGTTCCCGTTTGAAAAAATGAGGTTGACCTCAAATTAACCTTGAAAATGAGGTTCAAGGTCAAATCCAAGGTCACCGTTGGGTTCCTTGTTCAAAGTTACTTAAGGAATGACCTTGACCTCTTCCAGAAAAGCAGTACTTTAGAAAATATTCAGCCGTCCCGGGACTTAATTGACACCCTGTATATATGATGTCAGTAGAAGGTTTTTGATCAGCCAATTACGAGGGTAGTTCAATAAGTCTTTAGAATGACCAACAGATGGCGCGCGAATCGCTCCAAATCATCTGTTTTCAGTCAGCACCACTCCCGACTAGATATATGGTGCAGTTACAGTCCACATCTTCTGAGTTTACGTGTTTTTATAACCAATTGAAAAAAAAAATTGCTTGTTAAGAAAAATGAAAAAAAACGAGTTCAGAGCGGTAATTAAACATTTTCATTTAAAGGGTTTAACTCCATATGAGATAAAAAATGAATTGGACTCAGTTCATGGCACATCTGCCCCTGCCTTAGCAACGGTTTATAACTGGGTAAATGAATTTAAGCGTGGTCGTACATCAATAAGTGACGAACCACGTTCAGGAAGGCCCGTAGAAGCAACTACTCCCGAAATCATCAATAAAATCCACGATATGGTGTTGAAGGATAGAAGATTAAAAGTGCGTGAGTTAGCTGAGGCCACAAGGATATCTATAGGTGCAGTTGTTTCAATTCTACATGAAAAATTAGGCATGAAAAAGCTATCGGCAAGATGGGTGCCGCGTTTGCTCTCAGCTGAGAATAAACGCAATAGAGTGGTCGCCTCTGAGGCTCTTTTGGCGCGCATAAGTCGGAATCCTGAGGAATTTTTTCGTCGATTTGTGACTGTGGATGAAACATGGATACACCACTACACTCCTGAGACAAAGGAACAATCCAAACAGTGGATTTCCACAGGCGAACCAGCTCCAAAGAAGGCAAAGACCGTAAAGTCAGCTGGTAAGGTTATGGCTACAGTTTTTTGGGATGCACGTGGAATTATACTTATTGACTACTTGGAAAAGGGTAAAACAATTACTGGTGAGTATTATGCATCATTATTAGAGCAGCTGAAAGAAGAAATTAAAAAAAAACGACCACATTTGGCGAGAAAAAAAATTCTCTTTCATCACGACAACGCCCGAGTTCACACATGCTTCGTTTCAATGGCTAAAATTGAAGAACTAAAATTCGAATTGGTCGAACACCCACCGTATTCACCAGATTTAGCCCCCAGTGACTTTTTCTTATTTCCAAACTTGAAAAAATGGCTCGGTGGACAGAGATTTACGGACAACGAAGACGTCATTGCCTCTGTAAGTGCTTATTTTGAGGAACTTCCGAAAACGCACTTTTCTGAAGGATTAAAAAAACTTAAAAAGCGATTGACCAAGTGTATAGAGCTCCAAGGAGATTATGTTGAAAAATAAAAAAAAATTTACCCAAAAAAAATTGTTTTTATACTTTATTCTAAAGACTTATTGAACTACCCTCGTACCTCGCGAAAGTAAAAGAGGACCAACCTTCAGTAAATTTCGTCTCATATACGCTAACGTTGATTTATCACATTTTCTTTGAGCAACTGATTAGATTTACTATGGTTATAAATAAAGAAGTCGGCCCAAGTCGATACAGCCTTTGTTATTACTATTTTATCAGCTGTTCAGTGGCATATCTTATTTTATCGTCCGGCTATGTGCTTTTTTAGTGTAAGTAAAAATGCTAAGAAATGTGTCTACACATCCATTTTAGCTGATACGACCCATGTAATACAAAGTACATACATTTAGCGACTAATGAATACCTTTAAAGTTTACAAAGCTTTTTAAGGATGAGAAATAATTATTTGTTATAAAAAAAGATTCACAGTTTCTATCAATTTCTAAAAAAGATATTAATAATATGTCTTTCAATAATTTATGTGTTTCATAAATTATTTATATTTGCAAGAAACATGTACATTTTACTAAGACCGTCAATTAAAGATAATTTTATCTATCGCAAGTTCCTAAACTTTAATTTTATTAAAGCAATAAAATATAACAATATTAACACTTAAGGTAGTTATTTAATTGTTACAAATCCATCATAGTTAAAAAGACATTGTAATATAAAATAAGAGTAATTCGTATAATGGGAAAGAAAAATTTTAAATAAAAATTTGAATGTTGCAGGCGTAAATATTGCTCACTAAAGAAAAGTCACACGATATCAGCTCTAAAAAGTTCAGTACTAAAAAGTTTTCGATTTGCAATAATACCTATTATAGAAAAAATGTATACATTCTTCAAATTCATGTCTTTTTTTCTTGAAAATAACTTAATTATAGTTTTAAAAGATAAATTAAAAGAAAATCACGGGCTTTTTAAGAATTTATGTCTATCTTTTATATATCGTCAATAAAAGCTGCCAAAAAAAATATTGTTCTTTTTTAACGTGTTAGAAATATGTTTTGAGTTTATGGGAATCAAAAAAGACTATTTTTAGAAAATGTCCGTATGGATGTCCGTATGGATGTGTGTGTGTGTGTGTGTGTGTGTGTGTGTGTGTGTGTGTGCACGTGCGTGCGTGCGTGCGTGCGTGTGTGTGTGTGTGTGTGTGTGTGTGTGTGTTTGTTTGTTGTGTGTGTGTGTGCGTGCATGCGTGCGTGCGTGCGTGCGTGTGTGTGTGTGTGTGTGTCTGTTTTTTATTTCAAATAAAAATTAAATTTCAAGATTCATCAAACCATTTTTGTTTTATAACGTTTTTTCATTTTTTATGATATTTTCTTTTTTAAAAAAGAAGGATACCCACGGATACGTAGTACGTAAAGCAACGCAGGGGAATGTACAAAACGGACTCTGTCGTGTAGAGTTTATCAAAATATGAATAATAAAGAACAATTTAATCTGGGGAACAGAAGGGAAACTTTAAAAAAAGGGGTTAAATCTGATAAAATAAGTGAAAAGATCATGATTTCATCAGGCATTCAGTAGTAAAAGTCAAGATAATTAATTTATTTTTATGTTCTTCACTTCAATCAGTAAGAACCTTTTGTTTTAATGTTAAAGATTTCATGGATCCTTCATGCTCATATCAATTGTATAGGTCCCCTATCGATGGTTTACACAGGGCCGTCCAATCCTCCGATTTATCGTAGATTTCTTGCGTATTATGCGGTAATGTTTGACCAACCAAAGCTTATATTTTACGTTTCTTCATGAAGATTTTAAATAAGAAGAATTTTTAAGATTTATCAATTCGTTTTTATTTTATAACTTTTTTCATTTTTATGATATTCATTTTTTTTTTCAATAGCTTTTTCTTTTGAGTATTATGCAGTTATTTTTGGCCATTAAAAGATAATTTTTTACGCGTTTTGATGAAGATTTAAAATAAAGAAGAATTTTTAAGATTTATAGTTTCATTTTTTTTATGTTTTTTTCATTTCGATGATATTCATTTTTGTCTAAATATTTTTAATAGCTTTTGCTTTTTGATAGAAAAAGCTTCTGATGGTAACAAATTCTTTTTGTGTTTTTGAACGTATTAATATGTTTTGTGCCTTGAGAAGTACGAATACCTAAAATCTAATATAATACCTAAAATCCTTCATTTTAGGACCGGAAACGATTTTATATGAGGCATTTCTTTTTTCAATATTTATTCCTCGAATACTATACGATCAAAGTCTGTGAAATTTTTACTTAATACTGGTTTCGTATACAGATATATTACTGTAAATTTTTAAGAAATAAGACGGTTTGTTTTCTGAGAAAAGAAATAAAATGTAAAAAAATGCATTTTCTTCTAATCTGATCAAGACACATAGTGCTTACTATGACTTTTAAGCCTGCAGCCAGTATAATATAAAAGGCTTCTTCTTCAGGCTCTAACCCGATTAAGACGCACATGGCGCAAAGCCTGCGGCTGGTTCAACCTGAAAGGCTTAATTTTGTTCAGGCTCTAACCTAGACAAGATACATAGTTTTACTATGGCATTTAAGCCACTTGCTATCTAATATCATTGAAGTATCTGTGTGCAGAAAAAGGACCATCAGGCATCGAGTTTGAAATAAACTGCTGACAGAGTGAAGAAATTGATTTAACCTTCAAGGCCTCTCATTCAGGCTCTAACCTGTTCGAGATTCATAGTTATTGCTATGAAATTTAAGCCAATGTTCACATAACTAAAAGTTTTACTTATAATTTTATTTATAATTATAATTATAACCTACATTTTTCACTAAAAGGGTGAAATCAGTGAAGTACATAAGTAAAGAGAAATTTCTTTCTTTTATGTTACACTGCATATATTAAATTGTCTTTGACCAGAATGCAGTCAAGCGTCAATATTACATAAACTTCAAGATCTCTTGTTCAGGCTCTAACCTGATCGGAATTCATAGTTATTACTATGAAATTTAAACAACTTTGCACGTAATTAACATTTATTACTTATACTTACAAAATTAATTGAATGTATTGTTTTAAATCATAATTAAAGTCATTACTTTAATTCTCGAAGTGGTCAGATTATATTTGCCGTGTACATAAGTAGAAAGAAAATAAATACAAATCAAATACTTTCATGCTGACTGCTCGTTTACACAGAAATAAGTTTTGTTCGTCTGCAATCCAAGCTGGTAAAACTAAATATAGGGAACATAACTGATTATTACTGTACATAAGGAACATATCTTATTATTACTGTACATAAGGAGCATAACGGATTATTACTGTACATTAGGACTCGCTTAAGTTGAAAGTTATTACTTCCATGTTATACTATGATGTTATTAAAAAGTTATTAGTTGAACAAAGATGCACCTAGACATTAAATTACAATGAATATTATAATTCTCATTTATTAAATGAATACGTGCTGCAAGTATTTTGTATAACTATCTAAAGAGTCCATACTTGATCGATCATAGTGGAAATATATTTGTAAGGATCATTAAAATTAAAAGAATAGGGGCAAAATTGCTCTATTAAGCTGCTGTATTATATTATAAACGGATTGTTTATTTTTCTTATAAGTATTTGATAAACAAGAATTTTAAAGAGTCTTTAGAAGATTCAACTTTCCTTGAACCAAGAGACGCCGTCAAGTGAGTACAGATAATCGGTGCCTAACAAAGACATCACGGAATATATGTATAAATAATGTTGTATAAAACGGTTATTCTATAAAACACGTTTGCAAACAGCGACTGACTCACAAGAATATTATCCGAAGAATCTAATATAATTTCTAAAATGATTGCTCATTTAAAAATATGCAAGTCTTGACAGTAATGCATATTATCTAATAATATATTTTAGACATATTTTTGATTCTAAAATCGAGTAAAACTTTAAACTCGCTTTTTATCTCAAAGCCAATTCTCTATAATCTGAATACCTGTAATGTAAATAATCCTTAATTTAATGTGTGCTTTCTATGAAATTGTTCGGAATTATAAACCTACTGTTTTTAGTGTATGCTAAAGATGCTTCTTTTTTATAACAATATGTAACATTAATTAGGTTTTGTAATATGAGAGTCTTATCTGCCTGAGTACAAGCATATTTTGATTTCGGCAGTTTTATGTAGAGAAGCTTTGAAGTTGGGGACTGAGGATCAGAAGCGCTATTTTAGAGGTCTTCAAAATTGGGGGTACCTGAGGTCCAAGTAAGTCATCTTTTATACGTGCTTTAGTGTCTCATTCGTTAAATATTATTTTATTAGAATAATGATAATAATAATTGTTTAGAATAGCTCTAGGAGCACTTTTATTATTATTATTATTATTATTTGAAGTTTTAGTGGTGGAATCTTTATTAGATCAAGTAAAACCTATTAAAAGGTTAACTTAAAAAATGTTATATTGTTCAATGCATAAATTTCATAACCGAAGGCGTATTCGAATTCAATATATTAAAGCATACAATTTTAGAATGCAGAACGCGTAATATTACGATTAATTCTATTAAATGCTAATTTAAGTTTAAATGAAATTATTCTTTCTATAAGTATCATTTTCGAAATCATTTTCTTGCTTTGATCGATAACATACCATCAAATAAAAAATATTTCTAATAAACTTCCAAAATTATTATATAAAAAGAGAAGATTGCAATATATAAAAGTGGTTTACAATTCTTCACGACATAATTTTAGCCAATATACAAGTAAACAAGACTAAACACTTTTACCAGTAATAAAATAATATCATAATTGGAGAAAAATGTTTACATGTCATACCATATTACGGGAATTACAAGAATTTTCTAATGTTAATAGAGGACTCTTTTATAAAGAGAGCCCACTTTATACAAATTTATACAGAAATATTATTTATCTCGTATAATAAACAACACAGAAATTATGACTATTTCGGTTAATTGATGTATAAAGATTGCTCTTGAAAATAGCGTGGATTTAATAGCTGCAGCTAAGAAAAGCTACACAGCCGACAAAAGAATATTAACAGCTCAAATTATAATCGTGCCAGGCTTATGGTACAATATAAACTTATCCAGGCATCATAGTAAATTTTACCTTATTTATTGTTAAAATAAACAATAGTTGATGTTAGAAAGATAAAAGAAGTGACCTTATTAACAGTTATATAATAATAATTAAAACTATACCAGCTTTATTTATTAATACTGTAATAAACAGTATAAAGAGTTATTATGTATAACTTCGGTTCTACAGAGGTTTATTAATCAATTATCATACTCATAATATTAATTAACATATCTGAAACGTGCAAGACAAATTCTAAGTCGAACACAATTTACAATATAATCGCCATATTGTAAATGTAATCATTAAATATTTACATTTCTTGCAGCTAAGATACAGAAAAAATTAAAAATTGCTTAGAATTAGCTGTTCAATAAAACATAAAATAATTATTACATTTTGCCATCTGAATTCAAACTATAAAATTATTATACTTGTAATAATAATTTTGTAGTTGTCTCAAGAAAATATATTTAATATTAAAATAATTGCATTTACTGTAGCAGTGTGTTTTTCTATTTTCAACTAACTAATATTTTCTCAGAGCAAGTTTTATTGATTTGTTGAGTGTATATGAAACTAATGCTTCTTCTGATGTTATTACATAGTTTCAAAATCTCAGTTTGTAAGGAAAATAAATTCAAATGAGCAACTATTTGTCAGAACTTTAGGGACACTTTCCCATATATCTAGTTGCCGTTACAAACTTTAAACATTTACCAGTGATCATTTCAGAAGAGACGCGAAATACAATTGTATAATTAAACGAACTTACCTAAGTAAAGTTCTATTATAATTGTATGTAGCGCCTCTTTCGAAATGATCAGTCCCTCCCTTAGTTCTCTAATCTATAAGTTTAAACTAATGAGATTTGGGCGGCGGTAAGGTCGCGGGTGGCTATAAGTAACGGCGCAGCGCCGACGATCACTAGATTTTTTTTAGCTATGGCCATGTGGTAAATCTGGCGGGGAGAAGGGTACTACTAGTGATCATTTTAGAAGAGGCGCTATATACAATTATAATAGAACTTCACCTTGGTAAGTTCGTTTAATTATACAATTTTAATTAAATTCTCTTTGAGAAAGCATAGTGCCAAAGCAGTTGGCAACGTTTTTTCTTAAGTATTATGCGTCAATTTTTGGCCATTCAAAGCTCTATTTGTAATTTTTGATGAATATTAAAATAAAAAAATTAAGATTCATTGATTTGTTTTATACCGTTTTTCATTTTTATGATATTCTTTTAATAAATGAATAAATCCGTTGTTCATAAACTCGAACAAAATTACAAAAAAAATTATTTTTAAATGTAGTATGCATTTATTATATTCATAAATAAAATTTAATCTACAATTATAGTGTGTTACAAAATTTATGATGTATTGAAATTTATTATTTAGTGTGCATTGAAAAAAATGTAACTTCATATGCAAAACTTTTTAAGTTACTTTTGAAGTGCTATACTTTAGCATAGGTTTATTTATAGTTGAAAAATAATCTTGAATTTTTTAAAATAAATTTTGTCTACTAGGTGTGCGTAATTATTTTCTTTTAAAACTCGTTCTTATCACAAAAATATGCCTTTACTCGAATAACTTGTAAAAAAATTTTTTTTAATATATAGTTGCGAAAGAAAAGAAGACTGTAGATCGCTTTTTAGTTAATAAATATATTTTTTGTTTTATTTTCCAATACAATTTGTAAAGAATAAAATTTAATAGAGTTAAAATTTGGGTTTACAGTTTAAATGAGCTTGAATAAACTATTTTGAATAATTGACTCTAATAATTACATATAATGAACATTTTTAAGAAATTCTTAGTTACATACTATCGTCTTATCTTAAATTTATTTGTGAAAATGGTATTCTTTAAATATATTAAGAAATATTTGAAACGACAATATTTTTTCATAATTTATGCTATACTTTTGCATACGTTTAAATTATTAATTTAAGGTGTTGTTAAACCCCGTGTTAGTGGTAAATACGGGGAACCACTTTTTCATTACTTTTTCAATTTTAAGAAAATATCTCTATGAAAAGTTGTGCTTTTAAGTTGTAACAACAACTTTCCATAAAGATATTTACTCAAAATTGAAAATGAAATGAGAAAATTGGATCTTCGTATTTGTCGGTGACAGATGGCTTTAGCATAACCTTAAATACATATACGAGGAGGGAGGGGGAGGGGGTGGTGGGTCTCCTGCTCGCTCCGTTCGCTATCCCCTTTCTTTTCTTTTAATAAAATAAATAGAGAACAAAGATTAGAACATTAACTGTAAAGCGAAATTTTTGTATAAACTTTAATTTTTTATCATATTTTTAACATATGAAATGGGTAGTTTTGCCGATTGATAATTAATACAATAAAAGAAAATATTGATGTTAACAAAATGTATTTATGAGTTATCAACGATCGAAGAAGCTTAAGATAGTGGACAAACACAATTTTACTATTGTATATAGAGAAAGAATTTTTTTGTATCTTCGCCAAAATCTAAAAAATTAGGTATACTTTACCAATTGCAAGCAAATTTTATCTGATCTATATACTATAGTCTATTGTTGTAGTACAGTTAGTATAGTAGTATGATTTATTGTACAAGAATATCATTATAACTGACAGACAAACTTTACGTGGATTTGATTTTCAGTAAGGAAGATTAGTTAGAAAAATGTATTACAAAGAATTACCTTTTCAAAACATTCTTCTGGCTCGTTTAATGAAAGTCCGCATAAGCGCAATCCCGTGCTGTTGTTGTGCTGTGTTGTGCTGTGTTGTGCTGTGTTGTGCGGTCCGATTTTAGAACAAATCTATCTACATCTGAATGTATGATCTTTGAATTATTATTTTTAAAGTATTATTTAGATTCTTTAATAAATTAAAGATTTTAATAAAATATTAAAACAAAACAGTTATGAAGTAAGGTAATGAATAAATTTGAGTTTATGATACTATTATGTAGAATAATGCGTATAATTTTTGTTCCTTTTACTTTTATATGTACATATGTACACATAAGAAAGATATATATATATATATATATATATATATATATATATATATATATATATATATATAATATATAAAGTGATAGAAGATATGTATTTCAAGAATTAATTTTATTTAAATATTATTTTATTAGAAATCTCAATTAATACAACTATAATTATTTAATTACTTAAGAATTATTATTACTTTATCAGTTTATAACCACTTTATTCATATAATAATATCATATATTCAAATTTTTTCATTACCTTACGTGATAACGTATTTGTTTTAATATTTTATTAAAATCTTTAATTTATTAAAGAAGAATCTAAATCATATTTTAAAATATTAATTTAAAGACCATAGATATATTTTGTCTTTCATCAAAATTGTACGTTTATTAAATAAACTGAATGAAAGTTATGAAATATTAATTGAATGACCATAGATATAGATGTAGATAGACTACTCTGTTCTAAAATCGGACGTCACAGCTCAGCACTGCTACTTATGTAAAATTATATTTATATCGTCGCTAGTCTACTCCGCGTCTTCCTATAAATGCGCTCCAAGGGCCTCTACATTTTGTTATAAGTATGAATGATTATTGTTTATTTTACAGCTCTAATATGAAAAAATTTTAATATTGTGATTATTTATTATTATTATTATTATTATTATTATTATAATCTGTTTTAGTATCAGTGCACGTCGAACAAGTATTTAGAATTACTGTGTATGTTTTTTTATTCTCACATCTAAAAATACTGGAGCATAATTTTTAAATTAAGTTTTGTGATTATATTGTTTTTTACTTGTAAATAATTTTATAAAATGAATAAATTTATAAAAAGTTAACAGTGCCTCTTAATCTTAAATAACTACTACTTTCTACGTATTAATTATAAAAATATTTTATATCTTAACAAATATTTTTGAAAACTACAATTATTTATATTTATTGAAATCTATTATTCTGGACATACAACTGAAGTAAGGTATTCTAATCGATTGCGATATTTATGAGGAAATATGGGTAAAAATATTGAATTCTATGAAAGATTTTCGTACAAGCATTAAAAACTACCATTAAATTAATGACATGAGAAGCGAAATCATCATCCTTAGAACCAATAGAAAATGTAGAATACGTATGAAGTATTATACTAATTAAATGTAGGGGCTGTGGAGGGGACGATGAAGGGAGGGGGCGAGGCGTGGAGGGGGCGGCGGAGGTGGAGTGGGGTGGAGGGGCAAATGCACTATAAAATACCGTAAACTTTGAACATATTCATATTATTTAGTGGAGGGGCTGTGGTGGGCAGTGGAGCGACAGTGGAGGGTTAGTGTAGGGGCGTAGAGGGGGGTGGCGGAGTTGAGTACCCAAAAACACGGTAACAACTATATTATATATATGTATATATATATATATATATATATATATATATATATATATATATATATATATATATATATATATATATATATATATATATATATATATATTATATAGTTGTTACTTGACTAGCTATATATATATAGCTAGTCCCGAGTTTCACAGTGCCGGGAGGCTTTACTGTAATACTTTTTTGTTATAAACATTCAAAAGTAGTTCATAATAATAAATTAAAATAAGATGATTGAACTTAAATTATTAAATTAAAATTGGGGGGCAAATGCACTATAAAATACCGTAAACTTTGAACATATTCATATTATTTAGTGGAGGGGCTGTGGTGGGCAGTGGAGCGACAGTGGAGGGTTAGTGTAGGGGCGTAGAGGGGGGTGGCGGAGTTGAGTACCCAAAAACACGGTAACAACTATATTATATATATGTATATATATATATATATATATATATATATATATATATATATATATATATATATATATATATATTATATAGTTGTTACTTGACTAGCTATATATATATATAGCTAGTCCCGAGTTTCAGAGTGCCGGGAGGCTTTACTGTAATACTTTTTTGTTATAAACATTCAAAAGTAGTTCATAATAATAACTTAAAATAAGATGATTGAACTTAAATTATTAAATTAAAAATGAACCACCAGCATGGGGGGGGGCGGTTATTTTCTAATCAACTCAGTCGTGAACTAGTCGATATTCTCTAAAGGAGCTCTCTAATTGATTGAGAGCTCATATTTCACGTATTTCAAGCGGTAATATAGTTAGAGAATAAGGCCTCAAAACGGCCAAGCAGTGCACCGCACGGCACATACGTACACTACATGATGAAACGTTACTCACAAATAAATATTCTTCCCACCGGCCTTACACATTGATTCCTTAAGCTTTATGCGAAAGAGAGTGTTCAAAATTTAAAATACAAACTTATATTATGATTAAATAGAAAATCAAATAGTTATAACAAGTTATAAATTATGTATTCTTATGTTATTATTCTTTATTGCATGAAAAAATTAATATAAATAATTAAGTAAATATATAAATATACTAATAATACAATACATATTGTAAAATAAAAATATATCAACGCATACAACTGCTACGTTACAAAATAAAAATAAAAAGGATCCAAACAAATACGCGAGACTTACTATTCAGCAAAATAAAGAAAACAAACAAATACTCTCTCTGGAGAGAGTGAGTTAGTGAGTGAGTGAGTGAGTAAGTGAATGAGAGTGAGTGAGTGAATGAGAGAGAGAGAGAGAGAGAGAGAGAGAGAGAGAGAGAGAGAGAGAGAGAGAGAGAGAGAGAGAGAGAAAGAGAGAGAGAGAGAGAGAGAGAGAGAAGAGCGAGTGCAAGGTCCCACTAATTAGCTACTGGCCGAATCGCAACTGATTTACTACCTCGTCGGAGGAAAGGGATGGAGGGGGAAGAGGGTATTTACTAGGCACTAACGGGAGGCAGAGAGTGCGAGCGAGAGGCGAATCGGTTTCATTCATAGATTCGCGTTGCGCGTACCCCCCCCCCTCCCCGCAATTCCCTTCGGTGAAGCGGTGGCGGCGACACTACGGTGTATCCGGTTTCTCGAGCGTTCCTACTCATAGGTATACGTAAAATGCCGAGCGTCGACCGTAATTAAGCCAAGCTCGTGTAAAGAATGCCTATGCAGCCGAGAAGAGCCTGTGTATAGGTATACCTAAACTGGGTATGTGTATCTGTATCTGGAGCGCACGCGATATTTAGCTTTTTGAACTGTTGATCTCAATGCCGAGAGGAGAGAGCTTTTTACTTTTTAAGATGGAGGGTGTTTTTTCTAAGATTGGTCGGAATTTGAGGGATTGAAGATGAGGGCAAGAATTTTTTTTAATGATGTTGATTGGGTTTACGTGAATAACGCGTTTTACTTCACCGTATGATTCATGACTTGATATTTATAAAATGACTTGTATTTTTTTTTTTTTTTTTCTGGTAAATTAGAAATGAAATACTATTCATATCTTGTATTTCGTGGATAAAAATTACAAGACTATTCATTTTTAAGAAACGAAAGGCAGAGATAAAAAGGCAGATTAAATAAAAAATGGATAGATAATCTTTATTCTTATTTAAGACAAAAATGTATTACTTGGATTAGTAGCAATGAAATTATGTTTATCCCTTTAGTTTATACCGGTTTCCTATTCCCATGTAACCACATGAAGGGTTTAGTTTGTTATCTGTGCTAAAGTGCAGTATTTTCATCTAATGAAGCGAAATCAAGTATATCAAAGTGATATTAAATTATATCAAAAATAAATCACTTAGATTTCTTACAGAAGTTTTAGCAAAATCTATAAATAAATTTCCAACTAGATTACAGAATTCTATCATAATTTCCAGATAGATTTCCAATCAAATTTCCAGATAGATTTCCAATCAAATTTCCAGATAGATTTCCAATATAATTTCCAGATAGATTTCCAATCAAATTTCCAGATAGATTTCTAATAAAATTTCCAGATAGATTTCCAATCAAATTTCCAGATAAATTTCCAATCAAATTTCCAGATAGATTTCCAATTAAATTTACAGATAGATTTCCAATCAAATTTACAGATAGATTTCCAATCAAATTTCCAGATGGACTTTTATCTTGATTTCCAGATAGATTTCCAATCAAATTGCCAGATGGACTTTTATCTTGATTTCCAGATATAAGATTTTCATCTACGATTACAGATAGATTTGTAGCTGGATTTATAATAGATTTCTAGTTGGATACAGATACATACACAAACACAGACATGGTTACGGATACAAACACAGATACAGATACGCAGACATGGATATACTCGCAGATATGGACACATACATAGATACAGCCACCGGTATAGATACACAGACACAGGTATACAGACACAGATACGTAGACAAAGGCACATACACGAGTATACAGACACAGATACGTACACAAAGACACAGACACAGGTATACAGACCCAGATACGTACACAAAGACATAGACACATACACAAAGATACAGATACAGACACACAGAAACACATATACAAATGCGTAGACATAGTCAAGGACAGAGACACGGACACAAACACGGATGTAGACACATACATGAATATAGACACAGGTATAAACACAGAGACACAGATATAGACACACTTACATACCGACAAATGCATACATACAGAGACACAGGCACATACACAAAGCCACAGATATACAGATGAACACGCATACACAAAGCCACAGACTTACACAGACGTATACAGGGAGACGCAGATACAGACACAGACACAGACGTAGATGCAGATATAGACACAGACACACATTCATATGTAGATGCAGACATAGATACAGACACAGATATATATGTAGCTGCAGACACAGACATTTACATAAAGACGTACAGACGTAGAGATAGAGACATACATAGATACAAATGCAGATGGAAACTCAGACACTTAGACACAGATGGAGGCACACAGACATGCAGCCACATGCACACTTATTATGCTAGTATATTCGGACTCCTAAAATCAGAAAACATGACAATAAATCGTTGAAAATACAAAATCCTCACCTTTGAGAAAGTAAACAAACACAAAAATATAACAATCGATTAATCTTCCACCTAACTTTCAGTAACTGAACCCTCTGCTGACCAACGATGAAGCATCGACACCATCATCGCCATCACCACCCCAAGCCGCTTCATAGAATCATGATTACGACCCGTCTCCGCGCTAATCAGGACCCCGACGCAACGGAATCATGCTGAAGGAGGTTGGCTGTACTGGTGGCGGTGGCGGCTCCACACCGCCGACATCCGACGGTAGCTGCAATCGCGGCAGCAGCAACAATCCCTCTAACGATGACGCAGCGACAACGGCCTCGCGACACCAGCAGCAGCAGCAGTCCTCTGTAGGTGCTAATTCGACTCCGTCGCTGGCGTGCGGTGGATGCGGACGCGATATCGCCGAGAGGTGGTACCTGAGGGCCGCTGACCGGCCCTGGCACTGCGGCTGCCTGAGGTGCTGCCACTGCAGGCTGCCGCTGGCCGCTGAGTTGACGTGCTTCGCCAGGGACGGGAACATCTACTGCAAGGAGGATTATTACAGGTGAGCTAGGGAGGTTGAATGAAATGGATTTTTTTTGTTACAGTTGGATTCTGTAGCATAAGAATCCTGGTAACACTTTCTTCCGCGGGGTCTGTTTCTAATTTTGATGGCGTAGTTAGATACATGCGTTACACAAGTACAGCAATTGTGCTGCTGAATTTCGGTGGAAACCTACAGTGACAGCTTGAAAGCAGAAAAGTACACAATCTACTGCAATTCGATAGCAGATTTGCGGTGGATTCTTGCAGCGACTGCTTAAAAGCAGAAAAGTGCTAAATCTATCGCAACTCAGCTGCAAAGTCTTAATTAAGAGTATCTTCTTGCGCTTCAAATGAAATTCTATTGTATGCGATCTTGAGTATTTAAACATTTTCTCTGTACTTATGCTGTAATAAGTCTGACGTAATTCTACTTAAGAGTGTCTAGTCACAAGACTTTTATAATTCTGCTACAATTTTGCTGTATATTTTAAGTTCAGTTTGAACTGAATTTGTCCATGTGCACACATTTGTAAGTCTTTATACTTTGATATTAAGGTGGATTCGGCAACTTCTTATAAAAATAAAATCAAAAATTACATCAAGAATCATTTACATGGTATTCGAAGCCTAAGATTTGTAGCGGAATCGTGAAAGAAGCTTGGGACACCTACTTTGCATCCGAAATATGCTAGGCTTTCGGTAGCTAAGATTCAGTAAAGCGGTTGTCACAAAGTACTTTGATAGAAAACCTTCCGCAATTATGTCGCATGTCTGCTGCAACTTCTCTGCTAGTTATGGAAATGGCAACGGAAGATGCGTTGTCTGCTTTATCACAGTACTAGGCATCGGCTGGCAGATTACATCAGGTACTTTGCAGCAGATATGCGGCAGATATATAGCAGCTAAAGTGCAGGTCATATATTTGCACTTGTTTGTGCAGCAGAGTTGTGGAAAAATTTCAGTAGATGATTGCGTTAGGCTCTTTGCAGCATCTTGCTCAATTTCGCCTAAGCAGAAACTACAAATTCGTTTTTGCAGGACTAAAAATACTACATTGAGGAGCCAGTGTTCCAATATTCTGAGAAAGACAGCTTTCAGAAGCTCAGCGATAACTATTATGTCAGCTACGAGACGTGTCTCGTTTTTGGAATCTTCTGTTGCTTTGTCCTTCACTGGACTTTAGTTGCCACAAATCTATCTCAAGTCTGCTGCAAAGTATGTGCTGCAAGTTTTTTCACCATTCGGCTGCAATTTTGGTTGTTGTAAGTCTGCTGTAAAGGACCTGACGCAATCGTCTGTCGTCAGAATCATAATAAAATGCTCAAGCAAACCACATATGCTCTTGCAACAGATTGTGCTACCAGGACACGTATACGTGCAAACTTTTTTCCTTTTTATTCTATAGTAACCTGGAAACAGTAGACCAGCTCATTTCATATATAATTGGGCACTTGAGGGTGAAGCTTTCCTGCTTCTCTAAAATGAGAATAATGGCAAATAATAATCTTGATTTTATTTAACAAAGATAAGCTAAACAAAATCCACTATATCTATCTCACCTCTAAACAATGGCCGAATCCACCATATTACACACACCTAAAAGAACAAAAAAGAAAGTCCAAGTAAAACCAGCAACCTACCAAAAACCATTCCGAATTCCCTCTCATTCCTCTCGATAAGCGAAAAGGGTAGCACACGGCACAAGTCTCACCGCGGGGCACGCGTTAAATCTCGCCAAGGGCCGATATTTACAGCGAAAGCCAATATATCCAATGCGCCGCGCAGATCGGCATACGAAAAAAAGGGAGATGCGCTTGCTCGCGCGAGCGCGGGAATTAATGCAAAAGCCATCTCGGGGTATTTATTGCGGTAGTGGCCGCATTTGCATAGGAGCACGCGCGGGACCACACAAAATGCCTACTAATGGCCATCTGCGATGCTGCTGTTGATGCTCTCCGATATGTATCCCCGAGTGAGAGTAGCGCATCGCATTTGAAAAAATATATGCCGTTGAATGAATCGCCGACGCGGATCGCGACATTTTTCTAGCTTTTGGAGTGTTTTTTAACTGTGGGGTGTTAGGGTTGTTGCTTAAGGGTTCTAGCAAAATGGAGATTCTCGAGATTAATCATAAGATTTGAATCCGTACTTATTTGTTTAAGGGTCCAAGATAGAGTTCAAGCTTGAAAATGAATATAAATGTTAAGGTCTCACTAAAACTTTTTCTTTAAAGCTCTTTAAATGTTTTAAGTAATATGAGATTCTATCAGAGTTTCAGAATTTTGTAGACGAATTATCTTACTTAGTTAGCGTACAATACTTTAAATTTGGATACAATTCTCAAGGCTAAATTACACTTGGAGGGCATAAAAAGTCAACTTTTTTTCTTAACAAAGTATTTCTGATATTTTGTTTGCTATACTAAAAGGATAGAAATTGTATTTTCACGCATTCTACAAGTTATTTGAATATTTTTATAGTATTAATTACATTGGCATTTGTGTAATTTGCCATCTTTAAAATCTTAATCTTAGAACTTTATTTTTGTCCTTCTTGTACATCAGAGCTAGATGAACTTACTTGAAAAATACAGGATTGTTGTTTTTTACATTACAATAAATACATTTACAGAGCGATTTTCTATAAAATAATGTATTTATTTGCTTTACTAAATATTTTTTATATACTCTGTAGGAAATACAAGATTGAAGCTTTATTTCTTGAAGAATAATTGTGAAAATAATGTTTTACTCTCCATTAATATTTACCTGTTTTTCAGTAAAATTATGTTTACCCAAAGACATGTATAAAAGATTGAGCTCCGTCGTGCAAAAAAGAATTCACTCGTATCAACGTCTACTGTTTTGTCGAAACGTCATATTTCTAAACAATTCCGACAAAAGCCTCCTTCAATATTCCTCTCGTGCGTTTCGTAACTACAGCAGGACAAAAACTCTCCTGTGAATTCCACTCTTCTCGTATATAGACAAATTGATATTCCGTGCGCACACAGAACCACGCGATCAGCCAATTACAAGTCGAGCTATTCCGCGCGACGACGCAATAATAAAACCTGCCATACTCGACGTGTCCATATCGGACTTTGGTAAAGGTATATACACACGCGCGTACCCTCCTCGCGAAAGCAAAAATAAACCAATCGCGTGGTTTGCATCGTCATATCGAGTGTGTGTATAGTTTCACGATGGAAGAAATAAAAATAGGACGTCCGAGAAGACCGCAGGAATTGATGCTTCCTTGGGCAGTACGTTAATACATATGTATCGCGAAGGAGCAGATCGAAAAAGAGAGAGAGAGAGAGAGAGAGAAACAGGAAGTATCTCTCGGGGTATCTTGGCCGCGGTTCTGCTTCGTTACGGGGAGAAAACAACGAGAGAGAAAGACACGGGGTCCATGCAATATGCAACGGATACTCGAGGCTTTCTTCCTCTCTCCTTCTCTTTTTTTCTTCCAATGCAAGCGATCTCGATAGATTCGGAGCAACTGCAGCAGCGGTAAGGCTCTCGAGCTATACCCCCTTTGTCTTTATCTTAACTCTCTCGTGTTTGTACATTACGCTCTTTGTCTCGTGCATGCACAGGCGCTTGTACGCTAGAGGAAGTGCGCCTCTTCTTTACTGGCTAAGGGAGAATTTTTATGCGAAAGGTAAAACGAATAAAAACTCATGTTAATGATTATTCAAATGTGATAAAAGAATCATAGCGTATCCAGTTCATGATCTTCTTTCAATTCTTCATGATTTTTTCTATACATCTAGGAATTACAGACGTCACAATTTCGATTGTGGCCGATATCAATATAGTGAAGCTCTTTTACTCTTCGTTAATTATTGTTTGAGGTCTAATAGTAATAACTAAAAATTTCATAACAGATTTATAGTTCAGTTATTTTTTTAATGATAATTCTTGATGATTTTTAAGTAGCATTATTAAGTAAATCTTAATATATTTCTAGCCAAGTTATTACTCTTTGTCAATTATTATAGTAATAACTAAATAATTCATAATTAATTTGTAGTCAAGTTACTGTTTTCTTTTTTTTCGAGTTCTTGGTGATGTTAAAGTAACATTATTAAAAAATGATATTGGTAGATAAGCAATTACTCTTTTCTGGTGCTTTGCTAGAGAAGGCATAGCGGATGAATAATTCCTAATGCATATTGTAATAAGCCATTTATTGACAAATTATTGTTACATGAGTAATTAATTACCAGTTTATAGTAATAACTTTATTAAGTATTTAATTTATTTAGAAGATCTTTAATACATTTTTTAATTCTTTTTGTCTAATACGACTATATTTGCACCACACAAAATATCCCTTACAGAAAGAAATCTGCAAAATTGCCTACAGGATTCTCTCCAAAAAATTCTATCGAACTTTCTGCACAATTCCATGCAGGCTTACAGAACCTGCCGAATTTTCTGCACATTTCTCGGCAGGTTTATTTGTAAGGTTTTTGCCTGTAAGGTTTTCTGCAGAAATATATTTCAAACGGGATGTTTCACCCATGCAACTAGCGGTTTCAATGTTCTTTTTCAATAGAAATCTTCCGTCAAATATACTGCAGATTTCTTCTGTATGGAATAGAAAAATGGCTATAGCAAACAATATCTCATAAAAATGATAACTCTTTTACCATCTGCAGCTCTTTCATTCTTTCCAGTTCAGTATCAATAAAAACTTTATATTCTCCACCGCAGCTGTACACGCAGACGGCAATCCATTTCCAAACAACCAGCCGTTATATTTAACTTTCGAGAACTGCAACGACAACAAAAAAACTTGATACCTGCGCGCATGTCCATCTCCTCTCTTCTTCTCTGTTCGCAGGCTGTTCGCGGTGTCGAGGTGCTCACGCTGCCGGGCGGGCATATCCGCCACGGAATTGGTGATGCGCGCCCGGGACCTGGTTTACCACGTGTCCTGCTTCACGTGCGCCTCCTGTGGCACACCGCTCAACAAGGGCGATCATTTTGGCCAGAGGGACGGCCTCGTTTACTGCAGGTACGTGTGTATATGCCGCAAAAAGCTCGATCTGTTCGGCAACGACGAATCGCCTTTTCTGCGCGGAGTGGCCCCAGGTTTTTGCGTAGTCTGGAGAGAAGATGACGAACGCTCGTGCGACGGAGGACAAAAAGTGATGTGAGAGAGAGAGAGATAGAGAGTGAGAGAGAGAGAGAGAGAGAGAGAGATTCCGTTATAAGGGGAGGGAGGAGCCATTATAATTTTTTGGAGCGATCGGTGAGACGGTTTTGCGTTTTTCGAGGTGGTGCGCGTTTATCGAGAAAGTTGGTGAGCCGCTGCAGGTTTTAAATGGCGCGGGATCGTTAGTGGGTCGACGCACGGTTTATAAGTCGATGTTGACGAGTGTAAGTCGTGAGCGCGCGTGCGTGCGGGAAAAATGCCGATGGGAACAATTAGGAGGTGATTTTCTGCGGATCGTCGTGTTGCCGTTACGTTGCGTCATGCATTGCAATTTATGTTTTGTGTACGATCGTATGAGTATCGAATGGGGATGCAGTAACAATCTTTCTGGTGCAATTCAATGGATACATACAAAATATTTATTTTTAACTGTTCTTTAAGATGATATAATATTTGATACTAATGAGATGCCTTCGAATTAAATATGTAATATATATAATGATTATAGCTTTAGAAATTCGTGCAATTCGTTATAAGAAATACTGATTCTTTAGTTAATATAAATTTTTTATACAATAAAATTAAATACAAAATAAAAAAATTTTCAAAAGGCTATGAATATTTTCATGGATGGATGGATGGATGAATGGATGGATGTATGGACGGACGGACGAATGGACGGATGCATGGACGGACGGATGGATGAATGGATGGATGAATGGATGGTTGGATGGATGGTTGGATTGATGGACGGATGGATGGATGGATGGATGGATGGATGGATGGATGGATGGATGGACTGAGGGAGGGAGGGAGAGAGGGATGGATGGATGGAGGGAGGGAGGGATAGATGGATGAATGAATGGATGGATATTAAAAATTAACCGACGGAGCGTTAGTGACCGAGGTATTGTTGCTTGTTTATGTTAAATATAAAAGTCATATTTATTCAATATCTTTGAAAAAAAAAATAGATAATAAACATTGAATTAATTTTAGCTACTTTCATATCGCCTTGCTTTAGCCAGTGCTTATATATTTCATTTAGAAGCTTTTATCGTATGAAAAAATAAGAATGAATAACGCTATATAGTAAATTATTTTTTAACTTATTTTTTCTGTAAAGACTGATGACCTAGTCTAAAAATAATTAGTTAACAATACAAATTAACTCTTTCAAAACAACAATTTTTAATAACACTTGATATATGGGGCTTGGATTCAAAAAGTCTGTATCGAGAAGGTCTTGAAATCGCTAAATAGGAATATAAATTTAGAATTTCAAGAAGGTAGATCCAATAAGGCAAAATAAATGTTAATAAAATGGTACTATTGAAATTAATCTTTCCACATATTGGTCCTCCATATTGAATCCGTTATTATGAATCGTAAGATTCTAAGTTCAGATTCGTAATTATCGGCATCAAAAAAGTTTAGTCACCATAGTTAGTAATTTTAATATTAATTATCATTAAATGTTCTTCGTCCTGATAGACTAAAAATGTGCTTAAGTCTTCACTAATTTTTCAAAAATCATTCTATGTTCCTAATTGCATTGAATGCCAATTATTTAATTTTTAATTCGAATTTGAAGCAATTGATTGAATGAAATGTATTTCTTAAAATATAAAGGCTCGCTGGAAAAGAGTCGCATGAATTCTTGCGTACCTCAAAATCCGTAACAAATAAGACTTAGTATTTTTACTAACGTGTATTTCACTATATCGTCATAAAGTTATAAAGTGTGAATACATTTTAATTAAAAATGTATATATGTAGGGTTTTAGGATCACTGATTATGAATCTGTTGTTCAAAATGTAGAATTCAAAATAGTGAATTTAAACTTCCCCATGTCTGTATGTGTAATTTATATATTTTCCACAAAATACATGTATGAGTTTTCATAGTCGCTGATAACAAACCTTTGTTCGAATTGCAAAATTCAAAACAGCGGATTAAAAATAGCGAAAAAAAATTAATCGCTCTTTTTAGTTGCGCCATTTTGAATTTTGCAATTCGGTTAGCGGATTCATTATTAGCGACCATGAAAATGCTTATATTCATGGTATTATAAAATACATATAATTTTTTTAATTAGATAGGCTTACAAATAGTCTAGATCCACCATTTTGGATCTCAGATATTGATTTTTAAAATTTAGGTCACTGATTCGTCGTCAACGACCTTGAAACCCTTACAGACACAGAAGGATTCCCATATCAATCTTAGGTTAAACCTATAAAACTGATATGAGCTTGAAGTGTCCATAAACTTTTAAGCATTTAAATAAAAAATTCCTTCTGTATAAAATGAAAATCATAAAAAAATAGATTTTTACTACTGAATATCTGATCAAATTTTGATTTGGTCACTTATTTTATCGAATTAAACCCTCTATTTTTAAAGTCTCCTTTCAGTTCGCCGCATTAAATGTTATTTTAATTTTCAATTTTCTGCGTTTCGCTACTTACTACGGCATCTTTCTATCTACTTAAAATACGTAACAAAAATGAAATTTACAAACGACTATCAGTAGGGTCCTCTATTACGTACCCTACTTCAAAAATCGCGTAACAAAATCTGTATCCGCCAACCAAGCGTTAAAACACTCATAATCCGCATATTTCTAACTCATCGAACGGCCTTCTTCTTCCTCTCCACAAAAAGACCGCACTACGAGCTGATATGCTGCGCTACGGACTACGGCAGCACGTCAGGCAGCGTGGAGGATCTCGGCTCGCCCGGCGTCTCGCCCCTGCCCGGCTACTATAGTGCGGCTGAGCAGAGTCCCATCACCACTGGTGGCGGTGGCGCGCAGAAGGGCCGGCCCAGGAAGAGGAAGCTATCCGAGGTGACGGGCTCGGAGTTGCCGGTCACGATGAGACTCGCCGCCGGTGCACTCGGTGAGTTAATTGGTATATAAAGAATTTTGTTTGATTAAGGTTCCATTGGGTGGTATTTGAGGTGGCGTTTGGATACAATTTTTTATTTTTATTTTAATGAATTACTGCATTGTTTGTGGAAGCTGGAGAACCTTCTTCTGTATTTGCAGTAATTCATTGCTCCTTTATAGACAAGAACTCGTAGTTAATGTTCAGAATTCTATCTCTCATTGTAATATTCCAAAATAACATAAGTAGCATGCTTAATACAGTAGTGATAATCTATTACAAGATTTCTACCCGTTCTTCAATACATTATATATTTACCATTTTCAGTCTAGAGAAATTACCTTTACGTGAATTTCGATTGCAATTATAAGAGAATCTTGTTTGAGATGATTACTAGATATGCATGCCACCATGACGATTGACGAAGTCAGCACAGGATAACAGTACAGGGGCAACCGATATTGTTGTTGTCTTTTAACACTATTGCTTTTTAAGATGGCTCTCCGGTGATTTTTTTCGAAAAATTTCGATTTTGTTTTTAATCTTTTAAAAGATGGTTCAACTCTTCCGTAACAAGTAGCGACAGCAACATAATAATATTTTACATTTTAGCCTAAAAAGTTTCATAATTCAGTCAACGCTATTTATTGCAATTTCACGTTATTTTGTCTAATTTCGATCGTTTAGTGGCTGTGAAATTTAAATAAAAAAAAGTGTTTTTTAGTTTTTTTGGGATAAAAATTATCTATACTTTCTTTTAAAATCTTTTTATTTATTTTTATAAATACAATATAGTTTAGTAAATTTGTATTAACGTATTATAACATAAAGCTACATTTTTCATTATTTTTCATCAATTGCTGTTTTCTCATTATTTAAGTTTTCAGTCTTCAAAATGTTGTTGACGCATACCAAAATAATTGATCTTGATGAAACTATTAGGATACGTTGTTTGAAGTATTATCAAAATTAGTTAGCTGAAATATTTTGTGAATAACCATAACATAGCTCATGTTAAATGATTCTATTAACAAATTTGCACTGTATTTAACAATTTTTAAGCAACAAATATTTAATATTTTTAAAAACCACATAGTTGAGTAAAAATTGGTACTTTCAGCTAACTTAGTTTTATTTTACTGTCAAAAACACTATCTAATTTTTTGGTTAATAAATATCATTGTGGTGTGCGCCAATAACTTTTACCGTACAGTCTAATCATACTTAAAATAAATCTATTATTCTTAATAACTTCAATATTATTTGATAAAATTTTTTTAAAATGTGTGTCAATAATTAATATCATTATAAACACGCCATGAAAATATTATTTTCTTAGCCTTAAAGCTACGGAAGTTTTATTTTTCTCCGGAGAGTCCCCTTAATGGAAGCTTTCTTTGATAATGTTCAATTAATTACTAATAACAATACTAATTAATTGAATTTAGTAATACATTATTATACATTTGAGAAACTTAATAACTACTTTTTGCTAAGCTATTGCGTAAAATAGTTACTATGGTACATGAAGGTAATCGCTGATAGTAGAGAATTCGTTAATAACTAACCTATGAGAAATTTAACGATCGCTTTTAGTTAATCTGCCAAGTTAAAAGATGAACGATATATCAGTAGAAAAATATCTGTAGATAAGTGAAATAAGCATAGTAATAACAGAAGAATACATTAGTAATTACTATTAAAATGGGCCTGCGGCGGCTCAGTCGGTAGAGTGTCGGATTCCCACGCCGGTGACCCGGGTTCGAATCCTAGTCTCTGCCGATTGATACAAGCACCTCTGTAAAAATTACATGTGCTTTGTTTACAAACACACCGCAAACCCCCGTCGTCGATTAGCACCACATGGAAGCACAAACATGGCGACGTTAAAAAAAAAATAATAAAAAAAAAAACTATTAAAATGCCCCTGAGTGACTTTCATTAAATTATTGCTGTAGTTCTACTATTAATAGGTTAAAATTATTGATTATTATACTAGTTTCTGATTAGTTAATTTCATTATCTAATATTACTTCTGATAGTAACTTTACTTACAGTAGAACAATTATTGCTAAATAGTAATTACTAAAATACCTATTGCTAATATCACATCACCTAATGTAAATTTCTTGTACAATTCGTATTTCTTAAAATCGAATCCAGCAAAGGCAGGCTAAATTACAATTCAGCAATACCCAATCCCCAAAAACTACTGTCTCTTTTAAAACACAGAAAAAAAGCAGCGACAGAAACAGTCAGTATACGATCAAACAGATGTTCGTAAATTCACGACACGAGCGAGCAAAGCAACCTCACCATCCATACACTGTCAGCGCACGCAGCCTCCCCTCTTCAAGCTTACTTTTGTCCTCTTTCAGCAGCGCCGGACGAATAATGCGCTCTCGACGGCGCCATTTTCGTTCCTCTCTCGCATTCCCCTATACGCACATACACACACAAACCCGCGAGGAGAAAAGGCTTGCACACGCATATAACGTAGATATCTACACATACATCTACCATCTACGTCCACACACACACACTCGCATACGTCTCGGCATCGAGAACGGCAAAAGCCGGTCGATCGATCATCGTCCCCGCGAGCAGCTACGGCAGCGGCGCATAATAATAATGCCCGGCGGAGAAAAGCCTGTGTGTGACACACTGCTGTGCAGCACAGGTGCCTGCTCTCTTTCTCTCCTTTATACGTGTGTTGCCCGCATTATCTCGCGTCACGACGACGACGACGACAAGTCCGAGCCATGCCTCCGAGACTGCGCTGCGCTGCGCGCGATTTCTCGCGAATGAAACTCCGCTGCAGCGCGCGCGGTTACGTATGCATGTATGTACATATATGTATGGGAGCCGAGGAGAGTCGAGAGCTGAGTGACGCTTGATTTATATATGGTTTTTTCTTGCTCTTATGATTGCCGCGGCCGATTTTACGTGCGCGCGAGCGCGAGCGCTTTCTTTATTTATCTCTTTCCTGTTCTTGCGCGCGCGGGGAGGCGTTTTTTGCGATAGAGGAATTGCGCGGCGAGCGGTGTATTTATACGGTCGTGTGTAACGGTTAAGCTGGGTTTTCGAAATGATACGCTGGTTCGATGTGCATGGCCTTAGGAAAATGTGTCGTTCGTACTAGGGGTTTGCACATGGTTAGTGATAATCGCTACTTGAAAGTAGGAGCGTTTTTGTTACTTACTTCGTGTGTAAATATTGTAATGTAATACATCAAATCTGAAGGTAATCGGTCACATCAGTAGTACTAATATTAGTAAATATTGATGTCTACTAATAGATAGTTAGGTAAGATCGAATTCTAGTTATTGTAAATAGTTATAAAAGTGAAAAACATCATAATTTAATAGTTAGCCTAATATATTAATAAGTAATAACTTTTTTTAAGGATTTTCAATCATCACGTGCTAACTTATAAATTGCAAACGGTTGTTTTGACATAGGTTTGGCATGCGACCTCTAGTGGTGTGAATTTAAATCAATTTTTAAAACAATACTTGTCTAGCGGTATAAATGTAAACTAATTTACTTTGCAATATGCGTCTATGATTTACAGTCACTTTGAATCAATATCCGAGATATTTTACATGAGTGCTAACTGTTTCTAAATGATTTTCCAGCTAACTTATGCATTTCAAACGTTTATTTCTACATAGATTAGATGTGTGACCTCTAACGCTATAAATGGAAATTATCTTCTTTTACAATACGCGTTTATTAAAACGGGGTTAGTTTGGCTGACGGGGTAACTTTCGCCATATTTGTAAATAGTTATTACAAATTCCATATATAGAAATAAAAATTTTAAAGCGCTCAAACATATTTTAATTGGTGTAAACTATTGTTTGCAAGTACTTTATTTCAAAATCGAGTACCAATGTGTGACCTGTAAACCTTTAGCATACTGGACTAAAGTTAGGCCCGCCTGCCAACGTAACCCCGTTTTACGATTACTATTTCCGAATCACTTTTAATGGTCACAAGCTAACTTATAAATTGCAAAGGATTTTTTTACAGGGTTTTGATGTGTAACTTATAGTTGTATAAATTTAAATCAGTTTCTTCAATAATGCCTATTTATAATCCCATACAGCGCCATTAAAATGATACCAAAGTTCTTTTACATTGTTAATTATATTTGTCTAATTATTAGTAAGCATACTGATAGTAATTTTGAACTGATAGCAAATTTAGACATCTATAACCCTAACTCCTATCAGGCAATATAACTATACCAAATCTGATATTTCTTCTTATGGGTACGAACACTCGCTAAAATACGCTTATAAAAGTAAAGAAACCAGACATAATAATCTTCTTTGATATAAAAATCCAGAAAATGTTCAACAAAGAAGTACTCAGCAGAAGAAAACACCAATGCAGTACGCAACATAACCTAAAAGTAGAGATCTCCAATCCGCTTTTCTCCTCTCAAGAGTGAGTACACACTACACATACCCGAGACCATTGTGCGCAACGAAAAGAGATCTTGGGTACATCCACATACACTGTATATAATGCATATACGTGGACACACCGAGCGACTCGGCTTTGCGACTGCCTCGCGCGCGCGCGCGGAGAACAGAGAGAAAAATAGAACGAGACAGAGAGAGATAGTATAGCGGCCATTCCGGTTACGGCGCGCAAGCATTGGTCCGCGGCGGCATTCTTTTCCGTGCGCGCGCCGACCAATCGATGCATCTCGGCCGCCGATACCCATCTATCACTGTCTCTCCCTTTTCCCCATTCTTTCTCCGTTTCTCTCTCGCTGCTGCTGCTGCTGCTGCTGCTGCTGCCTCTTCTTCTTCCTTCGAGTTGTTGGCGCGGCTCGGGAGATATTCTGTCGCTGCGATGCCTTTGCTTTCGCTTTGCCTCCTTTCTGCGGAAAGGATGAGGCTCACGGGCTCGTGGAGTCGGCGAGTGCGCATGTATATATAATGCCGGCGTTTGGGTATACCCGCGTATCGATGGTAGAAGATCTGCGGTGACATGGTTTCTTCTTGCTGCTTTTGCAGCGGGGGATTCTCCGCGTGGACTTGGAAATTTGGTTGGAGGGATTCTTGTGCGATGTACTTTGTCAAATAAAAATTTTTAGTAGTGCTAACGAAATTATTTACTTAAATGAATTTATGTATTTATTCAAATGAAATATGTTGATATTAGAAAAGATTTAATATAGTCAAATAAATTTTTTGTGAATACTACTGAAAGAGGTGATATTTACATAGGTATCGACTTTTTTTAGTGTATCAAATTCGTTATGTTTCATTTAGAATAAACAATATTTACATTATTAATGTAGATGATTTCTTTAACTATGTCCATTTAAAATTATAGAATATTTAAAGCCTACTATACCACCTCTTATTGATCAAATTTAATTTGACAAGTGGCTAGTTTTTTTAACTAAATAGTATTGATTGATTGAGATTATGTAATTACTAGCTGTTATTATAATCGAATGTAGAAGACAGATACAAAGGTTGGCTACTTTGGAATACAGTTGCCCACTTTAAACCACTTCTGTTAAATCCAGTTTTAATAACCCATAATATATTATATTTCTAATTTTATAAAGTTTTTAAAGATATTAGTATGTCTATTCACAATAATTATATTTTTTATGGATATATATTCACTTGTAATATGTATTTGTTACTTATCTTGTTGATGCAATATCTTTTTTCAATTGAATATTACAAGATGATTTATTTCTTGCACTAACTGTCTATAAGACTGAAATTTTGTCATTCAGTTTTATTTCATATTGAAGTTCAATACCAAAATTGTCAATGCGGTCCATATCTGAGAAGTATCAAAATTGAACTTTCGACCTTTGAACTAAATAATTTTTAAATGATATTGAAAACATATGTTAATTCATTTATTAACAATAAGAATTATTTTTCTTTTGACTTTACTGCAAGGGCATACATAAAAATTTCGAATCTACATATCGCGAGGGCACAAACAACTGTCGCGCTCGCCTTTTTTCCATACAGATAAATACTTCACAAGCTGCACTTCGAACAAGTTTTATTCAAAAGACGCAGTGACTCTTTATTCCGCTTTATTCCCCTCTCTCCGCAAAAAAATCCACCATCCGCAGCGCAGTCGCCCCTTAAATTCCCTCGCGATCTCTCTTCCTTTCCCTCGCTATACTTCTGCGCGCAGTACACGAGAGACATTTCTCCTTTTTGGCGCATCGATCCGCACACGTGCTGTTTGCGAAATTCCGCACTTCTCTCGCGCGCGCGCGCGACCGCGAGATCGATCTATCGAGAGGAGGAGCTTTTTTTCTCGTCTTTTTGGGCCGAACGACGAGGGTATTACAATTGCTGATGCCCACAGGCCTGCCGCTGCTGCCGCCGCTGCGCAAATGGTGATAGATGCGCGCACGTCGACCCGAGAAATATGGATGGAATGTAGCCAGCGCGGAGAGAAATCGCTTTTCGATTTAACGAGAGAAAACGCTTTTGTTTAAATAAATTATAGGAGGACGTTTGAATAATAGCGACGAAAATTACTGGTCTAGCGGTTTTCCTGTAGACCGTGTAATCCATGCGTTTAGTACTGTTATAACTTGATATTTTAGGTGGCTAAATTAATACACTAACGAAAGAGATTTTGCAGCAAGTTTTGATCAATAGGAAACAAGTTTAAAATACGGTGAACTGAATATACCTTAATTGTTGGTAAATTTCAACCTAACCTCACTTTTTGATAGTTAGACGCAGATTTCTTAACGGTTAGGGATCGATTTTTAAATAAAATTCATTATTATAATATTTGAAATGCATAAATTTACTTATAGTAAAGAAATTCTTCTCCACTATAGATGAACGTCTATTATATTCGAAAAAATACAAATATCAGGAAATAAATTACTGCGCAGGAGGGTTAATAGAACGAGATGGGGTTAGCAGCACATATGCAGGACAGAGCTTTTTTCCTTCACTTTTTTGTGAAACTTTGTACTTCGGGATGTTTGGCTATAAATTTAGCGAATTTGGAGTATGAAATAAAAAAATTTGAAAATTCAGGGTACCAAATTTGAAGTAAATCATTAAAATTCATGTCTAATAATTTTTAAAAAGTAGCTAAAAAGTCTTGTTTTTCATATCAGGTGTATTATATATATTACACTGTACGCAAAGAGTTAGAATTAAAATTTTGTAATATAGGTAGTATCGATTTTCATACCTATAGAAAATTAATAGTACATTATGCATCGAGGGAGTAAAGTGGGCAATGTACGCACTGTGTGACGTTGCCGACCGAGCGAAGCGAGGTCGGCATTTCACACAGTGCATGCTTGCCTACTGTACTCCAGAGGTGCGTATACTACTTTTCACCACACCCCCGTAAAGAAATGACTGTACGCATCTCAGCAGGCCGTACAGTACCCCATGCTCTGCCTAGAAGTAAAGTGACTTGTGTACGCGCGACGCGCTGTTTTACCGCTCGAGACGCAGTCGAGAGCGGAAAAAGGCGCATCGCGCATGCGCAAGTCACTTTATTCCCTAGGCAGTCCATGCGGTACTGTACGGCCTGCTGAGAGGGCGTACAGTCAGCACTTTACGCGCAGTGTGGTGAAAAGAATATTTTCAGTAAGATTCAATTAAATTGAATTAGAGTTGCGTGTATGGTAGTTTAACCTCGATTCAAACAAAATTGACCAAAATTCTATAACCTTTACTTAATATTTTGACATTCACCGTACCAATAACGCACAACTCTCGTCTCAGAATGTCAATCGTCTCCGAATTTTATTAGTCCGTCGCATCTTGCTCTCAATCGCTCAGCCAATGATTCATTCACCCCCCGCCCCCCTGAACGCATCAGCCCCGAAGAATCTCAAAAACGCACCTGTCCCGCGCGAAACGCATACAACGCTCGCGTCCACCGTATTTTCTCATCGCTCTCCTTACCAAGAATTTTTCATCGCGAGCAGCGGTCACCGAGCATTAAGCTCACGGCCCGTCAATTTTCTTGTCCAGCGGCGCAACTCCACGCTGCACACAGATCGCAGGAAAAACGCTTCAAAAGGCCGGCCAGCAAAAATTCCCCGCGGCAGCGGTCATCTTATAATCGCCCGCTGCGCGATTTGACGAGGAGAAGAAACTCCTGCTACCGCAGAAGCAGCAGAGAGGAAGGAGGGCTTTACGAGCGAGAGAACTGCTCCTGCGCGCGCGCGCGCGGGCTTTTGTACTCGCGACGCGTTTCCGTCTTGCCGTTTTTTGTATATAATTGGCCGGGTTTTTTGTTTTTGTTCCTCGAGAAGGGAGGGGGATGTATATCGCATGGCATAGCGGCCGCCAAAAGCCGCGTCGTCGTCGTCGTTGTCGTGCATTCTCTCGGCGTTCGATCGAGTTCCTGCCGCTCTCTGGGTTTCTTGCACGGCTCGCGCGCTCGGATGGCTGTAGCGTATATAGAGCGCGCGTGGATGGAAGGAGTCGAAAGGCGGAGTTACATGGGATTTTCTTCATCGAGCCGGGGAGCTCTCGTATGAATGATGCTTTTCGCGGAATTCTGTTACGTAGGTATAGGCGACACCGAAGCGGCGAGCGGTTTACTCGTATTGCTGTCCGACGCGATGTCGTAAATAACTATCCTGGTTTCGTTGTTTCGTGCGCGAGTTTTTTTTTTATCTTCGCAGAAAGAGTTTATACCAGAGGTGGCTCGGGCTGGATTGTGAAATTTTCCGGTTGGTAGAGGCGAAAAGAACAGCGGATGACATATTTTATAAAACATTTACTTTGTAAAGAATAAATTGTACAAAAAGAGGCGCAGTTGAAAAATCAATCCTTAGAAGTTCTTACATAAAATATATCTATACATGTATTATTATGAATTTATACATTCTAAGCTAGGCAAAAAAACTCAAATTTCTAAATGACGCGTAGGAGCATGGCCACTGGAGCGATAGACCAATGTTTTAGGCACTCGAGTCAATTTTCGTTGGGGCTGAGTAAGTACGATTCTTGGTCACTGCTTTAAAATCCCATGGAGGTTTGTGATACGAATTTCTTACGCTCACGATTCCGGACTCTCCCGACCACTCACAGACACACACGGTTGCTCGCTCTTAGTGTACAAGTCTCGTAGTAAAAGAATTTCTGCCCCACGTTGGACGCCGTGTAACAAGGAAGGATTTGGGATCAAGAGGAAAAATAAGCGGACTTTAAAACTTAAATTTAATAGATGCATACCTAGAATTTTTAAGGTGAGATAACTTAAGTTTCAGAGTTCTGGACTTCTAAGTTTTTAAGATTTAGGTTCTAAATTTTGGGTTTAAAGGTTGTAGGTTTGAGGGTTTTTGATTACGATTTAACTTCAATATTCAACTGTAAAAAATACATTCATCTTACTCCAAAGATTTTTTAGATACTTATGTTTTAGACTGGTGAGCTTGTCCGTATACGCTTGACCCGTACAAATTATTGTACGTGTACGTGAAATGCCACGCGACGCCATCTAGCATTCATATTTTCGACGCCAATGAGCATCCCGCAATGGCATGATGATGGTTAATAGATTTATGCTTTTTTTTATATCATTATATTATTTATTCCGCAATAAAATAAAGACTATTGCAGATAAGATAATGTCAATAAGCCATTATATCCATGCAAATAAAAAATAAATAAAAGGAAAATGACAACGTAATTATCATTCTTGGCTGATGCATTGATGAATCTAAATAATAAACGCATAAACTGAAAAAAATATTTACAAATATGTTGTATAATAATAATTTTCTTATCTTTTTGAGTAAAAAATTGGGATCTTTAATTATACTGTTTTTCCCTTGATTAATTACTTTAAATATTTATTATATTAGATTATTAAAGGCTTCGATTATATGATAGTAATAATGATTAACAAATTAGGTTGTATATTAATAATTTTCTTATCTTTTCGATATAATTTGTTAATCATTATTACTATCATATAATCGGAGCCTTTAATAATCTAATATAATAAATCTTTTAAAGTAATTAATCAAGGGAAAAACAGTATAATTAAAGATCCCAATTTTTGACTTCGAATTGCATATTTTCATATAAGCAACGATTGCGTGAAAATGGATATTATTAATATTATTAATATAATAACATATTATTTGTTCTTGTATCTTGTATATCAATAGCGTCGATTCCTTAAAGAATCTAAGGAAATAAATTTAATGTTTAAATAAGTGAAAATGACAATAATAACAATCAATATCATAAACTTTACATTTAAAATACTTCTTTAAAAAAGATTAAATGCAAATTCGCGTAAAAAAACCATTAATCGCATAAATAACAAAAAAAATAAAACTGATTATAAACACGAGCATGAATCTTTTTGCTGATCCGATAAAGCACCCGATACTCGTATCCCTGCGCAGTCAAACAACTCAAATATAAATCCGCATGCAACTCAAATATTTTCACTGGGTAGTTAAAACTGTTTGACAAAGCTAAGCGCGCGCGCATTTACGAGTCCGATCCTCTCGTGCAAAAAGAGAAAGCCCAGCGGAAAAAAACAAGGCACCTAAAACGACACACACACATACTTTAGCCAATCGCGCGCACGCGAAACATAAGGCTCGCGTACGCACACACGTATACAAACATACAAGGGGGGAAGCTGTTACACACGCGGCCTATGTTAGCAAATTTATCGATTCTGTTTGCCGTCGATAAAAGGGGCGTAAGTAATTGGCAAGTACGATTCTCGCCGCGGCTGCTGCTGCTGCTGCGAAGACAGAGACGGACTGCAAACACGCGGCGCGCGGCCGCGTAATTGAGCGGATCAGGATCACCGAGTGGTAAGAGTCGGGCGCGCGCGCGCGCGCGCGTAGAATGAAAAAGAGGAGCTGCTGCAAGAGATGTAGAAAGGCGAAAGAGGGCACGGAGAAAAGGGCGAGTCGGGATTCTAAATCTTGGGTAAACACGGAAGAGAGGAGCGGAGGGATGAGAGAATACGGCAAACGAGGTTGAAGTTTTTTTTCTTTGGGGTTGTGTAGGGTTAGCATTCACGATCGAAATGCTTAGGTTTAAATAATGATATAGAATAAGGGTGATTTATTGGATCCACAACTTCAGATTGGATGGTATTTTTTACAATAGTGCCCTAGAAGTTTAGAAATTGTTTGTAAAAGATTTTTGGTTAAATGAAATACATTTTGAACAATGATGTAATGTGATTTATCTAGATAATTTATGTAGATAATTTATCTAGATCAATTATCTATTTAAAGTATTGAACAGATTTATCTTTTTTTACTATATATCATGTTATCTAAAAAAATATTGTTCTACATAAATGTGTATGTATCAAGTAAATGACAGATTAAAGAGAAATTTTTTTTAATAATTATTTTCTAAATTTATTTATCTAGAATTTTTTTTTAATATGTGTGTTCTTATGCTATACACATATTGATGTAAATTTACTGAAATTGGAGTAATAAATATGAACAATTAATATAATTTTTTATTAAAATGTAATATTATAACAAAACTTTAATTAAATAAATATACCATTCAAATTCGGCGTCTCAAATTAAAAAAAATAATATTATGATTTATTCAAAATATAAATACCTGCCATCCATGTATGGATTACCCATTGTAATATATTAATCTACCATGATAAACTTCAAGCATATGCTTCAGAAAATCCTTGAAACTTTGTAGAACGGTAAATTATTTCATCAGACAAAGGGCAGTATAAACTCATTTCAAATACAATATAATATTATTTACTTAAAGTTGAATGCCATAGAGTAAAAAACTTTCATTTAATAAAAAATAGTAAGAATCAAAATAAATAACTACTTATTTAATGCTATCTATTTAATCACAATTCGTTTACATTATTATTATGAAGAAAATTATACATTGCGAAATTTATCCAGCTAACAGCTAACTCACACGAGTGAAAAAGAATGCCCATCAGACAGAAACTTAAAGTATAAAAATAGTCATGACAACACGAACGAGAAAATGCTTGTATAAAACGTTAACACTGATATGTACACACAAAGAAAGAAACAAAAAAAGAGAAAAGAAACACAGCAAAGAGGGTCTCGTTTAATTTGCTTGAACAGAACGATAGCAGCTCGCTCGCGTATTTACCGACGATTGTGTACGTGCGCGTGCACTCGTCTCCTCGAGTGGGCAAATAATAATCCGTCAGCGGCTGCCGCTGTGCTCCTCGATAGCCGGAAACAACGGACGCGACTATTATTTCAAAGCGCGCCCGTGCAATTAAGCGCCCCCCGCGACACGCACACTTCAGTAAGAATAGTTAAAGATCGCGCGAGCGCGCGTTTTTAAAAATTCTTGGCCGGAGCTTTGAACCGTGACCTATGATGTGTGCACTAGCCTCGCAGACGTTTACATAGCGTGTACTTGTTTTCTAGTAGCTTTAATTTTTCAAATGTTAAGTTTTAGCGGGCCTGACATTATGTGGATGTTTTTATTACGCTGCAGGTTTTCCTAAAGGAAATTGGGGCCATTTGAGACCATATACGTGAACGAGTGGTAGACACACGTATAAAGAATGAGGACAAGTTACTGTAGGGAGAACAAAGCCATGCTGTGTATGATTCATGTTTTGACGATCCATATACTTGAAGAATTAGAATGAACATATTAAATCGTATCATCTACTTTGATAGGAAATAAATTATTAATATAAATTAATAACATTAAATAATAATTTTATCGATCAACTCTAGGAGAAAATACTTATCTTATTATGTTTGAAAGTACTTGATGCACGCGTTATGATTAATAACATTGTATCTGGTTTGAGGGTATTTTGTAAATCCTACTTGATGCATATACATTATTGTAAACTATTTTTAATAATCTTTTAATAAACTCAAAATTAGTTTAACAAATAATCTTAAAAGAGAACAGAGTTTCCTAGTGTAACGTGCAGGACAGCTTTTTATTCTCAAAAATCATTGCCACAATATGATCCGATATTATTGATTACTAATTAGAATTTGCCATACATTACTGTAACAACTTCATTTGGACTTGAACATGTCTTAGTTTTTAGACGATCATACAATTTATTTGCAAAGTTATCATAATTAAAATGTTTGCAAAAATCCACGGTCTTCCAAGGGTTAAAAAGTAAACAATCACCCGAATAAACTTAATACTTACCACTTGTCTATTTGGCATATACCCACTAAATATTTGCTTTAATTTTTTAGGTACACTGAAGGGCAAAACTGTTTTCTCGAATGTGCTGGTTAATGACCGTCCAGAGGAATATAATCTATGACATAAACTGCTCACACCATAAATTATATCTCTTGTACACTCTCGACAAAACAAACATACGGTCGAATTTTTTTTATTGTTTGAATTCCTCCAATAGGTTATTAAAAACGAGCATACGATCCAACGGAGTTGCAGTAAATCAAAAAATGTTTGTTCCATCGATTGTATCATAGACTATGTACCTTCTAACGATTATTAACCAACAAATTTGAAAAAATAGTTTTATCTTCGGGTATACACGCACTGTAAATCCAAGTCTATTGTTACCAATATTTCAAATTTCACGTGTGCAATTTTCGTACATACATTTCGATGCAAAATATAGCACACATAGAAGTATGAAAAATTGTCAATATACAAATGTATTCAAATAAGAAAGCTTCTTACTAAAACAAATGTTTAGGTGGGATTTAAACTATTCATACTGCTACAAAACCATGAAAGTTTGAATAATCTCAATGACTTATTGAATTTTAGAATTGCTTCATCCCACGGAGTTGTCCTCATCGATGGAGTCCTTGGCGGCGTACGACGCATCGGTAGGTTCGCCTGGCGGTCCGGTTCACCAGAGCCAGCGCACCAAGCGTATGCGCACGAGCTTCAAGCATCATCAGCTGCGCACCATGAAGAGCTACTTCGCCATCAATCAGAATCCTGACGCCAAGGATCTCAAACAGCTCGCCCAGAAGACCGGACTGTCGAAAAGGGTTCTGCAGGTGAGAACAACAAAAAGTTTTAATGGTCATAATTTCATTATTAGATCAAATTGGGTTTTCTTAATGTAGCTAATGATAAACAAAATCCTGATCTGCTATCTTATTAGCAATAGTAAGAACGAAGTTAAGATGCAAATCCAATCTTAGTTAGGACAAATAAATTTTAATTGTAAAGCAACACATATTCAATCAATGCAATTATCCAAAATTAAAATCCAAATGTGTTATTTCCAATAGAGTCCAGATACGCTAAATCTAAATAATGATCATGAGATTGATATGTTAAATCGGTGTTACCCTTTCATCGTAACACTAAATTAAAAACGTAAATTGGAATATAACTGAAAACTGAGGTCAATGTATGATCTCATTAAGTGCATCTCATTTTTCAATGATGTCGTAACAACACCGTAATATAGTCGAACCTCGAACACTGATCGTGGTCGGGGAAAATAACCTCGAACAGTGCTCGAAACAATTAACTTTCCTGTCAGCTAATGACATTAATAAATCGATATTCTATGTAGCTATAAATTATAAGATAATTTAATATTGTCGTATGGACATAAAATTTTTCATTGAAAAAATCGAGGTGACAAATTCTTAAAAATTAGTCGAGCAGTGTTCGAGGTTCGACGGTACATTATAACAGTTATTTGGTTATCCACTAGTATATAGAAGATACAATGACTACGACACTATCGTACGACATCTACAGGCTGTAGTATAATAACTGATATACACAGTGTTCGACAGTGCAGTAGTAATTTAAACTTTTACGACACTATCATACTATCGTACGATATCTAGATCAAGGCTGTACTACAGCCTTACATCAGTTGTTTTTTTTATGGCCTTGATATCGCACCCGTACAATAAAATTCTGATAACTGAATATTCTATGTTGTTGTAAAACGAAGCAAATAACTTGTATTTTTCATTAGATATTTCTTTTCTTCAATTTTATTATTGTATTATAGTTTAACAACAGGTTTTTGTCAAGTTAAAAATATATTGCGGTAATATATTTGTGTCATACCGTTTGCACGTATGTAGTGGAATAAGAATTTACAGATTCAGTGAAATAGCTAAGATCGGTGTCCACCATTTTACAGTACCCAAGGTCCGACTGTACATTTTGTCTATCATATCAATCCCTCCCTGTTTGATCAGCACCGTGCTCAGCATGCTTTGTCACCTGGTAGAAATCTCCTATCAAATGGCGTACTGATCGTTGATATAAAAATGGCACCACTCAGTACGACACCTAACGGAAGATTTCTTTTTGAAACATTCTACTTACGATACAATTCATTCCAATTAGACCACCACTTGTATCTCGCATAAACCATGCTGAACCTCATCTCTACAAAACTGTTCTGCAGGTCTGGTTCCAGAACGCCCGGGCCAAGTGGCGACGCAACATGATGCGTCAGGAGGGCGGTGGTGGCAACAGCGTCCCCGGCACAGGTGGCAGCATCGGCGGTTGCCCTGGCACACCTGCGTCCTCGAGTACGGGCGGTGGCTCGCCCGGAGGTTTAGGCGCCGGGGGCGCCGGCATGCTCGGCGACAGCAACAGCATGCCCTCGACCTCGATGGAGGAGCTGCACGCTCTGCATCACCTGCACGCGTCTCAGGTCTCGTTCGCCGATCTCTACTGACGCCGATTTCACGCCGACTAAGAGAACGTTGGCTAAAGTGGGTGTGATCGTCGTGGGCTGGTGGACGATGGAGTGTTCCGAAATGGAAGTATCTTTTTTGAAAGAGGGTTTGGAATGACGATGATTATGATGAGTGTGAGATTTTATGTGGAAAGCATGTGAAAATGTATGTTGAGTTTTGTTGCGGGGCATCATTCGGAAACATTGTAGGATTCCATGTTGAAGCGTCAAAATTAAATTCAGGATTGATTAATTTTTATAACATCGTTTTAAATATTTAGTAAAAGTGGGGAGACCGAATAACCTAATGTAATTGATTCCGTCAATCACAAGAAAGCATCATGCTGGTTCTAACAGTGTTCATACTTTTACTGCATATTAATTGTATAATGGAATCTCATTTGAAGTATATCATTCGGATGGTGCCTACCAGATGTATGGTTTCCTAATGCTCCACAGGAGGTCCACGTGGCTTCCATATTATTTTCACATAATTTCCATATATGTCCGACTTAGGATTCAAGATGAAATCCCATAATTGATTCTGTATGGTGTTTTCCATATGGAAAGGTTGAAGAAAATCTCCTAAGTATCAGAACTTGTTGTAGGAACATTGTTACAACGTTGCTCTGGCAACCAAGCAACATTGAATTTAACAAGGGTGTAAACACACGTTAACAACGTTGTAAAAACATTTATGTACCCTTTTGTGGCAAAAATAATATTGTGGTAACATTGTGGTTACATGCCTTCGACGTTCTACTACGTTTAGATAAATTTACCTGGGAAACATGCTTGTAACATTTCCAGAGCATCACTGATAATTGTTAAACTTGCCAAAGTGTATTCTTTACGTTGAAAATATGGCAATACAACGTTAATTCATCAGAGTATACAATTTAATTATTAAAGATTAATTATTAAAGAAGTGTATAAGTTAATTCAAAATCAATAATCAAAATCTCATAAGCGGAAGTCTGTACCATCTATTGTAGAATTCTGTCCAGAACGACCTAGCAATATGGTTAATTTGACCCGACCATTTTCACATTTTTTATTATTTATCAACAAATTTTTGCTTATCTTTTTAGCAACGCTGTAGCAATATTCAGATAATTCAAAACAATGCCACTTTGGTAAGCTCAATAGTTTTCCAAAAGTTTTAGAAAAATTTTACAAATAATGTAACATACAAAATCAAAATATCTACTTTTTATTCGGTTACAAAAAAAAGTAATTATAATATTTAAAAATATATAGAAATTAGAAGCTTTCTAAGGAAAATCGAATGAATATCTTTAAATTATCAGCTGCATTCGATCTTGCCACGCTTCTTGAAAAAGATACTTTTTTATAGTACGTCACAGCCCACGACTAATACGAAATATATAAAAAATCAAACGAAGACTGAGACACTTGCTAGAGATTTTTATCATGAATCCATCGCGGTTTGAGTGACGACTGCCCGTGATGACTGCCATCATCAGTATTAGTTGGAGTTGGTAAGCAGTGAAGGGATTTCGAATTACAGAATTCGATTGTATATTTAAGTTTCTCAATAGTGTCAAAGAATTTACAAAACAATTTTCATGAATTATTTTATGACTGCGTAAAAAATATTATTTGTTAAAAATTATGATGTTTTTAGTATGTACCATAAAATCTGATTTTATTTTATTTGCGGTGTTTAGAAAACGTTACACTCGTTAGACTTGTGTTTAGGAGCATAATTTATTGCGCTAAAGAGGAAGATATAGAAGGGGATCTAGGCACTAAACATTAACGTACTTTCTCGCGGCCGACGAGACTCGCGTCGTCGAGGAGTCAAAGTGATGATGAATATAGTTCCATGCATATCCGAATTACCAAAGGCTTAGGTGATAGTTTTTTCGTAAGAGTATATGAGCGACGCGCTAAGGGTCGAGCTGTAGATACTTTTTCTAATCGTAATGGATTTTTTTAGCAATGTGCCAACTTTACAGAGCGTAAGAAAGAGAATAAATATTATATATGCAGATATAATAGAGTGTACGGAAATCTGTAGTATTCGTGCATGTGGTAATCTTACTCATTGTAGCGGGCCAAAAAATGTGCAAGGTGAAACATCGAAATGTAGAATCACACGAGGAAATGTATGTAAACATTTCGAAGGTGTGTTTGTTTCGGAAGACATTATTATTATTATTTGATGTGTCGATGTGGGCGTATTGTAAATAACTAGCAAGCATTAGCGAATAAAGGCTTACAATTATGTATAATCATCGATGATTTTGCAGCTGAATGGAGCAGAAATGTAAATCGTCAATGAGTTGAATCGTGAAGATACGCATAAGCGATCATTCCTACTTTACATTTGATTGACAATTTTATTTCAACCAAATGTGAATTAATATTTAATCTGGCTCAGTGGATGTTATATAATGTTTTAGTGTAAGAGTGAATTTGTAAAATATTGTAATACGATGTAAAATTATGATTTTCAAATAAGAAAAATTTATTTATTATCGAAAAACATTAACTTGTAAAAATTCGAATGATCATACTTTATGCATTACTAACGCTACGTGTTACAGAACAAGAAGTCAAGCAAAGCAAATATCGCTAGTGCTGAAATAAAGGTATTAAAAAAATATTTAATATATTGTTTTTATTTTTATTAACAATTGACTAAAACACCATTATCAATACATCAGATTTATATGATATTATTACATTTATTTTTCATATATAATATTATATTTTTATTTGTTATTTATTTAATTATGTACATTGAATCTTTCATAGGTACTATTATATAGAGAAATGCAAATTTCAGTATATTATATCGAGATATCACTTGGTTTAAGTGATTTAGGGTTCAATAACACAGCTTAACCCATTCAATCACGAATTAAAAAAAAATTATATAAAATATTTTTAGCTTTATGAATGTCCTAATAAGCTACATATATGTCCCAATTTAATCAAGTAAATCCAATAAATATTTCATCCTTGCAATCAAGTACCAAAAACGTAACCTGTTACACCTTTTTCGAAACATCCACCAACAAAACGAATAAAAATCTCGAAATCTCGTGTCAAGCAAGGTCCGAAAAAATCTGCGTCCAAAAACTCGATTAAATCCAGACCTGCTGTTATGTACCGTTGTCCGCAAACCCTATAATAAGCGAAGGTCGCGCGCTTGCAGTAGTTCGCCTGTGCAAGGACCTAACATCATGGAAGAAAGAGAGAAAGAGAGAGTGAGAGAGAGAGAGAGAGAACGAGACGGAAGAAAGGAGGTAAAAAGAGAAAAGCGCGAGAAGCCGAGCCAAGTGGCTAATTAGCATCAAATTGGGTATTTAAAGATTTTACGTCGCGCGCGAGCAGCTCGCAAGGAGTTATCCTATACTTAGATCCTTCACTCTTTCCTTCTCTCTCCCTCTCGCTTCTCTCTCCTCTTTTCTTCTTCCACCCGTAAATCGCCATCGGTCGCCTCGTATAACCTCAGACTTCTCTCTTCCTCCTCGTCTGCTGCTGCACGGCGGTGGAGAAGAGCCGTATATTTCGCGTCAGCGCTCGTATAAGTTAATTTTCAATCTATATGCGGCCAAGGGAGGAGGGAAAACTAGGAGAGAGGAAGCATGGGCCCAAATGAGATCGTAATAGAGAGAGAGGGAGTGAGAGAGCCGCTTAGTAGTAAAAGGCAAAAGTGCTGGTTTGTGTATTTTGCGGGAGAAGGCGAAATGAAGAAATTGAGACTCTCGTTAATATTTAATGAGTCCGGGGGATATGCGTGTTTGTCTGTCTGTTTGAGTGTATGATAATCGACGGTCCTTCTTTGCATACGCGGTGGCTTCACCCTTGTTTTTGTTTTCTCCGCGGTGATCACCTTTTTTTGCGTGCAGCGCGATGAGATTCGAGTTTTTCACTCTTTGCGTATAATAACGGTACAACGCGCGCTTCGCATCTGAAGTTGCATTGACCATGTGAGGTGATAGCCAAAAGATGTATTTTAAAATTGATTATAACTCATTGCACAAAATAATTTATTATCTGTACTATAGAAATCATGTTAAAGTTAGATTGAAGCAATAGTAAAAATTAATTAATCTTTTTCTATTCATTTAATTTCACCCCTGTTGGAAATAGCTATCTGAAAATTCAACTGAAGCTCACCTGGATTCGACTGGATTTTAGCTGGATTTCATTAGAAACCATCAGATTAATTTCCAGGTTGATTTTTATTCAGGTCAAAATGGATTTCTATCTGAAAGTGCTAAAAAATTGGTAACCAATATATCATATGGATAGTAGTACGTATATAGAAAAAAGTCCCAATCCCAGGTTAAAATTTATCTGGAAATCAATCTGGATATTTTTAACAGGCACCTTATTTAACGTAACTTATATTGTTCAATTAATTATTGTCCATTGACTCACTAACCATGAAATTAAGAAATAATTTTACACCATGACTTATTATCAATTTTAAGTAAAATAACTAACTTTTGACACAGTTTGTACACTGAGTATAAATTTAAGAGGCCGAATTTGATAACTTGCACACCGATGAGTTGCGGTGCAGGTTTTATGGGGGGACGAGAGGTTGAATTCGCGATTTTGTTTTACTGTTCTGCCGAGCGATGTCGCGTATAAGGGAATGAGGAACGCACCGGTTCTCGCATAACTCGAGCGATGATTTTTATTGGCTCTCTTCGTTACGACTGGGTGGTGGTGCATTTGTTTTTACCTGGTTCGAAATGGTGCACGTTCTTTTGTACGTATGATATAATAATTAATACCATGATAAAGACATTCATTAAATTTTTCGTCCTTAAAAACGGAGCAATAAGTAATAAGTAATTAGTACTGTTTCAATTCTTGATAGAACAAAAAATTGATAGATATCTTATTATTAAATAATTTTATAGGTTTTCGGGTTCTGAAAAGATTAAAAGTTTTTTGTGCAAACAGATAAAAAGAAAGTAATTCCGAATATAATTTTAAAAAATAAAAATATGTACCGAATGCAAAGACTTTTGGCTTCTTCTTTTACATGAATGCACGTATTTTGATATCTAATATTATCTAATATTATCTAATACAGTCACTGCAAAATTATAAAGGATAAGCTTTTTAAGATTTTAATTAAATTTCATAACAAATAAATTATAGTTTTAGTTCGCTTGTAATAAATTTGAGTAACAATATTAAATAAGTGATCATTAAATTATCAAATTATAATTTTTAAGAAGTTGAAATGTAAGAAAATGCAATGTAAGAAGTCCATAGCGTTATTCTTGATCCGATAAATCAAACGTAATTTAAATTGTTTTATAACAATGTCGACGTTGCCGCGCGGTAAGCGAGCTTCTTTTTATTTTTCTGACGAGTGCGGCCGCGTATAGCTCGTGGTCGTCCTTCTCCGATCTTTCGCGTAGTCCGTTTTATCTTATGATTGTATGAACTTTTTCGTAAGATATAGTAATAGGATAGAAGGAAATGCGAATTAACAATTATTAACAAACTACATTCACGACGAAACTACAAAGAATCATCATTCTCAGATTGAAGGGAATGAGTCAAATCTACTTTACCCGTTTATAAATATATTCGAAATTTTCGTTTTTCTCGCAAAATATGCATCAGATTTGAATTTCCTCTTTAGGTTCGCTTTGCATACGGAAATATGTACACAGCGGAACTCTCGACTCGTTATCAGAATCCAAAATTAGCTTAATCACGAAATTGTGAATTTTTGATTCTGATAATAATTCGAGTGTTCCTCTATGTATTTCCGTAAATAAAGCGACATCTTCTCGTACAGTTTAGTTATAATTTGTTTACATGTTTCTTAGATGAATTAAAAAAACCTATCGCATGAGTTTAGCATAATGTTTTGTAGTGCCATTCCTGAAAAATAAAACTGACCTTGTAGGAAAAATCTGTACAAAAATCTGCAAGACTTTTTGGGAGATTTCTTCCAGATCTTATTAACAACTGTGTGCACAAGTTGCAGAATTTGCAGGGTTTTCAGCTCGCTTATTTACTAGGTTATTGTCTACAAATCTGTCTGCTGAAACGAAATACATTTCTGCAAGAAATTTTGCAGAAACATTCACAGACTTCCTCCAGCACATTCGCATCAAAGCACCAATAGAAGCCCTTCCTCAGCAAACACCTACTCCACCCTCGCCATCCTCAAGCAATACTTCTTCCTCACCTCCACAAACCCACATTAAATTCAATCGCTTCGCAAACAAAATCCAGCCTTCCGTCCACGCGAAGTTGCAATGAATACTCCCTCTCGTGCCTTCGCAAACGCCAGAAGAAAAGCCCGTCGCCGCGCGCGCGCGCAACGGTAAAAGACGACGCGATCGGCCATTTCGGACGCTCGCGGAGAATGGCCGGCGCGGCAAAACATTCGGCAAAGAGGCAGCAGAAGAAAGGCGGTCGCGCGAGCGCGAGTCTTTTGTTCTGTCAGACGTCGCGCCGCGGAACGCGCGCGCGCGCGGGGCGCGGTCCTCTCTCTTTTTCTCCTCTGCGAGTCCGTGCAGTGCAGGGTATTATGTATATAGAAGGAAAGAGAGCGGTTGAGTCTGTCGACGTTACCGCGCGGTAAGCGAGCTCCTTTTTATTTTTCTCACGAGTGCGGCTGCGTATAGCCCGTGGTCGCTCTTCTCCATTCTTTCCTGGAGTCCGTTTGTCTTTATCGTGAGCAGTGTTTTTTCGCTACTTGCTGCAAGGTTGATGGTTTCATATTTTTTATTTTATATCTTGCGTTGGTATTTTATTTTATTCTTTTTACTTTATTATTCAGTTTGTTTTGTGAGTGTTTGTTCATTTTTGCTTCCTCAAATGGGAATTTGCGTAGGTAACAAAGTCAATTTTTAAATCCAAGATTTTGATGAATTTAGTTGTTTTCAAGGTTTTATCAGAATGTACCAATTTTTTAAGTATGTATATTGTGGGTGTATGTGGGTTTGTGTTTGTGTGTATGTGTGTGTGAGTACTTGTGTGCACTTGCGTTGGAACGTGTGTGTGTGAGTGTATGTATGTGTGTGTGCGTGTGTGAACGTGTGTATATGTGTGCGTGCATGTGTGCGTGTGAATGTGTGTGTGCGAGTGTATGAGTGCATTCGTGCGTACGAGCGTATGTGTGTGAGTAAGCGTGTATGTATTTATGTGTACATATGTGTGTGAGTATGCGTGTATGTATATATGTGTGCGTATGTGTGTGAGTATGCGTGTATGTATGTGTATGTGCGCTTTTGGAAAAAGTTCATTTTAATGTGCGTGTGAATGCGTGCATGCGTATGTGTGTGTGCGTCCGTGCGTGTCAGTGTGTGTGCGTGCGTGTGAGTGTGTGCGTGTGTACATGCGTACGTAGGTGTGTGAGTATGTGTGGGTGGGTGTGTGAGTATGTGTGGGTGAGTGTGTGTGGCAGATAACAATTTGTAGTCAATGTAACTTTTAAACGCATTCATGTCACTTGCTGTCCAATATAATAATATTAATGATAATAATAATAGTTATAATAATAATAATAATAATAATAATAATAATAATAATAATAATAATAATAATAATATGTATGAGTTATACCCTAACATTCATTTTATAGATTAGATGTATCAAAATTAGGCATATGTTTTGTTCGCTCAAATAGCGACCTAAGGAATTTTCGTTCTTTATTATTAACTTTCACTCGCCCCCTTTCCATAATCAAATATATTCAGCACATTTTATTTTCATGCATTTTCATTAAAAAAAATGTTTTGTAAACATTTATATAATATTATATAATTCCTTCTTATAAATTTTTTTATTGCTTTTTCTCAGTTTTAAATTCCTTATAAAACTTTATTATCACATTTTGTTTGTACAAACCGTTGTATTATAGTTTGGCTATCACATTTTTTAACTTCAAATTTTGGTACAACTTTTTCCGCAAAATTAGAGAGCGGTGCATTATACATATTATAATACATAAAGCCGACCCTAGAGAAATTACAGTACCGAGATGTTCCACAATCACAATTCAAAGAATATCTTGGGACATACTTGTAGGTTTATTTTATTTAAAATTCGTGATTTCATAAAAATTGAACCAAAGATCTAGCTTTATATTGTATGTTGATAAGTATAACTATAGATATAGTAGAACCTCTGCTGAGAACCTCTAAATATAGATATAGTAGAACCTCTGCTGAGAGGTTCTACTATATCTATAGTTATACTTATCAACATACAATATAAAGCTAGATCTTTGGTTCAATTTTTATGAAATGAAGAATTTTAAATAAAATAAACCTATAAGTATGTACCAAGATATTCTTTGAATTAGTAGTAGTAGTAGTACTAGTTGTAGTAGTAGTAGTAGTAGCAGTAGTAGTAATAGTAGTAGTAGTAGTAGTAGTAGTCTACTTATCTAAATATATGTTTATCTACTCTTATCAGTATCTCCATTATATTGCATACAACCATTATTCTCTACACCAATATCCCAATAATTGTTTTCCTTTGGTCTCTACCCTTTCACCTCTCAACCTTTTTTCTCACTCCTGCTCTCCTCGACTCGCACCCATACCACCGAACCTTCAGCTTGTCTTATCCCAAATTCCCTCTCCTTATCTTCTCGAATCCTCAACCCAGCGTCTGGCCTGCGCACATAGCAGCTGTGTAGTAGCTCAACCCACCTTCGGCACCGGCGACGACTTTCGAACGCAGGAAGAAGAAGAAGAACCAGGCAACAGCGGGAAAGGAGGGATCGAACGACACATCGGGGAGAGAGATAGAGAGAGAGAGAGAGAGAGAGAGAGAAAGGTGAGTCCGGAGGGAGCTTTTTTATCGTTGCGAATCCTCTCTCACTCCTTTCTTTCGTAGGTATATACGTATATATTTATGTAGCGGTGAGCGTCTCGTCGCATCCGTCCCTCAACGACGATTCGTCCGCGCGATACGTATGGTCGGCACCGAGAAACCCTCTGTCTTCTCTCTCTCTCTCTCTCTCTCTTTTCGGCCCTTTTATCGACTACTACGAGGCTGGCTTGTCTTCGGTAAGTGCGGGGCCGCGCGATGGTTTTGCGCTCGTCTTTTTGGGGGAATCGGGCTCTTCTGTGTGGTTATTGAATAAGCGAGTGTGCGCAGACCGCGGTTTCGATTCTTTTTCGGGGATTTCACGATGATTCCGCTTGTTCTGGGTAGGTCGAAGGCGATTGGGTGGGACGTGGGGGACCTTTTTGTTCGCAACAGTAAATTTGGACGAGGATAAGTGTGATGGCTTTACTTGTACTGTGTGCCAACCAAATGCTTAATCGGATACGAGCATCGTTTTTTTTTTAATAAAGCCACTTACGTTTAAGAATGTAAATGGTAGAGTTTTTATAAGAGTCGTAGTGGACCAAATTTTGTATTCCAATTTTTTTTACATATTTCCTAAATGTTATTCCAGCTTTTGTCAAATTAGGCATAATTTGGCGAAAACAAGTAAATTTAGGGAAAGTTTAGCAAAATTTGGCAAGTATGATCTTTTACAAATTATTGCTGCGTTTTTATAGTTTTTCTTTTTCAACGTTAGGCAACTATATATAGAGCAAAGTTACACAAACTGATAAAATTTGTCAAGTTTGACAAATATGTATTTATAAAAATTTGAAATAATTTTGTTAAAATTTGTTAAACATAAGCAAATTTACGAAAACTTAGCAAAGATGAATAAACTACGTGAGTTAGGCAAAATTTGGCAAAGTTTGTATACGTTTAACATAGTTTAACAAAGGTATGCGAATTTGTGAAAAGTTCATTTTACTAGGTCGGTGATATATGAAGTCTATATTAATCTATTATAATAGCTTAGCAAAATTATCAAATAAACCAACTGCATAATCAACGTAAAATTCAACCATTCAATGTAGAATATTATTCTTTATAATCATTGCTAAAGTTTACCTGATAGTTTGTTTGACATTGCCATATACTTTATAAACTCTGAAATTTCGCAATATTAAAAAAGAAACAAACTCACGCAACTAGGTACTTGTCAAGGCCTATCATTTCAATATTTTCTATAATCTCCAGTCACTATAATGAAGTAAATATAATAACCTCGATACTCAAGATGGCATTATAGTATTCTAAAATTATGAGTTCCGTATCATTGACGTTATAAATTAATATTTTACACATACATTAACCCATTGGTACCTATGTTACAACCTTCATTTTAGATTTACAAATGTGGTTGCTAGGGTGGAATCAGTCATATGTGGAACGTTGTAAACATTAATAAAATGAGTCGATTTACAGCACTTTGCAAACTTTTGCCAACATTTCACCATATGCAATATGAATATTTGTTGTGACGCGACGTACAAAATACTTCAAAATTCTGATGGACGTTTATTTAATTTCTCATCACAAATTGATTTACTCCATTGTGGATTTTCAAGCAAAAAAAAACTATTGAAAGAAAAGCACGTAGATCCAATTTTCTCCACCATTTCCCTCGTTCAAATACACCTATACCATCCCTAACGCGTCTCCTCGCAATCTCCGCGGTGCTCGTCTCCTCTGCAATGCTCTCGCGCTGACGGCAAAAAAAACCTGCATGCGCGCAGCGGCAATCCATTAGACTGATTCGCCCGACGCGTACGCGCCTCTCATCTCAATTCCTCGGGTCGCTAATTTATACACTCCGGAATACAAAATGGAGCGAGTTTTTCGCTGCGTAAACGCGCGTAGGTAGGTACGCTATGTATATACATGTATGTACGTTTGGTATTGAAATGGAGCACGTAAGCGTTGGATGAATGATGCGTGCTTGTGAAAAGTGGAGAGTGGATGGGAGAAGAGGAATTTCGACTTCGCGGTCTGCGATTGATGATTCGGTAAAAGGTTTTGCGGGTTTAGATATTTGGAATAGCGCTGAAGCTTGACAATGAATACTTTATTTATGCTTTGTGCGATTGTGCAGATACACGTAAAATAAATTTGCTAACGAGAGGGTTTGATACAATAGCACCTATTTTGCTGATTTAGCAAAAAATTTTGGATGTATACTCAGAGATATATAACAATTACAATAAGAATCACACGATCAAATAAAGAAGGATCGATATCTATGGATGGCCTATGCTGGCTTCAGGTAAAACATTGATTGGGGACCTGTAAAACGGATATGAGTGTAATGGACCCAGAAAACCTTAAGCATCTGAACAAAATTTTCCTTCTGTACGAAAAGAAAAACATAAAAAGAAATTAAGTTTCTTCATTTTTACTACTGAGAGTCTGATAAAATATTGATTTTTTCACTTTTGTTTCCTCAAGAAGAAACCATTGTTTTAATAAAAAAAATCTTTTTTAATCTTGTAACATAGAAAATATTATATGAATTAGAGACCATAAATACACCATTCCTGAAAAATGCCCGCTGTATAGATGTGTGTGGAAGGCATGTATATGGGTGTGTGTGTATATGTGTGTGTGTGCGTATGTGTGCCTGTGTGTGCATATGTGTGTATACGTGTGTGTATATATGTGTGTATGTATGTGTATGTATTGCATAGCTAATCTGGGCTCAAAAACCAGTTGCTCGACCAGTTGATTAATCTAATCAAACTTGGCGTAAAAACTTAATTTGCAGTTATCATTTAAACATAACGTATTGGTAATACTTATGAAATACACAAGCAAATGTGCATTGCATAATGATATAGTATATTGTATGACACGACTAATACCGATTTAAAAAAGCTGAATACCAAATCAGTTGGCGTCGTTCTTTATAGGATACTGCGAAGATTAAGAGGATTAAGTGGATTTTTAAGAGGACATATCCTTTTTTTTAAAGTTTCCTTTTACTTTCCCAGATTAAATTATATTTTAATGTTCATATTTTGTCAAACTCTAAACAAGAGTCAGTTTTGTACGCCCCCTCCCCCTCCTTAGTTACTACGCATCCGTGGGCATACTCCTTTTGTTATCGATTTTATTAAATGAAAAGCCAACATTTTTCATAAAAATATATTGTCAGATTTAATATGTGTTGTGGTGTCTGAATACATCAATTAGAAGTTGAAAAAGTAAAATACCAAAATTAATGTTTATATTTAATTAAGTCCATACAATTCGCGTCTAATACGAACTATCAAACCAAACCTTGCGCCAAAATTCAAATTTAAACATGTACTTTTAACTCACTGAAAAACCAGTACAAAATTCCACGAATAAGAAAGTTGTGACCGTAAGGGTTAAAAAAAGAAATACAAATAAAAAATATTCGATCGCGGAACCATTGTTGTTTTCATTATCAAATTTAAAATTCCCTGTGTATTATTTTTTTACCTTACAAACAATTTTCCATTGTCAAGCCACGTCTTTATAACGAATATAAAGAACTTATGCTCGAAATCCTGAGGGAGAAATTCGGTAGAAAAAAAACGTGGAATCGAGGTGCAAAAACACCACTGCGTTCGCTTGCTCTCACCCTCCCCCCCCCCCTCTCTCTCTCTCACTCTTTCTCTCTTTCTCTCTTTCTCTCTATCAAACCAGAAAGAGTGAATCGAGAGAGTGAGAGAGAGAGAGAGAGAGAGAGAGAGTCAGCAAGTAAAAAAAGAAACACCGCGAGAGCGAGAGAGGGAGAGATCGAGGGAGAGCCCTGGCCATTCTTTTCGAAGAAGCCACCATCGCGAACAAAGAATCTCCCCTCTGCACTTCTCTCTTCTCTCTCTCTCTCTCTCTCTCTCTCTCTCTGTCTCTCCGCTCTCTCTCGTGAAAAAAAGGTTAAAAAGGTGGATAACACGAATAAGCGATGCGCCGGTTGGATAATTCGTGAAAAAAAGAACAGACAGAAAGGGCCTTTTCTCTCTCTCTCGCTTTATCCCTCTGCCAGTCGATAGCGGCTCCGTCTCTCCCTGTACGTATACATATATACCTATACAGAAAGAGAGAAGCGGTAGCTCGGGATCGAACAAACCGCTCGCTATCGACGACGAAGTCGACGACGACGCACCGCTGCCGAAGGGAAGAGAGAGAGAATCTTTCTGCGGATTCGACTTATACTACGCTCGTGTACCGCTTGTTTCGTTCCTTCTTTTTCTCTTTTCTCTTTTTTCTTTCTTTTATCGTCGTATCGTTTTCGCTCCTTCGACTGCTGATGGCTTCTACTTCTTCTTCTTCTTCTTCGAAGATCCGCTCGCGCAACACACGAAAATCCCACGTCGGCGAAAATGTGCTGTGTGCGATTCGCGAACTTTGCGAAGCGGTGCGAGATATAGATGGAAAAGGATCTCGGTTGTCGATGAATTTGCGACGAAGGTGGATGAGAGTGCGATTTTTGATATTGGAGAAAAAAGAAGATTAGAAATAATTTTTAGCTCCGTAATCAAGACGACGACGGGTGAAACTATATGTAAGTGAGACCAGAATAGAATGGAGTACCTAAAAGTAAAATTAGCATTAATAAGGATGCACAAATTTCGTTATCAAACCATAACTGCGAGCAATATTTCACTAAGTTAATTTTTCATACAGAAAGTGTATTCTGAAGTTGAAAGGTTCACATCTATTTTTAACTAAGACTATGATCAAATCATTAACAGTTACTTATTTCTATTGAAATATTGTAAAAATCGTTTTTGTGAAAAATATGTTAAAACGTATACTAATATTTTTTGTTACCAGTGGAATATATTTTAAAATTTCAGACAGAGATCCCCTTAAAAACCAATAAATAAAAGCTTCCGCGTTAAAAAAAAGAAAACCCATAACGATGTCACCGCACCTGCCCGCAAACGCGCCCGCACCTAAATGAACACCTAACAAATTTATGATGCACTCCTTACCCGTCACCATCCTCCGCAAAATGAATAAAATCCCCCTGAACAAAAATGCAAAGTGCAACCCTTACAGAAGCTAACGCAAACCGGGAAAGACAATGTAGCCAGCAGCGAGCGCAGCGGCAGTTCGCGTATAACAAAGAAAGAGAGCGAAGATAAATCCCAGGTGTCTCGTGGGATAGCAGCGCGCCGCGGACTTTAAAAGGTGGAAGAGAAGGAGAAGCAGAAGAAGAAGAAGAAGAAGAAGAGGCTACTGCACACACATCGGGGACGTCCTTCGCTATACATACGTATAGGCGGAGTGTAGCGGCAGGCTGTTCCATATGGAGAGGAAGGCAGGCAATACTTATATATGTGTGCGTGTGTATGTAAGCGATGAAAGGGGAAGAGAAAAAGGAGAACGAGGAAAGATGGCCGCGAGGCGAGCATTGTCTCTTTGCAATGGAGAGGTGCGCCTTGTATTCCTACCCTCGGTGAATAATGTAACTCCCGATAAGTGGGGGAGAGGGAGAGAAGGAGAGAAATGATGGAATTGAAAATTGGAGGAGAGGGGGATTTTGAAATTGTTATTGGCCCAATGAATTGAAATTAGGTTAATTGGTGCTCAATAAATACGTATGAAGAGATAAAGAGGTATTAAGAAGATACATGGAAGAGTAACTGGAGATTCTATGAAACCCAATAAGTTCTAATGGTGTTAATAAGAAGCCAATAGTGCACTATTGGCACTAAAACAGATGAAGTGAAGGACATATTCAATGAAAAATTGATTGAAAGGGAGATATGGAAATAGTTATTGGCCGAATAAACTGGAATTATTTAATTGGAGTGAAGAAGATACGTAAAAAGGGATAAATAGCAATTGCGAAGATCAATAGAAATGTAAGTAGTAAAAATGGAATTTGTGCGGAGCGAAATTATTTCTGCCAATAATCATGCTAATAAGAAACCAATTATAGTTCACTATTGGTACTACTTCCAGAATATATTGATACAGTTCAATAAAGCAAAATTAAATATTTAATGAGCTTTTCAAATTCTTCGTGAATGGACAGGGAGCAGGGGATATAGGATGAAAAATTGTAGAAAATTTATTGATCCAATAAACAGAAATTAAACCAATAGAAAGAATACAGTAAACTAGAATTTATGTAATCTCAATTAAATAAAATGATGCCGATAAAATTTTTAAAGCCCACTATTTGTACCAATATATCTAAAAATAAATATTTAACGTGCATTTTGCTACTTCATCTGTCGTTATTGGCCCAATTTTAGTAGGTTAACCATATTATAAACTTTACTGACAAAACGTCGACCAAGCGTCTGTTAACCCTATTATAACAGACAAAAAATGTTAAAATTTTTAACCATGTAGAGTCATGGGTTTTCACTAATTTTAAGCTCTTCACGATCATGATGTCTGATTATGTAGCGACATAGAAGGATTTCTATTTTTATGAGACCTGAGATCATAGTGCTTGATCCAATAGTTTGAGCAATGGTTCATTCGTTTTTTCAGTTCTTGGCGCATTATTTTACAATTATCGTTATTTTTAAATTTTAAAACATAATTTCTAATAGTACGAAAAATTCGGTTCTGAACTTGTGATCAAAGGTTACTGCTGTAAATAAATTATACAAATATTTATACTGCTTTTCAGGATATAAAGCAGGCCTTCCCACTCAATCCTATAGTTTCACAAAACATAAGTAGCGTTCTATTATCAATTCCATGCTATCTGCTCCAATTAATTATACCCACCCAAAAAATCTGTTAAAAAATCTGTTAAAAAGTAGTAGTAGTAGTAGTAGTAGTAGCACTCACACAACTACATTCTATCCCAATAAAACTCAGCCCTGCCCCTCCCACAAGCAGCAAACATCTCCTCGCTTACATTATAAACTCACCTCTCTTTCCCCATTCAAAAGCGTTTTCGCGATTACAGTGTGCAAAGAGAAAGAGAGAGAGAGGGCGAACAATCGTGTGCACCCGCGCGCGCGCATGCACAATCGGGGTTATCTCTTCTACAATGTGCACCGTGTCGCGGGACCGCGAATTCCACGCTTACGTAGATACGATCGATTCGGAAATGCAGAGAGTGAGAGAGAGAGAGAGGGGGAGAGAGGGAGAAAGAGAGAAGCGAGAGCCAAGGAGAGCTGGTGGCTGCAGCTCCTGGGAAAAGACAGTGCAAGCCGCGGCCATTGTGCGCCGGGGGCGCGCACGAACTGTACCATCGCGGACACAAAGGTCGCCATGGAGACCCTAGAGAAAAGAAGATAGAGAGAGAAAAGAAGAGAGAGAGAGAGAGAAAGAGAGAGAGAGAGAGAAGGAGAGCTGAGATATCGGCTTCTAGCAGTCCAAGGACACACGCGAATTTGAAAAGAGTGACTTTTATGTTTGAGTTGGATTGTAGATTTTAAGTGACTTACAAGTTGCTTTTGATCATGCTTTTAAAGATAAAGCTCTGCAACGATGAGATTTTTAGAAACCTCGATAATGATATATTTCGATGATTCAGGTTACTAAATCAGAATACATTCTTGTTTAAAAAATATAAATGTTATTTGCGCTTGTAGTGGTAGTGGTAGTGGTAGTGGTAGTGGTAGTGGTAGTGGTAGTGGTAGTGGTAGTGGTAGTGGTAGTGGTAGTGGTAGTGGTAGTGGTAGTGGTAGTGGTAGTGGTAGTGGTAGTGGTAGTGGTAGTGGTAGTGGTAGTGGTAGTGGTAGTGGTAGTGGTAGTGGTAGTGGTAGTGGTAGTGGTAGTGGTAGTGGTAGTGGTAGTGGTAGTGGTAGTGGTAGTGGTAGTAGTAGTAGTAGTAGCAGTAGTAGCAGTAGTAGTCGTAGTAGTAGTAGTAGTAGTAGTAGCATATTCAGCTACGTCCATCAATATATGGTTGTGTGTGTATGTGTGTGTACATGCGTTTTTTTGTGTTTGTGTTATGTGTGTATGTATGTATAAGCGTGTCCAAGTGCAACGTATGAGTGAGTTAAAGTTTATACCTTCGTGTTTGTTGTGTTTGTTGTGTTTGTCTGTGTTTCTTTGTGTTTGTGTGTGTATGTAAGACTGTGTGTATAAGTGTATGTGTAGTATTAAGTTTGAGTGTGTCAGTGTGTTTGATTGTGTTTGTATATTTAAGAGTGTGTGTATTTGTGTAGAATTGCGAATGAGTAAATCCGTTTGTGTTTATGTGTTTGTTGTGTTTGCTTCTGACTGTATGTCTGTTTGTGTGCGTTTGTGTTTTGTAGTTATGTGTGTATGTGTGTATGCATATAACCACATCTTGTGGTCACTATTACTTGAAAGAATTTCGATTTTCTAATAAAATACGCATCTCAAATTAAAGCTTTTCTGGACAACTTTCTGCCTTTTTGAATCATTTCTCTAGCGAAAAGCTTGTTGAGTGATGATCCAAAGTACCGGTTTTAAATTTTTATTTGCTAATGTAACGCGTATTTGTAATACAACATGTCCTATTTTGAAGACAAGGACCTATGAGACGAAACTATGGATGCCGATCATAATTTTTCTGTACCAAAAACCATTTCTCAATTTCTCATCCAAATCCATTTTCCCAAATTCTCATCGAAATCCGTTTTCGTGTACAAAGTTATTTCAAACATATGTAATGAGTAAGACTGATACTCCAGGAATACAAATAATCATTTTCCAATATGAAATAATATATTAAAAATTAGTCTTATCATTAGGGTGTGGGTCGATTACAAATCAAATTTTCATGTACAATAAAAAGTAATTCTCACTCATACCAAACTCTTTAGGGTCGAAATTTCTTCTTCCGGGATATCGTCGTGGGGATTCAAATTTCTTGGAGTTTTCTTAATTCGAGGCCCCTATAATTGCGTCAAATGAATGATCCAGTAATTCAATAATAAATAATGTTTGTAAATTGTGGATATATCGGCGTCATCATTGTTGTTTCAATGACTTTAAGGAGTCGATGTAAGTGCAAGCGCCGACTCAACAGAGACGCAAAAATATTTCGATAAAATATCTCTGTTCGCCAGCTGACGATTGATTTACCAGTGCCCATATTTTGGATCTCAGAACGATGTATTCTCGCATCGTTCCCCCACTTTCTCATTTCTCTATCTCTCTTACTTTTCCAACAATTAACAGACTCATATGTTATACATAAAGTTGACTGATGTTATTTTGATATATTCTATAAGTGTGTTATATAGAAGATTAGCCTGAAATTATAAGATTAGTAGAGTCATATACCCAATTACTGACCCCCTAGTATTTATTGATACCTCACGTTATTTTTCTTTCATTCCTTTGAATATTTTAATAAGCATTGAACTGTACGGATGTTGCAGACAAAGTTTATCAGCAAATGAATATCTACATATCAGCATAATTGATTATATCATTTGTTTTCAACACAAACTTAATAAATTCGTAGGGTGACTGTAATTGAACGGACAGTAATACGTTAGTATAACTGTCTTATCAGTAATATCGCAACGAAGATGCATTTTATTTAATTAAATCTCTGATTTAAAATAAATATTTAAGACTTACTGATATTTTTTTCATAAATTAGTCATGTTAAATATTATCAGAAAATAAGTAACAAATAAAAATCAGTTTTAAAGTGGCAGTAATTGGATAGTTTTATACCCTATTTCAGGTAGAATGAATAGTACATGTCTGGCCTAGTCTATCTCTTATCTACTTATATGAAAAGTTGAATCCAAATACCTATAACAATAGGTTAGGCAAAAATGTGGGACGCTGTCAGATACGTATTGATTTTTATATAGCAAAGCTTGACAGTAGGTTTTAAAAAAAAATACTGATCTAATACATTATTTATGTATAAAGATAATGAGGTCACTACTCAAACAGGTCAAAATAAATTTTGAAGCTTCTCAATATTCATCTCAACATTTTATTATACCTGTTGAAATTATTTAAATATTCATAAAGCATGCAAAATAAATTTCTTAAGTTCAAAAGTATATATGCGGTAATAAAAATGAGCTTAGCTCAATTCGTCTGATTTACGATAGCAATAACGAAACGAATGTCGGTCGATAAAACGCATTGTGAAACATTGTTACCGTGTAGTTTATAGTTCTAGAAAGGAGTATACAACCTAGACAGATTCATCAAAATTTAAATGACTATTCGATGCTAAATCTTTGAAGATTTAAGGTCTTCTTTACGACCCGATATACTCAGACCCATGAAAGAGTCGCACGAGAAAAAGATGAATATAGAATTTACGTATTTAGACTTCACCTTGTAAATATTTTAAAGTTAATCATTCGTTCCCAACAAATCTTAAATTTTTACATGCTTTTACTAAAAATGCATTGAAACACTTAACAATTTTAAATGAGTTGACCACTATTAAGCTCGTTTTTAAAATAAAGGTACATTGACTATTTTTGATATTTTAAAATATTTTTTTTATTTTTACAGATTTAAGTGATTATTATAATTTGAAACGTATTTTAGGTATTAGAAGTGCTAATCCATCTTACTATGGTTGATTTTATCGTATCAACCTTTGAAATTTTTAATTTAGCATGTTGGACTTTGAGTTGAATTAATTGGTTAATACTCTTGAAACTTTTAACAATATTACGTCAATTTAAGAAATAAAAATACAAATATCGTTTAGGCATATTTTAATAACTGTTAAATGATGCAGTTATTTATTTATAATTTTTTTTAATGTTAGATAAATATGTTTTAAAAAACGTTACACTCACGGCAGAAAGTCGGGCTGTTTCTGAATAGCGTTGTTGCAAAATGCTCAGTTTCTAGTCTAAAAATAATTTTAATTTTCACTAGAGTGAATCGAATGGGAAAAGCTAATGTAATCCTGTTAAAAATATCCAGCTGGAAAACCAGTCCGAAATTTTATTGAAATCCAGCTAGAATGTATATGAATTTACATTTCAGCTGAATTTGGGTTTAATCTAAGTATATTTATAGGTTTATTTCCATATGTATTCCAGACTTAATCTAAGTAAATTTTTAGTTAGATTATAGTGGATTTTCAGCTGAGCTTCCAGATCTATTTTCCAGTTGGACTTCCTACCAGATTTTTAAAACAAGCTTTGTTTATTTAAAATTTCTAACTGGAAATCCATTTAATTTTGTCTCAAAGTCAATCTGGAAATCCATCTAAATTGAGCTTCAAATCTAGCTGAAAAACTAGCTCGTTGATTTGAACATGGATTCGACAGGATATACTTTTCTACATCACAATCTTTTACCCAGAATGACGTTAGTCATCGTTTAGCCAAAACTCATCTCAGAAAGGTTTAACACAGATAAACGTATACAGCGCTTTAACGCACCTTTAAACACTCGAGCGCAGGTATACACAACGAACTACTCCGAGGCTCTCTCTCTCTCACTCTTTTTCGTCTATCGGCGATTTCATCGCGAGGATGGACCCGTATAAGAGTAACGTGGTGGTAGTCCACTGCTGTCTCTCGCCGAGGCGCGCTATAACTCAATCTTGACGATGATCGCGCCGCGCGCAGCCAGCGCGGGATATCCATATCCCCGCCCACTGTTTGCGTTGTGTGTATAAGGTGTACACGTATCCCCCTTCTCGTTTTTTGTTGCGGTTTCGCGATGACTTTGGCAGGATTTCTACGTGTGGAATCGGATGATCGAGAGGAGTCTTGAGTTGCACCGCACATACTTCTGTGGGTGGAAAATTTTCAGTTTTCTGCAAAGAGATTTTTTGTTTGTTTTATCTTTCTTGTGAGCTTATTTACTTTTACACATTATGTGGATTTGATCTAGAGTAAATAGGCGCTACTTTAAAAAGCGTAGAATTTCTAGCGTCGCCTGGACCGCGTGATATTTTTGCTTCAGAGTATTTTTAAAAAGAGTGCATTTTATGTTAAATTGTATTTTGTATTTTAAAAATTGAGGCATAATTTAATTATAAATTTGTTTAAAAACTAGTAAATTTTTGTATCCTCACTCTTCAAAGTAACATTTACTACAATAATAAGTATTTATTAAATGCATACTTTTATTGTTGATACTCCGTAAAGAATATTCCTTCAAAATTCCATCCAAATCCATAAATGTGGTTTGCACCAGGATTAATTTGAAGATTAGTAAATCAAATAGTGAGAAAACAAGTTTTCTTAAATTACATATACGGACATTATTATACTTACCCTGGTAGTGAGTTGTAGACCAGAAAATTATGTGATTTTCACTTAAAACATTTCATGATAATAAAAGTATTTTGTAGTTGAGTAACGGGTTAAAGTAATTGTTTATGCAATATAAGAAATTTCGATTTTTTCAATAGAAAACCACAAAAGTGCCACTAGCTTATACATACGATTTTTGCTGTTTAAAAATGCTATATTTACATGATTGTTATTTGCATAACAATCTGTGATTTTTTTTATCCAATTTTCTGCTAGTTATCTGATTCGCTATTCCGTATTTCTTTTTACAGCTACTTCTTTCTCATCTTCCTAAATCTTTTCTCTTTCCCCTTTCAATTTGACAGGTGTAATTAATTACTTCAATTCGTCTACGGTAATCTACTCTTCCTATTTTATTCAATCCCATTTTTATCACGTATTTTCTACTTTTATTTTCATATATTTCACAATTACTGCTTTTCCTATATTCCTCTCTTGTTTTACCTGCCCCTTAATTTTGTTTATATATTCGTTTTCTGCCACGTTCGCAAATTTCAATACATACACACACATACATGCACACGCATTCGCATACGCGCACCCACACCCACACGCACGAACGCATGAACTCACGCACGCGCATATACACACACTCACACACACACACACACACATAACTGAAGAAAACTTGCGTTACTAATTTTTAACCTTTGTTGAAGCTTCTGTGTGTAAAAAACGAATAATACCAAAATTCTTTATCTATTTAAATTTAACTTCTTCAGACACACCTTTAGATTAGACCGATTGACGTGTAACTAACAAGGAGAGGGCACACCTGGAAACGAAATTCGGTCAGACTTTGGGAGGTGTTTTCTGGTACCCGAAAATGAAGCCTTAGTACCCGTAATTCATTCTAATGGGCCCTTATTCTCGAGATATGAGGTAATTTACTCGAAATATTCGTAATTTTAATGAAAACAGATACCTCTTCTTCTAACCATAACTCGTTTTTGTTATGGATAAACGACTCAGAATATAATAAAAAGTAGATAAAAATACCTTCAAATTAAGCTCTGTTACGTATAAGAATATTAATCTGATCAAAAGTTATTTAGAATTGAAAATAGTAACCGAAATTGCATGAATATTCAAAGAACTTTAACTCTTTTAATTTCATTGATTTTCCATATATTTTCAGTGACCATCTACAATTTTTCATTACTTTTGATAAAATTGATATTTTTATACGTAGCTGAACTTAAATTAAACCTCTTTTTGCCTAATTTTTATTATCTTTTCGGTCATTTTTCCACCATAAAATCTTGTAATAGAGTTATAGTTAGCAGAAGAGGTATCTTCTTTCATTAAAATGATGAATATTTCGAGAAAATTACCTCATATCTCGAGAACAAGGGCTCATTAGAATGAATTAAGGGAAGTAGGCTTCATTTTTGGGTACCAGAAAACACCACCCAAAGTCTGTGGTTCCATGTCAAGTGAGCATGTCCACAAATAAAAATGTCTAAAGCTCTACAAAAATGGTAATATGTGTACCCAGAGTATGTAAAAAAAATTTCAGACCCTAAGGTGTTATATGGCAAGGACAATTAAAGGTTGAAAAATGCGTTCTTTTTAATATTTTGAGATTTTGCTAACATTGTTAGATTTTTAACTCAAAATCTGGGGACTTTTGAGAAAAAAGTGTAGGTACATTTTTTAATCAAAATAAGGTAAGAAATATAAAAAAATGTATTAGACCTTATTGTGGTATTTTGTGATCTCATGCATTCTGATATATTGTGATATTAAGATTCTAGAAAAACGACACAATTTTTTTAAAAATTAAAAATCTTAAAATTTATTTTTTATATTTCCTTTACTTCTAGAATTTTTAAATAGCGCACTTTTTTCGGTATTTCCATTGTGTGACTGTAATAAAAAAGTCACCATTTAATAGCTCTGCAGGAATTATATTTAGCTTGAGATCATTTTGCACAAGGTCTAGAATGAAAGCTGACATGAAATATTAGTATAAGATTTTTTGCTTTGAGCAAGGTGATGGCGATCAGCTAGGATTTGAAAATTACATCACAATGCATCGGTTAATATCACAATATATCACAATGCATGAGATCACAAAATATCATAATAGGGTCTAATTAATTCTTTTTTATATTTGTTATCTCATTTTGACCAAAAAATGTCCCTACACTTTTTTCTCGAAAGTCCCTAATTTTTTATTTAAAAATCAAACAATGTTGACAAAATCTCAAAATATTAAAAATACGTATTTTTCAACCTTTAATTGCCCTTGACATATAACACCTTAGGGTCTGAAATTTTTTTACTAACTCTGGGTACACATATCAGCATTTTTGTACAGTTTTAGACATTTTTATTTTTGGACATGCTCACTTAACATGGATCCGCCCATATATATATGTATAAAGTTTGTTATTTTTACAGACACATATTTTTAACTGTGTAACCACTTTTAAAGGATCCGCCCATATATATATATGTATAAAGTTTGTTATTTTTACAGACACATATTTTTAACTGTGTAACCACTTTTAATTAAATATAAAATTGCTAATGTATTCTGAAAAATACTTATCAAATTTAAAGGTGGCATCGTCCTTTTAAATAACTGTAGAAAAATCTGCGATTTTTTTGCTTTCGTAAGATTTTGAGATTCCAGATAATAAGATTAGGGTCTTTAAAATCTGGTTTAGCAATACATAGTTATGTTATGAAATAAAGAATTCTTTAAAATTGAGATGAATCTTTATACAACTCATTCTAAGCTAAAGTAAGTATTAAAATAATTATAAAGCAATTATCGTCTTATGAATAATGAAAAAGCAAACAAGCATTTTCTTAATTAAAATCTTATACCATCAATGGGGGTAATAACATTGAAAATTAACAGCAACATCATTCAAAGTCGACAGTTAATTCGTTTCTCAGCGATTGTCCGCGTAGGTCCTTTTTTAATTCAGCAAGTGCGCCTGAAGCTAAAACTAACTCAATCGCCATATAGGAGCCGAGTGCAAAACGCGATTGGAGAGGAAGTCATCAATAACTGACTTTTGAAACTGAGTTTAGTGAACTGAATGAGGTATTTATTCTTTTTTTGACATTGAAAAAAGGATAAAAAATGCAGGTTTATAGAAGAGGAATCAATTTTGATAAAAATGTAAACTAAAGTAAAATGAATAAATTAATGTAATTTATAGTTATATGGCACCTTCAGAATAAAACTATGATAACTCAACATTTTTCACCGTATTTTCTTACGCAAAATAGCTTATACGAAAATAAGAACCCTTTATAGATTTCGAAAATTGATTTAAAAATGGTTGAGAAACTAAAATACAATAATAAAGGTCAAGAAAAACAATTTTATTTTATGAAAAGTTTACGTTACTCGTTTGATTTTCCAAAAATAGAGAACTTTGTGCCCATCTGAACGAAAATGGACACTTTTTTCCCTGAAAAGTGAGACCAAAATTACACTTTATGCCCGCAAAAATGATTAGCGGGAAAAAAGTGACTTCACTAGAAACTACTCAAATTCCTTTATTTCTTTTAACAATGTCGTCTTTAACAGTCCATTAGTCCCACTTTTCAAGTCAAAATGTGGCCACAGTTAAGATGGGTATAAAGTACAATATGTAACTCGAGAAAAAAGTCGATTTTTTGCCCTTGTTACATAATGTACTATTTAGTTGTCATATTCTTGTTCTGGGGTGCAATGTATTATTATAATTTATAGTGTGTGTACATGCTATTATATATTATAATTTTATAAGCATATATAAATTTATATTATCTTGATCTTAAAGGGGACCTAACCACCTCAAAATTAAAAATAAATTGGTTATATATTTTTAGGTGAGGATCAATTATTCTCGTAATATATTAATTATTTATGTACGGTAAATTCAATAATTTTATCAAGATATAATGAAAAAAATTAAATAAATTTTTTTTATGGTTTTCAGGTCTCTTTGTTTGGTTATAATACAACCTTAAATATTTCTTGCTATGTAGTAATGTTTTGGGAGTCAAACTGATCGGATTGGAGTCTTTAAGGTTTTATAGTGTTCAAAATACAATTAGGATATGATATATATATATATATATATATATATAAATATAATTAGGATATGAGTGTGAGAATTTAAAAAATAAAATTATTGGCCAAAGTTATAGCCTATTTAAGCAATATTTTATGATAAAGTTCAAAAGAAATTGAATAATTGAATAAAAAAGTAGTTAATATATGATGAATAATTGATCCTCACCTAAAAACATATATCCAATTTATTTGTAATTTTAAGATGGTTAGATCCCGTTAATACTACAACGATATATTTATTAGAAAGAATTGCATATAAAATACAAAATATAATTTTTCTTTAATATTTATTGAACTTCGTACAGCAATAATAAAATCAGTACAAATATGAAGTGCGCGGTTCGAACCCCATTCGAACCATCGTTTCATAAACTAAAAAGAGTAACACCCTCCGCAAACAATAACACTAAAAACACCGATCCAGAATAATTCAAGTCGAGCAAACAGTAAACGCTAACTGTAAATTTACATTCCAATAGCCCATCGACGAAGAAAAATCACGCGCAGCTCTCTCCCATTACTCCTGTGTCCACTGCACCTTTGTCTTATACGCGCAACTACGCCCCCGAGGCAGCATCGCGCGGAGACAAACTCGAGTCCACGTGGCGCAGGATCCATCGATTCAATATCTCGCGTTTCCCGCGATAATACAAATGGAGAAAAGTAAATTTCGCGCGGATAATTGCGCGCGCGCGCGCGCCCCGGTGCAAGTATGGGTAGTGTGGATTATTATTCACGGTCAAAAGTTAATGCAGTCGCGCCGCGCGCCGGTGTGGCGCATATATCGCTGCTTTGGAGTGAGGCCCCGAGGCTTGTGCGATGCAGACGCGAAATGAAATCGAGCCGAGCCCAACGACTTATAGACGATTCATCAATATTACGATTGGTTTGGAGGGGGAGACAGTGCTGTTCAAAAGTTGATTTGAATTGTTTTTGTAATGTTGTTCGTTTTATTAACATGTTGCTGTTATGTTAATCTTACTATTTTTCCTTTACAGAGTTGCGAAAATCTTAAAATTTTAGTTTAAGAAAGATCTATTACAATAAGCAAAAGAATTTTATTTTAAATAGTAACAACTTGATTAATTGTAATTTATTTATACCTTCAAGCCAAATAATATTAATTTCAACTATATCTTCTTTAAATCAAATCGTTAGAATCTCAAAAAAGTAAGTATCTCGGTTAGAATATTAAAAAGTAATTAATAAAGGATTTTTTTAAACATACAACCACTTTGCCAAATGTCAATCAAAATTTGTCTGTTTGACTTCTTAAATTGACCAATCCTACTTGCAGTAGATTACTGTCATGAGCGACGAACATACAATTTTATTTTAAATAAAACCACTTTTTTAGAAAAATTGATAAACAGTTACACGTGTTAGGTATGTCACGCCCCATGTATCAAGTGAGGGTTAAAATATTTAAAATTAATCATAGAGGTCTCTAAAAAGAAAATAAAAGAAAATAAAAATATTTTTTGACTGAATTAAGTGTAAGCCCGCCTTAAAATGGCTCCTGCATAAATATGTACCTAAGTGTAAAAATTTATATAATAATTTGTTATCATATTATCATATTAGAAATTATACAACATAAAAGAAGGATACTACAAATAATGAAAAAATAAATTTTCAACAAAATTCCCATATTGCAAAAGTAATTATCGTCAACTACAGAAATATTCAACAAAACGCTACACACTTTTTTATTTCTTATTTGATTTTAATTTTAAAGGTCTCATTTTATTCCTAGAACGATTTCAGGGGGGCTTACCGATATGAAAATTGTAAAAAATCGATAAATCTGCAAAGTTACAGCCCATTTTTTGTATAAATACGTGCATATGTTTTATAAACAATTGGATGAAACTTTGCGGGTTTATCGATTTTTTCCAATTTTTATATCGGTAAGTTCCGATGAGACCTTAAAAATTAAAATCGAATAAGAAATAAAAAATTCTGCAGTGATTTGTTGAATACTTATCTAGTTAACAATAATCAATTTTGCAATATAGGAATTGAAAAAAAGAAAATTTTCTTGACTTGATGTATCCTTCTTTTATATTATATCATTTCTTATATTATAATATGAGAACAAATTATTATATAAATTTTTATACTTAAGGTACATATCTATGCAGGAGCCACCTTAAATGTCGAATATGCCAATTGATTAAAATTTGACGATATTCTCGGAAAGTCCACTTCACAGTACAGTCACATTCAAAAAACAAAGAGCACAGAACAAGGACTTGGTGCAACTCCAAGCGCAGGAGACACGGTGGAAGAGGAAGAAGAATAAGAAGAAGGAAGAGCAAGCCAGAGGACGAGGGCGAAGAAGAAGGAAAAGGACGTAGGTTTGTTTTAACAAGGCATTTAAAGCATACTCGGTAAACATTCGACGAGAAATATCGGTTGTTTATGACGCGGTGATTTATATCTCCTCTCGCTCGCTATATACACTCCACACACGAGCGAAAGACAGACGGAGAACGCTCGCGCGAAAGATCGTTTCGCGTGCGAGGGGGCGTCTGCCCGCTGGCCAAGCCACGGCGAAAGGCTGTGGGTATATGCCGTCTGAAAGATGAGGGCCTCGCCTAAAGAGCGAACCGGGCATATACGCAGCAAAAAGAAGAAGGAGAGAGAAGGAGGAAGATGGGCCTTTTGTGTCCCACGTACTTACAAACCGATCTTCTCGCTCGCTCGCCCACGGGTGGAATATTGCGCAAAAGTATGCGTATCCCGAAAATACTTGGGCGGATTCTAGTTTGGCGATCAATTAGCGGTAGCCACGCAAGGGAACTCTGATGCTTCTGGCTTAGCGTAGAATGATGGAAAGTTTGCGAGGTAGCGAAATTGGGGAAGTCTGTCCTTTCCCTAGTTGAAACCTAAGCGGGCTTTTTTCACGAATTAGCTTATTTTTGCTCAGCGTTTCAGCTAGAATACTGCTTGAAAGTACATGCTTTTGAACTAATTTCTAACTAAATTTTAGCTACTATAAAATGTATATTGAAAAGTATAAACGTACTTAATTTTACATGAATAATTTTATTCTGGTTATATAAAAATTTATTGAGGACATTTATGAATAATCTGCCTTTAATGCTGGTAGTATATAAATTAATATAGAATCTGAATGTAAATCAATCAAATATTATAGCTTTATGAAGTTATAACAGTAATAAACATTTTATTTATTAATAGTTAGCGACAGACAAATAATGCCTGTTTTCTTTACATCTTATAGTCTGAGTTCTTATAACTGAAATCTTATAGAATGAATAGTCAGATTTATTATTTTACTGACTTTCAACCAACGCAAATTGTAACACATATTTTGCAGCAGAATTCCAGCAGTTTTACGTCAAATAAAGTGCAGACAATTAGCGCAAATAAAGTCAAATACAGTCATTTTGCATCAGAATGGTACCGTACTTATACCAGAAAAGGACAAACAAGGAAATTGAATATCCACGGGTGCACCCAATAGAATTATGGCAGCTATAATATAGACTCGTACGTGCAACAGAATAATGGCAGAAAGTGTCTGTTGCACTTATGTGGCAAAGTCCCTGATTGACAGTGGATTACCAGCAGAAACATAGTAGAACTGCGATGTGTTTGTTACTAGGGTGGCTTCTAGCTATCCCATAGGTATATTAGCTGAAGTCTAGTTAATTTTTGCTAACAAATTTACTGAAAATTTAATAAGCTAATTAGATTAACCAATTAATTTTCTACCAGTGCATTTTTTTACGTTTTTCACTCTTTTTATAAAATCAACATATAATTACTCTACTTAAATTAATTGTACCTAAATACAAACCATACAACAAAATTATTGATTATGTTTCCATGAAGCAGATAAAAAAGTTTGCAATGAATATATCATAGAATCTATCACCAAATGTATTTTGATATTGATAGATGTTAAAATATAAAAAATTAAGGTTAATATTATATAAAGAAATCAGATTAGTATAATACATATTTGTCGATAGTTGTTTAAGAGATAAATACATTACTTATACCCTTTTTCAGTTCTTTTTGTAATTTTAAACAGTTATTCGATACTTACACTATTACAAATCTCTGCAAATCTCGGCTACACTACATCCTTAAACAGTGATTATCATATTAGTTCACCAGTCTCCAGCTTAAAATTCTTTAATAAAGGAGTGTTTCCAATTCGAAAATTCATCTCTTCAATCCATGATATTCGCCTTTTATCCTCCCATGCTAAGTTAGCCGAACTTTACCACGGAGAAGAAAAGAATGAGAAAGGAAGCAGGCGCGAAATTCCGGAAGCCGTACGGCTACCGTGACGCAATCGAACCTTTTTCTCATAGGTATATAACAGCGACGACGACGGCTCGGTAGGAGGTCGTTCGAGCGCGGCGAGACTTGACACTATACGGACGCGCGCGGAATATGCGTAGAAATCGACCCTAGGCCCCGTCAATTTGGGAATTCTTATTCTCTCTCTCTCTTTTGGAGACCCCTGATCTCGATCGTCTCGTTAGCGGCTGCGGGAGCGAGAACAAAAAAGAACCTCTTTTCTAGGACTGCGAGGGAATCTTCTCTATTTCGGACTGTCCTTAATCTTCATTAGGGCTATATGCGAGGCTGGACGTAACTTCTTTGCCGTGGGATTTGCATTCTTTTTTTTTGGTAGAGGAGATGTTTACGGTGTGATTTATATCTGATTTGGTGGAGTTTGTATGGATGTAATAGCGCGTGCGAGAGTTGGAGATACGGTGGGATAAGGAAGCGCGCGAATCGATGATATTGAGAGAGGATGGGTAGACGCACTAGGTCTTAATTAAATGGTTTTTCGGTTCACCGGGCGAATAAGCGTCAGATACTCGTATGATCTGATGTTGTTTGGAGAGGTATACGGAGGTATAGTGCGGATGATGAAAATGTAGATTGAAGAGTGCTAGCTGAACTTAGTTACAAGGTGAAATGATGTTTATTTGATGTCTTTTTATGTGTATATGGTTTGGAATAGCGAAAGAGATGCCAAAATTGAAGCAGTTATTATATTTAAAAGGATTGTAAATTAAACAATACAAAATTTTATGCTCTTACTCCGTTGTATTGACTATATAGTATCTTGTGATGCTAATGACATAACAATCATACTATTTTCAAAGATAATCTTTATATTGCGTTATTAAAAATAAATTAATTTTTTACGTTAAAAAATACGTTTGTTGCTAATTTTTTCGAAGCGGTTATTATAATAGACAAACAAGTCGAATTAAGCATTTTCAAAATCGTGGAGCAAGTGGATTAAATTGAACTAGAAAACAAAATTATTGTAGAAATTGTCTTTTAAGTTTGATTTATAGATAATTTATTCTGTTAAAGAAAATGGGTTTCCTCACGAAGAACAAAATTTTAAGGTGGTAATATATTGTAAAATGTATTTTTTTAAATGCATATACAGGTACTATTGTCTAATTTTTAGTTTTAAAATGATAAGATCAAAGATTAAACTCACTTAAACTTTTTTCGAATTTTTCATCTCTAATCACCAAATCTTGACCCAATAACCACGTCACTTTTAAAAAGTCCACAAACAGCATAAATTCGTTAAAATGAAAAGAAAACAATAAGTAACGCACCGGAACTATTACACAACCTCACAATATTCTTTTCTCCGCGATCGTGACTCGACCTTGCGCTCGCCTCTGATCTACGGTACTCCCGCACTACCAGCAGGTATATAAGTATATAGCGCACCACCACGGGGTCAATCGAGTCAACTCTCATCTCCTCTCTCTCTTTCTCTCTTTCTTGAGAAGCCAACCTACTGAGAACGAAAGAGAAAGAGAGAGAGAGAGGGGTGAAAATCGAAGAAAACAAGTACGAAGAACACGAGCACAAGTGACCAGAGCGCAAGCGAGAGAGAGAAAGAGAGATAGAAATAGAAGAGCCACAAGAGAAAGAGGGAGAGAAGAAGAGAAGAGAAGAGACTGGCTATACAGCAGAGGCGAACTCACCTTATCTCCCGGCGTCGCTGCTGCTCGCCCGGGTGGCCTACTCGGGGGCCCTTAATTGCGCGGCCCCGCGTATCACGATCCAATATGGCCGCCCACCGCGGCGCAGCATTAGATCCTTCCACCCAATGCACTGCACACTGTACTTGCACACACTGTCGAGTGTCTTGTCTTTCAATGCGCCTCGCTTACGCAACGTGTGTGCATGTTTATAAATCGCGCGACGAGCGAGCAACTGACGTCGCGTCCGAGTGACTACTGGCTGCATTTGGCTTAGAGGATGCTACCCGTTGCAGAGAGTGAGAGAGAAAGAAAAAGAGACAGACCGGGGTGGAACTGCGACTCGAGTCAGTCGTCTAATTAGCGATGAAAACGAAAACGAGTTTTAGTTTTGCCGGGTCCTCGATTCCTTTCTTCGTCTTCGGCTTCTTCTTCTTCTTCGTCTACTCTGTATTCTCGTTCTTCTTGGTCTGCGGGACTCTTGTTCTCGCGTGCGCAGGCTTTCTTTTGTTGATCGTCTCAGGGGCCTCTCGTTTGTCAGCGCGACCAGAGCTCGTCTTTTACAGCTTGATTGTTGATGAGTTCGATGACAGTGTCGATAAATAGGCTAGAAGTACGTGTCATCTTGGGGATGGAAATTTCGTGGCATGTTAGTAAATTATATTGCAGTGCATTTCTAAAAATATTTAATATAAAAAAATTTACTTAGATTAGTAATTATTATTTTTAATTTTATTTCTATAACAATTTGTTTGTGAAATAAGAAATAACTCATAACTTCAATTATTATTTAAATTATAACTTAAATTCAACTATTATATTAAATTGTAAATATCTCACAATATAAAATGAATTTGAGAATATAATTTGGTCTGGTTCACTTCTGGTTACTTTTGATTCACTTCCGGTCACGTTCGATTCAATCACTTTTTACACTTACGGATAGAAGATTTAAAAAAGAGACGACACCTATATACCTTGTATCACTTCCGCTATACTTCGTATCATTTCCGGTATACTTCGCATTACTTCTGGTATATTTATATCACTTCCTGTATACTTATTAGTACCACTTCTGGCATATGTAGTGTCACTTCTGGCATATTTAGTGTCACTTCCAGTATACTTTGCGTCACTTCCGGTTTGCCCCAAGTCATTTCCAGTTCATGTGCAGATCATTTCTAGCATTTGGAACTCAGAAGTTCATAAGTTCATCAATACAAGAATGTTATTTTTCTATGATTCTCTCCAAAACATTTATTCGCATCCTCTTTTACGATCGTAGAGAGAATAGAAAAACGTATTGAGTCATGAAATGAAAAATACAATGTTATACAAACTGTGAACTAGACCGAATACAATCAGAATGCAAGCTGATTCGAAATTAGATACAGCATTGATAAAACTACTTATTGTAGTTAAACCTGTATTATAAGATACCACTTTTAGCAACAATTACTTAGCTAAGTAATAAACACTAGTTTCATAATTAAAAGTTCTTAACTAATAATTCAAAAGTATTACTAGAATAAAATCGAGTCATTATTAAATAGTTACCGATTTAACCAATGAAAGAGTTTCAACAAATTGCTAATAATATTTCTCAGTCAATGCAAAACACGCCTTTGATAATTTAGCACACGCTCACGCCGCCCACGCGATCCCCAGGTAATAGATTCGCTAAGAGCCCAATGAAATCTTCATTACGCCAATCTCCGAAATCACAGTAATTACAAACACAACAGCGACGGGGCCCTCCAGTCACTAAATCATCTTGGCGCGGCCACTCCTACAATCACCATTACGCTGCCTCTCCACGTGTATTACACAGCCCCGCGCTCGCGCAACCCCTTTTCAATCTTCCTAATCTCCCTGGCCGCTCGTTCCTTCTCATTAAATCGCCTCCTCCTCCTCTTCTCCTTCTTCCTCTTCCCGCTCTCTTGTTTTTCTGTCATCGCGTCCTTCCCCGAAAAAACAAAAGGACCCGGGAGCAGCAGCAGCAGCAGCAGCTTCTTCTTCCGCCCCGGGAAAAGAATGTTCTCGCGCTTCGCTCGTATACGTCACTGCGGTGTATTTACGCGGAGTTGGAGGTAAAATCGGGTCAGCGGGACTCCGGGCACTTTTTAATTAACATACCGGGCTACCGAGAGGATCATTCCTGAGAGAACGCGGACGGATAGATGGATCTGTGCGAGGAAGGCGAGGCGAGTTAATTGGGTAATATAAAGGTACGTAAACCGCGGAAGGCTGCTGTGTGTATGTGTGTGAGTGAGTATATTTCTGACGGTGGGACTTTTATCGGCGAATGCTATCTCTCTAAGGCTCTTGACGATCGATATAACGAGTTGACCCGATGCGTGCGCCGTTGTTCCTGGTATAGATTCTTCGGGAGTCCGTTTGTTTTTTGGGGTATACTGATGTTTCTCCTTTTTTTCTAAGACTTTTTTTTCAGAGCAGAGATGTCTTTGTCGTGTGATCACGCGCTGCGTCTATGGAAGGATTACGCGATTGTGATGTCTGATTTATTGCGATCGAGCGGTCATAATGATTAGATAATGGTTCTACCGGTCATTGTAGAGATTGAGGAGCGAATGGGTGGATGTCAACGCTTTCTTTATTATGAAACTCAGTCATTTAAGAAATTTAGATATAAGTCATGAACGAAAAAGTAATAGGCGATAGTTATTAAATAATATAGTAAAACATAATTTATTTTGCAGGTATTTTAGTAAAATTCACTATTTTTTATAATGTATGCAGTATAAACAATCGCAAATCAAATGCTTTTATAAAAAGAAACTATTCATTATAAGAAAGTATAATGTGAAAGCGGAAATATTTTAAAATAAATGTAATTTTTCATACTTTTAATTTGATTCTTGAGTTGTCATATTTAGCTCAGAAAATAGTAAATAATAATTCTCTCAGCTTATAATATTTAAATTTTCTTAGTGACTTTTATTGGAAGTGTTGCACCAATTTTGGCACTAGAAATTCTAGTTTATTTCGTAGCAGATACTCTTAATATTATTGTAATATATTTATTGCTATTGTATTTAACAGCAAATACAGAAAGAATAATTTTACGTTTTTCTTTATATGATTTCATAATTACTCAGAAAAAGATCCTTTTGCAACAAGAGAAAGTATTTTGGCATAACAAGAGATTCAGAACATCTCAGAATAGTTAAGTACCTAAAGAAAGTTTATTTGTAAAAAAAGGAATATCATTTTCATGCAAACATTTGATTGCTACAAAAAAAATTCTTTTACTACTAAACGGATTTAAATTTACTTATATTTGTATACTGGTCCATATTAAGGACAACCAAAATTTGACCTTTTTGTTTAATATTCCTTGAAACATTATTACTGGAAAGATATATTTTTTAGTTTAAACAACGATTTGTTTTTTTCAGATAAACATTGTTTGTTTTAAATAAATTATTTTCTAAGGAATATTAAAATACACGTTTAATTGAACAAACAAATTTTCTTATTCTACTTTCAACAAGAGAATTTATTTATTACCTATGCCAAACAAATAACCTTTTATTCAATACTTTCTACACAATGATTTAATTCAGAACACTTTGTATTTTGTATAGCTAATACAATCACTTTCCAAAATATAATACTCAACTTATAAGCTATAATGACTAATATTGAACAACTAACCTATTTCTGATGTCTATGTACTAAACTTAAATAATACTCAAAATTTAAGTTAGTAAAAGACCTAAGCTGAATATTATTTTAATAAATAAATATATTACATACTTCATTTATTACCTTATAGATGCATTGAGATTAATTAAATTTAAACTACAAACTAATTCAATACTTCATATAATCAATGTGCTATCCATCAAATCCAGAACCTTTTACTTTAAAAATAAATCCCGAAAATCCCAGCCGTTTAAATTAAAACAGTACAAAAAGTCTACTGTATAATTAAAAATGTCAGAATTAAGACATTATGTAGCATGAAAGGCGCGTGCGCGCATCGCGATCACCTTCGCGAGAGGAGGATCTCTCTCTCTCTCTGTTTCTCTCTCTTGCGCGCGCTCGGGTTCAAAGGTTCTCTCGCGAGGCTCGATCATAATGACGCATTCAAGGAGATCGCTTCTTTAAAATAGCTTTATTAAGGGTTACGCGCCTCGGGGCGGCGCAGCGCGGCGCGCTCGAGACAATGCCCGGGCGCCTTATCGCTCGCTCATGCCACTCTTATAGACTCTCCGTTGACTTTTTTTTCCCTTTCTTGCTTTATGGGGAAAAACTCGGAACGATTGTTATTGCGATGTATGGTATTACGGCGTAATTATGATTTAGCGGAGGAAAGTTTGTAGGAAAAATGCGAGAGAGTAGGATAATGGCGAGTTTTGCGGGAGATTCGCGGGCTTTGATTGGGGATTCGGAGAAAAATTCGTTTGCCAGGATGTGAAAGTTAAAGGTGCGTTTACGTATCTATTCGATTTTCTTATTGTAGATATTCGTGGGTGAAGTGGTCGGTGAGTGTACGTTACATATGTATGTAACATTGGTATTTTTAAACAAGTTTTGGATGTTATTGTGAAACTGCAGGTAACAGTCAGATAAAGAAAAATTTATTTTTGGTCTAGTTTTAGGTTGGGTAAGAGAGAGACAATTTCAATTTACATTTCCTGCTGCATTCATATGAATACCGAATTTACCAAATAAGTAGAAAAAGGGTATGGGTATGTCAGACCATCAAGAAGGAAAATGTTCTAAAAAAATGTCCCAAAAAAGTAATTATGGCATAAAGAAGTGGAAGAAGGGGCTATTATAGTGCAGAACTCCGATATAGAAGCCTAATCCCGTGACTATTAAATCGACAAACATTTTTTTAATCTATATGGTGTTTGCTTGCCTATTAAGGTACATTTAAAGTACTTTTCCAAATTTTTTGAACAATTTTTATTGAAAATATACAAAGTTATGAATGACTTTGTAGGTGTCATCGAAAAAGGAGGTCTCGTATTAGCGTACACCTATACAGATTATTCTACTCATTCGAAATAAAAAAAAACAAAATTAATTAGCTTTGTCACGATACTGATTATGGTCTAAACTACATGCAGCAATAAAAAGAAATCAGAAAATGGTAGAACTTTAAAGGAAAATGTTCGATTTTCGCATACAATTTCGATGGCTTTCCGCTTCTGAACATCTTTCTATGCAAGATATAACAAACTTCTCTGAGGTCTCGACCACAGTCAGTGATACTTTTAAAGAGATATTTGCTCGTGAAAAAAGAAATCTTGTTTTAAAAAAAATGTGTTTAAAGTTTTCGAAGCTCGATATTTCCGTGCAAGGAATGTTACTTATAATGCCTACATCTTTGATACTTGTTCGAATCGATCCTGATCCCTTCATACGTGTATTTTCTATATATAAAAAGAGGTAAAAACAAAATAATCAATTCTTCCAAATAGCTACAATAAAAGATAATTAAATAGAGGGCATTATATGCACCTTACTCTACTCATGAAAAATAGCTATGTACCTATTATATATTCATCATTTGTAATAATTTATATTAAGCCGCTCTCCCCTTCCTACTATCACCTTGTCGATATCACTTCGACATTTTTCTGTAACAAGATGAAAAATATCGGGATGACAGCAAACTATGTTAGGCAAAGGATGTCAGTCGGTTTTTATTTTTTTTTCGTATGCTCTTTCTAAAAATATTTCATTAAGGAAAGAGTATACCAAATTTTGGGATTTTTTATTTCTTTTTAATTTGTATAAACAGTTCTACATGATTGATGGTAAGTACTTGAAACATGTGTCCTTAGAACTCATTCAAATTCCTACTCACGTCATAGCTTATTTATAAAGGGAACAAAAGAGGAAAAGTACATAAGAAAGAAAGTGATAGATGGGGAACTATCTAGACAAAAGGGGACTATGCATAGGGTGAACATTAATTTTATATTATATGTTGCAAGCTTAAATGCTAATAATTAAAGATACATACCGTCACGGACCCAGTTCCTGATCAGCTAAGAGCAATTCTTGATCACCTCTGATTTCCATAAAAGTCAATTACAAGTAAACGTTTTAGACTTTGAACAAGAAAATGTAAATATTAGATAGTTCTGCAATCTTTAAAAAAGATTTTGCAGCAACAAGTTTAAAGTAATATTTTATGTGAGAAAATAATCAGTAAATGGATTCTGATCAGGAACTGGGTCCATAACGGTACTTTTAAAATTTTGTAATCTTTTTTAAAACAATTTATTTTAAGAAAAACGTAAATTCTTACATTTGTTATTACTCATTTTTAAAATGCATTTTACTAAAAACTGCAAATTTGAATCTTCAAAATAATTCTTGCGTATCAATTTTTAATCAATCGTTCTGAAAAATTTGTACGCGACTATTTTGACACATGTTGAACAAAACTACAGAGAAATATTTCACTGAAACATATATATAAGGGTTACTTTATGACATTTCTAACTAAAATTTTAGCTATTTTATTGCAATAATTATTTAATAAATCTTAAACATCAGTAATAATAAATATAAATTCTCTCTGTACATTTTTCAATACTGTTATAATATATCATATGTCATTAATTTTTTTGCATTTCACAAAAAATTGTTGCACGGGAAGATTTTATAAAATTCGTGTTCTATCACTGGTTTAATAGCTATAAATGACGCTCAAGACAGTTAATTATATTGGATAGGGCTTAAAACATCCTTCTCTTATGTATGTAATCATATAATCATAAAAAAAAATTCATAGATTTAAGAAAATTAGCTTTAAACGGACACTCTTCCCTTAATGTAGACGAAATCCTTTAATATGAAATTTGTCATGACAGTTAGTCTGAAATATTAAAAAGTGACTTCCTATTAAGATAAGCATAAATCTAATCACAAAAAGTGACTACCTATTATAATTTTTCAATAACTTTAAAAATTAAAGTGGAAACAAAATAATTGTATTATTTCACATCAAAAATATTAAAAAAGAATCGTGATGCCTCGTTACATTTCATAGTCGCACCTGAAACAGCTCCCTTATCCGTCATTATCAAAATTTCAATTCGCAACAACGTACGTAACAATCCACTCGCAATGTTCAGTCTCACGACTCGAATTTCGCTCGAACCACCGATCAATCCACCTCTGTCCCCTCTCTCTCTCTCTCTCTCTCTCTCTCTCTTCTTCCTTTTCCGATTTCTCGCGTGCGCAAGGTTCGTGCAGCCGGGACCAGCTCAACCATCTCCGCAACAGCGGATGACGTCGAGCTGACGGGGCCGCAGGCGTGGCGCGATAAAAGACCGCGCGGAGGCGCGTGATCAATGGACCCCCCGGGGGCGACCCCCGGAGGACCACCGCGGCGAGAGAGAGAGAGAGAGAGAGAGAGAGAGGCCACAGGTCGCTACTCGTTAGTAGACCACCGAAGTCTATCGGCAATCCCCCCTCTCGCTTCTTCTTTGCTTCATCTTGGTATACGTATAGTATGTACGTCTTGCGTTGCAGGTTGCGAGAGAGAGATAGAGAGAAAGTGAGAGAGAGAGAGAGAGAGAGAGAGAGAGAAAGAGAGAGAGAGAGAGAGAGAGGGAGAGAGAGAGTGTAGGTCTGGTGATGAAGTTATTGTTGTTGTTTGATACGAGGGTTTCTTTTTTTGAGATTGGTTTGTGCTTGGGAATCGTAGAGGAGTCTCCAGTTATAATTATATATAGGTCTAGCAATAGCTAGTTCGACGGGTCCTAATAAGAAAGACGAGCTCCGATTGTAAAAGACGTATCTTTTTGAATGTTATTTATTATATCAACTTTGGGAATAAAATTATTACAAGACAGTTCAAAATATATTTTTGATGGTATTTATTAATATTAATGAATATATCGTTAATATCTTTATGATATTAAGCGTAAGATTTTAGTCAATTTTATAATGATTTTCAGTGTTAGAAAGAGGCTTTAAATTGACTTAAAAAATAAGATACGTCTTTTCTAATTGGAGCTAACAAGATATACGTCTTTTTTATTGGGGCCCATCGATTTTTAAAGCGAATGATTCAGAGAATTAGTAGAGAATGAAAATTAGGTTGCACAAGAAGACTGCCAGGGTCAATGGTCCTGGATTCGGATAAAACTTTAAGGATCATTTACTGCGTAAAGTGGTCACTAGGCATCTACGGACAATCATGTTTTTAAACCTTTAAACAGCTCGTTTTTAATATACTATTAAAAAATGTGCTCTAAAAATTTCAGAGACTATGGTTTTTAGGGTTGAAAATGTTACTATTTCCATATCAATTCCTTGTCGTTGATAATTCAATAAATCAGTTTAATTATAGATTATTCAACTTTAAATGTGCCCGCGGAAGCATCATTATGATCAATTTTGTTGATGTAGTGAATTGAAAACAAAATTTGTACTAGTTCACACAGTATTCAATCAGTTTTACGACGTTTTAGTTAAAAATGCACACGTTCTCCAAATGGACAAATTTTCGATTTTTTCTAGATAAAACAAAATTATGATTTTTCGTAATTTATCTATAAAATATTTGTTAATATACATGTATAATAGAAAATTTCCTATTTACTAGCAATCCTACGTATCTAGCTAGAAGAACTCCTATGTGAGCATTGATCCAAAGTCGAACACTCTACCTTAGACCCTATCACGAGATAATAAGTCGTAGTTAGTACCAAATATATAAATAATAAAACCAAACGAAAAAGTCAAATCAAAGACGCTAAACACCCAAACTTCCTTAAAGCCACGCAATTAAAATCTCATTCTAACATATAACTCCCCCTCTAATTCAATCCACGAACGCGAGCACGAACGAAATCTCGAATTCTCAGCCATACACGAGCAGACACGCGAAACCGATCATCGCCGTTAACTTTGATCCAAACTAACACAACGGGTAATCCTCTTGTTCTTTCGCTTCGCAAGCAAGACCGTAGCCTCAAATTTACTTCTCCCCCTCTCCATCCACGCATCTCGCTCTTTTTCCCTTTTCCGTAACGCGGCAGGGGGGCAGAGATATCCCGGACAGTCTATTAGAGGCGGTCACGTGTCGGTGGGGCGCGAGAAGGGCAAATTGCCGTAATTCTGGCCACCGACGTCTCTCTTCCTCGCCCTTCTCTTCTTCTACTTTTTTTCTGCAGTAAAAAAGGGAAAAAACAGACTGCGAAGCGTGAAATATGCACGGACACGTTGTATCGAAGGGTGCAGCGTTCTTGTAATTGATGTCGTTTATGAAAATATCGCGGCATGTCGCGTCGTTACGATGTAGCTGTGTGTATTAGCACTCGAGGGGATGTTAGGGCAGCGTGACGACGAGAGTTAATGGTGGTGAAATATGAGAAAGTGCGGTCACGGTCGCATCGCATCGAATAACTATTAAGCAGTGATTTAATAGCTATTATTTTTTACTCTGCGTATTTTGTAATATAAGTGGTTGATGTTTTTATGCATGGTGATATGAATGTATTCTTCATCGTCGTCGATTCTTATGCGCTTATTTATTTTGAATAATTTATGTAAGCAGCAGGGATAAGATTTTGAGGTACAACAAATTATAGTATACATTAGAAAACACGGTGAAAAAACATTTGTTTAAGCAAACAGTTTGAAAATTGATTGCTACTGAAACATTAATAGCATTACTCGATTGTTCAGGAAAAATATTAAGATTGCATGTGCTTAAATATTAAGTATTTATTTTGTTATAAACAATTTTAAAGCTATTACAAATTAAATTTTTACTTTAGAATTGTATCCCTTTTCACTTGCAACTTTCCAGAATTACTGCTTTCTACATTACGAACAAAAGCAATTTCTTATGTACCACTATTATTTGATTTTTCAAACAGGAAGCTTTGTGATGGTAAAAAAATTTTTGCTAAAACCATTTTAGCATGCAGCATGTTTTTAGACATAAGTTAACAAAAATACTATTTTTAGAAAATATCTGTGTGTGTGTGTGTGTGTGTAGGTGTATGTGTGTGGGTGCGTGCGTGCGTGCGTGCGTGCGTGCGTGCGAGCGAGCGTAAGTGTGTCTGTATGTGTATGTGAGTATTTGTGTGTGTGAGTGTATGTGTGTGTGTGTGTGTGTGTGTGTGTATGTGTGTGTATGTGTGCGTGCGTGCTTGCGTGCGTGCGAGCGATCGTGCATGTGTATGTATGTATGTGTCTGTGTGTGAGTGTGTGTGAGTGTGTGTGAGAGTGTGTGTGCGTGTGTGTGCATGTTTGACGATACATCATAAAATATACCTAATGTGATCAATTGTATGCATTACGCACTAAGATTAAAAGTACATAACCAAGTCGATAATTTTCACCTAAAATTTAGTAATGTCAACTTTACACGTCATTTTTAGATTAGCTTATTTACAGTGCAAATCTGCGCACGCATACACATACACACACGTATACATACTCACACACACACAATTACGCACAATCAGATACGCGCAAACAAGCATGCATACATGCATATTCCACACACGCACACATGTATATACCCACATGCACACATGTACATTCACAGACCCACAAACCCACGCACAACCACTCCCACACAATTCTACGGATCTTTTACAAAGCTTATACAAAACTTTCTCACAATCTCCTGCAACCCGTACGCTAAAGGTCAACCCTCGAAAAAAAGGCTTTCTCCAAAACGCAACTTCACCCAACTGAATCCAACGCAATCCTTTATCTCGAAAAGCCCGTACACCACCAGGCAACGCCAAAAAGGAAGCGAAAAAAATTTCCCACGTGGCGAGGCACGCTCGGCTCCAGTCATCCTCCACCTCCGCCTCCACCTCCACGAGGTACTAATACACGCACGCGTACGCGCCTCGAGGATCGCCGCGGTCTCATTGTTTCAGCGTCGCATAAAGGACCGGCACTCGACGCTGCGGGCACGTACGGAAAAAAAGGGGAGGGGGGAGCATCGAGAGCGGGCAATGCGCAAAATACACACCGACGCTGCGTTATATGGTGTATCGCAATAATGGTCACGCGCGCGCGTGCGAGCTCGATGAAGCTGGGAGGCGCTCGCCTGCCGTATGGACTTTCTGCGATTGTAGAGCTGCCGGTGGGATTTAAAGTTTAAAGGTGGCTTGGCGGTGGGTAGAGGGTGGCTTTTGTGAGGTATTTATATAGAGTGATTTTATCGGGGTTTTTTTGGGTATGATACGGTGGTGGTTATGGTGAATTTGTGTGACTGATGACAGTTAATGAACTTTACGTGGACTGGGTGAATTTTGATTAATGCCACAGTACTTTATTGAAGTTTTGAAGTGTCTTATTAAAGGGTTATAGTGACAGTAGAATGGTCCCGAAAATAATAATTATGTGTTTGATACGTAATTTGACTTGTATTCCCGGATAAAAAAATTTCGTTTGGCAAAAGTTTCGCGTTGCAGAAACTTATGCGGTGAGATACTTCGTAACTTATGCAGACCAACTCCTACGTCGGAAATTTATAACATATAATGCTTTGCAAAAATTTAGATAAAGGTATTTCAAATATTTTGAAACTAATAAAAATGTTATATTACTTATTAAAATGTTGACAGCAATTTCACAAAAGGTTTAAAGAACTTCACTCAAGAGAAAAACGAAAACAAAATTATGCTAAATAAAAGAACTTTTTTTAAATATAAATATAAATTAAAAAAAAATAAAGAATGAAAGAAAACGAATACAAATAATAATAATACAAAGAAAGAACATAATTATGACATTAAAATTATTATTTAATGATGAAAAAACCACTAGTTTCAGTAGTGGCGTCAATTGTGTACGCGAGCCACCGTCACAAAATTTGTAAGCTATTTTATGTTTCTAAAGCACGAATGCATAGATGCGAATTGTTATTTTATTTCAATGCTTGTTTCTCAGAGAGTATTGTGTAACTCTGGCCACTGCCTTACTACTGAACACTACAGATGATAGACATATTATCTAACGTACCGATGGTCGACTTTGCCTCCTATGTGTCTTTAAATATGCTGTACTTAATTGTTCTCGGGTGCGAATTCGCACCGAGCGGCTAATACGAATTAAATGATCTTTCGCTATGAACAGCGCGTGATTATACTTCGGATCAAGCATAATGATACCTACCTAGACGATACCTACACTATAATTCAATTCTACAATAACCTGTCATGTATTAAAAGAAACGTCCAGAAGCGGAATATTGATCAACGCACGAGATATCGAACATTCTTATTCCAATCGTCTCCAAAGTATCAGGATCACAGCAGTCAAGCACAAAGCGAACCAAGTATACAGTTTCCTTATAACGAAGCGCCCGCGAAATTCGTATGCACACCCACCCTCCTTGCAAGTTACACCCGGCTCCGGTGCCCGGGGGGCGCGGCTCTTACATACGCCGAGAGTTCGGGAGGGCACGTGACCCCGTTCAAAAGGGGACAACATATATGCGCATACTACGCTGCACCATTACCACGAGCGCACGCGTGCGCGCGACCCCCCGCCACTTGTGTCGCCTTTTGTCCGTCGGAGCAGCTCCGAGTTTCTTTTTTTCTCTTTCTCTTTGTAGGACGTACCTACGTGCCGCTGGTGAGCTTGTTTTTTCTTCGTAATGCGTGTATTGAACATTGTACATAGATTCAGAGGGGTAGAGATCGATTGCGTGTATTTACGTGGTGGTGAGTTTTCCGTGTTTCTGGAATTATGGAATTAAGGGTGATTTATGTATGTAGGTATATATGGGCGGTGGTGCGCGATTTTTATTGTGGGAATGCGACCGCTAATGAAGTTGTTATGGTGATAGGGTGGTATGGGAAATGTTTGTTGGCGATTTTTTGTTTTTTGGAGGGTGTTAATAGAATTTTATTATGTGAAAAGTTTGGGACATGATTGGGAGATGGTTTTTTCTTTATGATAGAAAATTGTAAGGTTGGTTTCCAAAGTACTTGATGAATTATGTGTGAAATATTAAAAAAATGATAGGAACGCAATGATAATAGTACACAATGAGAATCAGAAAAAAATTCTTTTTGATATAATCACCACACGAATATGTTCTGAGACTTACAGGATACACATGTCATACTTTTTTCATATGTGTATGTGTACATGTGCGTCTGTGTTCGTGTGTTTGTAAGTTAGATAGGTACAAATTAAATGAAAGTACAAATTTAAATTATTTTACAAAAAATATTAACACTCAAACCTCTTTCAGAATAATTAGACTTGGTTCTTGGTGTGTTCTGTCAGCAAAATTATAGACAAACGAAAACATATAACCTATCCTAAAAGTCCAAATAACCATGACATTTTCCAAATCACTTATACTACGGTAACTAAACCAATACGTACCGTGTTGCAATTTTTTATTTAAAAATCTAACTAATATTATTCTATTTATTTTATAACCAACCTGATTATAAAAGTTAGCTCATGAATTACCATATTACCTAATTAGATGATTGATTTGAGAAAATTATTATAAAATTTGAAAGTAATATTATCTATACGTATTTTCAGAATTAATGGCTGAAACTTATTTACAAGTTTTGTTGAAGTTTAAAGGATCAAAGTTCATTATTAGAATCTCTCAAGAGAACCCACGGAAACTGGATCACGGATTTTTATGAAACTTTGGGGATAATTGCCTGATACCTACAAAGGAAGCTCAATGCCCGTATTTTTATCAAATGGGGTCTTATACAGTGGATGAAGGTTTATTTATACATACAGCTCTACTTCAGGTTTTAGAGCCCATTGAATAAAATTACTGATATTTAGCTTAACACTTCTATACCAAATAACAATCCCCAAAGTTTCACCAGATCTTTTCTTATTTCTCTTATGTCGTTTCTAGACCTAAGCCTTAAGCTTTTAGGACGTTGAAGCGAGGAGCTGGTGTAGATGGTAAAAACTCACGATAAAGCGAAAAGTGGGGGTAACGCAAACACGGGCAAGCGAGTAGGAGTGAGGACTGCAAGAAACTTGAAGCTCGCTTCAACAGCCCCTCGCTTAAAGGTCTCGAAACGTCATTAAAGGGTCAAACAGCTTATACCTGTGTTCGACACTAAAACTAATTTAGATTTCAAACAATGCGCACACTCTTAAATAACTCAAGTGTTCGATTCACCCGGCGACCAAATAGGCCCGCTACTCTTCCCCGTATCGAGAACTGTCGCGGTAGGCGTTCGCCACACCCTCGTGCATGCTCGAGGACCTAGCAGCGTATATGATATGAAAAGCATCGACGCCAGCGCGCAATCGGAGGCGTATGTTCCCCGGGCGCTATTAAATAGCGCCACCGATACATATACTCGCGCACGTATGTTACGTGCATATACATTAGAGAGTTTCTCGTACTCTCGTCTGATGTAACACAAAAGTCCGATTGTTCGGCTGTTTACCGCCGCGCGAACTTGCGATACGTGCTGCGCGTGCATATACTACTACTGGGTTTCTCTTGACGAGAGCGGGGGAGAGTTTTGCATTTTTTCTCACGGTCGGGTAATCGATGATGTGTGGATGCGTGTGTTATTGTTTTTGAGAGGTGTAGGTTGATCGAGTCGTTTTTAGGGGATTTTTATACGATTAAAAGATTTGTCAGTAGGATTTTTATTGAAAAAATTAATATGTCTCATTTGGCGCAAATGATGTCTTCTACGGTGTAGAAATGAATGGTTTACGGCCTATAAAATTACATGATAAATGATTACTTCAGTTATAACTCATTAAATGATGTATTAGAGTGTACATTACATACAGACTGAATGACGTGTTGCGGTTCATGCACATAAGAATCGTCCACATTTTAATTGTCCACAATTTAGCATTGATCAATATATCTATATATAAGTTCACCAATGCTAAATTATGGACAAATGAAATGTGGACGATTCTTATGTACATGAACCGCAACACGTGTTCTGGATTAAAAGGCACATAAGTTGATCATTATTTAATAAAAATAATTTTTCCTTGAATAATTGGTGTATTTATTATTACTGGTAAAAGTATTGTTTTAAGAATACGTTCGTTGAAAGTAAAAACATTTTTTATTTTGTTCATATTACTCTATCAGAAAGTAAGCGCATTATTAGACAGAAATTATTTAATTTTTTATAAATTAGCTTAACGTTTTAGCTAGAAACCCATTTGAAACGACATGCTGACATAAAATGCTTTAAGAATAAATCGACCTGCATTACTGGTATTACAATCTGAATGTATTTGTGCAATAATAATTAATTTTTAGATCATTTTTAGCTATAATGAATTTATCAAAAAATTAATTAGCTAGTTAGCTGAACCTGTTTATTTTCATCTACTACATACCTTAATTTTGTTGTGCTAATAGTTCTGTTATTAATATGGTTTGAATAGAATTTCCTGAAATTCTCATGAACTTTGGTATATTTGTAATTGTAAAAGACACAACTGATTTAAAAAAAGAACAATTATTAGCTATCAGTATGATAAAATCAACTTTATATCTAGAAACAACATGAAAAATTGTTAAAATAAAGCTGAATCTTTGAAGACAGAATGTTTTTGGCTATTTTCATCGTAAGTTCAGTATACATATTTTGATATTCGATACAAAACAATGTAATGCTTACGTTAACGTTAAATGAATCTAAAGTAAGATCGTTTTCTCTACTACAACTTAAAATTTATGTCAAAGTAGATACTATTACCAAAGCACGCGCGCGTAAAATCAAAATATTCATACAGAAGCCCCGTTAATTTCGCGTATAAATATCTTCATTTAAAATGCAAAATCCTCCCGAAGCGCAAAAAGTCGAGAAAGAACGTCGTCGAAATATTATACTCTCGCTCTCGTCGTACGTGCGAGCGCGCGTCGTGTTTTACAACGTGTTCCCGGGGCCCGCGGCCTTTGAGGGATCTAAATTAAAACGCATTAAAACGTTGTTGCCGATATCGCGGACGCGCGCGCGCGCGCGGCTCGTTAAAGACGTCAGCGCGCCAAGTACATCACTCGACGGGAAATTATGAAAGGCCAAGGAGTATAAAACTCCGAACTTTATTAGTCAAATAATCGAATCTCGCGACGACGATGCGCCGCGCGTGTGTGTGTGCGAGAAAAAAAATCGATATCGATTTATCGCGTCTGAGCGTCGATATTACCACGCGATGTTTATGGTCGAGCTACGTGGTTATTTAAGTCTATTTTGTATAATTATGGAAGAATGATGATTTGTCTTTTTATTGTTGTAGTTTGGTCGTCTGTAGATGGCATAAAGCTGAATCTTGGTGATATGCAGTCATTGTAGTGCTGGGCTTCATAAATATTTTACTAATAGTCACTAAGAATAATAATTTTTGTTTAAAAAGAAACTTTAATATACTAGGAGTCCTTGGCGTACTTTGTGCCTCTTTTTATAAAAGTTTTATCCTATATTTCGCGCACTAGTGCTCAAGGAATCTTATTGACAAGTATCGTGCTTAAAAGATGGCCTAATTTGTCTTGAGCAGGTGTTATACGCAGTAGCCTGTTTGTATTTAATGAAGAAAAGTGATCTATCTAAACATTTTTGAGAGTTCTATTATTTCGTCACCACTAGAGGGCGCATGATAAAATCATTGTAATCTGTAATCAATGCAGTACATTATACTTTATGTAAGGTTTTGATATATCATAAATATTTTGTATCGTCACAATAATAAAACCGCTGCCAATTCATTGGCACTTAGCTTCGTCAAACTATATTAATTGTTACAATATAAAATTGTTTGTTCTAAAAAATTACTTTTAAATTGCTATATCTCTTTCTAAATAATACCTCAAAAAGGGTGTGATTTTTTATCATTGATGGTTTGATAAAAGATAATTTTTTACTCAAATTACAGAACGATATAGGTAATAATCCTTATCACAGCAATTTTTTCTCTGTACGTAATTTATTGAATTTTCTTAAATATTTAAATTAACTGTAATCAGATGTTAGAACGTAGATTCATAGAATTCCTAATTATCTAAAATTTTGTGAATGATTTGCCATCATACATTTACGAGATATAACCGTTTAAACTAAATATGACTCTTTTCGTGTATACAAAAGAAAGGAAAGAGTCTATCTAAAATTTGTGGTTGTAAAAGATAACTTTATGCTCTGTTCAATGCATTTACATTGATCATAATATTTATAACATACCAAAAAACTAAAAAAAAACTAAAACTCAAAAATCCTAAAATCGAAAAATTGTTATAAAAAAAAAGATCTGATGAATCTTAAACTTCTTTTTAATTTCGAATCTTCATTAAAAAATGAAAAAAATGAGCTCTGTTTGGTAAAAAAGGATCGTTCTATTCTCGAGTTATACTAAACCAAAAAAGAAATTTTTTAAAACACAACCTCATATATCTCAAAATATAAAGGGTGTTGTGATCTGGGCTTAGAACTTGTTCAAGAGATACTAAAGAGCAACCGTTTTGGAAAGTTACAGATCAAATGGTACCGAATTACTCCAGAATTTGCTACGGAATAAAAATCGATTTTTTTACAAAAAAGTACAATCGGCTAGCACTATCCTCGTAAATATTACACTTGTTTTGAGGGTAAGATAAAACGATTATCTGACTATCCACTTGCTATTTTTCCTAGATTTTTTTCTAGATTAAAAATCGTTTCCCAAATCCTTACATTTTACAATATCAACAATAAACCTTTTATAAAAAGACCTTCAAAAATTCAACATAAAACTTCCAGCATCGCTATGCAAAGGAAAACCAAAACCCACCTCTTACAAAAAAAATCCGTCTCGCGGGCTCCTCTCTACCAATAAGATATCAAACGAACGAGCCAACGACTTGCAGCATCAGCTCTCTCTCTCTCCCTCTCGTCTCCGCGTTATTATCATAGAAATGAGAGAGGATCGCAGCGCGGCGTCTAGCGCGCCTCTTAAATGGCTCGTAAATCAAAATGTTTAGGGGCGCCGCCGCCGCCGCCTGTCGTCGCGTCACAGGTGCGAAAACGTTATTATTTCAGCGCGGCATTCCTCCTCTCTCTCTCTCTCTCTCCTTTGCGCGTGTGTACAAGCCGACGCGACGCGATGGTCGTATATATACATGTGTGTGTGTTCGTAAGGGGGGGATTGGGGAGTTCGTAATGTGCGGCTGCTGATAGCCGCGCAGTGCCCGATTTTCTGCTCGGTGAAACGGCATAAGGGCCTGGTTACGTGAGCTGTGAGAGAGTACGAGTTTTGATTAGATTGCCCTTTTAGCGATCAGGCCAGCGCGGATGACCATAAAAGTCTGCACTTCCTTGTAGAAAATATATGCAGAGCTTTTGTATACGATTTTCGGCAGAATTTTCAGAACCTGCAGGGTTTTCTTCAGGTTTTTTTTATACGTGCTTCTCCAAGGTTTTTGCTTGCAGATTTGTCTGCATGGATATAACCCGTTTCTGCAGATAGATCTGCGAGCAAAAACCTTGTAGAAAAATTTGCCAGAAATCCTGCAGGTTTTGCGGAAAATCGTGCCAAAATTGTACAGGAAACGTTGAAAAAATCTGGCAGAAATTTTTACAGATTTTTTACATAAGGGTTATGTAAAAAATTTGTGATAACTTCCCTTTGATTATATAGTATGGCAAAAATTATGCAAATTCGTCCAAACTTTGTCAGTACAATATTATATTTATAATATCTATATTCGTACTGTGTTAATTAAAGCTATTGTATACCTACCTTGAAAACGTTTTTCTTATTATGGAGCTTTCGCTAAAGAATTGTCAGCCCGTTTGTTCCACTTTTTTTCAAAATTTTCATTTTATGAGTCGCTGTACTTATAGGGGTTATTTATTTTAACAAAAATTACACATAACTTATATTTCAAGACATATACTCGATAGTACTAAAAATAGCTGATTTTAGCGATCACCGAGGCTTTTCCAAGGTGATGGGGAGTCACTTTTATCATTCAATTTTTCATTTAGAGAAAATATTTCTCTGTGACGTTATTTTTTTTATTAGGGTACCGATATTTCAGACCAATATTTATTAAAAACTGAAAATTATATTAAAAAGTGGATCCACTAGACTTGTCGCTGCCGGGTGGGTTTATGTCTTAAAATCTGTTAGAGCTCTCAGAAAATGAAATTCAATGAAATTTTAAATAATAAACACGTACAAATAAAAATGTTTCATTTGTAATTATGATTTTAAAGTTAATTTCTTGTGTTAGCTGTGTTAGTTACGAAATGTATGAATTAGCTGCGTGAAACTGAACCTTAAGAAATCGAGATGCGCATTGAGGAAAAAGTACGTCATTATAGCTAGAAATTGAGAAAAGGTAAGAAAGTCAGTTCAAATTAGTATGTTACGTAGATTATAGTTTTACATTAAAAATTCACATCAATACATTCGTTTCTTTAGTGGATTTGATAAACATATATTACGTTGATTAGGAGTTACTTATTAAAATTTCTTGTGTAATATAATACACCTTATTTTGTACTTATTTCAGTATGAAAATATCAATTCGATTAAGTACAACAAAATCTAAATATATTTACTAACCACGATAATTAAATACTAACTATACAATCCACAACTACTTATTCGAAGCTAACACAATGCACGACCCTCGACAAAAAAACCCTCCTATTCGACACAAATTCTTCACACTAACCACACAAAACCGACAAAAAAAGAAAACCCCCTCAAATTCGAGCCAATAATCCCTCCGTATTCTCCCACTCCATCCAACCGCGACATTTGTCACTTACCAGCCATCGAGAAACACCCGCGCGCACAAAAAAAAAGAGAGAAGGCTCGACAGCGAGTACATAAAGAAAGCAGGACGATAGCAATCTCACCGTTTCTAACGCACATAGATATACGCGAAGCGAAGGTGTTTACTTTGGCGGCCGCGCGCATATACACACAGTAGCAGCGGAGGATTGACGTGTGAAAGCCGTCCATTTACGTATATACGTATGTGGCTTTTCCCTTTCTCCCTCTCGCTATCTCTCTCGCTCTTACATGCCACCATTTGATATACCACCACCTCGTTTTATTATTGTCGACGTGGTGACAGTCGCGAGTGACGCGCGCAAAAGTCGTACGCGTATGGCGCGTAGCGCTTTTATAAGCGCCGCTGTGGCTATGTGGTGGTGTCAAGTGCTTTATCGCGCGCTTCGATCGAGGCTGTAATTACGCTTGGAAGGGGGGAGAGGTGAGGTTATGGTGGAACATATTTTTTTGGAGAATGGATGGTATGGATGTCGCGTGGAATTTGTCGCTGTGGGGCGATCGTGTAATGGGAATTAGCGAATTAGTAGGATTGCCGTGTTGCGAGTACAGTGTAAGCGGTGGAGATCTGGCGAGAGAATGTTGCTGTAAAATGTGATGATTTGTTAAATTGGGATTTAATACTGAAGGAATTTTTGACAAGAGACAAGTCATTTTCATTAAGAACGTTAAAAATGGTTATAAACTAGTCTAAAAATAGATTTATCTTGCCTCGAAATAGTAATCTTTAGTCGGGATGGGGTTTATCGAAAAAATCAGTATAAATCGATTATTTGAACGTGGTAGGTACTTTCTACACACTACCAGCGTTTTTTTTTAATTTTTAGCATTAATTCCCTATTTTTCTTATCCGAAAAACGTATTTTAATTCTAACATTATTTAAATGTATAAAATTTTATGATAATAACTAATATTGAATTTTGCGGTTAGAAATGTAAAAATTTGATATGATAGATACTACTTAATTATATTACAATAGACGAAATCATGATAGATTAGGTATATTTTTAAAAAATAAACGCTGCAATAGTATTATAAATAATTCGAAAAATAGTGCCATTATAATAACTAATTTATTAAATTTCTATAGTAAATAAATATTCTAACTTTTTAAATTTAAATATTTATAGTATTTGCGCTGTTATCAGAGAACCAAAGCAGATTCTATTTTTAGATCAGTAAATGGCATGTCTGTGAATAAAATCCTCAAAAAATCATCTAGGTTTCCAGTCGCGATGAAACGTTTTTTTTTCAGAATATTAGAGTATTTAATGGAGTAAAGAAATTCACTTTTGGATATCAACCGATTTATTATGCATTTTGGACCTTGTAAAAATAGTTTAACGTAAAACAGAAGTTAAACTAAATTTTGACTGGGAAATAAGTAGCAAAAATGTTCACTTATAAGTGAGAGAAACAGAAGGTAGTGTAATAAAATCCTTGTAATATCGTCGCAAACAATAGTATAAATATCTCTAATACCAATGTTTCTTCTTCGTAATCTTGTAAATTAGCTTTCTCAAATAGATTCTTCAAGTTATGATGCAAAAATATTATCAAAAATCTAGTAGTTTAAAATATCTAAAGGTCAGCTGTCGTATCGTTTATTCCATTAAATGATCCGAAAATGGGAGAAAAGTATTTCGTGTCAACCAAAAAACTAGTTGTATTCATCATAGTCGTTAACTAGTGTCCAGCTCCTTTTTATCGGCAACATTGCTTATAGTGTTATTTCTCACCGATGTCACGTTTACAAAAATGGTAAGTTATGATGATCAATTTTGCTGGGTATTGCTGAAATGCTTAAGAGAATGCCGGAGCCAAATGAAAATTCCTGTATCGTGTTTTTCGTTATTTCAACTCAACTGTATGTTTTCATTAATTATCTCGGTTATCCGATATTCGTAATACCTTAAGAAACACCGAAGGACTGAGATAATCAATAAAAATTAAAAATTGAACATGAATAATGGAAAATACGAAAATATCGGTACGTACAGAATATCTTACTGGCGCCGACATTCCCTTAACATGTTATTAGCTTTCGGAACTGACTCTTACTTATTAACATAATTTAACCTTGAAATTGATATTAGTATACATATTGTAGGTAATGAACCTAGATTCTACTGTACAGACGAGACCCTAGAGAGAAAATTCATTTTATAATTGGTCCAATGATTGCCTTAAGAACTGTTTCTTAAGAAAATAATATTTAGCATATAATATTAACAATCCTTCCTGTAACAAATAAAAACCAAATAAGAGTTTTCTGCATTATCGGTGCCCGGAAGAGTCTTGGAATCCCTTTCCCCGCGTCACCGATTCTCCGATACTGCTCTCAAGACGCCAAAAAGTCGTAACCCAACGCCAACTGCCTCTACGAACCCTTCCAACGAGAGAAAGAGAGAGAGGAGTATTCTGAAGATGACAAATGGAGAGCAGCAGAAATTGTCGTACTCTTACTCTCCGAAAACGATTAATTAGCTTTGTCTGGATTTTTGTCAGGATGAGTGATAATGTGGATCTCTTTTTCGGTTGTCGCTTCGAGCTGTGACCGGAAATTCTCGCGATTTGCATCAATTGTGCTGGTTATCTAAATGCGAATAGAAAAGAGAAAGTTTATTTATGTTTTTTTGTAGTGTATCGCACCTCCGGAACGAGGCTATGACAACTCAAAATTGTGATTTTATGTAAAACCAAGCATGTAATTTTATTGTATTATAGTTTGTCAATCTTTGTAACCTATTTTCGAAGTACATATTAGTTTTCTCAACATGTGCATGAAAAAGACCCTTTTCCTTGATGGTAAAACGAATGGAACCTTGGGCATTACGAGCGTCTTTGGCGGAGCGGGAGAGAATGATTCCCTCCCGCTCCTGAAAATCTCTGAAAATAATGTCAAAATTTTATATTTTCCAAAATTTGAACTAAAATTTTGAAAAAAATTCAACAATTTGAACTAAGATTTTGAAAAAATTCCAAAAATTTGAAAAAACTGTCCATTTAGGAAAATATTCAAAATTTAAAAACAATTAATTATTTTGAAAAGGATTCAAAATTTATAAAAAAATGTTTTTTCTTATTTCGTAGGTCTGGTAGGCGACTCGATATACCCATTTCCCCATTCCCTTTGCATACATGAAAAGACCCTATTCACTCTTGGTAAAAAAAAAATACGATGTGTACACGGGTGGAAAGGGATTTTTTAGACTCGGATGACGATTAGATTACTCATGTACGTCTCGGGCGTCTTCGGCGCCCTCGAGTTCTACTCGTGGTCAATCATCATCCTCGCTTAGAAAAAGCGAATGTACTATTAAAGAATGTTGAGTTGTCAGTCTTGTTCTGGAGGTGCAATGTGATCAATTATCCTAAATTCTATATTATACAATCTGTGTACATTTTATTACTTTACGAACAAAATATTCCAACTTCTTATATTAACAAATTAGTAGAGTAAATTCATTTTAGCACAAGAAAGTCATAATAGTAAAAAATAAAAAAGGATTATGCACTAACCACATTTAACAATGTTTTTTTACGGTGATTAATGAACGCCAAGAAATGTTCAATCAAAATTTAAACGAGCGTTTAACTTTTTCTTTCGAAATTCCTAATTAATTTAATGAACAATGCGATTGTCGTAGCAATCCGAAGAAAATTAAGCCGTTAGCGCATTCTTTCGGCGACTAACGCGATGCGATACTCGGTAAAATTTCATAGAAAGCTGCTTCGTAGCAAACCGGTAAGGACAATTCTGCAAAATCGAAACTAGCGCATAAAAAACTACCCGATAAACTGGAGTGAAACTCGTTGAAAGCTACTAATAGGTAAACCATTTTTTTCCGAAATTACATCCGTTTTAGGTACGCACTCGTTCCGCGAATGGCTTCCGATGCGTGATGAAGAAATAATTGATTTCGTGAACTATCATACGTACGATTGTTAATCATATACTAACGATTATTATAAATATTTATAAATGATCAAATTAAAATAATGATATTCCTACTTATAGTAGCAACCTAACATTTAGAGTTAAGTAAGATTTCTGCTCATTTTTGACAATTTTCATAAATGACAAATATAACCTATTTTTTCTAAACTTCATATGTAAAAAATGTATATTATTATATTTACTTGCTTTTATATAGATAATATCATGTTTAACCATTTAGCGCGAGTTTGAAGACTTAAACTAATTCTTTTCGGTCAATGATTCCATTGAACCTGAAAAATTGAACATGAAATTCTCTTGACATAAAAGAAATTGATCTTCAACTTGAAATTATTTATGCTAAAAAATTGTTTAAAACCGTTATATTTAATATTATAAATAATTTTGTTTAAATTTGTATTTATTTAAAAATAACCTGCTAGAAAATTATTCAGTTTTCTTGATGCCCTCGATTATTTACCATGGTGAATAAGATAGATCTACATAGTTGTAGATTATTTTCCGACGAATACTTTAAAATAATTAATTAGTAACAAGGTTGAACAAATTTTTCTATTGCAAGGAATAATGTGTTGTCCTGCAGTTTCATGTTTATTATAAAATCATCCTTAATGTAAATGAAATCGCAGGATAACAGACAATACTTCATTTACAATATACAAGTTGAAAAACGTTCACCAAATTTGTCGCTCACTGCACCAAACCAAATATAAACTCGCACAAAATGAAGAAACGATGTATCCGCAACAATCGCGCACAGCTCATTTCCAAGACTCTCTCGCGCGTAAAAGAATCGCGTCGTCGCAACCGAACCAATTTAGACATACCGAGGTAGATCTTTCCTCGCTCGCCCTCCCTCAACAAATTGGCAAAATAAATCTCGGTCGCCGCGATATCATGCTTTGCGCTCTTGCTCTTGCTCTTGCTCTTGCTCTTGCTCTTGCCTCTACCACCACCACCACCACAAATTTCGCGTCATTGTTCGATAAATCACCGCGAGTCGCGATCTTTGCGCCGCAGTATTTCATCCTCGTCGTTCTACCCCTTTTTTACGCCGGCGAGCTCTTCTTCTTCTTCTTCTCCTTCTTCTTCTTCGTCTTGTGCTGGGCTCTTATTTTCCCTTGTTCTCTACATTCGGTCTTTTCTTTTGGATGCACAGCTATGGTCTTGAGAACATTCACCGGAAAATTGGATTTCTTCTCGTTTTCATGAATTTGAGATTGTAAGTTAATTTTGGTTTGCTTTATACGTGGTTATAATTTTATCATGAAGCTTCAAGTTCCGGATTCCGTGACCTTGTCTAATCCAGTATTTCGATAGTCTTGAATAGTGGTTTGTTTTATAAAAAAGATAGAGTTGTTCCCACTTTGTCTAGTATAAGCAATATTTTTAGTGCTAAAGAATGACCTAATATTGTCTTGTTTCAAAGAAAACTTTTAGTTACAATATATAACCTCCATTTTCCAATAATTAAACATTTTTTCAAATACCAAACAATCTTAAGTGATTTATTTTATTACTTTATTATATTTCTTATTTTTATATATATTATTATAATAAGCGTGAGATAGTAGGAATCTGTAGACGATAACTAACTTCTTCTAATATAGGATCCGTTTTTAAAAACTATTACGTAATGTAAAAGAATAATATAAGTAATACGTAAGAATCTAGTGGTTTTTATAGTGGTTAACCCTTTAAGGCCCAGACGCCCTATATAGGGCATGTATGTTCGAAACCTCATCAAAAATCGATAGTCAATACAAAACATTCCCAAAGCACGCAAATGTTATTTGGGTGAAGAGAAATTTAATGATACCGGTAGAATAAAAAACTAACTCAATTGCCAAAAGAAAACTCAATTGAAACGTGCACGAAGGAAAGCTCTCCCAATAAATATAGTATTGATAATCTGGTGTCACGTAGGAAGAAAATTTTGAGGTTTTACAGTTGTAAAATTACAAATATTATCAAGTATTTGTAGTACAGAAATTTTAGAATGGTTACTTATAAAGAAAAAATTTTTATTGGCTCATAAAAAGATATTTCGAGTTTAACTCGGGTTGATTCCCTCAAGAAAAAGGGCCCATTCACAAAAATTACGGACGCTACGCTTCATTTTTAGCTATCAGTGATTGATCTTCAAAGTTTTAGAAAATTTCGGGATCAACAATTCTGATATACTCCTTGCTAGTCGCTTAAATTGAAAATTAATATTAATTATACACACAACCTATGTATTTTTCTGGATTACAACGAAAAAAAACGTTAATAAACATTTATTAAGTTCGGTATACTAGTTCCTCTGCAATTATGTAACAAGCAAACCAACAAATAAATGATATAAAAGTGAAAAAATATCGACAAAATTTTTCTTGATAAATTTATAGAAATGTATATATATTTTTAAAGTACGTATAATTTCCTTTTTACTTTCAAATCATATAAATATTTATGTTTAAGCAAAAATACGATTTTTTTAGGTATTACAAATGTGACCTAACTTATAAATAGGCAATGTTTTGGAGGCAATTAGTTACTGCTCAGTAAATATTTTAGTTTTACCAATTTTTTTTTATTTTAACCAATTTTAAATAATTTAAAAAAATGTTTGACATAACTTTTATCTTGTTTTTTATCTTTACAAAACTCATATTTAGGGAGTAATAAATTAACTTAGAGAAAATGATATGCTAAATAATTTTGCACCTTTGATTTTCATTTTGTTATCCTCATAGTATAATAAGAAAATTAAATTTCTCACAAATTAATCATCTATCCTCAAATTCGTAAACTAATTTTCACTGCTGATAAGGCACACTTTTATATAGGAAAACTTGAATAACGTAGATGGTAAGAGCTTCTAAGAGCATTTACCGCAGATGGTAACTCAAATGATACATGCACAGATGGTAACCGGTTGTTGTACAGTTCTGCATTACGGCTTCTACTTGTAGTTTGATAAGTGGCGCTGCTGGCGCAATATTCTAGCAGATTTACCGCAGATGGTAACTCAAATGATACATACGCAGATGGTAACCAGTTGTTGCAGAGTCCTGTATTATGGCTTCTACTCGTCGTTTGTTGAGTGGCGCTCCTGGTGTAATATTTCAGCAGATTTGCTTGCAAACATTTCAACGATGTCGATAAACTTTAAAAGGATTACTTTAAAAAGTGCTCGAATTTGAATTATCTGTTTCCAATATAAATCTAAGATTCATGTAATACTTTAATGTAGTTATTAAGATCTATTTAAAGCACCTTTTAAATTATTAAGAGCAGTTGAATGATAACACATAACGTTTTTCGAACTTTTTTAAAAGAGAAGTTATAAATACGTCTGAAAAACGTTGGTAAAACGTCCCAATGTCCGGAGATTCGTTCCACATAAGACGTTGTAAAACCGTTTTTAAAACGTTTAAAAAACACTCCATGGTCTCTTGAATGGTAATAATTTAATCGGTTTAAACCTTTTTAAAACGTTTCGATTAAAACGTTTGATAAAGGTTTGAAAATGGTTCCCAAATGGTTTGAAAAAGACTAGCATAGAATATATCGAAGAAAATTGTTTAAATAGAATTTGATGCGACAAATATTACCGAATTTGAATGTATCACCCAGATGGTACTTCGAAAATTGGTAATATTTGTAGCATCAAATTCTATTTAAACAATTTTTTTCGATATATTCTATGCTAGTATTTTTTCAAACCATTTTAAAACCTGTTTCAATCGTTTCAAAAACGGTTTTACAACGTCTTATGTGGAACTAATTTGCGGACATTGAGACGTTTTACCAACGTTTTTCAGACGTATTTAAAACTTTGCTTTTCTACGTTTGAAGGTTTGAACTCTATAGTTTTTAAAACGCTATGTATTATGAGGGAAACATTTTTCCCTTAAAAAAGTTACTTAACAAGGTTAGTTTTAATAATATTTATTTAATTTTAGTATCTCAAGTCTCATTTTTAATTTAAACCATACAAAATGTGCCTTTGTTGCCGCTATCTTCGTACCCGCGAACCTTATATTAAACTCCCAATTATGAACAATTTGTAAATAATATACCTGGCCTGGCTTAAATATTAATAATGAACAGAAGGTTACAAAAGGTTACGAAGGTTATATGTTTAAGGCCTCACTCGAACTTCTCATTTGAAGCTAGGTACTTAAACATTTTTTAAACAAAATATAGCACATGTTGCTCAGACATTTTTTAATGAATTAATGTACAATTTTTAAATATTATTTATGACATGTATTACGTACCTTGGAGGGACTGAGAACATTTTCAAAAACTTCCGTTTAACGAAGCAGGTCTGGGTTTAATTATGACGAAATTCTTTTGTGAGTACATACATAAAAATGGTTAATTTTAAAAGCAATTATTCTGAAAAAATTTTAACTGCAATACTTGGTAATACCTTTATATATTTATTGATGAAATCTCAAAATTGGTCCTACTATTAGTAATATTATTCAAAGTAATGGTCTTTATAGATATGACCACTAATATATACAATAATTGAAGCCCAGAGCTAAAAATGTAATGAATTATTGCAAAAATTGGAAAATTGTATTCAAATTCAATTCAAATTTTAATCTACTCGTAGTACAAAATAAATTAAAGTAATTACTTGCTTTTCACTAATTTAAGTGACCACAGCCATGATGACAGTTCGTTTGAACAATATAATTAATAAATAAACTTATATGAACCATCCCTAATTGCTTGTATAGAATATTTAAGATAATTTTATTTTGGAATAAAAGCTGTGCATCGATCTCAACCACTGCTAATTTAAATTGCATATGATAAGATATATAAACTTGACTTTTAAATTACATAAGAATCCATGTTACACATGAGCACTAATAATTGTTCTGTATTTTGCAAGCTTTTACCCCCTTCCTCAACTAAAAATCTGTACGATACTGGTTATAATAGTGTGCATAAATTAGTACGGTAGTACTATTTGCGTATTTTATTATATTTATTAGGAATTAATAATAAATGAAGGTTAATTTATTTATTTAAATATTTATCTATTTATTTATTTATAATTGCATTATAATAGATTGATTACCTAATTAATTATATCTATAGCAGAATCAAAATACAAATAATTGCAACTAATTGATTACTTAATCACCTTACAATACTATAATATGAGCGGTTTATAATTAATTAATTTATTCATTGATTTATTGATTAATCAATTAATTAATTAATTATAAGTATTACAGAATCGAAATACAAATAATTCCAAGATCCTAATAATTGTGAAAAACAAAATATAATAAAAAAGAACTTTAAGCATTTTTTATCTGCGTTCCACAAATTGTACTACAAACAATACCTACACCATTACAATTATTACAAACAACGTTCGAACTGTTCGACTAAACGAAGGATCGATCGTCCGCCGCCGCGTTCACGCATCACTCAAAGTAAACATACACGCACACTCCAGGGCAGCTAAGCATGGCGAGGAGCCGTAAGCGAGGCAAGAAATTCGACACTTATCAAATATGCGTGACGGTCATCGAGGCGAAGCACCTCGAGCAAAACACCAATCCGATGGTGGTCGTGAGGGTCGGCAACCGGAAGAAGAAAACGGCCGTACGCAAGAGCACGGATAATCCCTACTACAACGAGGTTCGTGGCAGTGGAGAGAAGAACTTTTCGAGGTTAAGGGGCTTAAGTTAACGCACGCGCGCGAGAGAGAGAGAACGCTCGTAACGAGAGGCTCTCGTTAGTGTATACGTTCTCGCGAACTGGCATACTGTGGTACTAATGAAACCGTGAGTTGGAGAAAGGGGTGGACTGAGAATGCCGGATCTTTGATTTTATTAGGGGAGGTTGCGCTAATTTAAAAAAGAGTTTCGGCAGATTGTTAATTCTTATAGTTGTATTGGTGGTAAGATTTATGCCGAAGGTTTAGGAGTGTATATGGAAGCTTTAATTTTAAACAATGGTATTTTATAATGTAATGAGGTTGAAATACTGTGCAAACTGTTTTTTAATAAAGTACAAAAGTTTTTACGTGTATTTACCAACATTTCTCTAGCGATTATTTTTAACACATTTTGGGATTGTTGTTCTACGTTTATTTCCTCAGTTTTCATTGCATCTCGTGTAATAGTTTCGAAGTATCTATTATTTCAATCGTTAGATGTCACCTATGAACAGTATTTTGTCAGAATTTAAAATTATTTTCAAATTCAACATAAAATAAAAAAGAATATGATCTTGTAAAAAACGTTCAATCCAACAGAATTTTTAGTATAATCTACAAATTTGGTTTTAATGAAACTTTAATATCTTTTTATTATTATTTGACATAAAAATAATGATTCAAAGAAAGAACCATACCTAGTTTGGGCCCAGAGTGAGCAGATAGGAGACATATTAATCGATAGGAGAGTACTTGAGAAGTACGAAGCACAAGGTTTTAATTGCCTAGTGGAACTCTGATGACTTTTGAAGCTAATTTTTCTCTCTCCGTCTTCTAACACGGGGGCGTGGCAACTATATATAGTACACATAATTTCAGGCTTGTCTGTGCCATGTTGATGTCTGAATCAATCACGTTCGAGAATTTCCGGGCCTCGTCTGGTTTAGCTCTAATTCGCTAGAGGGCGAGTGCTCGGTGTCAGATCCCAATAGCTTACATAGAAAGTTAGAAGTATGAGTGATGCAGCAGTATATACATAAATTAACAAGAGATACTAATTGCTTCTAATTATGCCAATGATTTTATATATGACTAGACAAGTGATGGACCGAGCATAGTCATGATAAAAAACTTTGAACAGCTGTAGTATCGAAGAAAGTTAGGTCATGAGGTTGAGTTTGTCAAATTTTTTCATGTTCCTTAAGTGCCCTATCACCCTAACAATGTTTTAAAACTGTCTCGGGGGCCCAACTGATATAGAAAACTGGGCATAGTTATTTCCTTCTATAAAAATATGTTTTCAAAAATACGGCATTAACCCTTTTATTCTCCAATAATTTTGTAAAAATCGGATTTCGTCTATCAAAATTTATTATAAAAACAATAATTCGATCAAAAAGCGATCTCTAGTTAATGAAGTGTATTCTCAGGATATACTAGAATGCAACTATACCTTAAAGTTCTACATAGATTACATAGGAATTTCATAAGTGCAATATATTTTTATGTGCCAAATGTATTACATGGCAACAATGTGAAGTAAAGGGTTAATAGATTTCAGATTATTTACAAAAAATAATATCAAAGGTGAATCAAAGGTTTGGATAATAAAGAAACTAAGAAAATATTCAATCAGAAGTTATAAAAGGCGAACTCAATTAATATATAATTTACTTGTTGCTAATGCTTTGTTCTGCTTATTTTTAAGTGCAACTTATTTTATTTTTGTATAAGAATTATAATAAAATTACACATTTCGTATTATTTTATTGAATATTTCAATAAAATATAATTTCTTACTATATTACAGCAGGATGTTTATTTTAATCAATTGATAGTGTAAGAAACTCAAATTGCATAGTAAAATTTTTCAATTAACTGCTTCAACTAAATTCAAAGTTCTTTCAAAATATTAAGCACTTGACATGTAAATTATTTCTTATTTAAAGTTTGCATATACGATTTACTATATTTTTCGCCGTATTGTAAACAAGAACATCTGAATTTCTAATGTTCAAGCAATTACTGTTAGATATAAAATTTTACTTACATGAAATTCAAATTTGTATCTGAATTTTCGTTTTTTATATTGAAAGGCGGCGGAATTTAAACTCCTGCCAGTTTGTCGGGGGCCCCCTTAAAATATCGGAAAGCTATTTATTCGAAATGCCAAAATATCGGAATATTCAAAATTCGGATATTCAAAAAATCGGAAAGTTAAAAGATAAGATTTAAAAAATTCGGAAAATATTTTTACTGAGTGTTAAAAATTCGGAAAATTAAACCTCGGACGTATCAAAAAGCGGAAAGATAGGATTCGGAAAATTAAAGATCGGATCACTAAAAAAGTTGAAATTAGATATTCGGCATGCCGGAAATTCGGAAAATTAAATGGCGTGACACGTCGTAGTGAAAGTGCATTCTGCAGGGAATCTAACGTTAAGGTGATATTCAATCTAACGTTAAGGTGATGCTAAACCGCCTGTCACCGTCAAATACGGGGAACCACTTATTTCATTCAATTTTCAATTTTGAGAAAATATCTCTATGGTAAGTTGTTGTTTTTGATTAGGACAATAACGTTTCATAAAGATATTTGCAAAAAATTGAAAATTAAATGCGAACAGTGGTTCCTCGCATTTATTGGTTACAAATGGCTTTAGCATCACCTTAAAATAGCATTTTATCGGTAGCGGCACCTGTCCAAAGTTCAAAAACACGATATATATATATCTACTGGGAATCGACAGCATTACCTTCACCCCTCTTATTATAAAAGAATTGCTGTTAGTATGGTTCAAATGAAACTATGTTCTCTCATATCTTCTCAATGTAGACTACTTCCCAAATCTAGTCATTTCATTTATTTTTACATGAGCCTTTTGGCGCTAGTATGCCGTTAACAAGGCGAATATGCCAATTTAGAGTTAGATTCCCTGTAGAATGCATACTTTCAGTACAACGTGTAACGTCATTAATTTTGCCGAATTTCCGGCATTACGAATATCTAATTTCAACTTTTTTAGTGATCCGATCTTTACTTTTCCGAATCCTATCTTTCCGCTTTTTGATATGTCCGAGCTTTAATTTTCCGAATTTTTAACACTCAGTAATAATATTTTCCGAATTTTTTAAATCCTATTTTTCAACTTTCCGATTTTTTGATTATCCGAATTTTGAATATTCCGATATTTTGGCATTCCGAATAAATAGCTTTCCGATATTTTAAGGGGGCCCCTATTATGTAAAACAATAATATTTCCTTGTATATGAACAATAAACATATAATAAATTGTAAATCATCCTAATTTTTAATTTATGTTTATAACAAATACTCTATGTTTATTTGATAATATGTAAAAAAATCGTCTACATTTTATAAAAGGTGTCGTTTTAATTATTATTATTTGCTTTCTTCCGTGAGATATGGGTGTAAAATTATTTTTAAAGGTCGAATTAAATTTTGAAGATGATATGTGAAAAATACTGAATACCATTTTGTAACTTAAAGTTTGTTCTGCTGTAAACCTTAAATCTCTTATGGAGGTTCAGTAGTATTGAAATAATTAAAGAATGTTTTAAGTGGGTGTTCAAATCTTTAAGGGTGTTTTACTTTTAAAAAACTTGAAAATAAAGTTGTTATTAAAAAATAATTAGTATCTACATTGTTTATTTAACCATCTTTGCATTACCCATGACGCTCTGCTGCACTTGTTATTTTATATACGGTCTATAGCAGATCTAATTTTTATCTAGCACAACCAAATACATTTTGTTTTAATTTTCATATAATTATATAGTCGATGAACTATAAATTGTCAACCTACTAACTACCGACAATATGGAGCATATTGGAAAATATGCTACGATTTTTACGTATCTTAATCGATATTACACTGATAGTTAATTAACAGTACTTAACAATTACATTAATAATTAATTAACAATAATTAACAATTACATTGATAGTTAATTAACAATACTTAACAATTATTACATTGATAGTTAATTAACAATATTTAACAATTACATTGATAGTTAATTAACAATACTTAACAATTACACTGATAGTTCATTAACAAACTTAATAATTAATAATTAATAATAACTGTTCTTAACAGTTAAGGGAACAAGCAACTTTTAAACCCTAAATCGAACAATAATTAAACTATGATTAATGGTAAAACTCGTTTACCCACATACTTAAGGTAGTGTACATGCATCCATGAACAGCGGAGCCTGCTTATAACCAAATTTCACTCACCACGCAATTCTTATGGCAATTTTTATCAAATTACCTAAAAACTACGGAACTTCATTTGTATCAAAATCTAGAGAATTAATATCTAAGAAGTCGTGCTTTACAGTAACAAAATTCGTTTGTTTTAATGAATTATAGAATATTAAGTCATCATTTTTTTTAAATTTGCTTGCTTAAAATAGTTTTATTTTTCTTCGTCGTAGCATACAAGATTCTCTAGTACCAAAGCACATCACAGTCACGATAAAGTGAAATGTATTTTCTATAAACGTTCATTACGATCCTCTGCAAAAGACTGATAACGAATCAAACTGATACTCATCTCTCGTGCACGTCTCCTCCTTCGCAGTACTTCGTGTTCGACCTGACGTGCAGCATGGACGCACTACTGAACACGCGTCTCGAGCTCGCGGTCTATCTGTGCGGTCGCCTCAAGCGCTCCAAGTTCCACGGCAACATCGTCTTCGAGGTCGCCACCGTCTGGGATCAGCCCGGTACGTTTATACATCGCTCTCGCACTTATATATTCTCACATTTTTTTTTTTTTTTTTAATTAACGTCGCCATGTTTGTGCTCCCATGTGGTGCTAATCGACGACGGGGGTCTGCGGTGTGTTTGTAAACAAAGCACATGTAATTTTTACAGAGGTGCTTGTATCAATCGGCAGAGACTAGGATTCGAACCCGGGTCACCGGCGTGGGAATCCCACACTCTACCGACTGAGCCACCGTAGGCCCCGTATATTCTCACATACTTGCATTCAGAGAAGTATTTAGTGTTATAAGATTGCCAGTGAATATACTGTGCAACTTTAATTGTCACATAAAAAACGGAGCAATAATCACTCTGTGTTGGGAAAAATCTGACCAACTCCGATGTAAAAAGTGCTCAAATATGAAATGAACCCAAATTAAAGCAAATTTTGCCTTTTTTGGATCGATATTTGCTTGGGTGATAGGCAAAAAGAAGTTGGACAATAATTACCCCAAAACCATATTAATACTGAAAACTGAAATTATAGTAATGTTTTATTTACAATATGTTTATAATATTTTATTAATGAAAACTGAAATTATAAATTATTGATAAATTATAGACATAAATAACATAAGTATTAGACATAAATATTACGAATACTGCTTACGGATAGTCAGTACATGTGTACAACCGTTATAAGTATAAATACACATCCATAACCTTTTAGGTATACGAAATTGCGATATAATGTTAGAACGCTTTATTTACATATTTATTTAATTATACTTGTGTTATTCAGAATATTTGCTGATATAATAGCTATATCAATTAATTGAGGGAATGCGCGGTCAAATGGTATAACCCGAAAAATTGAAAAATTGCGATTTGAGAAATATGAGAAAAATGTAAAAAACTATGTTAGTAAAGATTTATACTACTACAACTTTATACATATTCGAAGAACTTTATGGGAACTACTGTGATATGCGATAACTAAAAAAAATAAATAAAAACTAGGCTGAACAATTACAAGTGAAAATTCGAATTATACCGTGTTTTATAGATCGAGTCCATTTCTTGTTGTTATACCGATTTTATTGTAGCAAAAGTATTTTTTATGAAGAATATTGATCATTTAGGTACATATGATATTTATGTATTTATTTATTTGCTTATTTATTTATACACGAGACGAACCCTTTTACATTTTTATTCATATTTTTTAACTTAGCATATTTATCATGATATAATATGTTATATTATTATTTTTTATATTTATTATATACATTTTTATAAGAAAAAAATATTTTTGGTGTATTTCAAGTTGCTGACTCTTTTTATGCAATCTCTGAAAACATGGTATAACTCGACTTATACCGTTTTACCGCGCATCCCCTCGTTTGCTTTATAAGCAGAGTTAATTATAACACAATTTTGGGGCAAGTATTTCACGACTTTTTTTACTATTCATCTAAACGAATATCGCTCCAAAAAAGGCAAAATTTGTTTATGCTTTGGTGCACACTTGAGCACTATTTAAGCAACGTAGAAGCAAAGCGTTGATGATTGCTTGAAGGATAAGACTATACATAGACAACATTTATTTAGTACAGACTTAAGAATTAATATTTTACATATTCACTTGAAACTTACAGAATTTTTTGAAAATGTATTTCTTTATTGATTAGGCGTCGCACTTGAAATAAATTTAAATAATAAAATTCAATACTTTTAGATATTTAGGTTTGAAATTAAAAAAATTAAAAAAAGTACTTATTTACTCGCAGAACTGAATCTTTTAAGTTCTTTTTATAAAAATGTGATACTCAGTCAATGAAGAAACATATTTACCACTTCAACTTGATAGTATTTTATCTAGCAGCAATTTTGATTTTTCATAAACAAACAGTCTGAAAAGTTAAATCTTTTCTAACTAAAAAGTCGTGTAATCACACAAATCGTTTATTTCGTATCTATTACAGTAACAATTGTGAATAAACCTTAAAAAACAATAGACTTTTACCCATTATTTTCTCTCATTCGTAAAAGCACGCTGAACAGCGAAACAGAGTTAGAGAATGCTAATAGAGCGTATGTCGGGGGGGATGAATTTTGGGGAATTGTCGCAGATCACCAGTACCATCACAAGTGGGCGATGCTGACGAACCCAAGGGACCTGGCAGCTGGCCCACGGGGCTACGTCAAGTGCAACTTAGCCGTGCACGCCAAGGGCGAGCGCTTCAAGATGCCGCCCGAGACCGAGGGCGACGACGACATCGAGGGGTGAGTTTCGCATATTGCGCGTATATACGGGCTGTTCCGTGGTGATGAAAAGTTTTTGTCTGGGAATGTATTATCGCAAAGATTCAAGTTCAATAATGTTAAATGTACTAGGGCTTTAGTTGATAAGATGTAATGATGCTCTATTTTCTGAATTAGGGTATTGCATGAAAGAAAAAATGAATTTTTGTAATGTAAGGTTAGTTGCTCGAATGTGTTTTCTTTTTAATTCATTCTAGAATCGAAGACAACGTCTTTTTTCGAATTTTTCGTTCAAATCACACGACTATTAATTAACATTTAATAAATCTTATAAACAAGAACAAATGCATTCTCTCACTCTACCGCCATCGGCTACGATACTTTCATATCCGTGCATTTTACCGTCCGTCTAATTTAACGCAGAATACACTCTAAATACTACACAATGCACATACCTGGTTTACGACAGCACACGCCGTTGTCCGTCTATGTCCGCATTATCTCTCTAGAGCGCACGTGTAAAGCACAAAGCACGGAAGTTTGAGCCAAATTGACTGACGCGCATTTTGATCGGGGGGCGACGCGACCACCGCCACGACGCACGGATGAAGCGTTATCCCGGTTCGTATTTTACGGACCAAGTCCAAATAGGATGCGAGGACTTGATACGGACTGAAAATTGCGAGCGATATCTGTTGTTTTGAAGAGGGCTTTGCGATATTTTAGCGTTACATTGATGGGCGAATCTCTTGTGATTTTAACTACGATGTTATCGTGTATAATATATTATCATGTTACTTTTTAATTGTTTTGAAATTTTAGTATATATTATTATTAATTTAGTTGTTATTTGGAATGTTATTTTAGATAATGGCTCAGTGAAAAAGAACCTGCACTTGTTTATATTTTTATGTGTTACTCGTTTCAAGATGTGTTATCAAATTTTTGTTTGTTTGCAATCTTCATTATTTTTTTCATTGTATCTATTTTAACGTTACATAAATTATTGACAGTACTTTATGCATATATTCTACAAATAGCAAGCAATAAATTGTCCTTGTATGCGAATAAACCCTTCTATATTCTTATATATTTTTATATGACATTCGTACTTAGCGACCTTAAAAACAAGGAAATTTAAAATGCTTCTCACGGACATTCACTGAGTAGAGAAATGTGCTTCTCAAATGGTTAAATATTACTGCCAAACTATCATTGGTATACCATTTTTTTATGAATACGGTTTTCCCTTTGAAATTGTTTTTAAATATATTCCTATCATCTTTCTTGTACAAAAATGTATCATATAACTATACAAATTATTCAAGAATATTGCTATGAATATAAATCAAATTTAGGTAGAATGGTTAATTAACTCTCCAACACGTATAAGGCCCCTAACGGTCAATCACTTTTCCTCGTCGAAAAAAAAATCAAAACCTTAAATTAAGGTTATAAACCGGCCAGATTCCCTTTGCTTATTCATGAAGGAGACACTCCTTGTATAAATAGAATAATAAAAGAATTCAATCGCCTGTTGCAAAATTCAAAGTGACGATGACATAGAATACTCAAACTAACGATACACCATGTTCGTTATTCAAATTAAATTATTTTAAGATAAGGTGGATGTATAGTCTACTTTGAATGCCACCTTTAAAAATTATATTTAGAGCTTAATTTCACTTCAAAGAACTGTTGGATTTTTAATTTGGGACCATTCTAAGAATAACTAAATCCAAAAAATTGTATACTTGCTTTTAAAATACGCTTGGTCTTAAAGGGTTGATTAATATTAAATGAAGTTTTGCAAGTTTCAAACAAGAGTAAAGAGGAAGAGTCCATCGTGTTGGGATTATAGAGCCAATAACTGTAAGTTTCATTTCCTCATTTATATATATACCCCTTTTCTGTGGCAGGGTCTACCAATGCCTTACTGATATATGCCCAGTAAGCAATTATAGGTATACCCAGGACGAAATGCATCACTTAACTTAATTTAAATTCTAACCCTCGATAATGATAATATGAACTTTTCGTTAATCTTTTACAAATATAGAAGTATATAGTAATTTGCTACAAATTGTACAAAAAAATGGAATTTTAAGACTATTATTTGGGCGTATTTGGTCTTCCACAAAACCTTATCAATTAAAAACAGTGATTCTCTTTCCATATAATACACACCTAAAAAATAATAATCAATAAAACGCACAATTAAACAACTGGAGCTAAAAATCATCCAAGCTAAATTACCGTTCCATCTGAACCTACTTCATCAAAACACACCCAAACCAACCTTTAACACCCCTCCCCCTCTTTCTCCTCATAAAAAAACTCCGTACCCCCCCCCCCCCACCTCAATTATCCCTCGAATCAACTAACCGATCCGGTAAACACTTTAATCACCGTGATTTGGCAAACGCGCGCGCTCAGTGCAATTAATCGAATACGTGCAAATAACGTGCACATGTACATATATCTGTTGGCGTATGTGTACATAGAAATCTACTGCTGCCACTGGGCGATTCGAAGCACTTCGCAGCGCGGCAGCGCGCGAGATACGTGTTTGCGCTGCACCGGGCCGAGGACCTGGCCAATTCCGCGGGCAGGCAGTGCCACGTGAGGGTGTCGTTCGCCGGCATGAAGGTGAGTGTCATCCTGAATAATCGAGAATTGTATCGGTAGAATATTGACCGACTGGTATGACTATAGCTGATTTATTTTTAGGTGAATTTTTGAACTAGATATTCACTACACGGAGAGAATTTTCTAATAAAAATTATGACGAAATTCGCAGTAAAAATTACCGTGAATGACTATAAAGCTGGGACACTCTAACTTTCCGGTAGTTTTTATTGATATTTACGATAAATTTTACCGTACTGAAGGGTAAAATTTGCTTGCCGTAGAGTAAAAGTTCCCTGTACGTATATCTTAGAGAAAACCAAAATTTGTGGTAAAATTTGTACGAAATATTTTTTAAATATCTGGATTTTCTTCCAATTGTTGTAGCAGTATCATTAATACTTAAATAAGTACATTATACACATTTATATTTGAGTTAACCTAAAATGTGTACATGCTCAGTTGTTTTCTTTATCAGCTGTCTTCTTTTTCTGAAATCAGGCAAATTTTACCATTCAGTACGGTAAAATTTAGTCTGTGCAGTAAAATTTGTAGTTAATGAGGTAATTTTTATAGTAAAATATCAGTAAAATGTGCCAGAAAGTAGGAGGGTCCCAGCTTTATAGTTAGTTACGGTAATTTTTACCCTGAATTTCGTTATAATTTTTATTAGAAAATTCTCTCTGTGTAGAAATTAGCATGGGAATACCTTCCGTAAGGCATTGCAGAATTTGTAGAAGTTAATATGGAAGTTCTGTCGATTTTCTTTCTGGTACTCAGTTTCATACCAGATGTTATCAGAGAATAGCCGCACAGACGATCGTTACATCACGCTGCTTGTATTGAGCGGTTAATTCAAGCTCGATTCTTTTAAGCGGGCTGAAAAATAAAACTTCCGTAGCTTTAAGGCTAACAAAATAATACTTACATGGCATATTTATAATGATATTATCAATTGATACACAGATTTTTAAAAAGATTTATCAAATAATATTGAAGCTATTTAGAATAATAGGTTTATTTTAAGTAAAATTAGGCTGTACGGTAAAAGTTGTTGGAGCACACTATAATGACATTTTTGAACCAAAAAATTAGATAGTGTTTTTGACAGAAAAGTAAAACAAGTTCGCTGAAACTACCAATATTATCTTTACTATGTGTTGTTTAAAAATAATAAATATTTATTATTTAAAAATCGTTAAAAACAGTGCAAATTTGTTAATAGATTCATTTAACATGAGCTTTTTCGTGGATATTTACAAAATATTTCAGCTGACTAATTTTGCGAATGCTTCAAAGAACGTATCCTAAAAGTTACATTAAGATTGATTATTTGGTATGCGCCAACAATATTTTGAAGATTGAAAATTTAAATAATAAGACAGCAGCAATTATTGATGAAAAATAATGAAAAATGTAGCTTTATTTTATAATACGTTAATACAAATTTACCAAACTTTATTATATTTATAAAAATAAATGAAAAGCTTTAAAGCGAAAGTATAAATCATTTTTAATCAAAAAGATAAACAAAAAAAGACTCTTTTTTATTTAATATTCACTAAACAATTTTTAATAAACAGCTTTGACTAAACTATGAAATTTTTTAGCTTAAAATGTAAAATATCATTATTATGTTGCTGTTTCTACTTGTTAAGGATAAGTTGAACCAACTTTTAAAATATTACAAAATCTTCGAGATTATTCGAAAAAATCACTGGAGAGCCACCTTAAATCATTTTCTCTATATTCCTTTATTTTCAAAAATGTAATGCTAGTTGGAATTTGCTCTAATGATCATGCTTTTAAATATTGAACATGAAATCAAGTTACTTTTTTACAAGAGTTTTTATTATAATTGATTATGTTACTGTATCGATCAATTTTAATTTTGTGGAAAATCTGGATTGATTATTAATTATAATTAAGAGAATTTATATTTTCAAAACTATGGTACGGATCGTGAATATTTTGAAATTACCGATATATTACAATTTGATTCTGACAGAGTCAGGCATCGATTAGTCAGCTATTTATAATCCAAATGGAATGCGCAATCAAATTATAATGTAACATTTTAGTTATATTGCAATGTTCATGAGAGATTGCAAATTTTCGAAACTGAAATAATTTTATTTTAAAGCGGAAGTGTTATATTATGGGTATTACATATATAATTGAAGAATCTTGATGAAACTAAATGGAATTGAGTTCAATTAATTATTTTAAAAATAATGGTTGAAGCTGTTGTTATTTAAATAATATTAACCGTAATCAGGATTAAAATAAATATACATTATAATCATTCATTTATAAAACATTCATAATTAAATGATACTTTATCAATCTGTAGATGGTTGATATAATATGAAAATAAAGCTTTTAAAAACGGATATAAAAGTAAAATAACTGGGCTTGCTTAAAAGAATTAGCTAATATATCGATAGGTGTCTTAACATATCAAATTTTTTTTTCCTTCTGTGGCATAAAATGCGCTTCATTATTCCATTTCATTAAAAGACGTTTAACTTAAAGATTGTCTAAAATACCCAATTTTTCTTTCATCGACATCAAAGTGAACCAATGATATAATTAACCCTTTAGTATAGGTATCCAGTAAAACGTATTTGTCACAATCATTATTATCAGTTTTTTTGTGCTAGGTAAAATTATAGAAAATATATAATATAATAATTACGTGAGTAAAATAAAGATTTGTTAAAGAGATTTTACTATCCTACTTAGAACATTTAGAATAAAGATGAAAATTAATAAAAAATTGACAATATTGTTTAGTGTCAAAATATCATTAGAAATCGATTTTACGGTATTCAGATAATTTCTACGTTTATATTTCATCGTGTTCTATGTCCAGTCCTCAAAGGTTTAATACAACATCTCGTGAAATAAATGTCTAAATTGCGGTATAAACAGGCCTTTTGCATATTTAAATCTCTCTGAAGTATACGAAAAATATTCCGTCATACCACCCGATACATAAAATATTTCGGTACTGTGCCAACACTCAAATTGCGGGCACCCTAATGACATTACGAGCATCAATTCGTTCGTCCTAAATTCTGCACCGCGAGGGTGAACGTGACGCCCGATGAAAATTTGAATTGCAAGATTTCGATTTATTATGTTTATGGCTTTGCCAATTTTGAGGAATATCGAATTCAATGCTAACGCCGCCCGCTCAATGTTCGATGGCTTATCTCTTAAGGTACGTAATTGAATTTGACCTTCGCTGGTTAAATTATGCGGGGGCAAATTGAAATAAATTTGAATATAGTAAAGATGTGAGATTTTCCGTAAGGTTCGTATTTATTCTATTTTTAACGAGCGAAGTCAAAATAATGTGACTATATTATTATAACGTTGTTATATTTATTTTATAATTGAGTTACCTGGCGATTTTCTATCATATTGTAAATAACTTTATATTCTGATTTTAGAAACAAAGTTTGTTCAACTTTTTGTTTTTAATATTTGTAGAATAAATATTATGCTTTACATGTATGAACATTATTGAAATCAGTTTTCGCTGGCCGAACTTATCGAAGTTGCAGAATTTTTGAACTGATGTTTGCGTACGATATGTTTATATTCGATTCCGGAAAATAGTTAAAAATATAATATCCATATAACACTTAATATAAATTGTGTTTTCATATTCTACTCAGCAAATAGTTTGAAATAAAGATTTTTTGAATAAACTGATGTATGCGTACGTCAATAATTGATTTTGAAAAATGCTTCACAGGATCTATAGCAATTACACGAGAAATAAATTGTGCTTTAAAAATAGAAAACCTGGAAACCATTTTAACTATTTATTTTTATAAGTTTATGTACATACCGCAACAAAAAAAAAGTTTTTTTTGTAGTACATATTAGTAGGCATGGTAGTAAGTAGGGAATTTTTTTAAATCAAATTTTTAAAAAATGGTGCACATTTGAAAAAAGATTTTTTGTCATAATCATAACTTTTTTTTTAATGTGCACCATTTTTTAAAAATTTGATTTAAAAAAATTCCTACGTACTGCCACAACTACTAATATGTACTTTAAGAAAAACTTTGTTTTTTTGTTCTAGTGTTCATCATGTACGAGAAAACTGTCCTCTCGTTTGAGCGTCAACAGAAAAGTAACGGCCTACTATGGGCTCCCGTGGCCACCATTTTGAAAAAGAATTTTTTTTACACTCATTAATTGTACAATAAAGTTCTTTAAACGAATTTTTCATTTTGCTTATTATTTACCCACATCAAATCGTCAAAAATAGGCGTACCTAGAGTGGTGTTACCCCTTAATATAAAATAGTTTCTTTTACTCCCTATAGCATAAAACACACCTTGTTTATAACCTACGTGCTATTCGAATCGCGCATCGCAAAATTCCTGCTGGCTCTTTGGAAACATTCTGTCGATCTGTATCATGATGTTAGTCCAGGTAAATACAGGATACATTGGAAGAAAAATGCATGGATTCATCGCGGGACTAATATCCCACGGAATTAGTCCTTGATTTTTCTCTCAGTGTAGCAATACAAAGCTAATGAATTTCTATTTACAAGAAAAATGAAAATGTATACCCTTCAAAGGGATACTCCAATTAAACTCCAACTCCTCGTTTCTTACGCAGCTCAAATTCAACCCTTTAGCGTGAAACCCACGTTTTTCAATCGTCAAGATAACACCGTCTCTTCGCGAACACCCCACTCATCCTCTTCACACCCGTTTACACCCTGCAGGCGTCGACGAGCAGCGACAACGGCGGCAATCCGCGCTTCGACGAGCGTCTCGTTTTCAAGGAGATGTTCCCGCCACTCTGCCACCGCGCCAGAATCGCGATCAAGAGCCGCAAAAACAGCGCCTCCGGCTGCTGTCGCAACGACACGATCGCCTCGTGTATGATCAATCTCAAGGCCATCTCGAATTCGGGCGAGTACGGTGAGTTGTGATTGCTTGTTTTCATAGTTTAAGGTAGGATTCTGACTTGTTTCGGCCAAAATATCAGAAATTTTGCTTCCTCATGAAGGAAATCTTGCAATGGTAAAAATAACCAGTTTTATGGAATGGTATATTACGCATCCAGGGAGGTAAAGAATTGGCGAATCCATAGCACATGTAAAATGCCAAACACGTGTTATGGGGTCGCCATTTTACCTCCCATGGTGCGTATACTATTTTTCTCTCCAGGCGCCCGGGAGGAAAAGTGGTACTTTCGGTGCAGGTGTAGGGAAAAATAATTTTACTCTATCCCTCGGGTAAAAGTACGCGTTTTCACCGTTTGTTTACACTAGAAGAAGAAGCACTTTTGCTCACTGCGTGCGTCATTTGTTTCAGGCGCGACCGAAAGCTCTGTCAGCAATGTTTTGAATAGCCTAACCCCATATACGATACAGCGGATTGTGACTTTGAAGTTGTTATTGAAAATGAAGAAATTAATACCAATACAGTAAGCTGGCTAAAAAATTAATGTATTAAATATGAAAACTGTACTTTTAATGGCAATATTGTAAACAATTTTTATTCTTCTGAAAATTGTAAGAAATAGTTGTAAGAAAGTTAATATACTATTTCTGTTTTAAAAAAATATTCAATTACTTATTTTACTAAATTAATGTTTATTCCATAATTTAAAAATATTACGCGTAATCTGCTTGTTCATGTATTTTCGATGCCCATCCCCAACCAGCAGCACTCGCTACGTAGTTGCAAATGTTGGGGGGCATCGAAAACACCTAAACGCGCGCATCGGAAAAAACCAATTGCGATTGGTAAAATAACATTGAAAAATATAACCTGCAAACTGCAAGCACGACGTAAAGTGACCGCGAGGGCGCTAACGCTATCAAAACATAGAGCGAAAGTAAAAGCATGGCTGCGCAGAGTTGATGTCACCAGGAAAGATGATGATTTTCGACTTTTCTCGACTGATTAATTAACGTACTTTCGCCCGGGGGTACTATTTATTACACGGAGAAGAGAAAAATACTATTTCTTATACGGGGGTAAAATGGAACTCCTGCGTGCACGTGATATGATTGCCTCGACTTCATGTCGGCCGGGACATCACGTGTCTGCGAAAGTTCCATTTCCCCCTTGTAAGAAGATCTACTATTAACTGCCAATTAGGTCGAAAAGATAAAGTTTAGTTGTATATATTGATTTTCTATATAATTCAACACCGACTTGAACCTTTGTATGAGTATTAGGAAGTACATATACAGGAAAATTATTTCGTAATTGTTTATTGGTGACAAAGTCGTTGTCTACATAGGTTTCATTTGTGAATGTACGTATTTAATTATACGTAAAATTGGAAAAGAAACTTAATAAAAGAATTAATCGTAGAATTGCGTTACACCGCTCTCGCCTGCGATCCCTTCTCACCCAAATTATCAGACAGCATCACATTTTCGAGGATTTCCACCCCCTCGTGAAGGACGTTCACCGGTTGATAGTAAGGTTAGAAAGTTAATTTTCGAAAAAATCATCATTAACTGACAATATTTATAAAGAAAACCCTTTAAATTACAGTTTAAAGTATTAAATGAATAGTAAAGAACACGAAAGTGATGAAAAAGCATCAATAATCAAAGTACGACATTAACTTTTGAATATGCTGTACCACGATATATATATATATATATATATATATATATATATATATATATATATATATATATATACTAATAGCATTGGAGCACAACTTTAGATAGATATATCATTAAAAATAGTACCGCTTGCTATATCTAGCTTTTTATATATGACTTCTATGCTTATTTTACATTACATACTAGTTTTCAGAACGATTTAAAGAAAACTTAGCTTGCAATAAATAAGAATGTCCGTTTTGTGAGAGTTTTTCAAGATAGGGCTTCCGTATTAATTCAAATTAATTCAAATTAATTTTTGTTAAGGTATTTTTGAAAAAAAATTTATTAAGGATCAATAATGCCCGTGCTGGTTGTGACCCACCCCTGGTGCCCGTTATGCCCCAACCCTGGTACCCGTTATGCCCCAACCCTGGTACTCGTTTTGCCCCACTTTGAGCTTTTACTTTTATTGAATTTTAATTATCTCAGTAGGAAGGAAAATTAAATTAAAACTCCTGGCAACCTAAAGTAGGATATATAAGCTTTATGATACATATTTTTTCGAATACATTAATATCTCCTTTCTTACTTTCTCACGTGTTTGAAATTATGCAAATATTTCGTTTTTTTTTACTTAAAATGTTCAACACGATTTTATAACAACACAAGGAGCAAAATATTTGTGCACTTTTTCTTAAATCTACCTAAAAAATTTTTTAATACTGATTATGAAAAGAAAATGGAGGTTCTCCTTTAACCCACCGTGCCTATCTCACCCCATCCTTCCCTATTTTTAAATTTTATTAGATAATTCATTTTTTGAACCGTAAATTTCAATGTGAACTTTTAATTTACTTTCACACAGCATAATACTTATTCCTTTAAATAAATGAATTCTGATCCAACTCATTTAATCGATTAATTTAGTCATAATAGTATAATCTACGTGAGTCGTGCAAATAGGAACGTAACTCCTGCGGAATTTCCTTCAAAAACGGAATATCACGACTAAAGGTAAATCCTCTAAAACTCGACTCCAAAGTGTAAAATAAACTTAATCTACCAGACATTGCCACGACTTATCCTTAGTCCCCTCTTTTTGTAAAAGACGCAATCCTCTTTTACGCGGTCGATTTTCAAATTAGACTGCACATAAATTCTCTTCCCCCAAAATCCTTCCTTCTTCTCCTTTTATGCAACCCTCGTCGGATTTTAAACGCTTCTCTGTATTTTCTGAAAAGATCCAAATAAAACAACTGAAGTGCGTCAAGGAAAAAGGAAAGAAGAGAATCAGAGGTCGAAAGAACGCGATTAAAAGAACGCGAAATGCGCGGCGAAGTTCCATTAAGTAAGACAGGGAGGGGGAGAGAGGGTGGAAAGGGAGCAGGAGAAAAGCCTGAATGTTTCATTGAAAGGAATTGAACTTCCTTATATTTATAGCGCAATCTATACTTGCACGCCGTCTCTTTCCTGCTGCGCGACTTTACTCCGAGTCTCTGTTTCTTCTTTATTTTGGCTCTTTCTTATCGTCTCCTTCTTTTACATCTGTTCCATCGTATTTTCTTTTTCATTTTCTATCGTTGAGAGTGTATGTGTGAGTGTATGTGTATGAGAGAGAGACAGAGAGAGAGAGAGAGAGAGAGAGAGAGAGAGAGAGAGAGAGAGAAAGAGAGAGAGAGGATATTTCCAACATTTGTATAGGTATATATGGAAGAGGAATTTATGTGACCTGATAACATGGAATATCGACATTTAGAAATGTTATTAGTGGAATTCTTATAGTCACAAGAAAGTTAAAAAAAAACACTTCTTTGTAACCTGGTTGGATTTGGTATGAAGAATTTAACGATTTTTCAGTAGACATACTGTTGGTTTGATCAGGTGTATATACTGTATAATCGCTTTAACGCATCATTCTTATTTAATAATTATAGATTTTTAGTACTATATATATATGGGTCGTTCTTGTGGAATTCAGTCACTGGTGGTCGGGGGTGGGGGGCGGGGGTGTCAGCCGTTTTTGCCGCCGATTTCTTATATAAAAGTACATACCAAAAGAGCCCCAAAAAATTTTTTTTTCAGCCCTCTAGGTGCACTCTGGTCCTAGGGGTACCTCTTAATTTTGGAAAATAACCAAAAAAAGACTATTTTCAAAAATATCTATACAAGGCTCTCTATTTTACCAATTTAAACCTTTCAAAAACCATGAACGAACATTTTTACGGTTTTTAGATTATCTTTGATCCTCTACTGTTTACCGAGTTCCATCACATTGTATAATTATTAAAAAAAAGTTTATTTATACAGATATGTATGTATAATTGTAAGGTTCGTTTTCCACATATAGATATGCAGGGCTCTAAGCACAATATATACATGTTCTAAAAATTTTAGTCGCGCAATAAGTGCAAAATACAAAACCAAACCAAGTGCGTTGTTTTGTAGAAGGTTTGAACTATATTTTCCTTAAATTTGAGCTCAATTGGTTTTGGTAGAAAAAAGTTTCAGGGGTGCCAACTTAGCAACTTAGAATTTCGAAAACACCCTTCTCTTTCCAAAGCTGTATTTAACGAAATCGAACGTTTCAAAAAATGAATTGAAGGCCTTCTCAAGACGAACAAAATGAGCCGAGCCAGACCTAATTTAAAACTCGGTAAACAATAGAGGATCAAAGATAACCTAAAAACCGTAAAAATGTGGGTTCATGGTTTGCTTTGTGTAAATAGCCCATAGCGTTATTTAAGATCCTTATATTTTTTTCTAATAGTCTGCGGAAAAACGAAAATTTTCTTTTTTGAAAGATTTAAATTTGTAAAATACAGAGCCTTGTAGATTTTCTTGAAAATAGGCCTTTTTTGGTTATTTTCCGAAATTAACCCATTTCTTCCCAAGCGGCCATTTTATAGTCGATTGGTTTTTTGCCTAAAACCGCCATTTTGAAATTTTCCACCTACAATTTCAAAATTCTGACTTCAGATTCGGAAAGAGCGGACAATTTTACTTCAGAAAAGTGCTATTGGTTATGATTATTTTTTTTTCGACAATATTTAGGCAAAAAACCAATCGACTAAAATGGTCGCTTGGGAAGAAATGGGTTATAAGCATGATACGTTAAAGCGATTATATATATATATATATATATATATATATATATATATATATATATATATTGCCTAAAACCGCCAGTTTGAAATTTTCCTACGGAAATTTCAAAATTCTGACTTCGGGATCGGAAAGAGCGGATATATATATATATATATATATATATATATATATATATATATATATATATATATATATATATATATATATATATATATATATATATATATATATATATAATCGCTTTAACGCATCATGCTTGTAACCCATTTCTTCCCAAGCGGCCATTTTATAGTCGATTGGTTTTTTGCTAAAAAAATTGTCGAATAAAAAATAATAATAACCTATAGCACTTTTCTGAAGCAAAATTGTCCGCTCTTTCCGATTCTGAGGTCAGAATTTTGAATTTTCCGTTATAAAATTTCAAAATGTCGGTTTTAGGCAAAAAATATATATATATATATATATAAGCTTTAATCATCAAACTTGTATATTTGCCTAAAATAAAAGATAATAGGGGAGAGCGAGGCTTTTTGTACATTTTCCGATTTTAAACTTTCAGTTTTTATTTTCATTTATGTTCTATAAAATATCGTACCCTTGCAATTAGTGTATATTTATCAAATACACGAGCACAAATAACTATTTTTAAAGATTTTCAGCCCTTTATTTATTTATTGAATATATTTATTTTTAGGTTTAATGACAAGCATCCGTGTACAAAGATGCCCCACTCTCGTCTACTTTCTTTGTATATTTTAAACCTAGAAATTTTTTTAATGAAAAAGTATTTCAATGCCTGGATACATTTATGTAGATATGAGATATTTAGCCAGCCAAAAGTTTCAAGCTTACATATACAATCACAATTCTCATTTCTGTTGGTTGTCGAATTGAATGGGAGCCAACTGTACATAAAAGAAACTCCTCATATGTAATCACTTCGTAAAATCGCATAAAACATTTTATTCTGTATTTAAAATCTTCTAATTATATACATTTTTTGATAATTTAAAAAATACAAGTACCTATATTTATGGTTTTAGAGAATGAAATGAATTTTTTCTACAATGCCAGCATTTTTTTTTATTTGGTTAAACAACGTTTTGATGACTTGTTTTCTTTATGATTAATAGATTTTCCATGCTAACTTTAATAGTAAATCATTCTAATACATCTACTCAAGATGTTATGGCTAGTACATACTGTTTTCAAAATAACAAATTAAATATACATTAGTCCAAAATTTTGATTGCTTTCTCGAATAGAAAGTAAATATTTACAAAAACTTAATCTGTAATTATTATTCTATATTATAATTTTTACCTTATTTGATAAATATAATTTTATTTGTACTAGTGCAAAAATTAAAACACCGATATCTTGATATATGAAAACACACAAAATCGACTTTTGTTCTTCTGAGAAGCCACATAATTCTTTCCCTCAACCACTCCGATTTAAACCTCGCCATAAGACTCCATAAAAATCATTTGTCATAAAATCCATCTTTATATTAAAATCTCGATCCAACAGTTCTTCTATAAAATTTATTTTACTACATCTCGTACAAAAATTACTCTCTGGCATATAAGATTTATTACATTAAAATTTCAATATCTCGAAAAGTCAAAAAAAAGTCTTAAATTGATATTCCTAGAAGTTACATCATTATTTACTTTCTTCAATTCCCATCAAATCCTCGCCAAAGTCTCCATAAAAATTATTTATTATCTCAAAACAAATCTTACAAAAGAAACTGGCTAATATACCGTAGCGTTTCAATAAATTATTTCCTATATCTTGCGAAAAAACAGCTGTCTGGAGTATTAAATATCCCGTATAATAAAATATACTAGAAGATATTGAATTTTCAACAAATCTTTAATTTCCGATAATTTTCGCATAGACTTTCGTGATCTTTGCACATTAATCACAACGAATGTGTGCTATATTTGCGTATCTAAACTTCGAACTGTCAATTGACGCTAAAAACAACAAAGAAAATTTAGCTGTTTCTGTTAAGGATAACAATTTAATAAATTATAAAATTCAGTTAAAGTAAAAAAAAAACTCAATAAATAAAATTATTAAAAATTGTGAAAATGTGATTTTAAGCAGATTTTCTTAATTTAAAATATTTATGTCTTAAATGACTATAATTTGTTATGAACTATATGAAGCTTTAATTTAATTGCAGTTTCGAAAGTTGTTTACATTATGAAAATCTATATTGCACTCTGATACATTAAAATAAAATTACATTACGACCAGAAAAATTAATAAGTTTTTTAATGCAATCTGCATTTTTGTTTTTACAAATTAATCGCACAAAGGTGCTGTTTATATTACCCGTTTGCTACAGTTATGTCACCCATGTACATAGTTAAAAAATATACACTTAAAGCACCTTAAGTCGTTGTTCCAGAAAGCCGTCAAGAACTATTTCTCTCATCCCATTACAATTTAATCCTCCCCTTGGGTCTCACAAAAATCATCTTTTCTCTCAAAAACACACCTTAAAAATATTGTTCACCCCACACCTCCACTACAAAAATCTTTCACTGCATCTCACGGAAAAAGAAAGTGCTTTCTCTCTCTCTCTCTCTCTCTCTCTTTAGTCACAAAATTATTATGGGAGATCTGAATGCGAACCTACTCGGAACGTCAGCCGATGCGAAATTTGTTAGACGGTTGGCTGATGATCTTAACCTTCAAATAATTGATCATGGTGCGACTCATCATCTCACGGATTCTCACACGTGGATTGATGTGATCTTGACAGATAATAATGACGTTGTACTGAGCAGGGACAATCGGCCGGCGCCTTTTCCCAGTCATCATAACATCATAGAGGTCGAGATTGGGGTCGAAACTGCTGCATCCCCTGTGGTTGAATCATTCAGCTACAGGGATTTTAAGTCGATCCAGCAAGACGACCTCCTGTCTCGCCTAGCTGACTGTGATTGGTCGCGGATCGATGGTCCCGCGGCGAGTGTTGACAGTCAATTAGAGTGCCTCAGTGTCAACCTCATGGCTGTGATAGATAAAATTGCACCGTTAAAAGAATTCATACCGAAAAAGAAAACAAATCCACCATGGGTTGATGCTGAGCTAATACATCTTTACAAAAAACGTGACTCCGTACGAAGACGCTATTCGAGGACCAATGACGACAGACTGTGGCGGGAGTATCAGGGCCTTGCAGCTGAAGCTGAATTACGAACGAAGGAAACAAGGGAAAGATTTTTACAAAATAAAATTTCTGAAGCGATTAATAATAAGAAAGATATCTGGAAAGAGCTCAAGGCTCTGGGCCTTCTGCCAAAGACAAGAGAGGAGCTTCATGGTTTCTCACCGGAAGAGCTCAATGCCCACTTTGCAGGGGTGTCGATCTCCCAAAATGAGGGTGATGAAGAACTTGACAGCGTCCTGACCACTGCCAGTGATGACGGTTTTGTTTTCCGAGAAGTCAGCTTCTCGGACGTGGTTCTGGCTGTTGCCCACTTCTCATCACAAGCCAGAGGGGAAGACGACATTCCCCAAAGTATAGTGGCTAAGGCTCTTCCGTTTGTGGGAGATCATATTGTTAAGATCTTTAACTCCTCTCTGTCCAGTGGCATTTTTCCGGGAGCTTGGAGGGGAGCTCGGTTGGTGCCTTTGAAGAAGAAACCTGTCCCATCTACGGTGTCAGATTTCCGACCAATTGCCCTGCTGAGTTTCCTTTCTAAGGTCCTTGAAAAAATCGTACACGACCAAATAACCAACTTCTTACGAGAAAATAATACTTTGGACCCGATGCAGACTGGTTTTCGACAGAATCACAGTACACAGACAGCACTACTGAAACTGACGGAGGACATAAGATCAGGCATTGACAACAACAAAAAACTATTGACTATTTTGTTAATGTTTGATTTTAGCAAAGCATTCGACACCATCTCACACACTAAACTGCTGCGTAAGCTGATGCGCATGGGATTCTCCAGGAGTGTTCTCCTGTGGCTTAAGTCATATATCATGGGGAGACGACAGAAAGTCGTCACAATCACAAACGGGGATTCAGGTTGGCTAACCACCAATCTTGGCGTTCCACAGGGCTCAGTCCTGGGACCCCTGCTTTTCAGCCTGTACATAAACGACTTACAAGACGCACTCGACTTAGATGGTGTCGAACACATACTTTACGCTGACGACTTGCAAACCTACACACAAGTGACCCTGAAAGGTCTTCGTGATGGTATCGGTCGCATGTCGGCTGTAGCACAAGCAGTGTCGAACTGGGCAACGTCAGCTGGCCTGCGCCTCAATGTCGGCAAGACAAAGGCGATCATTTTTGGATCTGATCACAACATCAAACAGGTTCAGAGCCTCGACTTGCAAGGCATTGAGATACAGACCGGCGTACACGTTCCCTTTGTCGATACAGTCACCAACCTCGGCGTGGTGATGGACGGAGGGTTGACATGGAAGCCGCAACTGAATGCGGTCAGTAGAAAGGTAAATAGGGCTCTGTATAGCTTAAAACTTTTCCGTTCAAGCACCACAGAGATACTGAGGAAGCAGCTGGCATGTGCACTGGTACTACCTCACTTAGATTATTGCTCAGTGGTTCTTCTTGATGTGTCAGGGGAGCTCCAGACACGACTACAACGTCTGCAGAATGCATGTGTGAGATACATATGTGGTGTTAGGCGGGATGAGCATATCACCGCCTACAGGAAAAAACTGGACTGGTTAGAATTGAAGGTGAGGAGGGAGTATTTTATGGGGCTGCTGCTTTACAAAGCGGTTGTCATGCGGCAGCCACCGTATCTTACTGCCCTCTTTGAAAAAAACCAGGCCAGGACTTCAAGTAGGGGTGGTATGAAAGAGCTCTCGGTTCCGGGGTCGCGCACCGATAAGGGCCTTTTTTCATTCAGAGTTCAAGGTGCGCACCTCTGGAATTCGCTCCCGAGCAGTGTGAGGTGCCTGCCATCTTTTTGTAAATTTAAAACGGCGTTTAGCAGGCACCTTAAACAATTACATGGTGAGGAGTAAGTTTAGAGATAAAAATGAGTCGATTATATATTTAGGCTTTTTATTTATTTAAATTATTTATTTATTTAATTTATTTATTTATTAAAACTTATTTATTTAATTTATTTATTTATTAAAACTTATTTATTTATTTATTTAACTTATTTATTTATTTAAATTTATTTATTTATTTATTTAAATTTATTTATTTATTTATTTAATTTAATTATTTATCTTGTTTATTTATGTATTCGACGTATTTATTTATTATTTTATTTATTTATTTATTAAATATTTTTAGTGTTAATTAAGTGTGAATGTATTTAATTATTAATTTGACAAAACAATTTTTAAAAAGTATGCATGTATTTATTAGTATGAATGGAAACGATTGTTAATGTATGTATATAATTTTATTCAAGCGACTGATAGGTATAATAAGTACGATTTAGAAAAAACAAATTTTATAACTGACAACAAAGTGCAATACTTTATATACCTGACTTCACATATGTGCAATTAATTTTAGTTAAGTAACGACGTGATATGTAATTTTAAGAAACTGACAACGTGTGACATTAAAATGTAAATTATATATGTAAAAACTTTTTTGTAAATATTTACAAATAAATATTATATCTATCTATCTATCTATATCTCTCCAAGAGACAAAGCTCACCCCCCACGGTATTCGCGGATCTGCGACATTTTATCGCCGATGCCGTACCTATATCGCGGCCGACTCGGCGGAGTAAAGTCCAATTACGTAAAAGGGTGCAGTGGCGGGCGCCAGCGGGGATTTCCGGCCCGAGAGAGCGAGAGAGATATGACCACAAGAGAAGCCGCGGGACAAAGACGTAGGATTTTTCATTTCGGAGGCTTGAGCTTCTCCTCGGCGCTCTCGATTTATCCGCGAAGCTCGCAGCGTCCGATCTCAGGGTCTATTTTGGGTTTTCCTGTTCTTCGGTTTCGCAAGCTTAACTTTTTGTTTGTTTTTTTTTTAAAGTAGAGGTTTCGGTTCCGTGGGTTGGTAGAAAAGTTGGCAGATCGCTTGTGGATTTATTTGAGTTACCGAAGTGCTTGTAGTGACTAGGGAGATTGTAAGAAAGTTCGATGACAATAACCGAATGGTTACAAAGCCATAAAGAAACTTGGACATACTCATTTAAGCATTATATATTAATAGTTGAAACTTAAAATTGCTGCACTTTATAGTTTCAAAGACAATTGTGGGTAAGCGTCTAGTATCGGATTTATTTTAAGTAAACTAGAAGATATAAAGAAAAAAACATTTTATGATTTATTTATATGAATGATTTAATTCTTAAAATGTACAAGTTTTAAGAAATTGATATGAAAATCTATATGGATTTCGTATGGAAAACTATTGTACCAAATCCACGTCAAAATCTCTATGGAAATATGTACAAATATAAAGCATGTAGATTTCCGTGTGGGTAAAAATGTCTTTTTATAATTTCTTAGAGTATTCTTTTACAGGTTGCATATTGTACATCTAACTAGTACAATAAAAAAGAGACATATCCAGGTATTATAAGGCATTTTCTTATGAATTTACAGAGAAGAATCCTTGTACACATAGAAACCAGGGTTGGCCTTAATAGATTAAAAACTTAATTAGATTAGACTTTAATTAAGAATTAATGGATAACTTTTAATTGAAAGTAGTTTTAATTAACAACTAAATTAATTCTTTGATTGTTAATCTTCTAATTAACAATACAATTTAATTTTTAATTGTAATATTTTCTAAAAAAGATTTAAATTTTAATTTTTAAATGAAAGTTTTTGTAATTGGCAGATAAATTTTAATTTCTAATTTTTTAATTAAGAATTAAATTTTAATTTTTAATTAAATTTTATTCAATGAATAATTAAAATTTTAGTTGTTAATTGCAGGTTCATCAATTAGAATTCTTTAGTCGAGTTTTCTTAATTCAAGTGGACGGTGGATAAGCGCGAAGGTAGATAAATACTGATTTTTTTACCGTGCAGATTTCTTACTGGCCAAGTCTTCATATTCATTTGACCCATTTGAGGCTTGGGGTCAATTCGACCCAGAATCATAAATATATCTCTGATATATTTTCTTTCGTTTTCTGGTATTAGAATATGTGCTTATGGCCTCGCGTCAAGTTGACCCCAAGGGTCACGAATGAAGGTAAATACATAATTGAACATTAAGAAAACTACGCGATAACAAAAACTGATAGAGGTAAATATTTTACATTAGTATACACATAGTGGTGTGTGCATAAATTTGTGGCTTGATGGATGAGTATGTGTGGGTTGGAATGAGTTTTAGTGCTGGATGAGGGTCTCAGTGAATAAGTAGTGAATTCATCCACCAGTTTTGCGTGGATTCCATGTGATTTCATATAATAGAATGCATATTGACTTCCATGGAAATTTCCATACGGCGTTATTTTCCTGGTAAAAATTATTTCTGTAAAGGAGTGTACAAAAATTTAAAAACTGTCAAAATAAAATATTCACAAAAATTAATTTAAGTTCTGCAAAATATCGATTTTTGGCATCAATCTTTTTATACTACAATCTGGTGAAACATATTTCTGTAAAAATTGTTAAAATACACAAAGAAAGTGTAAAAAGTGTAAATAAAAGTGTGAAAAAGTGAAAAAATGTATTAAAAAGCGTAAAATTATGTAACAAATGATCCTAATTCAGACGATTTTATAGATTCACACAATCTTGTCACACCATTTACACCTTTGACCGTGCTTTAATTTGCTACGTACGTTTTTAAACTTACTCGCACATTATTGTTTTTTTTTTTTGACAAAATTATATTTTCTACAAACATAACTTTCACGAGGGAATCTGCAGAACCTCCTAAAAGTTTCTTGCTTTCTCGCTCATCGGCAATACGTACCCTTTGACGTACCCATACTAATCCGTTGGTCTTCGTGTCCCAGGCTACCTGCCGACCTTCGGCCCGTCGTTCTTTCACCTCTACGCCGACGCCGCGGACGTCGCGGGGCCCATCTATCGCGGACGCTTACTGTTGTCCCTGAAAACGGAGATCGACCGGTCGGAGGCCGCTAGAGCCCAAGCAGCCGGCGTCTACGTCGAGGACACCCCGTCCATCGTCGAGGTGAGTGGACTGCAATACTCGAAAGTTGGATGCAAAGAGATGAGGAGAAAAATATTGGTTGAAATTCTTATACTTATTCAATGAAAAAATTGCTTTACTAACATTTAATTAGTGACTAATATATTTACGCCAGATGTAGTTAGTGAGCACGAAAGAAAGTTTTATTTGCATTTTTGTGTATCAATTAGTTCATATTGTAATATAAAAACATACAAAATATATATGTTTGTTCTCAATGACTTTAAAATTTGACTAAAAAAACTTGGCCTAGTCATTTATTCAGTAAAGTTATATGCATCTGTATGAATGCCAGGTTTTAGAATAGTATATTGTGTACCAAGAGCGAGAAATAGGCTTTTTCCGCAAGCGTGTGATTTTGCTGTACGAGTCGGAGGCGATCAAGCAAGCGGAGATGAGTACTGCAAACAAACAACGGCGGAAAATGCCTCTCGCCCATATCGCACACTGTATTTTTTGCGATTCATGTTTTGATTTTCGCGGTTTTTGTGTCTATCAAGCGGAATCAAATGTGTCCGTTTTTCGACACGGTGCAACTACCGTTTTGTTCTATTAATAACTGAAAATATGTATACCTACACATTCATTGATTTATACACACACACACACTCATACTCACACACACACACACACATACACACACACATACACACACACGTATACACACATACACACGCCTGCATGCACGCACGCATGCACGCATGCACGCACGCACGCATGCACGCATGCACGCACGCACGCACGCACGCACGCACGCACATACACACATACACACTCACGCACACACACACATAGACACACACAAACACACACACACACACACACACACACACACACACACACACACACACACACACACACACACACACAGACACACATACGCACGCGTGCACGCACGCATGCACACACACACACACGCACGCACGCACGCACGCACGCACTCACATACATATACACATATAGAGATATATATACATGCAAAGAAAGATAAGATAATTTTATCAAAGTTATTAAAAAAAAAAGAAATGATTATTGAAGCGATTCTCACTTGTCTATTGAGAAGGTTACTTTTGTGCCCGCTGTAGCGGTTACTTTTTTGTCGCCGGTCGGAAAACTGCGACTTTTTTCCGCTGTATAGGTACTAAATAGCGCGAAAATTGTGCACATGTTACAAAAAATTATTTTAAAATTCAATTAAAGAAGTAAATAATTCTGTAAAATAAGTTTGTTCTTCATATATTAAGTGTTTCAAAATGTTGCACAAAGTTTTAGATATATCTATGTCGTGCAGTTTTGATACTCATAGTTAAAGTTAATAATAGACGCTTGAGTAGAAACTTTAGATATTTTTATAAATGCAATCAACAATTAGAAAAACTTTATAAAAATTCGTCTATAAAGATTATACTATTGTGAGTACATATTCTTAGATAACAATTAAAAGAACAGTAAGAAGTGTTTAAAACATCTGTTCCCTACATTTAATACATATACGATACATGCACTTTATAGTATTTGATACCATAGTAGTCGAAATAATTTAGGCCATGTTTGATTAAAAAAATTAGTTAATTACTACATGTATTTATAAAATAGTTATTGGGATGGTCTCAAATAATATGTGCATTTTATTGCACCGAATATATTATTTACATATGATGCGGTACATATTTACTAAATAAATATGCATAAGTGGTGTTCCTGACGACATTCTGCATTTCAATTCTATTATAGCATTTAAGATATTCTTGTATTGCATATTTTTCTTTATGCAAATAAAGTACGTGTCTGTGTATATACATAAACTGCTATTATTATCGACATCTAGAAAGTCTCTTTCAACGTTTAAAGGAAACCCTGTATTTAACCATCCAATCGAAACATTTTAAACACCCTACACATGAATATCAAACGTAGAACCGCAATTACACTTCAGAAGTGCATACCAACACTGCGACTCACTTCATAAAAGGTTAGAAGACTTGGCTATGCAAAACGCAAGGGCGCGTATTTCTTCCTTTTACTTTACCGTCTTTTTTGGAGCGCGTGCGCGCGCGGGCGAACTGTAAATAGAGGAAATGAGGAGTTTTATTTTTCTTTCGCTCGTGCGTGGGCGCGTCTGAATTCTCATTGCGCGCGTAGAATGTAAATGAGCTGCTGTGTGCGGAGATAAAGGCGTGGTCCGTAAAATGCGTGAAGTATAACATTTTTGCGGACGAGGAGTTGACTGCGTGTTTTAATTAATTTCTGTGTTCTAATGAAGAGAATACCCAGATATCGGATCGTTCCAGAAAAAAACACAGACAAACGAAGACGCTATTTAAATATTTAATTTTATAATGAATCGCAAAGTGTCTGTAAACTCGTTATTTGAATAATGAATTTTTTTCTGCATTTTCAGGACACTGGCTTGAATATTCAAAATGAATTAAACTTTTACGATTGAATTTAGGATTCGCGTATTAAAAATAACGGCTGACCTATTTTTGAAGTTTACTCTAAAATTCATTTAAATTGGAAAAAATTCTATAAATCAGCGCTAAGTTCACAAATAAAAATGTATCGGGCAGACGAACAAAGGTCGCCGCGACAATGCGTTTAGTAAAATAACGTTAGAGCTCGAAGGGGTAATATTAACGATTTCCAATATTGTAAAATTTCTGCCGTCGGCGTTTGCGAAAGAGATTTGTCTTGGCGCTGACGAAGTGCGGTACCGAAGAAATTAAGGGAAAAGGCTAAGTAAGTTGAAAAATTTTGTCCTAGAAATACATTTCAGATATTGAACTTTATATAGGTCTATATGTTATTTCTTTATTTCAAAAGTTTGTGTTAAAAACTGTAAAATTGTGTAATAAAAAGTCAGTGCTAAAATTAGAAAATGGACGTTTTGTAAATATTTAAATCACAATCTAATTTTTTTCTTTTGACCTATGCAGTTCAAGTTTCTTCTCTTATATAAAAAGGGTATTTAGAGCATAGCAGGTAAAAATAAATATCTCCTTTTAATCCTTTAAAGCAGCAAAATGAAAATTTATAATTAAATATCTTTTCGAAATGCTAGGCAACCTGTACTGAAAATTTGTCTGTGGACTCAAATAATCTTTAATAACAATTACAAAATAGATTTGGGTCTTAAAGTTTAAAATTACTTTTCGCTCATACCCCTTAAGTAGATTTATCAAAAACTGTTTCTGCAATCACATGGTAAATGAACGATAGCGGTAAAATTTGTATTCATTAGCTGTGGAGAATGATTATGAAACATTCCGTAGATAGTAAGTTCCCTTATCTCTCGAAATATCTTTAACTGACTCTAATTGTTTCTGTATCATTGAGTTCTCTATTATATCGTACAAGATTTTGAATCGGCTAAAAAATATTCAGCCAATAACTTAATTAATACCTAACAAACACTATGTTAAGCCATTATGTCAAGATTAACTTAATTTATTGTAATCAAAATAAATACATTTTTATATTTTATTTTCTGGAGAAGAATTTTATTGATTTAAATCTCATAAATTTCAAATTATAAAAAAATACAGGCTTTTACTGTATACAGAAACTGTACCTATTACTCATACTTGTCGTCGTATCTTACCGCCCCATTGATGAACAAAAGTATCTATCATATCCGGTATTAAAATAAATAATTTCTATATGTGTACAAAATTAAATTAATGGAGGACAGTTTATCGTGGAAAAATATTCAAACAAATCTGTTTTTTAAATTTTTAAACAATAAATGGCAATAAAGCAGAGAAATGATCAAAGTTTCCTCTTTCAGAAAGCGAAAAGAATGTGATTCAATAAAATAAGTGAAAAAGAACAAGATTCTGTCAGACATTTAGTAGTAACAAGAAATAAAATTTACTTTTTTCATGTTTTCCATTTTATACAGAAGGGAATTGTTATTTAAATGTCTAAGTTTTGAATGATTCATCATGATCACATCCTCTTCGTTGGCCTTCAATTAACGTTTTACTTGGGGCTACATGGATATCGTTATTTTTACTTAACAACTAGCGTTTAAACTTTTTAAGTACTAAAAATCGAAAAGGATAATCACCATAGTGGCATGCTCGAGGCAACTTATGAGATCAGTACCATGATTTAAAGCTCGTTTAGAAATAAATGAAAAATAGTACTTTGTGGAAACTAGGGTAGAAAATGAGCTATTTCTAGCGAGGGTGAGGTATTCAGTACGAGTCAAAGTCTCGAGCGCCGATGGCCAAGACAAAAGCGAGTACTAAAGATACCTCACCCGAGTCTGAAATAGCTCTTCTTCTCATGTTATACACCGTATTTCTTTCAACAAAGGTATGATAGGACCTTTTTTATGCATGAAAGTTGAGTAGGCGATTACGTATTTCGAGTCGTGCACAACGCAGTTGAAATTTGTTGTATTTTTAATTTTCACTTTTAATCGTACAGTTCAAATATTTGCATCTTTTTTTATTAGCATGAACAAAGGTTAAACCTGATAAAATGGGCCCTGAATTTATTTCCTACATTTTTTCGCAATTTTTGAGAAGCGGGGAAAAATTACTTTTTTCCCGTCTCACTTTTATCCCCGCTAAATGAATATTTATTCACACTTATTAAAAACACGCTCGAAGTGCGCGATTTTCAACGCTACTTTTAGACATAAAAAAGGCCTATTTGATGCCTGAGTTGAAAAAAATTAATTTAATACCCTAAAGTGCGGGGAAAGCTAAAAAATGTATCTATCTATTTGCCACATTTAAACCGATATATACAACCTAACAATACTCGGCAATTTGTACTAATTATACCAAAATTTGACCGTGTTTCTCTCAACTCTCCCGACACATAGGGTGGTCGATATCTTCTATAAAATACTATTCGATGAACTCTAAACAATAGTTTTGATTGTATGCGACCCCTTCAATGGTTCAAACATGATGACATTGTCATGATCACAGCGATAGTATTTATATTCCCACAATAAAATAAAATTACATAAACCCTTAAACTAACAATTAAGCTGTATCGCATTTATAAAAATGTCTAAAGTTCCTACTGTAAGAAAAAATAGATAGTTAGGGTGGGGAATTAGGAAATTAATAATATATATATTTACAAAGTGCTTAAGTAAAAAACATAAAATATATTTCTTTATTAATTTTTTATAAAAATAAACTTGGGCGTGGGTTCGCTATATAGAATCTAATAAAAAAATAATTATCTAAACCTAATAAAATACTGTTTCACACATCCGTCCATACATACATTCATACCTCTTAAGGGGGTATCCCTATATAGATGGGCAAAAATAAACTGAAACTTTGCGAATTTTTTTTTAAAAAACTATACAAGATTTTTATTTGAAAATTTTTTGGTTTATTATTCAAACATTAAATATGCATTTCTTATTTTTTTTATTACATTATTTTGTTTATGCTACTGATAAAAAAATGATGAACCATGAACTTTTTTTTCTTCCTACAATTTTGTGTGCAGACTTGTCGTCGTCGTATCTCTCTGAAACATAAAAAAAAAAGTTTTTTGTTATTATTAGGTCTAAATCTCGTCGACTAACCTAAATTAAAAGTATAAAAAACTTCCATAGCAAAATTGTGGACTTTTAAAAAAAAACTGTAATTATTTCTTTTATTATTATTGCAAAATTGTGGTTAAATAAATTTTTATTTCAAAAACAAGTAGGTTCATCGACTAGATTATGAAATTACCTTCAAAATGGCGTTTTTTTTGTGATAAATTGAAAACTCGCCGAGAAACTGTGCACACAAAATTGTAGGAAGAAAAAAAAAGTTCATGGTTCATCATTTTTTTATCACTAGCATAAACAAAATAATGTAATAAAAAAAATAGGTAATGCATATTTAATGTTTGAATAATAAACCAAAAAATTTTCAAATAAAAATCTTGTATAGTTTTTTCAAAAAAATTCGCAAAGTTTCAGTTTATTTTTGCCCATCTATATAGGGATACCCCCTTAAATTTCTTCTTCGCCTCCTGGTTCCCGTACTTTAGTTCTCGCTGGAGAATGGCCGCTAAGTCGCGGTCGTTTTGATGTGGCTCGCCGTTGCTGATCAGTGCGTCGCTCGGTTATGTTTCTCGTTGTTTTTTAGTTGTTGCTGTTGTGGTGTGGGCAGTTTCTTCGCTGTTTCTGCGCCAGGCCTGGCTGTAACGGTTGCACCGGGTTAATCGTCCCCCAACTTGGCGACGTCACCCAGGAATTACCAACACAAAAACGGGGATCCGAATTACCGATACCGATGCGCTCCTTGCAAACTTTTGCCTGTACGGCTGTGTGTTGTCGCGCCTATCGACGCACAAGAGGAAAATCCCGAAGATGGGACCGACCGTGTCAATCAACGGTCGGCGATAGATCATTTCCTATTTCCGCTCTCTCCCTTTATACCAAATTCTATTTACCGTTAGTCTTTGATGTTCCCACTTTCGTCTAATTTCCCTCTCTTCTCATCTCCCGGTATTATCGGTGTTCATTACATTACACTACCTAAGTGTCTATTATTACTTACTTTAACTATGAGAGTATCAAAATTGCACGACATAGATATATGTAAAACTTTGTGGGACGTTTTAGAACTCTTAAGGGGGAAGTCTGCTTTAACGGCTTCAAAAAATCGATTTTTTTTGTCTTAAATCTATTCCAAAACTATCCAAGAATCTGTCTTCAAAATTTCAGAGGCCAATTCGACATATTTCCGAAGCTAGAGCAGTTTTAGTGGCCGAGCATCGAGCAGGTGCGAATGCTCGGGCAGACCCGAGCGCGCGCGCTCCGCCCCTCGATGTATTCTATTATTTGACTATACTCGTAAATACTCGAAAAGGTCCAACCGTCCTTTGAAACATTATTTGGAGTTTCTAGAAGGTCTGTGTTGAGTAGTAGTAGGGAGAACGATATCTAATATAACGGTATAATAAATATATACTATAGCTCTCGGCATCGGCTTCTACACTGCTGTTTGTAGCGTTAGCTTTCAGTTCCACTTTTGATTTTGCCGAGTACACATCGAAATATCAAGCTACCCGAAAGGTGATCGATCTAAAAGACAGCGTGCTGCGGAACCGCGATAGCGGAAATTTCACGGCAATCGTTTTACAAGTATTTCATCGGACGACGGAGACTTACACACGAGCCGCAGTGAGCAGAAGTTAACGTCAGAAAGCAGCGATGATGTCATTATTCATTCTGAATATACGTCCGATCGAAAAAAATCAATGTGATCTAGCTTCAGTATTAAATTATCTTCTATTTGAACTAAAAAAGTTGGACAAAAGTATTATTTAAACTACTTTTTTTGCAACCTAAAGTGAATTTTTTTTCAAACTTCAAAAAAATTTGGAATTTGACAACTTCTTCAGTATTTTTTGAGTTTATATAGAAAAGAAACTTATAAAAATTAAAAAAAAATTTGTCTCGACTGTTTCAGACGCACCGCACGACCTCCATCACCGGCACCGATTAGAAAGTGCAGACTCCAGGCGCTCCAGCAAAATGGTCATAACTTGAAGAAATTTTAATATTTTTTAATAACAAAAATTGTTTTTTAAAACTAAAATATAGTACATTATGTTCTCAAAATTTCGTTTACCGCAATCATTTCCTTCCCTTTCAAAAAAATCGCTGAAAAAACGCTTTTTTTCGGCTCTTAAAGCAGACTCCCCCCTTAAAGGGGCAGGCCTGGGTTAAACCCAAAAAAACTTTTCTTTTCGAGTCCAGAAAACTTTTTATGTTTGAAAGCAATCATTCTGAAAATTTCTAGGCTATCAACACAGAATAATATCTTAAATTTTACCGTTGTATAATCTCAAAATCTTGATTCTACACGTCACAATAAATCACTATTCTCAATACCATATTTATTAAAGAAACTTTGATCCTCACACAATTCGAGGTGACATGGTGAACGAAATTTTATTTTTCAACGGTTATTCGACACCTTTTGACATGTATTGCAAAAAGAGCGATTTACTTTTTCGTTAAAATTTTTTTTAATATTTTGTTCGAGGATTCAATAGTGTTAGAAAATTTTTTTTTATATTTTAAAAAAAATTGATTAGATTATCGAAAAAAATAATAAAAAAAATTTAACGAAAACGTGCTTCGCTTTTGTTGTAATACATATCAAAAGATGTCGAATAACCGTCGAAAATTAAAATTTCGTTCACCATGTCACCTCGAATTGTGTGAGGATCAAAGTTTCTTTAATAAATATGGTATTGAGAATAGTGATTTATTGTGACGTGTAGGATCAAGATTTTGAGATTATACAACGGTAAAATTTAAGATATTATTCTGTTTTGATAGCCTAGAAATTTTCAGAATGATTGCTTTTAAACATAAAAAGTTTTCTGGACTCGAAAAGAAAAGTTTTTTTGGGTTTAACCCAGGCCTGCCCCCTTAATATATGAAGAACAAACTTATTTTATATAATTATTTACTTCTTTACTTGAATTTTAAAATAATTTTCTAAAACCTGACAATTGTATAGATGCATATAACTTTACTGAATAAATGATCAGACCAAATTTTTTTAGTCAAATATTTAAGTCATAGAGAACAAACATACATATTTGTTATATTTTTATATTACAATACGAACTAAATAATACACAAAAATGCGAATAGAAGTTTGTTTCGTGCTCGCTAGCTATACCTCGGTAAATATTTTAGTCACTAATTAAATGTTAGTAAAGCAATTTTTTCATTGAATAAGTGATATAAACATACACTATCTGTAACACATTTGTGTAGTTTATGTTTTTCTTGGAATGAAAACGAAGAAAATCGTTTTATTTATAACAATACCTATAGGTATAAACACCTAGCTGTACCCCGCGGCTTCGCTCGCATAAATATTGCAGTCAGTAATTAAATGGTAGTAAAGCAATTTTTTCATTGAATAAGAGGCATAATATATTATTTGTAATACATTTATGCAGTCTATGTTTTCCTCAGAATTAAAACGAAGATAATTGTTCTAGTTTTATTTATAGTGGTAATAGTAATGATTTAATCACATTTATGTAATTCATAAATAATATATATTTATTTATTTCGTCATAAATTTCATGCAGGAAGCTTATTTCTTTAAAACTTTAGGTATGTAACTTTCAATATTATGATAAAATGAGACAGGACAATACGACTAATTAATAAATGTTGACTTTTTTAGTTATATCACTTATTTAGCAGAATATTGAAAGTTAGGTAACTTTTAAATGAAATAAACTTTCAACGCTAAAACAGCATTTAAACTAAAGGTCTCGATTTACATACTTGACGAAAATATTTGACTTAGACATTTTTTTGCAAAGCTATCTTTTGATTTTGCCTGTTTTGTATATTGATTTTACATTTTAATATTGCTCAACACTAAAAATGCTTAGAATAATTTTTAAAAATTATAAGAGTGATTTCATCATATCAATAATATAGGTTAGGAATGGTGTTGCAATACAATTTATTTTGCATTTTAAATAAAGAACAAATAACAAATATTTGGGTATATATGTCCATATATATACTATTTAATGCAACCACAGATCTGTAAATGAAGAAGTGTGGTACTGCGGAACTGACCAAAAACTTACAGTCTGCATAAAATTAACTACAAAAAAATACATTAAAAATCATCTAATATCAGAGTTGAAAGTTTACGATTTTGAATGCATTTATCGATAGCATCTTCGATTTTTCATCAAAGAATTAAATAGGAAACAACTTGTTACCTTTTAAATGCTCCTATCATCTACAATGAATACATTATTCAAGTAAAAACAAGCTCTAAATATAATTTTTACTAGAGAATGGAGAATTTTACATAACCAAGAAATACACGAGCTATACGGGAAGTCAAACATTACCAGAGTTATTAAATCTCGAAGACTAGGGTGGGCTGGGCATGTAGCTAGGATGGGTAACGAAAGAGCAGCACTTAGAGTGCTCATATGGAAGCCGATAGGAGCAAGAATTCCAGGTAGACCGAGATGAAGGTGGAAGGACAATAATAAAATGAACCTTTGAAAAATCGAATGTTATGAAGACGATTGGATGCAACTCGTAAATAACAGAGAAAAATTGTGTGACTGTGTGAACAAGGCTATGGACTACACAGATACGGATAGCTAGTCCCAATAAGTAGTTATGATAGCTATGGTGATAATGCAAGCACATCTACAGCCCACATAAAGACTGTATTATATCTGTTGCCCTGCAGGCACCATTGCTGCTTACCATTACTACTTGGCTTTTATAACAATCAAAATAATAATAATAGTTTAAAATCGGCTATAAGTAAATCTGCTTTTTATTCAATTAAATTTTAATAACAAATGATAGAATTACAAGAAGAATCTTTAATTTTATGTTATCATGGAAAAATTCATAACATTATTTTTCTCTATACGCATTGTTTTGCCGGTACCACATTGTTTCTTTGAATTTTACAGCATGAGCTTTAATTAAAAGTAGAGATACTATTTTTTTACTATAATAAAGATCCGCTTTCTAACGGATATACTCACCTTACCAGCCTTAAAAATATAACCTTCATCTACAAAATTCGTGCCTCGGCCAATTAGGAGAGCCTGTGGCGAACCGAGGAATACCTGTTGGTAGCGGTGCTGTACAACTGCTGCATGATCGATCGCAGCCTCCTGGTGCGCGGCAAGTGCGCCGGCTTCGAGGTAAGCCTCGGCAACGCCGGCAACCGGAGATTCTCGGCACACCAGCGCCTCGTCTGCGACGAGGAGGAGGCCGGCAGCAGCAGCGATGGCGAGGAAGAGAATGATAACGAGGCTGCAGTTAAAATGGCCGGTAGGTAACCGAGAGACTTTAGTAAGCGGAACTAGATTTGAGAAAAAAAAGTAGAAACTTGATACTTTTTCTGTTAGGATTTTTGTTTTATTTACTCCTCTTGTGAGTATTATTATTCGAATTACGAGTATTTATGCTCAATTTTTCCGTATAATTTCGCTAAATGATTGCGCTCTGAATCTGTTTAGTAGCCGCGTAAACAAAATACAAACAACTACAATAATTTTTCAAATCAATTACCATTTTTACTTTCTAGCTATGAACGAAAAGTAAAGAAAACAGTAATAATAGTTAGGATTTCTCTCTCCAGAAGATTTCTCGCTCGCTTCACGGGAAGTTGGACTTTCTACTTTATTTGCTGCAAGCGTAGTAGCCACTTATGAGGGGGATGAGTGGAGAAGATACTTTTCCGATTAAATGCTTTTACGCCGGGATTTAGGGTCTTTTGTGTATTCCAACTGCGTTTTTTCTGTGTAGGAAGAAATGAAAGTTTTCGTTGTTACTATACTTGTTGAATTACTTGTTGATAATATTAAATTTTACTATGAAACTGAATTTATTTGTAGCTGCCTAAACGTATTTTAAATTGGTTAGTAAATTACAAGTTACTTGTATAAATTGTGGCTCCGACTAAGTTGTCTTTAAATATAACTTTTATATAAGCCTATATTAAAAGATATATCTATATTTCTTAGTGACATTTATTATTTATGATTGTATTATGATAAGAATATTGTTGTTACATAATAACGCAATATTGCTAAAACATAAATTTTAAATCAATTCTATTTAACATTAACGGTACTATATTTTTAATTAAAAAATCTTGTTTGTTAATTTAGTCCCGTAAGCAAGGTTTCCACACATTTTTGAGATTTTAATTAATTATTAGTAATATCAACCATTTTGAAAATAAAATTAATTTTTATTTTCACATATACCTACACACGTAGGCTTATGTTCATTCCATTTGAAATGGGTCCAAGGATCATTGTTACTATCCGGTCAATGCTTTTATCAGAAGCTCGACTTGGGACATGAAATCAGATGTCTTGCGCATAAAAAATCGACAAGTCAACAAAATATTTGAAGATCTGTTGACATTTTGCATACGTTATTTATTTTTATTGAAAAGTAATCTAGAAAATGAATGTATAGATCTAACAAGTTCCTTTTCATCTTGAACTTGCGATAAGACTGCTCATATTTCATTAGTCAATACATTTGTATCTAAAATGGACGCATAACTGCGTGAGAAAAAAGTTTAAATGGGTGTAGTTATGAAAGTTTTTTTAATTGATTAATTGCAGTTTGATATTCATTAGATCAATGAAATTTAACTTTTTATTTCTGTAAGTTTCAATTCATATTCAATCCTTTTCTATCTTGGGCTCAGGCGATTCGTTCAAATATATCTTTAGAAATATACATAAACTGTGTTATGATCCTATATGACCAAAAGATTCAATCTTTCTTTTATAAATATACACTTCTTGTACAATTTTAAACTTACCTTCTTTACGTATTCATTACGTATTCATTGTAATACTGTCTGTAAGTCTCTCATCATTCCTTCAAATGTTAATACCATTATTATTGCGTCGTTAAGATAAACAAATCATATTTTATCTATTAAATTACGTAAACTGTTCTTCGTTTATTGGTTAAAAACTGCCGAAGCATTGCATAATCCAAATGATATACGTGTAAATTTCTAAAGTCCTTGTCATAAGACAGAGGGCCTAGAACGCCTCCAAACTGTTGTTCATGCCGTGTCGGCCTGAGCGATGATGGCTGGCCTTTGTCTTAATGTTGGGAAGACAAACGCAATTTACTTCGGTTCAGTTTACAATTTCAAACATGTCAATGATTTAAGTTTGCCTGGCATTGAGATGGACGATGGAGCGTGTGTCCCCTTCGTCGATACGGTAACCAACCTCGGAGTTGTAATGGATTCGAAATTAACGTGGAGGCCGCATGTTGCTCACATTAGCAAAACAGTTAACAGGGCGCTCTATGGATTAAAGCTGTTTAGATCATGCACCACCGAGGCATTTCGCAAGCAGCTTGCGTGCGCGCTAGCTCTCCCATACCTCGACTACTGTTCATTGGTTTTCCTCGACGTTTCTAATGAACTGAGAGATAAATTGCAACGTATTCAAAATTCATGCGTAACACATGTGGCATTAGGAGGGACGAGTACATACCCCCCATCGGATCCGCATTGGTTGGGTTAGCGTTGAACGACGAAGATCCTACTTTTGCCTAATTATTTGATTAGGACGACCTACGTATTTAAGTAACTTCTTTGTCCGTAATGAAAACTGGACATCTCCGGGGGGCAATGCCACGAAGGAACTTGTCGTTCCAGATACGCGTATAGACGTCGGTCTTTACTCGTTTAGAGCACAGGGTGCGTGGCTCTGACATTCCAGACAACAGCAAGTTCCTCCTGTCAACAAAGCAATACAAGCCTAAGATGCACGAACATTTTATTTTTGATTTTTCGTGTTGCCACAATGTTACAAGTGTTATTGTTATCGGTGTAACTGTTAATTTATTTATATTTTTATTAGCGAGTATAATGCTTCTGTGTATGTATGTTTATGTGAATGCTTGTGTATATGAGGACCTATACATAAGATATATTGTGATACAACTATGATAAAAAACAAAAAAAATGTTATACTATGTAAAAAGACCCAGGTTCAAATATTTTTGTATATTTCTACAAATAAATATACATCTAATCAAATCTGAATCCTACACAAAAAGCAGTCTTCCATATTTGTTCTTGATCTTCTTTTGACAACAATAATAAATCTTTATGTCAATTGTTCGAAGCACAATTTTTGATTATCTTGATCTTGACATAACTAGAATATATTCTCTAAAATTGTGTGTATTTAATAAAAAATAGTAATATTTTTGCAATACCGGCTGAGCTCTCAAATGGTATGATCGGGTTCAGGATTAAGTAATTAATTCGACTACTATTTATAAAAAAAGAGATGAAAAAAATATGGAAGTGTAACTTAACTTATCTGATCAGCTGTTGTCAGCAGATTGTTGTTGATCTGAAGTATGATTCATTTCTGAGCATAGCGATTCGCAACTTTCGAACCATTTAGAAGTTACTTAGAGAGAAATATTTTTAATCGATGATGACAGTGGTCTCCTGTTATATTGCTGGTATTCTCTTATTGCAGGTCCGGCAACTGGCTGCGCCAGTCCGGACAGCCAGAGTGAGACCCTGGCGCAGATTATAACCAGCCTGGATAGCAAGTACAACTGCGTATCGTTTGGCGCGAAAAAACCTTGCGCCTTCGTCAAGTCCTGGTGGCCCAACACCGAGTGGCGCACGCGCAACACTAATCGTCTCAACTTCATCGCCAACCATCTCGTACGTAATTATTCGACGTTTTATTCAGCGGAGAAGCGATCGAGTTTTGCTCGCGTTGATTCGTGGTAGATAGGATGTAAGGTCGTACTATTTACTAGCTATGAGAGTTTTAAGTTATTCTAGTGAAAATCTTTTATCAAAATTAGGCTGTAAAATGGTTAATGGTAACGATAAACAGCTAGTTTTTTTATTGCAATGAAAACCTTTTTCCTAACTTTCTGAATATTTAATGGATAAAACAAACACACTACCTAACTTAAAATATATAAATTAAATTTTTTCTTCATTTGTACTTTATGACCAAAAAATCGAATTTAATAAGAAAGCTAATTTACAAAATTACAAATATAAAGGATTGGTACTAGGAGTATTCATAATATTATTCGCATGGATATTTAATTATAAGGCGTTTATGGCATTAGAATTCTCACTCTCACTCATAAATGAGTACACTTAGTATTTATTTATTATCGAGAAAGGTTTCCTGAAAAATATAAAAATGCACATAACAGTTTATACAATATCTATGTATTATTCGAAACTACAAATTTTAGTTTTCACTCTGTGCGCATCTTACCGTACTTGGCACATACTACTTATTTCATGATTAAACGATCGCTTTAGGTTTTATTACTAAAAGTTTTATACGGACGGTATCGATTTTATTCTCTATAGCTCTTCTACTAAGTGAAATGAGATATTTCTGTCTGTAATATACGTGCCTTTTCATACTTGGGTTATTTTAGTTAATTCATTAAAATATTCTATTATAGCTAATTAATTAAATAATTAGTTGAGATGTAAAATCTGCCATATGTTAAACAGTAGGAAACTCAATTTTTATTACTTATGACTAAATTCAATAGTCAAAAATAAATGTTTTAAAAATCAGTTAGTTCTATGAAATATAATTTCATTTTCTAAAATCGTTAAATTTATACAAAATAAGTTTTAAAGATCTATTTTACACATCTCCAGTGAAAACCTCTGAATAAGAAATTTCTTTCACCTCAAAGTACATCAAAACGTGCGATAATTGGAACGTCTACCTTACACGCACACGAATTCCCCGGATTCATTAAAAATATACACATCTATTCCAGCGCTCGCAATTAAAAAGGGAAAATTATTAAGTTCTCTTTCTCTCTTATCCCGCGCTTATTTCCATGTATTTTTTCATTCATACGCATATACATGTACGTACTCTCGATTCAAACGGGAAACGACTGGAAATCTTGGCTCGGAGGTGGTTTCGCTTTCTTCTGTAAGCACTCACGCGTTGCAACGGCGACCCAAATGCGGTGAATCTTGACTTAAGTACACCTCCGAAGATAGAGAGAAAGAAAAAGGGGAGAACGAGAGAAAAGGCGAATTGTCTGGAGGGAAGGGAGATAAGAATGCGGAAAAAAACCACTTGGGATTTTCTTGCAAAGAAAAGTGCGGTTAATTAGTCGGCTATGCTTTTTTGTTTCATTTTTACAATATTTAAAATAAAAATTAGTAACCAAAGATAGCTTTCATCGTATGCAAAATTTTGTTATAACAAATTTCGAAAGAAAAAAGTATAAAAGTATAAAAATTAACAGCTTCACTTAAGAATATGCTAAACTCGTCCTTATTCCATGTAACTGTTTACAGAAGTTCCTAAAGCGAAAACGAAACTTCCAGAATTGTAATATATGTATATCAAAATTTAGCTCCGTAACTTATCCCTATGGAGAAATTGCGTGAGGAGTAAGTAGAAATCGCTGCTGACTAGTGGAACTTAATAATGTAGACAGTTAAATGTTCGTTACATGACAGTGAAGTTATACGTGCATATGACCTACTTTTCGTGGAATACAGTGTAAGAGACTGCACGTGGAAATTGTAGGAATGCTTTTGACGCTTTGCGAAATACAACATCAAAAAATCTCATTATTTTCCGATTTCTTTCTCGGAGTTTGGCAACAAGTTTAAAGTTGAGCGTGCTGTATCGTTAATAATTAGAATAACTAAAATTTAGAGAAGATAGCAATGTTAATTGCTTACGAAATACGTAGTTGCGTGTAGTAAGTGAGTGCAGTAATCAGTTTTACAATATTATATATATATATATATATATATATATATATATATATATATATATATATATATATATATATATATATATATATATATATATATATATATATATATATATATATATATATATATATAATAAAAGCAAAATATTTAATATAGATAAACTTAATATAAATGTTAATTGGTAATGATTTATAATGATAGTAAAGTAATAAATACTATTAGGTAATTAATAATAATAAAAAGTAGTACAACTGAATGACTGAAACCACCTATAAATAAGTTTCCAATTTCGTAGAATGATAGCTTATGCTCTGACATCAGTATGACACACATTAACTTCTTTCAGGATTTCCGAGTATGTTACTTAAGAATAGTGGAGGTAATGAAGAAAATAAATACTTTGGATAAAAAAATTAATATGCTTAGACTCTTAAAATGTCATACTTAAATATTAACTGATACTAATCATTGCGTAAGTATTATTCATAAATAATATTAAGGGAGATCTTTGTCAATTTTTAATGATTTTCACGAATGACAAATAAAACCTATATTTTCTAAATTAACATAAAATTATTTTTTCTTATTATATCTTCTTTTATAGATAGACTACTAGACTAGTGCTCTTCAATTAATGGTTTCATTAAAACACAAAACATTGGGCATAAATTAATTCTCTCTGTGCAAGAGAAATTGATCAATCCACTTAAAACTTTATTTACAGACTCATTATGACAACAAAAGAAAATATAATCAGCCTGAGTATAAATGTTATAATCGTTAAAGATGCAATCTTTCTAAGCTATGCAGTTATATAGGCCATATAAAATATTATTTTCTTTTATTGACACTCAACTAAATGGGTGAGCATTGTCCCTTTTATTTATTAAAGAAAAATTCATATTAGTAACTAAAAATTACTTCTTTGTAACAATTAAGCTACACATACATTTCGTTATTGATTCATAAATAAATCTTTGAATGAAGTACATGAGCAATGAGTACTCTGATGTTGATAATTTTCACATGTTTTTAACACGATAATTCAGATCATTTCATTAATATTTACTTACTTGTATTAACAAATTGTAAGAGTATTATAGTTATAGTATATAATAGAATACTATAGTTATAGTATTAGTTACTATTTGTTACAGTTTTAATTTGTCATATAACATATATTAAAATTCTAGATTATCTAAACAAGGAGAATAGATTTTAGAATGTCCAACAGAGATTCCTCTAAATAACATTAGCAAGCTGATTATAATAATCTGTTGAAACATTGTAGTAAGTATAATAATCGTATTCGGCATATTATTTATTTAATTATATTTAATTGTAATAATCTCTTGAAACATTGTTGTAAGTATAACAATCGTATTCTGTATATTTTTTATTTAATTATATTAATTAACGGTACTTCATCTTAACAATGAGATCACATTTTTTTAACTCGCATTCCGTCATTTTCCATGCCTTCCACTGCTTTTTCCCACTTGAAAGCTTCTGTCCTTTCCCCTCTCACCTCCGGCCAAACAAGGTCACCGAGCGAGCGCGAACTCCACTTAACCTTGAACCTTCTTCTCCCTCCTTTTTTCACCTCCTTTTCTTCGTCCGAGATTCAACTGTAAGAACATTCGTTCCCCAGTATCTTCGTTCAGAATTTTAAATCCAGAAAAAATAGATGATAATTCAAATCTGGTATTACGCCGATAGAATAACAAAAGACAGAATTCTTATAGTTCCGAAAGCCATATTATGGAATAGCAAAAAAACATAAACTTAAAATTATCCTCGCTTATAAGTTTTTACGATAAGAAACAACCTCGACTGCCGGAAGTAACGTCGTGCGACAAACATTTAGACTACATTTAGATTCAATACTTTGTGCAGTGAGTGTATATGCAGATATTGTGTAGGCATCAAATCGCGAGGCCGCGGACCGCGAGTTACCCAACGTCTATAACTATAAATAACTATAATAATACACTCAAACCTCGCCCACTGTTACAATTCGGGACCGACACAACTGGACACTATTACTGCCACGTCATCTAGTCAGATTGAAAGCCCAGGGCCGTACATATAACAAAATTACAAAAAAGCAGGGTGCTTAAAGTTTCTTAGAAAATTAAATTTAATGTATTTAATAGAAAATTAGAATTAAAATTTTTAATAAAAATAGATTATATTTTGAGGTTAGGTATATCAAATAAATTACAAAATCTATGCAACGTTAGAGAAAATTAATTTATGCTTTTTATTACAATATTAGGTTATTTCATAATTAATAATTCTATAAATATAAATTATGTAAATTAGAGGAATCACAAACTTTACAATATTGGTCTTAACATATAAATTATTATTTTGTAAATAGAAAATTGTATGCAGGTTCATCATACAAAAATTTACAAATCATATATTTACAACGGTAAAACTTCAATAACTTTCCTCAGTTCAGGAACATAAATAATTAAAATTTTTATATTCTACAAAGAAAACATTTCGTGAGCTTGATACATTCCTGGCTATGGACTTATATTGTAACAGTTCGCAGGTATTGAACCGTAACAGTGCGCAAAGTCTGACTATTACATTTTCTTATAATATTACATTTTTTATGCAGTATATGTAAACATAATTTTCAGCATGCGTGAACGTCTATTACTTTCTAGCGATAATATTTAACTTACGTAGCTAATTTACAATCAACGGTATTCTGTTTATAATCTATGATACTTTACTTCTGAGTTAATTTAAAATCTATGCTATTCTATTTTTTATCCGTATAATTTTAATCCTAATTTTAAATCCTAGTTAAAATTTTAGCACTTTCATAACTCTAATTTTGAGCTTACTTCTCATTTAGAGCTATGCGAGTTTTTCTCTAAAAAAAAAAAAATCTGCGCAATTCTATTCTTAATTTATTGTATTTTTTACCAATAATTTAAAATTATGGCATTTGAAATTCATGCAACCCCACGTTTATTTTATTTTATTTTTCCGGAGAACTAACAACGACTTTTCACTCATTATTTATTACGAATGCTCAATCTTACGCGAGCGCCCGTCAAATTGGAGTATAACGTATAACACCTCCTACCATTACCCCTCCATATGCACCCCCTTCTAGGCCAATTCCAAACCTAACAACCAAAAATAAAATAAGCGGAAGAGCAGGTCGTAGGAATGATGAACCTACACGGAATCGGTCACCAGATCGAACGCGGCAAGTTATCCATTAATATAAGTCATGAATTCTTCTCGTCCGGGAGTGGACTATCGGGGAAGAAACATGCAAAAGAAACATAACAGAATTAAGGGTGGTCACATGGAACGTGCGTAGCTTAAATCAGAACTATCAATTAGAGGTGCTAACAAAGGAGGCAGATGGGTATAAATTAGATATAGTAGCTTTACAGGAGGTTAGTTGACGATGAGACCCGGACGTAAAGTATATGAATAAATACTTTTATATAGCAAATTGAAAAAGGCAGGGAAGCTAGGAATGGGCTTCTTAGTAAGTAATAGAATGATCGTATAGGATTCCTAACCCTCAAAAGTCAATGGTACAAATGCGTATTTATTAATATCCATTGCCTAACGGAGCACACGGACGATACAATCAAAGATACAAATATGCAAAACTAGAGCAGATGTTTGATAGCAAAAATATTGCTAGGAGATTTAAATGCGAAAATTGGAAAGGAAGAAACTTTGAGTCCGACCACAGGAAAAGATTCACTTAGACAGGTACAAAGTAACCTAGAGAGATCCCGGTAGACGCACACTTAACCAAGTCGACCACGTTTTAATGGACCAAAGACGTCACGCTGACGTTCTCGACGTTCAAACTTACCGTGGAGCCGATTGCGTTGAGATCATTTTCTTGTTATAATCAAGATTACGGCTCGTTTACTAGTAAACAAAAATAAGAATCAAACGTGCCAAACAGGAGAATTTAATCTCAAAAAGATAATGACCCGCTAATTAAAACTAGATATAGGGAGGAACTTTCAAGTAAACTGTATGTGTCGGATAACAATAGGTTAGGCGACCCGAAGGAAAGGAATGCAATCGAAAGTACCTGGGAAAGTATCAAAAGTTCTATAAGACAAGCTGCTAGGACGGTATTAGATCAGCGGAAAAAGAACAAGCAAAATCCGTGGTTTGGCGAGGAATGCGAGGAGTGGAATAAGAAAAGGCAAAAAGCAAGAGTGCTTAGCCTTAACAACGCGAATGAGATCACCTCCGCGCATTAGCGTAATATAAGGAAACGAGCAAAATGAATTTTTCGGAATAAAAAACGAAAATAAAAATAAATAATAAAGTCTCATCAATACAAGAAAATAATAATAGAAATAATATTAGGGAAATGTATACAGGTATAAACTTAATAAGGAAAGGATCCCAAAGTAAAACTAATTTCGTAAGAGGCGAATATGGGAACCTTATAACGAACATAGATAGACTACTAAACAGGTGGAAAAACTATTTCGACGAGCTCCTAAAAATACACGAACAACAAACCGCTTTAGACTATAACGAAATCCACACTGTAGTACCACAAATTGAACAGTTTAACCTACATGAGGTATGTAAGGCAAACAATAAGTTAAAGAACAACAGAGCACCAAGAATAGATCATTTACGGGCCGAACTGTTTAAACAGGGGAGGAGAAGGGGGGCACTTAAGAAAATAATTCAAAATTTTATTTGCACCATATGGAGGAAAGAAATAATGCCCAAAGAATGGAGAGCCCTAATCATAGTTTCAATACACAAAAAAGGAGATAAAACAAACTGTGATAACTATAGAGTCATTTCTCTTATCTGTTCATGCTACAAAATTCTCTCTAATGTACTACTAGATAGACTCACGCCGCTCGCGGAGGAAATCCTCGGGGACTATCAGTGTGGATTTCGAAACGGTACACCAATTATTCATTGATTTCAAGAGAGCATATGACTCAATAAGATGTAAAATGTTCCACGTCTTATTAGTACTGCTAGGGGTACCAAAAAAGCTGGTCAATTTAAGCAGAATGTACCTCGATAGCAGCCAGGGCATAGTCAGGTCAGGTAAGAGCCTAGAAATAAGTGAAGACAAAACTCAGTACATGGTCACTAGCAGAGTAGGGCCCGAGATTGCTGATACCGACTTAAAAGTCTCTGGCAAAGCTTTTAAAAAAGTACAGTAGTCTCGCGGTAATTGCCTGCGCTCGGGGCTCTGGGGTTGTGCTATTCCGAGAAATCGTACATTAGCGAGAGCCAGTCGCGTGCACTGTTTTCTCTCGATTCACTTGTTTCAAGTCGCACGACACTAGTAGTGATCTGCAGCGGAAAGGTGGGGACAGTTGCGTGTGTGAGTGCGTTTGTGTATCATGCTTAGCAGACGATTAACCAGCAGTAAAATAACGCGAGACTACTGTAGACGAGTTTAAATACCTTGGACCGATAATAGACCACAAAAATGAAACTCAAATAAATCAAGAAGAAGCTGCATTCGGGAAATGCATGCCTATATTCGGTAAATAACTTACTAAAATCACGATTAGTATTGCGAAAGACTAAATTAGAGATATATAGAAAAATCATAACGCCTGTACTTTTATGCGGATGCGAAACGTGGGTATTAACCAATCGGGAAGAGAATATATTTAGAATATTTGAGAATAGAGTTCGTAGAAAGATATTTGGGAGCATAATAGATGAGATCACTAGAGAATGGAGAATTTACATAATCAAAAAATACACGAACTATACGGGAAGCCAAACATTACCAGTGTGATTAAATCTCGAAGACTAGGGTGGGCTGGGCATGTAGTTAGGATGGGTAACGAAAGAGCAGCACTTAGTGCTCGTAGAGAAGCCGACAGGAGCAAGAACCCCAGGTAGACCGAGACGAAGGAGGGAGAACAATATTAAAATGGACCTACGAGAAATAGAATGTTATGAGGAGGATTGGATGCAACTCGCAAACAATAGAGAAAGATGGCGTGATTGTGTAAATAAGGCTATGGACTACACATATTAACGCATTCTTTATCTAACTTGATTTTAGAAAATGTTTGTCATCAGATTCTCCATCAAACGTTCATCAAAAAGTCCATCAATCTGCTGTAACTTTAGAGGTGGGAAAAGAAGTCATGTTTACAATGCGACTATATATTATAATAAGTTACAACCAAATTTAAAAGCTTTATATTTAAATACAAATTCACTGAATGATAAGCTCAAGCTGTGGTTAAAATTGATTTTTGAAATTCTATCAACCATTTCTTATGTTGGCCAAACAAAGAAGTGACTTTATTTATTCATTAGAAGATAAATCTTTAAAATACAAATTATATTATAGATAGGTGAACAAATACAGTTATAGATGCATTTAATGCCTACATGATAGCGGTACGTATGGTGTGGCTTCGTATTTAAGTTCCAAGGTAATAAGGGAGTTAATAAATGAAGTTCTTTTGAATAATTAACTTTGAATATCTACTAGAGTTTTCAGTTAGTTCGAGTGCTATAGAAGTAATTTTTAATGAAAAATAGTTTAGGTTACTCTATACGCATTACTTATTAATTAGGCCTCTTCAAGACTTTAATACATACTGATATCTTAGTTTTGGTCTCCTAGAAGTAACTACTAAAGGGTTATAATTTTATCATGCACGTACACCTGTAGGCGCGCGAGCTTGAGCGATTGGACTCTCTGGTCGCCGTGGACCACGCTTCCGCCTATACCGCCTACAACGCCGTGATACGCGGTCTCAAGCGATACTGCACGAGCTACCTCCACAGTCTGCAGAGCATGGCGATGGGTTGTAGAGGACAGGGCGATGATGGGAAGGAAGATGTTGTGTCGTGCATGACGAATCTGGATAAACACAGGTTGAGTCACTGCAGGAGAGAGGTCGAAGGAGTGCTGGAAAGGGTTAAGATCAATGGAGAACTAGTGGACAACAGGCTGATGAGGATAGCGATGCTGCATGCTTACAGGCATCTGAGGACCGTGAAGAGCTTATGCGAGGATGTGAGTACTTCTTTTAATTTTGATATCATATGGAAAAAAAAAGAAAAATTTATTTTTTGTGTTAATTTTTCACTAAGAAACAACACTTTTTGTACCAATTATTTCTTATTAAAAAACAAATGAAGTAATACAGTGATGGAGAATATACAACCAATTGACCAAAAGATGAAAAGTGATCTAAAAACAAAACAACGTGTTTTGTTTACGGTCTCTTTAGTAAGGCGTTAAATAATTCAGAAAATAGATTAAGATGTATAAAAACAATATATCGACTACACGTTTGAAAATAATAATTAATAATGGGAAAATAGGCCTTGAATGTCACGCATGTTTGTTCTCTGCATCTTTTTTAATAGATTAATTGAACATACTAAAAGAAAAGAAATTTCAACACAAAAACGATTCAAAATTACGGAAGCGCTAATAAATTGATGAAAAACTGAATTTCATAATTATTTGGAATATTCATATAATGTAGAATCAATGTTATATTTAAATGCTATAGTATCCAAAATTGTAGAGCTATTGTATTGCGAATGTTAGATATATTAATTAGGGTTTCACAACATGCAATACCATTTGTAAGTAAAATAGAAATTTATAAAAAATATTCCTCTGTTTTGAACAGAATTTAATTGTAAATAAAAGCGTAAATTATACTAACATTCTAATTGAAGAACCGAAAAATTTATATTGCCAAATGTATTTGTATTCACATTACAACGGATCTTTCACGTGTAAAAATATGACTGCTGTAAGTCCAAGTAGTCATTTAATTTATAGAAATAATGGTTACGCTGATGAGATATCTGACAAAATTATATTCACAAAGTAGTTTTATAAATTCAAATTATTGGATATAGGTAACAACAGTATTATCACTGATAAATAAATTATTATTAACGAAGTATGTAAATCACATAATATTAATAATGTGCGTCCAGCTTTCTTGAGACAAAAAAAACAATTCAACAATGAAGATACTGTATTAAATTTCTAAGTCAGAGTATTAGTCGAAAGAAACAATCAAAGAATTAAGGCGTTTTATCAAGGTTTTAATCGATAGCAGCGAAAATAATTTATGAATGTTTTTAAAAAACTAATATGTGACGCAGAGTATTTATAGGACTAACAAAAAAAATGAATACCTTCTCACGAACAGTTTTGGAGTTATAACAACGTAAAGTGCACTATTTTATGGTATTTTGGGTATAAATAGAAACGTGAGTAGGAGAAGGCGCACCCGTGCACGTACACAGACTAATGTGCATATGTGCAGATGAGCGCATCGTGCTGTGCGCTCAGTCGAAAAAACACGTGGGACGCGGTGAACTTTTAGGGCTATTTTATCAACCGAACCTCTTTAACTCCAGTCTCTAGGACGCTGACAAGGATGTCGGTAATTCAGAGAACTATATTATTGCGCCGATTAATATCGACCAAAGACCGTTACAACAACAAATATTTTAGCTAGACCACTAAAAATAAATCCAACAAACTCTTTCATCATTTCCAGCAACATTTTTAGCTGTAACATCGAATTTTTGCTATGCGAGTGTGGTTTCGTTGGGATGAATTATAGCTTCTTTTTGTACTACATGCCATAGAACTGTAAATCTTCTTGTCTTGCTCTATCTATCTCCTTCGTAGCCTCAGCACAGCCTGCCCGACGTCTTCCTCTGGCTTACGAGTAACTCCCGACGGTTGGCCTACGCCCGGCTACCAGCCTCGCGCGTCGCCTACGCGGAGGAGCGCCCGGAGCGCGGTCGCGACTGTGGCCAGCGACTAAATCTTTTCCTAAAGCGTCGCGAGAATCACGGCGAGACAGATGGCGCTCTCGTCGTCTGCCAGGTCGAGCTGTTCCTGTGGCTGGGAAACGCCAAGTTTGCCGGCGCCTGCTGGAGCGCTCTGCCGCCTGGCTACAGGGTTGACGAGGAGGAGTTAGCCGGCGGGAGGTTGGACGCGTTTCCGAGGTTCCTGGAGTACGAGAAATCGTCGGTAAGTTTGTGGAAATAAAATTTGAACTATTATAATACTATAAACCAGGATGAACTAGATAGTAGAGGTAAGCTAAAAAAATATTCTATACGTAATATCACTAATATTCAATATCCTCAGAAATTCTTCTCCCAATTTGAGAGTTATTAGGCTTATTTATATCCATAATAATACCCTTAGTATCTCTAAGAATCCATAGGAATAAACGGACTAAATTACTCCAGGTTCAGAAAATCCACTTTTCAATACGTTAATTTTCATATGAATACAGCATTTTATGTAAGATTAGTTAATACTATTTATTAAAATATATTTTTGATTTTTAATTACATTTTAGTTCATTTATCACATATGCGCAAGATTACTCAATCCGTGAGCAGTTTGGTACGTTGGTGCCCTTAGAACCTAACGGACAGTTGATGACAAAGAGCTCGAATAATTATTTTCGTTCTGTCTCTAAGGGTATTGTGAGTATAAATAGACTTAACGCCTCTCAAATTTGTAGTAAATCCTCTTGGAGACACATTCAGTTTTAAAAATTTCTAAAGATGTTGATAAATGATATATAATTGTTAAGTTCCCTCTTTCCGTTATCCTCGTGTCTCCTAAGAAGAGATTAGAATTTATACAACACTTTTTAACTTTCTTATCGATTCTCCGTTGAGTTATTGGGCAATGATGTTATAATGTTAATAAAGTAAAATTTTGAGAAGGAATAAGGTCAAATTTTAAGGAGGGACTGAAGGGGAGTTGATGAAGAGGGGATGACGCAGAGCTAAGGATGGTATGATGAGCGACTGAGGGGGGAGGCTGAGAAAAGCAACTTCCAGGCACGGCAGCAGCGACGATTTGTCAATCAATAAAAAAAATAAAAAGTCATCTATTACGTTAAGATTATTTGATAGATTTATTTATTCATAGTTCATAATATGTCTATAGCTTAAACGCTTGTATAAATAACTTAATTTTTGTACGTTAATTGATTTTTATTACAAAACATATATAACATCAAATGAAGTAATCAATTTATTATAAATATTGGTCTGGATAGTGGCCACGAACTTGACCAACCGAACTCGAAATTTTAGATAATAATGTTCGAAAAGAATTTTTTAAGACTGCGGTATATAATATGCCAAAAAATTCTAATATTGATAAATTTAACTATATAAAATTAGAAAGTAACAAAAAATCTGTCGCCTTAATTAATGCGATTTATAATTGTCCAGAAGCTCCTGGTGCATCGGATCATGAAGTTCAGAGCTTGCCTACATAATTATGTTTGCACAAAGGACCAGAAATTATTTAAATACAGAATCTTTGGGCTTATAAAGGGCTCAATTAGAACCGTAAAGTGAAAGAAAGATCTTTTATCTTCGTTTGTTCGATATTATTGTGGTGAAAGGTTAAATGATTTTTGCAAACCAAACAGACTTAATATTTGTCAGCGACTTCATTTTATATGTATGAATGTTAGCAAATACAGTTTTAATTTACCGTCTAATTATCTGTAGGATCTTAAACTCGATAAAAGACGATGAAACTCGCTAAAAAAAACATCCTAATATATATGTACATGAAAAACTGGATCAGTATAACAATTATTAGCTCTACAATTATTTTTTGTGTAATGCATTAAAAAATGAATATTTAAAAAAAATCAACGTAATTACCCCTTTATAGAAATTAAGTTATTAATGTATAATTATGACGAAATAATGGACAATATACCTGTAGATACGTCAGTAGAAAACACAGTGTTTAGTCAGGCATAAATTTATAAACTTCGATACCCAACTATTTATACATTGTTCTATATTGATTATAATTATTTGAATATTAACAGCTTATATTATTACTAATAATTTCTTAGCTATGCTGATGAACTTCGGATTTCACAAAACACAATTCACCTACGTTCAATTTAACTGAAAAATATCTTTGAATATTTAATTAAAAGATAAATAATTTTATGCCCATCTCAACGAAAATAGCCACATTTTTCCCTGAAAAACGAGATCAAAGTAACACTTTTTTCCCGCAAATAATTTTTTTCCTGCATTATACAAAATTTATTAGAATATTCAATATCTAATACGAAACACTATTACTTAGAGAGTAGATCAGCGCATCCACACCGCGCACCGACCACGTTTTCAAACATTCTTCATCAGTCCATTAGTCCCGCTTTCCAAGTCAAAAAGTGGCCTCGCTTCGCTTCGCTCGCTCGGGCAGTAAACTCACCCGCGGGAAAAATATTCGAATTTTTGCCCTTGTTACATAATGTACTATTTCACATCATAGTTTAATACGTCCATCAATAAAAATCGATAACCTATCAGTAGTCATAAAAAGTAAATACTCACGAATATGCTATAAAAGATTGACAGTCAGCTAATGAGTTAATATTGTGTATACGTGTAAGGTATAAGGGGCGATAATGCGAATTCATAGGTCAATAATCTGCCGGTGCATACATACCGCAAATACATTTGCAGTGCCTATAATAATATGTGCGAATGCCATTGTACTTCCACAGTGCCAGTTAATTCAAATTGAATCGCGAGGTGTTTAACCAATTCACATTAGGGAGCCCCGGTCAATATTAACAACAGTTCCCTTTAAATGCGCTTTCCCTTCATGCGTGATTGCGAACGTGAAATGCCATTTAACTGCTGTTGCCATTGTCTCCGAGTAAACGAAATAGGTTTGCAAATAAATTTAATTTTTCGCATTTAAAAATGTATTGATTGCAATTTTTATCACACTACTTTTACATAATATATCTTTTCTTTAAAATTATTTTATATACTTTTTGAGAAATTAAATAGAGTTTTTCTATTTAAATAAATTCATTATTTTCGTTCTAGTTAAAAGAATTAAAAACAACCATTTTATAAAGTTAAAAAAGTTATTGACTCTATTTTTTCATTGTTTCTTTTAGTATACAATACTTTTTCAAGTGTAAAATGAACTTTCAATTTAAATGAAACAGCACAGTTTTTTTTCGTGAAATATATTTCCTGGTAGTTTTCCAAAACAAACTAGTGTCAAAAATAAAAATAAAAGTACACAGAGTCATTTTTCAGAAATTCCAGCTGAGAGCGCACATATTTCAAGGGAGATTCGAACCCGGAATGGATTCCTCTGGTCTACTTGACCCAATGCTGCGGGTCATTTTTCAAGGCTACAGCATGACCACTAGAGTAAGTTTTCAAAGAGCAGAGTCAAGATAAAAGAGGTCTGGCGCTCCTGACGCGAATACAATATTTTTAGGAAAAAAAATCTAAAACTACGTAAAAGGCTAATTAAATTGATTTAGTAACATTCAAAACTTTTCTCATTCTTTTACGTACATTAATATACCTAATATTTGATAATAAAAAATTTTATTGTTCAATATTATATATATATATATATATATATATATATATATATATATATATATATATATATATATATATAATATTGAACAATAGACTTTTTATTATCAAATATTAGGTATATTAATGTACGTAAAAGAATGAGAAAAGTGTTGAATGTTACTAAATCAATATAAAATACGATTCATCCATATGAATATAGCATTATGAATAATAAATGAAAGAATATCATCTATCCATATAAAATTTCGTACGTTAGTCAGTGAAAAGGAATTGCAGAAAATTATGCAGGTATTTCAAAATATTGTAGTGAGCGCTGATATAATTTTTGGTTAACAAAGTATCTGACCATAAATTTGTTTATATATTATTGAAGTAACCTATTAAACCTCACTCCATCTTATGAATCTCACTTTTCCTATATTTACTCTATAAATTTACTATATAATTCATTTCACAAATTCACTTTGTTCGAGGAATATGAAAATTCTAAAACTGATGACAAAATATGTCAATTATAATATCAGTACCCCAGAAACCCAATTTATTCTTTATTTTCTACATTAAACTCAATTCCAACAACTAACCAAGATAGCACCAATATTATAAAAGGATTCGAAAAGAATTTATTGATGGAATTCTTAAATAATTTATGCATTTTTAATTTTATACTAATTCATAAAGAGTTCTTGAACGTAACACAATTCTAAATGAATCCTATAAAAAATGCTTCTGATTATTTAATGATTTTTTTTATTCATTAATGAGTGCTATTATGAACTATTTTTTAATTCATTTTTAATTAGAGAAGAATTCTATAAAATGAATTCTCTCTAACTCGAAGTCCAGGAGGAACAAATTTTTTTAGAGAGAAGTTGAAATGAACTTTCAGTTACAGAGGTTTTATTATAAAGTCTAATTATTCATTAATGTAGTTTATTAAATTATGTTGTTTTATTGAAAAAAGTACAATTATTTTCTACATCTTGAAAATGCACAATATTCTTTTCTTATTTCGACTTAAATAAAAAAAGCTTGGTATCACTTTAACTTTTATGTCTAATAAAATTCAAGTTAAATAAAAAATGTGTGACTTAGGGATTCGACTTGAAAATTGGTCCTTGAAAGATTTAACGAAAAATAACTTCAGTTACAAACAGTGAAATTTACTACTGTTTAAAACAAAATTTCCAATAATACAGTTTCAAGTCATAGAGATTCCAGTCAGATAGCATCCACTGTATACGAGCTCTTTATGCACTCTTTACCGTATATCAATAAATACTCTATTTCAATTCTTTCATAATTCCTTAAGGATGCTCAACAAAATCCTTCAAACATTTCAACCTTCAAAAAGAATTAATTTTTGCATTTATTTCGCTGCCTGGGATACGTACCAAAACTGCGCATCCACTGCTTTAAATCATTTGAAATCCGCACCGGGAGTCCGCGTCGTCAGCTCAAATTAAGAGATCCCCGAATCGTTTGACGTTCGCAGGTCATCAAGCAGACACTCGATCCGTTCTGGGATCAGAGCCTCGTGTTCCCACCTATCGACGTACACGAGATGCGCGAGCACGTGAAAAATCAGCCGCCGAGAGTCGTGATCGAGGCATTTGACAGGGATTACTGCGTGAGTCGAAATTCAATGTGCTCGTATATCGTGTGCTTTGCCGCTGTCGGTTTACTTTCTCAAAAAGAAAGCTTTGTACCAATGATATTTGCAAAATTGCGCGTGTACGTGCATAAGTGCTTGCGTGTGAGTGTGCGAGGGAGTGTAAACTGAATTTATGCGTTCTTTATGATAAAATAAAGAAAATCAAAGAGCAATATATTTTCAATAAGCTTCCTTTTTGTGTAAATAGCTTCTTCAATAATTTTATATACCTATCTTAAAAAAAAAGCTGTATTTTGATACAATAACACTGCAATAAACTTGTATTTGATAACTCGTAACATGAAAAAGTCTCTCTTAAATCTACTAGAGATATTGAAGACAAAGCATCTAAAGTTTCAGATCAAACTATTAAAATCTGTTGTGCACACCACAAAGCGTAATTTTCAAAATTTATGAAAAATGACTTGAGGGATGAAACTGCAGGAAAACCCAAAATCTGTCAAGCATTGACAAATATATTTTTTCTTTTTTTTATACATAATAATACGTAAAAAGGACATACTTGCACTTGTTAAAATCCCCCTAAACCGCCCTTAAAATATTATTGCAGCCAGAAAACCTTCAAAAAAGGACATTATATTGATTATCGTTTTGCACAACAGGTAAAGGTGAATTTTGATCAGCTTAAATGTATGTATTTATGTAGCTAAATTATTTCTTTTTGTTTCTAAAGAAATTCTGTAGCTAAATTCTATTATTAATTTTTTATTCCACAAAAATCATGTATTTTATTATAATTATTGCCGAGCCAAATTTTGTACTTAAACTTTTATCAATAGGTCTCAACATATATTTATAAACAATTTATTTAAAAATTAGATTACCATACATTTAAAACATGAAAATAAAATCTGGTGCGCAAAATGCAAATAATATTTATGAAAATAAAGTATTGAGAAAAATGACTTTAAAGTAAAATAGTAGTAATACTTTTTTGTTTAATGGGATACACTTTTTTAGTCCACCACTGACATAGGGTTTTGACTTTTACTGACGTTTAGCCTTGCATAGATCGCATTTATTTAATCATCTTTCTTAGTCTCGCAAATTTTAAAAAACATTGAATTTTAGGTAAAAACGAAAATATTTAAACAAATTACAACAGCTTAAAGAAATTAAGACTTCTCGTGAAACCTCTTTCATTAATAAGAAAAAGGGTTAAGAATTAGTATAAAAAAACGGTTTTTGACGAATAATCTGTATCTTCTTCCCTTAAAAGGTCAAAATAATATTTGAGAAATTTATGTTTCATTTCATAAAATGATTCAATAAATAATCAACTACAGGTATAATACCTTTTTGTATAAAAAAAGAATCGGTTTATGTACGAATATTTGCCTTGGTAAGGGTAGTACGAGCGCTAAAAGCAATTTTAATTTTCCATAAAGTTGGAAAAAAATTATAATAATGGTAAATATGCACACTGTACAGTGCATTGCAGCGATAGGAAAAATAACAACTTTTTATACTGCAGAATGTCTTGAAATATTTCTAGAAAATCATGATTTACATATTATTTTCCTGGTGACAAAAAATAGTTTTCCCAACGAATATTTAGGCAAAATACCTTAAATATTCGGAAACGCAATAAAATTGTCACTTTTCCAATCGTTACAACGCGACGCTGTGCCATCACCATAGTAGTTCATACTTTCGTCACCATATAAAAATTAAACATTGCTTTTGACACAAGCACCAGACAAAAATACTAATTACCCATCGATTTTACTTACTACCGACGATATCCACCTGTAACTCCACTTCCATCCATCGCAAACAACAACGACAACGAACAGAACAGCCTGGAGTTGTACGGCAGGTGCGTGGCCCGGCCGCTGGTCAAGCTCAACACGGAAACGTACTCGCCGCCGGATTTCCCGCCCAAGCTGCGCTGGCACAAATTTGGCGACAACGACGACAACGAGGGCGGCGGCAGAAGCCCGGCGGCAGGCGATTTTGGCGCGGCAGTGCTCGCCGCACTCGAGCTCGTTGAGGTCAGTAGTCGCGTTAAAGGGGCCCAGCATTGGTTAAATGCTATAAAACGTCATAAAGCGTTATATAGATTGTGAAAATATTTTGACGCGATCTAAGTTAAAGTAAGTTTCTTTATCTTGAATGTGCATTCTATATGTGATTTTGGCATGATTTTACCACCTTTCGTGATATACAATTATATATATAATTGTATATATCTATATATAGTTATATATAGTTATATATAGATGTTGTCTATATATAACTATGTATAATTATATAAATGTATTATATATAATATTATATACTTAAACTTTTATTTTCAATGTTCATTGTGATAAATATAATAAATAATAATAATACAGATGTTTCATGAGAATAAGTCACATAATTTTATTGACAAAATTTGGAAATTTACAAATGTAATTACCAACCCGAACTAACAAGTGCATATATTCTATGTTCTGAAAATTAATAATAATTCGTATGCGTTCCTCATTGATTGGTAAAATATTCGAATTTCTTGCCATGATTTCGCGATGAATAATAATTCGGGTTTGTTCAATCCCAAAGGACTGAAGGTACATGTGTGCACTTTGATTTTCTATAAAATAAAATTGATTTCGCCGTGCAGAGTATTATGGTATTTTAGTACTATATGTACAGTATACGAATTAGTTTTCGGTTGTTTATATAATTCAGATGTATATTGTAACGGGGTTTTAATCGGTAAAACCCGCGGTACATACCATTATCGATGTTGAGAGCATGAACGAGTGGGGAAAAGGGAAAAAGCCAGAAACAACACTGAAGCTATAAAAATATGTATATATTCAAATACTGGGAAGGGAAACACTCACGCACTTCACACGGAGTGTGCGTCCTCGCAGGCGTGTCGCGAAATAGAGAGAGAGAAAGAATATCCCGGGAAGAGAGAGAGATATAACGGCTGACTCACCTTAGTCCTGGTACTCGACAGCGATCGCCGCACGATAAGTAATGCTTCCCCAGACAATCCCTGGGGATAGCGGTGGCCGGCTCGCAGGTATATCGGGTGGTCGTCGCAATGGCACTCGTCGCTTTCCGTGAAATATCCCGCGTCCGTCTCTACCGGTTGCCTAAACGTCTCTACTAGCTCCCGAAAAACTATCGGGGCTCGCGCCCCTGCGCGCCCCCTGCTTATACTCTCTCTCTCTCTTTCTCTCTATGCGGCTCGCAATTCTCTCTCTCCCTTTACCGCGTTGACACCTGTAACATCTATAAAAGGTTAGTACATGTTCTGTGTGTGTGTGTCTGTGTGGGAGAGAGCATGTGACAGGGTATGTGAAATTACCCGTCACAATATGCTACACCTCTTACTATAACTCTCGCATATACTTATATATATTATAAGTATATTTTTTTTTTTTTTTTTTATTATTATTTAACGTCGCCATGTTTGTGCTTCCATGTGGTGCTAATCGACGACGGGGGTCTGCGGTGTGTTTGTAAACAAAGCACATGTAATTTTTACAGAGGTGCTTGTATCAATCGGCAGAGACTAGGATTCGAACCCGGGTCACCGGCGTGGGAATCCGACACTCTACCGACTGAGCCGCCGCAGGCCCATTATAAGTATATGATTATTATTATATTATTATATTATTTATAACATTGAGATAGAATGCTGATTCTTCTAGTTTTTGTTTATCTAAATCGTGTAACTTATTTAACTTGATGGGCCCCTGTCAAATTAAAGTTTTAATATTTCTCAAAAACAGAATTATAACGTAACTATATACAACTATAATATATGAGTATATATAACTTTATATAAGTATATATCTGTGGGATCCCGAGAAAATGTTATTGAGATATTAAGGTATAAAGGTATTATTTTCCATTTAAACTAATGTTAAAAATTACATAAGTAGTAGATATGGTCATTTGTTTTCACACTTTTCCGATTATTTGCATTATTATCAGAAAATATACTATGTAAAGATACCAAAATCACTCGAAACTCAATTTTCAAAAAATGGATTTAAGTCGTTTTTCCAGGAACCCACCAATATATATGTTTATGTACAATATTTTATATACGAGTAAATATAACCAAATACTTTAACTATATCTAGCTTTTCATTTTTTTTGTTTTTTAATGAGGATTCTGAATCTAATAGAAATTTTTAGATTCATCGATCCGATTTTGTTTTACAATGATGTCTTTATTTTGCGATATTTTACAATATTCTGAAATCGATAAGGTAAATTATTTTTGTATATTAGAAATAATATGATTGTTTAATTCTTCCTTTCTTTCTTTATATTTAATGGTCATGTGTCTCCTCATTTTTGGGACTCAGATATATCACAATGCATGTGTGATTTTGTATTTTACATTTGTATTTTGTATACTTATTTATTGTGTTGTGCGATTTCGGTCGAGAGAAATTCATCACCTGCTTACTAGCGTCTCAAAAACTTTTGAGAAGGCTACATGGGCGCATATGTCCTGTATTAAAGCACAATACATAGTCAAATATCTTTTTCCGACGAAACACTCGTAGAAAAAATTCTCGAAAATTTTCGCCGGTAATCGAACCTCGACTGCTTGATCTTCTTCAAAGGTAAATATATTTTCAGGGAATGGTATAACGTTTTTCGAGGTCGCTGATTACGAATCCGAGGTTGGATTTGTAATCAATGATAAATCAGCACACATTTTTTGAGATTCTAATTAAAAAAGATATAGTAATTTAAAATTAATTAATTAGATTAAACAATTTCATATTAGACAAATTAATTTAGTTTGAGGAAGCTAAGTGCCAATGAATTAGCAGCGGCTTTCTGAATAGGTTTGGGCAAGGAAATTTATTAAGAGCCTTTATTTTTCTTACAAAAATATACATTTTCTCCGATAACTTATTAATAAATATTGATGAATCAGTCTGTAAGTTTATTTTAAGGAAATTACGTTGGCTTAACAAATAAACCCTCTTGTCAAAATTGAACATGCATTTTTTCAAGTAATTTTAAAAATTTATTAGTCATTCTTACGCATTTATTCAATATTTTATTTCAACCGCTGTGATTATAAAAACATGTATTGATTCGCCATGCGAGTTAAGTGTCATAAGGCTAGAAAAAGTTATATCTTTTTTTGGTAATATGCAATAATTATGCGATAATTTGACTGATATTCCTTTGACAGTAAAAGGATTCTCTTTTCTAACAATGCAACTTTGCATAGAAAGGACATTCCCTATTTTACAAGTACAATACGTTTAGGTACTCGTATCTATTTTGAGATATAATTCTGAGTGAATATATTAACTTCTTTAATATACTAAAGTACATTATATAAAAATTTTAAGTAAATTAAACGAAAAAAGTGGATCAAATGTATAGCGTCATTATTTTTTATTCGAAAAATTTAAGCAAAAGTTTTCTTTTTACTTTTGAAGACATGTTTGATACAGTTCTAATGAAATAATTTAATTATAATCTATCAATTTTATTTAAGTTACTTTCAAAATGACATCATTTTCATGGCTCAAACGCTTAAATTTTCCGTGATGGAATTTTGGATATAGACTCGCACAAAGATGTATTTTTCTTTTTGCAGAGATAGCAGAGGATTGGATGGGGTTCTTTATGATTTTGGGAATATTAACAGTTAGTGAACATTCGTAGCTATATTGTTGAAGCTAGAAAATTTGATAAATTTCAAGAGTTTGAAAAATTAAAGAAAAACAACTCTTTCTCTTTGAGAAACCACAATTGTTTCTAAATTTTTTTTAAAATCCTATTGTTGTCATATTTTTGTTTAATGTGATAAATAAAAGTATAAGAGTATTCATAATTTTTTTCTATATGTGAAAATCGGAAATGAAAATGAAAATTTAATTATGTCGATTGCAATTGCGTTAATGATGGGTAGATTGATGAAAAAAAGTGGTTTACATAATTCCAATAGGAAGAAAAACACAGCGTAAACTGAATATGCATGAACGACGTTTCATTTGCATAAAATCGATAATATACATTTCCTCTCTCAACAATGTAAAATCAGAGTGAACAAAAGTTAAAGAAACTGATAAAATTCGTTTTTATTGTAAATAATATATATTTTGAATTCTTTTATTATTTAAATTAATAATTCCTAATTTTAACATTTAATTAAATAATATTGAATATTTTACCTAAGTTATATGTTTTATTATGTAGTTATAGAAGAGGAACATTTTATATGATAATAACAAAATTAAAAAGTTTATATTGAATTAAAATACAAATATAAAAAACTTTAATTGGTCTACAACTAAAAAAATTAGTAAAGCGCAAGAAAAATTATTATTTTTACACTATTATATTTATTATTAAAAGATCATTACCAATCAATATATCAGTATAAATCCCAATGTGTATACATAAATAATGTACATTAAAAATGAGTTCAAATACGATCGACAAAAGTATTACTATACAAAAGCAATTAGTGAACATCATCATAAAAACTACAGAAACATTATCGTAAAAAGAACCGATATTTCAGTTTTAACTGTGCGATCACGTTAGTTATGCAAAAAATCACCCGCAATAATTTCATGAAAAACAAGTGCAGCATTTAATGTCTGCGCGTATTTCATTTAACTGGGTCAAATCGAATTTAGAGACCCAGACCACATTTAATTTCATATAATAATTAAAATCAATCGATGTGTACCCAATGTAGTAAATTCATCTAACGAATAATCTCTTTTATTATTAATATTTGCCCAATCAAACCCTTGAAGAAATTAAAAAATGTAGTTAGAAAATTATAAAATAGCTAGTTAAAATGAAAATTTATTTTTAGATTTTCAAAGTGTAAAAAGTATTGTAGACTTATCCAGTTTCAATAACATCAAGCATTTAAAATTATAAAAGGTTTCCATAGCAAATACCAATAATATTGATAATTTTAATATGCTAAGACCTTTGTACAAAAAAGGAACAAAGAACAAATAAAAGTACAAGGAACAAGTACAAGAAATAACAGTGGTTACTATATCTATATATACGAAGAACAGGAATAGACACAAAGAACAAGCAGCTTATTCCTTGTCAGTGTTCGTGTTCTTCATATATATAGATATAGTAACCAATGTTATTTATTATACTTGTTCCTTGTTCTTTATCTTTGTTTCTTATTCCTTTTTCTGTGCAAAGACCTCTAGTAATAGCAAATTCTTAGGTTACTATAAAAGGCTTCTTCAACTTTCTTTTGCATAACCAGGTATGCTGTTCAGTTACTGCCTATGAAATAGCTTGGAATACGTACCCCAAGAAATGTTTCAAAACCATCAAAAAAGCGTTTTATATATTTTCGATAAATGACCAAGAAAACAAGGTTGTTTCCAGTTTGCATAAAAGTACAATCTTCAATAAATGGCAAATAAATGAAATCGGTTTCTACCATGGAAGCATATTATATTTTAGAAATGATAATTTATACATTCACACAATGTAACTGTGACTATTATTTAATAGAAACTATTAAGAAAAATAATTTTCGTTATCACTAATTAAGCAAAAGTTATGAATTTTTTCTCAAGTCGTATTCCATGTCAAAAGTATGAAAAAATATACGCTGGTTTGTATAAAAATATACATGTGACTTTGTTTAAGAATTGATATAAAATCCTTATTTTTTAATAATAGCTGTATAATAAATAATCGTTGATAAAACAAGTGACTTCTTGTTGAAGATACCTTAAAAAATATATTCTCAAAATTTCAATTAGATTTCTCAATTTTATATGCAAGAATCACATCCAAATTCTATGGATTTCGGTAAGACCATTTTTTCAAAGGTGCTTGTGGTTCTAAATTAATAATAATTGAATTAAATCGTATTTTTTATTTATTTAATAGTTGTATGATGAGTAGTATAAAAAAATATATAATTAGTGTAAAGGAAATTTATAGAAAAATGTTTCAGAATCATCAAAAATCACCAGAGAGCCACCTGAATAAAATTTCAAACTCAGAAAGTAAAAGTAAAAGAACCACCTTTAGGTGATGCTAAACCCACCCGTTAAGGCAATCACAAGGACTCACTTATTTAATTTATTTTTTAATTCTGAGTATATGTCTCTTTGGAACATTGTTATCTCATTGAAAAACAACAACTTTCCAGCGAGATGTTTTCACAAAATTGAAAATTGCATGGAAATAGTGGTTCCTCGTATTTGCCGATGACATCTCTTAAGTCCCATAAGTCCCAAGCTTAGAAATCCTTTCCAAAAATTTTGAAAGAATTCAAACATTATTGTTGAATCATGGGATTTGGATGTGTGCAAATTCTTTTTTTAATTTTATGGTCCTTTTGCAGTAAAAAATAACTTGGTCCTCAATTACGAAATCAGAAAAAATCCACTTCGACCTGATGGATATATTTATTTTGCATAATTCCAAAACCACATGAAAGATTAACCCTTTAACGAGAACAACGGCCGAAACCACATAGTTGTGACCGGCGTTGGCGTTAGTAAATCATAGTTTCTACTTCATTATCTTAACCGCTAAATTAAAATATTAATAATTTTACTTTTCATGCATACTCAGTAACGTATGCTCAATTATGTAAATGCATTTACAGCTTAGAAAGTAAAGAATTAGGCAGGCAGTCGAACAAAATAGATTTTAAGCCGCTACTACTATTAATAGTGCACGATTCACGTTAAAGAGTTAAGAAATTCGAAAAAAAACGACTAGATCTTATCGGGCCCACCGGAACTCAACCTACTAACAGACTTTCTTCCTCTTCTCAACAAAGATCGGTGACAAGGACATCGTTGACCTGGCCCTGGACACCGGCGCCGATCCCACCTCCCCGTCGGGTCGCATCTACCGCGTGCCCGAGGACATTCGACCCACCATGGCCAGTTACCGTCTCGAGGTGATATTCTGGGGTGTGCGGGACATGAGGCTACTCAGTCTTGTGCCTGTTCTGCGGCCGAAAATCGTGGTCGAATGCGCCGGAACGTACGTCGAGTCCCAGGTTATGGAGAACGCCAAGCGATTCAGCAATTTCAACGAGACGCGCGTCAGCGTTGATCTGGTAATTTTAATGTTGAACAAAGAGAGATATTTGTGATGATTATGATCAGTTTTTATGGTATTTTTTCACAAGTCAGAAAATATTAGACTTAAAAAGTGTGTGTCTGCACCATTTTAATTTTGAACAAAGAGAGTAGAGATCTGTAACGATGATTATCATTTTTTATCGTATTTTTGTAACAAGTCAGAAAATACTAGACTTAAAAAATATGTGTGTGTGCGTGTATGGGTGCGTGCGTGCATGCGTGCATGCACATACAAATACTACTCAATTGGTTATTTTGAGACCTAATACGATAGAATAAATATCTGTCGTTTATTTTTTATACAGCAATATCAAGTGTACATATATATATATATATATATATATATATATACATATATGTATATATATATATATATACACATATATTAATGTATAACTCGAAAATTATAAGATACTAGCTTTAGTTAGGTTTCTGCGAAAAACGCGTAATTACTCCGCATCTAACTTATGATTCTGGAAGCAAATTCCAAAAATATTTATATTCATGGGCTTTTTATAATAAAAATCAATATGTGACGCATGTATAAATGGGTTCCTGGACAGAATAATAGCGTAGTGGTACGCTCGCATCCCCGTCTGTCACTTTCTCGTCTGGACTCTTCCCCGTTCTGGACACTTTCCTGTCTGCCAATTCTTCGTCATGGGCCGTTCCTCGTCTGACACTTCCTCTTTTCGACACTTTCCCGCCCAACACTTGTCCAGGACGGGAAAGTATTCAAACGAGGAAGTGGTATACTAGGATTTGGATAACGGGAAGTGGGAAACGAGAAAATGTCCAGTAGTCGAGGTGCAGTCAATTATGTAGATTTGATATGAAACCCGAAAGCTTTGTGTTAATAATATTAGTAATAGAATCGTGTGCAAGTATGGTTTTATTTATTGATAAAAAGAAGTCGACGTACCTATCGTTTTTTTTTTAGAAAAAAAATATTTTATAAACTATTTTTAACAAAATCCGCAGTGTCAGTAAGGTAGAATGCATTAGACCTCTTTCATGCGCATCGATTCCTAATAAATCATTGTTTTTATTTTTGAGGATTAGCACATGCTGCCATAGCAAAACTGTATATTTATGAACGGCAGATAGTCCGATATTCTGGATAGCAATGTCTCGTTTGGCATGCCCTGTAATTTAGGTGTTTATTTTCGCGCTAATGAAAAGTACATTTCTGATTTTGTAATCATTTGTTTTTTTTTTGCAATATGCCAAATTATACTTTTAGCTAAAAATAATACAACTTACTACTACAACAACTAGACTCTGAATGTAACATTATTGAGTTTATCAATTCGACAATAAATATTTGAACTAATTAATAAGTAAAAGTCTGGCTTGACTTACCCAAGTCCTATTTTTATAATCTATAGTCAATTAGTTAAATTTAGTTAGGGTACAATTTAATTTGTTGTCCAAATAAATACAATTTAAATATAATATCGCGAGATTAACTTATAAATGGAACAAGTTTTCTACTAATGAATTATTTCTAATTTATTTTGTTATATACCTACTTAGGCGAATTAAGTTGAGCTAAGAATGCTGATGCATTACTTATGGATAATTAATTAAAATATAATCCATATCGATAATTACATAAATTATCTTTTGTATAAAAAATTTATTAATTAGTGTTAACACTAATTAATTTATGATCATTTGATTAATTTAAGAATTGTACTCAGTGAACGGAATATCGTTCTTAAAATGTAAATCAATTATTTCAGAATAATACAAGTAGGTACTTCTGCCTCACAAGACAGCATTATTGATATAATAATTATAATTTTTATAATTATTAAGATACACTAATTAACTTATGATAAACGTTATTTAAGAATGAATTAGTATGTATGTATCTACATTTTATATATGAATTATTATTCTTAAATTATTAAAATAAAAACATACCAATTCCATTATAAAACCCATTGCCCTTATTCCTTATCAGAACTCCACAATAATCTCAGACGAACTTTATTAAAAGATCCGATCGCGCTTCTTTCCCAGGAAATGGCGGCCGAAGAAATATACTATCCACCGATAATGATAAAGGCCTACGATTCCCGGGGCTTTGGCTGCTTCAAGTACGCGGGAATGTGCAGCATTCCCACGATTTACGTCTTTATGCAGCGGCTTATAACCAGGAGCGAGTACGAGAGCGCCATTTATCATTCGACGAAAAAGTCTCGGCCAGCTGCGCACTGTAAGAATGTAGAAAATAACGAAAAGTATACAATACCAGGGCTTGTCGCTTAACAATACCGAGGTTATTACTCATTGTACGGATTAATATTGCTTGATGTAAAATGATTTGTTAGTAAGTCTACGCTTATAGTTTAATTCTTACAGAAAAAATCAATATTGTGCTTTATAAGATGATTTATACTGTAATCACTCTTTTATCAAAGCCTTTCCATCGTAAAAACTTTTTTTATAAGTCGGTATTGTGACAATTAATAACGGTAAATCAACAAAAATGTTGTATTTTACTATTTACTTAAAATATGTTGACTTAGATATATATCTATATAATATCGAGTCCATAACTGAATACATAAGTTATGTATACATTTTGGAAGATAAGGAAATCTATAAAAGGCTCGCGTAGTTTGTACACATATTTTCAAATTCTCTGATTCCATACTTATGCCATGCAGTATTGCCTGTAATGAAAACATATGCCGGATTGAATGTGAAACTTTTGTAACTTTCTGAAAGTTTTTCTGCAAAGATTTCTCCTGTAAATTTGTCCGCAATAATATTTCTCATTAAACAATCTGATTAAAAAATCTCTGTAAGTTATGCTTCATTGAGGTGACACCATTCTGATAGTAACACGAAAGCAAAACATTTTACTGATACAAAAAGAGGTTTTAAAATTTACTTGATTTAATTTCAAGCACAAAAGTACAGCAGAATATTTTTACGGATATATCTGCTGCTTGCAAAATAGCTTCAGTAATAAACCTTGCTGAATTTTCCAGAACACAATCTGATGATCTATAAATTTAATGTAAAAAAATGGACTTAATGTATACAAATTGATGGTTAAAAGCTTAAGAATGTATCTACAACTCTGTTCAAGAGATGTGATATATATTCAAAATTTGAATTGCTTGTTTCATGATTGTAACATTCACATACAGACATAAATTTTATTTTATTTTAATTTATTTATTTACATATACGAGACGAGCCCTTTTACATTTATGATGCACTTCTATTTCAAACTTTGCATGTTTGCAAAAAACTATTTTTTTTAAACTCACAACCTCAGAAATATTGAAATTCGTCAAAATCTCTAATCCACAAATTAACCTCTCTTCGAAAAAGCAAACTTTCAGCTTAACCTTAATTACAAAATTGAAACTGCAACTCAGCATCAACCAATCCAAAGCTAAATCTACAAATCCGTCTCGCGATTGCTCAGACCTAACAAAAAACCACCTCCTCGGCATCGTCTCAATCACGCGCTCCATAAGAATCAATTCCGTCCCCCCTAAATCAAATCATCTCCACCTCCTCCCCTCCTAAAAAAAAGCAGACCTCACCATCATTCCCCTATATACCTCATTCTTCCGCTGCTCAGACACAGTACCAGTGGAATACGACCGGAAAAGGGACGACCACGCGACCGCCAGCTTCCTCCAGAAGAACGAGAACAACGAGGAGGAGGAGGAGGTGCAGGAGGCCACGGCGCTGATGAGCTACAAAAAACTTTCAAGACAGCAGCAGCAGCAGCAGCAGCGGAGTTGGACTCCGCTGTTGAAGCGGATGCTGCTGCTGCGCTGGCGTAGGAGGGCGGAAGGTCCGGCCGGAGTGGCTACTGCTGGACTGGACAGGGATGAATCACACGACTGGTGGAGCAAGTATTACGCCTCGCTCGAGGTAGGAGCGTGTAAGCTGTAAACTGTGCGGTTGTGCGGTACATTGTTAAGGGAGTGTGCGCGAGGGTAATGAAATACGAGGGTCGAGAGCAGCAAGTCTGGTGGCGAGGGTGGGTGGTGCCACATTTTTCAGGGATGGACTTTGGTCGGGATATTGGGTGCGTGAGAATGGACGAGTAGGTGAAGGCTGATGTTCTTTTTGAAGAATATAAGTGTAGTATGCGCAGTGCATAATTAACTGACTAAATGAAGCTATAATGAAAGGAATGCTTGATGGTATCTACCAAATTATGAAGATGTAAATGCAGAAAACCAAGAGTATCAAAAAAGTTAAAAATTTGGATAGTTCACCAAGAAATTATTTGATAGAGACTTTTCTCGGATACTAAGTATTTATGAGAAGTACCTATTTGATGAATAGTTTTGCCCAATAGTTTTTTGTAAATGGTCTACATTGCTTATTTGTAATCTGAGACTTCAAGAAAATCGAATTTTTTTATTTTTGATGAGACACAATATTACAAACAAAAACATATTCGAAAAAATATTGAGGTCAAATACTTACCAATCTATGCTCTACCCATTTTTTATGATTTTTATAAACAACAATTATAACCTATATTTCTATTGGCGTTTTTCCGACACAAGAGCGGGTAAGGTCTTGGAACTGATTTAGCACTACTCTGTTTCCAAGCTCCGTGTTTCCTAGAGCATCAAACTAGTTTTCGTTTAGTGCTATGAAAATTCACAGAACGGTGGATGTGGATAATAAAAATTTGTTTATTATAAATTAATTGCCATTGTTCTCGTCTGACTCGTTCTCGATTGTAGTAAATCTAAAAAATGAATTAATTTTCGAAATAATTGTCTTTTGATCTATTTTTCTATTTAACCTCAAAAATAATTTCGCGCAGTCAGAAACGGTAAACCCAGTTTACAGTAGAACTAGTTTCTAAACCTGACCCGTTTTTGTGTTGAAAAAACGCCATATATATACCGTATGTGCTAATTATTTTATACTCGATTTTATCCCTAATAGATCATGTTCAATCCATTTAACGTAAATTCAATGACTACTTATACTCTCAATGCTCATAAATTCGACATAAAACTACACAAGAGAGAATGACCCCCTTGAAATATTCTTCAAAGACTCATTATGATGTAATAAAAAAGTTATTTATTTTTGCTAAAAAATAATTATTACACGAAACTGTTCATAACATATTTATTATATATAAAACTATATACAAAATATTGTAAATTTATTAATCTATATTTATTTCGATTAAAATATACTTCAAAATTCTGTTTTAATACAAAACATATTTACGAAAATGTTGAATTACCACAAGAAGTAAAATAGAATTAAGAATTTTTCACATAGAGCATTCCCTAAACTAACAATGATAATGCTATTTAATTTTAGAAAGTAAGTTTAATTATAAGTTTGTTGCTCTTTACATTCAAGGTGTTACTCAGTAACAGTCTATTTCTATTCACTTTGCGGATAGCCTATTATATTACACTTAAAAGTTTCGTGTTCTAGAGACTTAATCTTTGTACATCCTTTAGGAAGAGAAGAATCACGAACGCGGATCGGTGCCGACTTCGCAGCCGTGGGAAAAGCGTTTAGCAACTTTTAAAGTGAGTATCCATTAATGATTCTGGGTCACGTCAACAATGAAAATATAGTTATTCTTTAAATTTCAATTTCGACAACACATACAAAACTATTTTAAGTACAAATTATTTTCTCTAGCTAAAATTAGACAATTTGCAAAAAAATATTTTCGGCTGAAAATAAGACATTTGATTAAAATCGTTAAAAATTACTATATACTAGTAAAAAAATAGTTTCGTATAAGTGTAATCGTACATTTTTAAATACTTTTATGTGTCTTTATACAAATAAATGTAATACAAATAAATGTAATATATATATAGTTGACTAATTAACCCTTTCGTGCTTGGTGGGAAATATACTCCACTACTTCAAAAACTTAACAACCTTACAGGATTTAGCCCTTTATTTATAAATTTATAAACTCATTTAATATTTCATAGGAGTTTTCGAGATCGTTGATTATCAATCCGTAGTCAAAATTTCAAATACCGAAATGATAGATACATTATGTGGATTGTGAAAATAAAAGTGATTGTTTTTTCAATTTCGCTAAACTTATATCCTATCGGCTTTTAAGGTTAATAATTAAAAATCCTTCGTCTTAATTTTAGAATCAAAAATACCAGATTCATAATCATTGACTTTAAGATTCTACAGTAACATGTGAATCGTACAAACAACATGGATGGGAAAAAGAGCACGATAAGTCTATTTATTTTTTATAATTTGTTATAAACTTAAAAGAAATTATGTAATAAAATTAGCTATTTCTATTTATACATTGGGACCGTATTTGTTTTTTTATAGAAATTACCATATACATCGTAAAATTTAATATTTTTTTGAAAATTCAAGATTACAAAAAATCGAGTACGTCTATACCGTACAAACAGAAATAATTATTGCTGCCATACAATTTTTCCCAGTATTGACATTCATAAACCAACTATCGGTAACAGCGTGTATGTATTCTTCAATTAATTCCAACGAAATTAATTGCGCGCCCCAAACAATGCGTTCGAGCAATTAAAGTATGTCCATACTGAAAAGTTAAAATTCTGTATTTTTAAACTTTTCTCATTTTATACCCGACATAGTACGTTCTATATGGTCATAAAAAAGTTTCAGTCTCATTTTAGTCAATATTAAACTTATATCAATTAAAGTTATAATTGAAAGACTTTTATTCATTTTAGTATACGTTGGTTTTCAAAATCATTGTAAAGGAATTGTCCAAATTAATTTATTCAAAAATAAAAACAATATTTTCTTTAGATAAATAATAAGAAAACTGTATTTTTAAAGAAAAAAAGGTTATAATTATAAAAAATTACATAAATTTCAAAATATTTTCAACAATTCTCATATCTCAACTATCAAAATACTGTTTTAAATTTTTAAAATATTCCCTCTAACTGAATTTCATTAATTAATTCCACAGAATAATTACATCGAAAAATATTTGCAATAAACAACGCTTTTTCAAAGATCAACATATAAACCGATTTTCTCACCAAATTCATGAAAAGGCTTATCATTAAGCAAACGCGAAAATCGCTTCCACCCTGAACTATAATTCGAAGCGTACATCCGGATGTAAATCACGACCGCGTGAAATCTCGTGCTGCAGGTCTACGCGGCGGAGCTGGAGGCGCAGCCCGAGTTCGCGGGCTTTCAGGACCGATTGCGAACTTTCGAGCTAAGACGCGGCAAGAAAATTGGTGGCTACGAGGACGACGAGAACAACTACGCCGGCAAATTCAAAGTAAAACTGTGTGCGCGCGCGCTCGCATTCCTCAAAGGCGAGGAGGTGCGCGCGCGAGAGAGAAAAGCGATGGCTTGCGGTGAATTTGCAATGCTGACTTTTCGGGACGAATGCGCGGGTAAGAGGATTATTGTACACGCGGAGAGAAGTTCGCGAGGAGGATTGACTCTGGGATGCGGTTTTCTCGAGTCTGAAGTGTTAAGTACTGGGAAGAGGTGGATGTTTGAATGGTTTGGATGTAAACGTTGTTACACTGAATATTTAGGATTTAGAGATGTTTTTGACAAATGTTGTTCAATTCTTAGTGTATTAAAAATTACTCTGTATTGTATGAGTAGGTAGGCAATGAGAGTACTGGACCCCCCACCACTCGACTTTTCGACTAACCTATGCAGGTGAGAAGCTCTTTGATTGGTTGAGTCGGACAGGTGAGAATAAAGGTGGTGGGCCCCGCCCCCACTGTCTCACCTGTGCGCGATGCTTTCATGCTCTAGAATATTCTCGAATGTTCTAGAAGCATCGCGATATTAAACACTAAAGCATGCAATCGGATGACGTCGTCAATTGATCTAGCAGCATATACGATGTGAAATATGTGATATCCGAATCGGAGTGCGCATATTAAAGAAACCTACTTTACCGACTAAGACTTACGTTAGATATTCACATTTAAATTGTATAGAGTATTGTTACAAATTCTCAATATATTGAATAAGACAAAGAAATTCCAAGAATTTTTAGCTAATAGTAAAAATCATTAAATCTCTAATTTTAAAATTTCAAAAATGAATGTGCTGATAGATGCCCCCTAAGAGTGGACCTTCGCTTTTTGTTCATTTAAATCTAGCTCTTGTACTTTACACTATAATGTGTAATCAAGTATTGCGCGCTATATATGTACGGTATACAGTGAGCAGCAGCGAATCTGATATCCAACGTGTATATCTATATAGTGCGTTAGCCGAACGTGCAAGGCGTGTATATCTATATATGCTGCTGTGAGCTTTGACTGGTAAACAACGTCTCGTAGGAGCTGAAAAAGGCTTTTTATAATGAGAACAATCATCCTCCCATATCTTTTCGACATATGAATCTTTATTTTTCAAATTTAGCAGAATAAATCTTTGAAATGCAGAGATTAGTGCAGTGTTTGTGCATCAACCTATTCAAAGAGAATTGGAGGAATTTGCGGAGAGAAATTCCGGTTGGAGTTTGAAATCTATACATAACTTGAGTGTACATATCAACAAATACAATCCCATGCGAGGCAGTTCGTATGTCAAACTTCCTGATTGTATAAAGGACAAAAAAGTACGTGTTAATGTGAAAAATTTCGATGACGATTGTTTTAAGTGGGCAGTTCTATCAGCATTGCATCCAGTAGATCAACATGCAGTTAGAGTATCATCATATAAGAAATACGAGAAAAAATTAATATTCTAAGGAATCGAATTTCCAGTCATGCCAATACATATTCCTTCATTTGAAATACAGAACAAAATATCAATCAATGTTTACTGTTTGAGAAAATCAAGTGGAAAATTCAGAGTTACACCACTTTATTTAACATGTCAAGAAATAAAGAGTAACGTAGATCTTTTACTTGTACAAAGCTATTATGTAGATGAGGTTGAGGAGAAGGAAGGGAAAATTGTCAACAACTATGAAAATCTTGAAGTGATGAATCATTATGTTTGGATTAAGGATTTATCCCGTTTAATTTCCAGACAAGTTTCAAAACATAATGGTCAAAAATATATTTGTAATCGATGTTTACATTTTCTCTACAGTAAACATCAATTAGCTTTACACAAACGAGACTGCTCTAAGATAAACAAGTGTCGTGTGAATTTATCGAACTATAAAAATAAGATTTTAGAGTTTAAAAATTTTAATAACAAAGAAATAGTGCCATTTGTAGTTCATGCAGACTTTGAATGTATCCTCAGAGCGATAGAAAATGGAAACGCCTACCAGGATCATGAAGCTTTCAGTGTAAGATATTACATAAAATGTAGTTACAATGATTCGCTCTCATACTATCGCAGTTACAGAGGACCTAACCCCGCAAAGCGGTTTACCGAAGAGTTGCTACAACTGGCTGGAAACATTGAAACAGTATTCTGGTGTCCGATCCCTATGGATATACTGATCCAGGAGCAGAAACTGTCTTTTCAAAAAGCCACAGTTTGTCATATATGTGAGGAACCATTGGGGCAGCACAGAGTGCAAGATCACTGCCATCTGACGGGTAAGAATACTCTTTTTTGGTATATGAACGTAATATTATATTTAACATTTGATACTTAATATTATACAATATTTCAGATATCGAGGTGCAGCTCACGAAACGTGTAATTTGAACTACCAAGACTCTCGATATGTTCCAGTGATTTTTCATAATTTGAGTGGATGCGACTCGCACTTTTTAATCAAAGATATTGTCAATAGTATACCTGCCAGGATTAAACTGCTGCCTATAAATAAGGAAAGATTCATATCATTCACTAAACACATTGATGACAGCGATATCAGTTTCAAGTTCATCGACTTTTTTCGCTTTATGGCATTCTCCTTAGATAAATTAGCATCTTACCTTGAGGATTTAAATCTTCTGAAGCATGAGTTCTTCAAAGAATTAATATTGACTGAACACAACTTTCAACTGCTTCAAAAGAAGGGGACTTTTCCTTAGGACTATTTGGACTCTGCAGAGAAACTCAGAGTTTTAGAACTACCACCAAAAGATGCCGTTTACAGTAAATTAAATAACTGTAATATATCCGATGAAGACTACAACCATGCTCAAAATGTTTGGACTAAATTCAATATTTCTGACTTAGGTCAATATTCAGATCTGTACCTGAAAACAGACGTGCTGCTATTGGCTGAAGTCTTTGAAAATTTCCGCAATAGCTGCCTTATAGCATATTGATTAGATCCTGCACACTATTACACAGCTCCTGGTCTGACGTGGAACACTATGCTCAAATATACAAATATACAGTTAGAATTACTCACCGACATTGACAAAGTGATGTTCATTGAGTGTGGCATCAGAGGAGGTATGAGGCAATGCTGCAACCGCTATGCCAAAGCGAATAATAAATATATGGGTGACGATTATGATGAGAATAAGGAATCAAAATATCTTATATATTTTGACGTAAATAACCTTTATGACTGGGCAATGCAGCAGTATCTACCATACGGAGGCTTTAAATGGCTTAGTAAAAACGAGATCAAGCAAACAGATTTTAACATAGCAGACGATTCATTAGTCGGCTATATCCTTGAAGTGGACTTAGCGTATCCGGACTACCTTCACGATAAGCACCGCGACTTACCTTATCGTCCTGAGCATTTGAAATCTCCAGGCTCATTATATTCAAAACTAATGACGATTTTTCACCCTAAAACTCGATATGTTCTGCATTATCGAAATTTGAAACATCATTGACAAATGGATTGAAACTCGAACGAATTCATAGAGTATTCAAGTTTGATAAAAAACCATGGCTAAAAACCTACATTGATCTGAATAGTAGCATGCGAACAGAAGCTAAAAATGAATTCGAAAAGAATCTCTACAAATTGATGAACAACGCGGTATTTGGCAAAACCATGGAAAATGTAAGAAAGCGAGTTGACATTAAACTTGTAACCAAGTGCGATGGACGATACGGTACCGAAGCTCTTATCGCACGACCTAACTTCCACAGTCGTTCTATCCTGGACGAAAATCTTGTACTTACAGAACTTACAAAGACGGAATTTAATATGGATAAGCCAAACTAGAGAACAAAACGTTCTTCGTTCACGAATGCACAAAATATTTACGGAGAAACAAGTAAAGTTAGCTCTAAGTCCGCATGATAATAAGAGGTATTTAACTGGAGGTGAAACGGATACTCTACCACGGGGTCACTATAAAACCATGAAAATAGATGAAGTATAGAAGAGAGTACATTAATAATTGTATTACAATTAAATATTGTAAAATAAAATGTATATCTTGTAAATATGATGCAGGTTAATAAAGAGATACGTTATAATTTTATACATTTATTTACTCCAACCTTTACAAATCAGATTTATTTATGCAAGTATTGTGAGAACTATCAAATCCTAACCATTTTACATAAAATTGATTTCAACGCTTCTTCAACACTTTCTTCACCAGGTAGACGTCCGGAAACTTGGCTTTGAGGAGTTCCTGCTCGTAGAAACCACCAGCGATGGGTTGATCTCGATAGTCTTTCAGCTTGTAGGTGACTATTGGAGTCGTGGCTATCACTTGACTAATTGTAAAAATCTCTGTTGACAAATGGGAGTATAACCCTTCTTAAATACTTGTTTCATCTTGCTCACTAGGACTTTATCTCCAATCTTAAATTTTGGCTTCCTCGCAGCTTTATTTGTACGAGAGAATTGTGCCAATATTGTAGCTTCATTTACAGGTGGAACATCTTTGGGTTTCATACCAATGGGCGGTGCTTGCTGTTATTGTATGCAGCCATCGTATCAGGTAAGATATCGAGCCACTTGTATTTTCCACGCAAACTGAATTGCATCCACATTTTATTTTTGAGCGTGCGATTGAAACGCTCACAAATAGACGCATTGAGATTGCTGAACGTTGAGTATAGATTGATTCCATATTGTTTTATGAGACTTTGTAAGGGGGAGTTGTAGAACTCTTTGCCTCAATCTGTGTGCAGATTTTTTGGTACGCGACCATGCTGCAAGATGGATTTCATGTCTGCTACCACCTCATCACCAGTCTTACGCTTTACTGGAACAGCCCAAGCATACTTGGAGAATACATTGATAACTATGAGCCGATACTTGTAGCCTTTGTTCTCTTTAGCGTAAGGTTGCATCTCTACTAGATCAGCCTGCCAGGTCTCATCCAAGTCTCGTACAATAAATTTTCGATGGAGATAGTTACGTCTAGCGTTTTCTAGAGTTTCTATCTACCGTAATATTCGATTGGGAATTTTTAAATAACATATCATACAGTGTTTGAATAGCTTTATCAATTTTTTCCATTTTCATTGTATAATTATCGTTGAGACCACTTAGCTCTAATTAAGTATCATCAAGGTCAGTTCTCAAGTGAGCTGTCACATCATACAGACTGCGAACTTCTGACTGAACCAAGCCTTGTAGAGTGCTTAAATTAACGGCGTCACTTGACTGCTGAGCAGTGGCAACGTTGCACAATCTCTTGTTTTCTACGTCGTACTGACCATCGGCAGTGAGTTTATAACCAACACCAGGTGGACCACGGTTAGCTTCTGCTCCACCCAGCTATCGTCCGAACACGTCAACACTCATCTTGCTACTGACTCTTATACTGCTTGCACTCCTCAATATATAATGTTGGCTTCACGAAGTTCCTCAATGATTGACTGAATCTCATTCCGTGGCTTTGATTACCAACCGCTCTCTCAGCAAGTAATAAACGCAGGCGATCGACTAGCTCATTAGAAGCATCCCAATATATATAGTCCATTAGCATATCTTGTTTAGCAATATTGTATCGTGGTAAAAGTCCCGCTCGACTAATTGATGTTCGCTTACGACCTGAAGACTTGTCGAAAAACGGAGCCATACAATTTTTATATTTGTTGCTCCTTAATCGACGGATAGGCTGATCTTCGCTGTACTGTTTTCTAAATGCATTTGTCACTTCGACCATCTTTTGATAATTCTTCATGTCACTTGGGCTAATTAAATTTGTATCAGACTCCTTTCTAAAGAGTAATTCTAGCAAGCCAATAGTTTTTGGATATGTGTGTTTGAGAACGATCACATCATCATTCGTGAATTCTATTGGTGAATCACCAATCATAAGAGATCACCCTCCTTACAAACTCCATACACATTATCCAAATAACTTTTGCGATTTTAATTGAGCATTACAAAGTACTTGCTGCTCTTTGAATTGGATTTCTTAGTCTCATCTGAGCTTTCAGATTTTGCACTTTGGAATGAAGCATTTAAAGTTTGATTGTCCTGTTTCTCACAGGCTACATCATCGAAGACCATGATAGAATTTGGAAGTGCATCCTCGGGTGCCACAACTATATCATGCTTACTGAATGGAAAGAACTACGCCATCTACTGGCTCCAGAAGCTTTTCGAGAAACTTATATTTTGGTTGATTGAGCGATTTCGAGTAGACATGTGTTATAAGAGCGTGCAGCGTATTGGTCTTGCCGCAATTTGATGGACCACAAAATACTTCACGTATATTATCGGGCAGTAGTTCACCATTACTTTTCGGCACTTTCTACTGCTCCACTAAAGTATCAAAATTTGACACTGACAGCTTAACCTTTTGTACTAGAAAGTCCATGTCCATATACTTCGCTATCTCGAATATGACTGACCATGAGGCTATAAATACCGCGCTTATAAGTTGTTGGTATTAGTCAGAAGTTGTCCTTGGAAGCGTAAACATCATGATTGTGCATAAGCAGCGTCGTCAGCGACGTAAGGGTCACGGTTTGATGAATACTCTCATCAATAAGCTTCCCGTGGAACTGTATTTGCTGGGATATGAATACTGTGGGCCCGGTACTAAGCTGGCAAAACGTCTGGCTAACAACATGATATTGCCTACTCACAGAATCGTGAGAAAGTTGCAATTAGAAACGCTGCAGATAGAGTTTTAGCTGACAAAGCATGGCATCGAGTTTTAGCTAAGGATGCAGGTATTGGTGAAAAAGCTGAAGCTTACGCTGTAACAAATGCTATGAAGCTGAAATCCAAGTTTCGTATAGGTCTTAAAATGAAGAAAAAGAAGCCGGCCAGTACCCTTGCTAGTGTGGTCAAGGCTGCCTCGAAATCCACTATGCCGAGCAAAGACTCACCTGCAGTAATTCGCTCTGCTCTGAAAAGTGCTCGCGAAGCTGTAAAGAAGGCTGGCGGCAAGAAAAATGTGCGCGTTCCACGTATATTACCTGTTTCATCAAAAGTCGGGGGATTCTTACCTTTTCACATTCCCATATTCGCTGGCTTAAGTGCAACGGGAGCACTGGCAGGTGGCGCTGCAGGTATTGCAAAGGCCGTGAATGATACTAGCGCTGCCAAACGTCAGCTTGAAGAAAGTCAAGGGCATAATAAGACCATGTAGGCCATTGCACTCGGTAAAGGATTATATCTAAAACCGCATAAGAGAGGTTATGGTATTCATCTAAAACCTTACCTTGGTGGAGGTTTAATAAAAAAAAAACTTCTCACTAAGACTGCCTCAGCGAGCACTTACTGACGCTGATTTGCTTAAATATGCTCATAATATGTGGAAAATTCTAAATTTTCGCGGCATTTTTATGCGAAACGCATTATCCGAGAGTGGACCACATTATCGAGAATCGGCTATTGTCAATCTTGATGATGAAAGTGGACCTGGCATGCATTAGGTAGCCTATAGAAAACGAGGTAACGACGTTGTGTATTTCGACAGCTTTTGAAATCTACAGCAACCCTTGGATCTCATGGAATACCTTAATGTGGACTGTGTCAAGTATAATCACGAGCATAACCAAGACTACAATACATACGACTGTGGTCATCTTTGTCTGAAATTCTTATGCAGGCTGCTTAAGCGTAAAGGTATATAAATACTGGTAGTGGGTTTGGTTAGAGTCAGTATTGCTGGTGCGGTCATGGAAGATTCATTGACGCTAAGTTTGTCTGGAACCTCATCTGTACTGGAAGCTCAATTCTTTCCATCAATTGAACTTGCTCCCAGCAAACATTATGTTCTCGGACTACTTGAACTTTTAACTTTCAACTCAATACCCAATATCGATACGAGTAACAACAAGTTTTACGTGGGTGAAGAAGTGTTAACTTTAGCGACAGGTACCTACGAGATTGAAGACATTGAGAGCTACCTGCAAGAAGTTCTTGCATGAAAAGGTATATCAATCAAGCTTAAGCCTAATAACAGCACTCTTCGTTGCGCCGTCAAGTGTAGTCACATAATTGATTTTCAACCACAAGACTATTGGTAAATTACTGGGTTTCACTGAACGCCTTCTGCCGGCAAATACGACTCAAGACTCTGATTTACCTGTAGCCATTCTAGCATGTAGTCGATCAAGACGGAGATTTAGTTAATTTTCGTGGAGAAATCATAACGATCAGACTACACATCAAAGCAGTTTCATAAGCATGGGTATTGTGTACAATACTAAAGTGGGCAAAGGCTATATTAGTAGCTTACCATGCCATCGAGCAGTCAGTCGTCAGCGAATGCTCAAAGCGCTAACACGTCAGAACAGTCAGTTTCTGAGAAGCCTAGGTCTAAGAGTCGTCGCCGCAGCACCTGGAAAACGATAACCTGTATACTTTTTTGTTGCTTTCAACGAAATGGAGGAGATGCTAAGCATACAATCACCTGTCACATTTGACGAATCTGTTGCGCATTATGAGATTCATGCGCATCAGCCCTATACCTTATCGAGCTTCAATAACAGCGATGACATTCGTATAGCGATACAACATCAAGATCTCTGTCTTTTACCTTCACCCAGTTCGTTACATGTATGTGGACGCCTGATGAAGAAAAATGACACTGCTGTTACAAATACGAATTTAGTCAACAACGCCATCTGTCACCTGTTTGAAGAAATTAGTTATGAGAAAAACGCTATAGAAATTGATCGATGCAAGAATGTGGGCTTGACGAGTCTCATGAAACGTTGGGTATCCATCAGTCCCAGTCAGAGCTTACTCTTTAAAAATGCTGGGTAGCTCGATTTTCAGGAGTCACGGCAATTGATCAATGATGCTGGCTACTTTGATGTATCGGTGCCATTGAGTATGATTTTAAGTTTTGCCGAAGACTATCGCAAAATTGTAGTCAACGCGAAGCATGAGCTCACAAGATTAAGGAACAATTTTAATTCTGTAAAACAAACGCAGATTCGGGTGAACGAACAACCAGGCTACGAGACTTTTAACTTTTGGCTTCGTTATTCTGGGCTTTCAGACTAATCGCAGAGGGCTAAGAGCGGCAAATGCTAGCGACTTTGATAACTGCAACATTAACAATGTCAAACTCTTTCTCAATTCACAGTACTATTCCTATAGAAACATCAACCTCAATATCAATAGTAATCAGTATGCCATGTTATATGACATGTATACCATCAACTTTCAAAATGCTTACTATGGCAAAGAGGCAGAACCTATGCCGGAAAAGAGTGATTATGTGACATACGCTCCCCTCATCGTCATCGATTGCTCTAAGCAAAACAAGGCATTGAAACAGGCTCCAGTAGACGTTAGGCTCGAATTTGAAGCTAGAGATCATTTGCCATCAGGAACATCAGCCTATTGCTTGATCCTACATGATCGTATTGTTGAGTATAATCCAATAAGTGGGGATGTAAAAAAGCTCGTCTGAGTGGTTGGGATTTGAGTATAAAATAGATTGCAGTGCAGAGCAGTCAGTTAGTCACAATGGAGTATGTGGTGGATATTCAAGGCTTCAAGCAGCTTGTGAATGATTTTGTTGTGAAGGAACTCGCCATAGTTCCGCTCAACTCAAATATAAATAAATATAAATAAAAATAAATATAAATATAAGAGTGAAAATCTATGGTTGGACGCAACTATCACGGCTTGTCATGGAGTTCCGGGGAGAGCTTGAAAACGTGCTTCACAATACCTTGCATATGCAAGTGTAATATATGTTAAAGGTCTTGAGAAGAAGTGTTGGCTCGAAATAAAATTGAAATATTGGAAAAGCTATGTCCCCACCACAGATTAGCCTACAAGGTCAACTGCGCACATCGGAATGTCTTACTTCTGAAAAAATTTTTTCATGACAATACACCATCACTAGATCGATTACTCAAGATATTCTTTCGCACGGAGCATCTATCATTCATAAGCTCCACGGACATTGCTCAACTGCCCAAGAGTTTTCTCGCGACCTTAGGGGCAAACCGTATTGAGCAGGCATGGGATAAGCTGCCTGAACATTTAAAACATGATGCAGAAATCTTGGGATGTCTGCGATGTCGGGAGTATCAATCTATTGAGAATGTAGTACCACCATTGAGAAAACACTGCGTTAAATGTATACTAAATACTAGTATTCAAACTTGTAATATTCATAAAATTGCTTTGTTCATTATAATTGTTGTTCACTTTGCGAAATCATCATTTTCTTTTACATTATATTATTAAATAAGACATTATAATATTCTAAATCAAATTGCATGAAGCTATCTCAGTATGGAAAATAAATGTAATTCTACAGTTAAGAAGCGTGTTCGTTTCCAAGAAAACCCCACTGCATTTGATGTGTACATGGACTTTTGCATATCAAAGTGCACGTTATGGTTTATGTGAACAAATGACACGCGATAGAAAACGATTCAGATTAAGAATTGAAAAAATTGGTAGAAAAATTACTCCTATACTTGTAAACAGACTTGAATCATTGAATAAAAGGAAAATAAACATTTAAATTTATAGTTTATTAGTTTATACAACCCACTATTCCTCATTTCCCTTATATCTACTATATATTATAAAATATTTATTTAAAGCTTTATATTTACTGTAATAGTTTAATAAAATAAAATATCTTCTTTATTTAATTACACTATATATAGATATACACGCAGGGTATCAGATTTGTTGCTGATATCGAAGCTGCTGCTCACTGTATACGTACGGTACATATATATATAGCGCGCATGACTAATTTGCATTCAAATCAAAAGTTAAATGGATTAAATGCAAAGTATGTCATAAAAAATCAATCTAAACATTATAAAAAATTCAGCTTAATCTATGCATTTCAAAGATTTATTCTGCTAAATTTGAAAAATAAAGATTCATATGTCGAAAAGATATGAGAGGATGATTGTTCTTATTATAAAAAGCCTTTTTCAGCTCCTACGAGACGCTGTTCACGAGTCAAAGCTCACAGCAGCATATATAGGTATACACGCCTTGCACGTTCGGCTAACGCACTATATAGATGGATATACACGCATGATATCAGATTCGCTGCTGATATCGAAGCTGCTGCTCACTGTATACATACGGTACATATATAGCGCGCAATACTTGATTACCATTATAGTGTAAAGTACAAGAGCTAGATTTAAATGAACAAAAAGTTAAGAGTCCATTCTTGAGAGGCATCTATCAGCACATTCATTTTTGAAATTTTAAAATTAGAGATTTTATGATTTTTACTATTAGCTAAAAATTCTTGGAATTTCTTTGTCTTATTCGATTATATTGAGAATTTGTAAGTATACTCTATATATTACTAGAGAATCGACTAACTAAGAAATGTCCCAAAGCCGTAAACTGAAATGCGATATATAGAAAAGAGTGGGGAACTATATGCGTCAGCTCCGATATTCTCTTATGCCCTTTTGTCAAGTGTTTTTAGTCGTACTAGAGCATCTAGCTAGAGTAGTCGCACATTACTGACGTTATTCCTTCCTTGTGCGAGTTTGAATAAACGAAAGTTATTTTATTTGAAATGTACATTGTGTATTATCATTTATTTAACACCCATTTCCAATACTCTATACAATTGAAATGTGAATATCTAACGTAAGTCTTAGTCGGTAAAGTAGATTTCTTCAATATGCGCACTCCGATTCGGATATCACATATTTCACATCGTATATGCTGCTAGATCAATTGACGACGTCATCCAATTGCATGCTACAGTGTTTAATATCGCGATGATTGCGCAATATCACGCATCCCTTTTTCGAAATTAGTCGACATGCTTCTATAACATTCGAGAATATTCTAGAGCATGGAGGCATCGCGCACAGGTGAGGCAGTGGGGGCGGGGCTTATTATCACCTGTCCGACACAACAAATCACAGAGCTTCTCACCTGCATAGGTGAGTCAAATAGTCGAGTGGTGGGGGGGGGGGGCAGAACTCTCATTGCCTATCTACTGATATGAATATTGATTTAAAGCTTTTATTTTAAAAGCTATATTTAAACTTTTAATTATGCTGCAAAAATCTAATACGTCGTGAATATTATTTAACTTTAAAATCTTTTGTACTTTGATCTGCTCCACCGTTTCATTTTATATCTGAAATAGTCTCGTTAAAAGTCAAAAGATCGGAAACTTGTCGAATTTGCAAATTTCTAACTTTAAAGTCTTGTAATTTTGTAATGAACTCTCGTGAACCAAAGCAAGAAAGTTTCACTTGGGGTTAAAAATTTCCTATACTGTGAATCTCTAAAACTTTAGAAAGTACAAATCAAAATTGTCTCGTGTTAAATAATCTTTTAAGTAAACTTAAAAATGCTCTTACTGCCTTCACGAATACGTCATATTATTGTTTAAATTGAAATTAACTAATTTTTATCACAACTTTCAACTTTTCATTACGAATAATAAAGAATAAATATAAAATATAAAATAAAATAAATATAAGAGTTATTAATAAACGTTACGAAAGGCAAAATAAAAATCATCTTACAAAGTGAATGTCTCAATTTCAACAAACTTCAGATGTTTCCTGGAAAATTAGATTTTTTATAATACGTTTTATAATATAGATATAATTAGTAACTTTAAGTAATAAAACTAAAATTATCATAACTTTGCCTACAAAATAATACAGAATATGATAAAACTGGTTAAAAAAATAACACATAATAAATTGCTATAATTATACTCATAAAAATAGTAATATAATTGTTACTTTTTAGTATTAGGATTTCAAGTGTCCTGACTGAAGAAATGCAGAATCCATAATTTGATTATTGCATGATTTTCTTTTATTCCATGTTCAAATAGTTTATGCTAAAATCGTATTTTTCATTTTTGCAAATTTAACGAAAATCGAAGTAATTACAGCCATTTGAAATTTATGTGATGTCGCGATGTTATAGTTTCATGACGTCACGTAGCATTAGAGTATATCTATATATATCGAAAATTTGGAACTTTAAACGTCTGTAACTTTCAAATTTTTCATTTTTATGGTAAAAGAAAAAATATAACCTAATTATTTATTGCTATTCTACCTATATCATGTGAAAAATCAACTTTTTATTTTTATGTAACATCCTAATTCTTTTCATGAATATTTTGCTTTAAAAGTACTAGTCAGTTTAAATAGAAGTAATAAATTTGTCACCTTATTATTCCTGCACTTTTAATTAGTTTCAAAAGCGATCTATTATATATATTTATTTATGAAATAAGAAATTCTTAAAACTGCTTTACTTTGACCATGATATTTTGAACCCAATGTAAAAGAAATCGCATTTATATTTTATAATCTATTACTTTTTAATTTCTTTACATAATAGAGTCATACCTTCCAATAGTTTCGACTGTGAGAGCCTATTTAAATTTTTTACATAACGTAGAACGATTAATTATATTTTATCTTTAATTTTTTTCTTAAAGTTCTTACATTGGAGGATATTAAAAAGTTTGTAACATGTTACGTCTGTCAAAATCATCAAAATGTCTACGCTCTACTAAAATGAATTCTCTTAACACTCGTAAGAATATATTAAACTTCGCGTGAATTTTGCGCAATAAAACTGTACACATTTCAACTTTTGTTACATCTAAATACATGTGTAGCATACAAAGTATCCAAGAACTATTTCAAAATGATAAAAACTGAAAAATTCATACTAAAAACTATTTTAGCAATGGTGTAAAAAGATGTGCTTTCGATACCATCTATTAAACTAACTTTTATTAATATGTAGTCTACTGTTATGATTAATGAATAATTTAACCTATTTGGCGGAGGCCGTATGCTATTCTAAACAAAATTCGCGGTTCCAAACTTTATTCGTTAATTTTTCAAGTTTTCATATCTCTAAAAGCTGTCCTTAATTCTTTGTTCTATATAGAGTTGAGGACAACTTTTAGAATTTTGTAAAATTAAAAGAATAATGTTTGGAACCCTGAATTTTGCTTTCTATCCAAGTACGGTCTACTCTTAGCCCATAGTTACAATGACATAGTATCAATGACTGATCGAGAAAGTAAGTATTGGTTCACTTTAGATCAATAGAACATATTGGAAGAAAAAAAATTATAAATCGTTGATAAAAAAGTTTTTTTTTTATATGGACATTGACGGATACAGGTAGATTTCAATTGTTTATAATTTATTTTATGAAAAAATGAGTAATATTTTTGCTATTATGATACACGTCTCTTATGCAACTATCCCCGTGCAATCAAATATCACTATTGGTCTGTTTTTTTTAAAAATTGTTTCTTTTAATGTCTTTAAACAAATTTTTTATAAAAGATTTTTTTTAATACATTTATGGATAATATTGCCCTTAACAAGGTATAGCGGGTTGTAGACACTTTCTTTAATGTCCCTGAAAAATTCGAACGTACACCCCTGAAGTCGACTTAGTCTTGAGAGATAAGTGTTTACCACTTGAGCAATCGATCGCCCCTATTAAGAAAAAAATTTGTAGCCAAAAATGTTATTTCAATCTTAAATTGAAGCTTCTAATAGGTTTTACTCTGATTCCATCTCTAGCGTAGCTATAGGCTTTAATCGATTAAGCCGCTGCTAAAGAGATAATCCATCTATATTTATATTTGTATACATACGTCGATGTTAAAAATAACTAGAAATAAAGACGTATATTAATATACACTTAATCCCAGCCAAACACCTTCATCAACGAATGCTTCCCACAAAAAAAAACAAAGCAAAGTTTCGCCATTTCCTTACCAACCAACGACCGAATTAAATCTCTAAAACTGTCACGCATTTCTGTTCTCTCGCGCGCGTTTGCATCTTTACAACCCGAAAAATCTCGTCTATTGCATTTTAATTTCCATGCACGGCGCAGGGATTCATCGCGGTGTACCGCTGGCCCCATCCGGAGGGCCTGGCCTGCGTGAGTCGCTCGGGCAGAAGCGCCGCGTACGGACTTCTCGCCGATTATCCGTCCCAGGAGCAGCAGCTGCTCTTCGTCCGGCTGTACGCAGTCAAAGGTTAGCGGAATAATGATTTTGCCGAGGATGAGAACAAGAATTATGTGGGGTTGAGGATTCACAACAGATTTTAATGGTTTCGTGTGAAACTTTGGATGATTTTTCTGAAATATATATCGCTAATACGTCTGAGGTAGAGCTTTATAGCCAAACAATTATTCCATCTAACAACTGAAATTTTAAATGAGTTAAATATAAGTATATCAGGAAATTATTTGTACATTTTGTACTTAATTTGATCAGTATATTTGGTTTTATTAATAGACAAACAGTTCAAATTATAAAAGAGTATTTTATTTATATACTTTTTTTTTAAATAGGATATTCAATTTCCGCGAATTATTACGACAATTTTCGTTAATGCGTGTATTACAATAATTTTAATCTCTCGCTATACTGTTAATTTTTACTACCCTCCCGGGTATACTTCGAAACCATAAATAAATTATCAATGCATCTCTCTCTCTCTCTCTCTATCGCATGAACAAACACACGTACCCACTCTATCTCCGGGTCATTAATTCTCTATGGCCCGCTCGATATTCCGCTAAACTATCCACGAGCGCAGTCTCACTCGATTTTACGATTATCCCTGCGCGTTCACAGCCATCAACCTGAGACCGTGCGATCCCTTGAGCGGCAAGGCCGATCCCTACCTGAGAGTGAGGCTCGGCAAGAACAGCATCGACGAGAGAAAGAAGTACATTTCCAATCAGCTTAATCCAACCTTCGGAAGGTGAGGAAACACCGTGTGATAAAGTATTCTCTTTGGGAATGGAAGGAACCGTTGGTTAGTGCGATGTAAACTGCAGGCACGCACTGCATAGCGTTAATTGAGCTTTTGAGAATGAAAATTCTCTCTGTGAAATATGTTTTCATGAAATTTCTTAATTTTTGTATTTGTTTATTTGTATACTATTGAACACAAGTTTCTTAACTTAATGACATACACAAAACAGTTCGACTTTAGTAAACACTCTTTTTTTTTAATCTTCAAAATAATAAGAGTGAGCTTTGAGTGTTTTTCGAGCCTGACCATACCCTGACAGTATCTACTGTCAATGAATAAGGAGCTGCAAGAAAAAATCTATTAGGTCCGTAGTAGATTATCGAAAAATAATCGACACGTATCTTTTCATTTTTTAATTCAGGGTATGGCCACAGTAGACTATTCAAAAAATCGAAAATTTTTTTTGGTTGTTTTTGATACTTTATTATCATAGGAATAAGTTGCCATTCGAGTTATAGCGTGGAAATTTTTTATTTTGTTCTAGGTCCAAAATTATGCATGTAATTTTGCATGCAGAATAGTGTAAAGAAAAAAAGGTGTTGCCGGAAACGCGCTGTAAACGGCCATTATCTTTTTGGAGAAATACAAAAAAAATTTTTTTTGATACTTCAAGACATATTTAATATACCATTGTTTACTTTTATTAATAAACTTTTTTTAATATTAAAAAAAATGTTGAATATGCACATGATTTTATGCCTGCTACTGTGGCCATACCCCTTAAATGATTATCAACAAAGTTACAACAGGTTGAAATGTCGCGTGACGTCATAATTCCTCATATGTATAGATATACTACGATGTGGAAGTGTGACGTCACATGATATTTCAAACTGCTGTAGATATCTTTATTGATAATGATTTAATTAAAAAAAGAAACAATACGTGTCGATTATTTTTCGATTATTTATTTGATGGACCTAGTATATTGTTTCATGCAAGTTGCCTATTGATCTTTACGGGAAACGAATTACAAAACTACAGTAGATTTAGCTTCGACTGTATGTAATTATAGCTCGATCGCAGCGCAATTCGGTATCAACAGTCAGCTCGTTAATAAATCCTCCTCATCAAACATACGTCCAAAATCAACACGCCGTGTAGCGGAAGCTGCAACTCTCTCTCTCTCTCTATCTCTCTCTCTCTCTCTCTCTCTCCTCTTATCCGATAACCGATAACCGTCTCGTCCAAGTAAGCGAAGGGTTGTTTGGCCCGTCGGGCATTCGCCAACTACCAGTGAAACGAGCATTAAGCGCACGCGCAGGGCTGTACTATTGCACGCAGCTGGACGGGGCTCGAAGATAAGCGCGATAATTGATTAAAATCGAGGTCGTTAGCGGCTGCATTTAATTAAGTTCCACTTGCGGGGAGGGGGTGGGGGGTCGGGTACTGCGATTGTGCGTCGCTGCAGTTCACAGTCTCGCGAGGCGTGTCGCGGTACGACGAAATAATTACGCCTGGATAAGGACGGACTGGCAAAGGCTTGATTGCGATTTGTCGGTAGCTGGTGCGTGCGTATGCGCGTGACTCTGCGTCTGTGTGTGCGTGCGCGTGTTGAGAAGTGTGCGACTGAAGCCGGATAATTCCAGTTTCTTTGATTGTGAGAAAAGTAACAACAACTGTCATTTTAGTCTATTAATTTAAATGGAGAAACGTGTTTTTATTAGGTGTATTTTAATGGCTGAATTTTGACTTTTGATTAAGAATAACAAATATGATGAAAACATATGAAAAAGCACATAACCAATTTTGTCCAAAAGTACAATTATCCCAGGTCTTGTTCGCCCTCCTCTCATACTATGTGTTAATTTGGTTGTTAATTATTTATGGGTTTAATTTTCTTCAGTCTCGCAATTAAGAATGGACTCGAAACTCTATTATTTGTATGTCACTATAAGTTTGTATAGTCGCTCATTCTGAATTGTGGGTCGGATTTTCAAAAAAATGGGGTTGATCCACAATGATGAAATGAAGACAAATTTTCTTTAAACTAAAATATATGTACGTGTGCACTATGTACGTATATGTGCGTACGTGTGTGTATATCAGTACATGTACATCGATCTGATGTGGTTCCATCGGAAAGGGTTTTAATTTTAACTCTATGATTTATCTATTTACGAGATCGACATCAGCAAGGACTTTTAGAATATAAATTTCATATAAATAATTTTAAAATGAGTTACGTGATTTTTAAATTTTACCTTAAATCTCAGATCTTTCCTCAACTCACATATTACTAAACCACAAAGTAAAAATTCAAAAATCCGCATTTGCATATAATACACGAACAAAATAATCAAATTAGTATAAGAAACGAAAGACATACAGAATCTAGTAACAAAAAACAGACAAAGAACTTTACTAGATGCACGAGTTCGCCAGAAAAACACATTTCCATAGATGCAAAATCAGGCCGATCTTCGTCAGCGGTACGTGGCTCGAGCATTTCAACGCTCGAAAGCTCGGCGACAATAATAATCGCTCTCACAGAGAGAGATCTCACTCTTCTACTTAGCCTGATGAGATATGATTTTCGAGCGAGCGACCGGGCGCGCGCTTTGTGCCGGAGCACTCGCTCGGTTCCGACGCGCACGACGGCAGAGAGCGCGGAGAGTAGACGCGGATTAAGGGATTCATTCGGTAATAACACTTTTATGAAAACGTGCTTTTATTGCAGCTGGAGAGACTGGCAGGAAAGCTGGTAGTCGTCGCTTGCTGGATGAGATTTCGAATTCATTATTTGCATTGTGTGAGAGGACGAACGGGATTTTTTTTAAGTGAAAGGTAGATAGGTCATTATTAATGGGAAAAGGACGGCTACCTGATTTATTCATTATTCAAATGTGGGTGGAATATGGGTAAATGTAATTTGCTATTTGTCGTACCGAATGCTTTTCTGATATTTGTTTGAAATAAAATTCAATGTAAAGCTTGTAAGAGTATTAGGTGTTCTGGGTGTTATACGCGTAAAATACACTTATTCAAGATACGTACATATACATAGTATTCACAGGTACACTCATATACTGTAATAGAAAATTACTTGTAATAGTTTTTCCACTTCTGGGTTATATTGTACTTATAGCTACCATTGTACGTATTGTCGCGCACACTACCTTTTACATACACTCGCAGATATATGCATCTGCCGACTTTGAGAAAAGCGAGTCTCGAAATTCTCTCACGGCACCTAAATACGCTTGAGTATTTGTAATGCAACCATTACTGAAAAGGTACAGATCAGTACATATTTGAATACATAGTGAAAGCACGTATAATATTTGCGTTCGTACTTTAATTTCACACGTACTAACTCCTGACCATCCTGAATTATTCAAGTTAATCTCGAACAATATGAAATAGAACTTTAAAACTTTTATTAAAATACGATTATCAATGCAACCCATAAAAATTCAATATATTAATTTATTTATTTTATTGCTACGAACTACATGGCCTAAAGTACAATGTATATGCACATTGTAACTAAATAAAAGCAACAAGCTTTCCAAAAATATAGCATTATTAGAATATACTTTATAATAAAGCTAAAGGCATATGAAATGTGTGAGTAAATACTAAATTTACGCAATTTACGAGGTATGAATAATTTTCATTTATTTGTTTATTTTAAATTTATACCACATTTACTTGATCTGAATCATTATTGTAAGAAAGATGGATTAAAGATAATGTTATTGAACTTACACTAATTCTTTTATTCAATAATAGGATTATTATACATTCTTTTAATTCATACATTTTATAAACATAGCTTAAACTTGCTAAACTCTTCATTACACTACTTACACTAAAAACACGACACGCATCCAACACCCCATAAAAAACATAATCCCAAACCTTACATTGCCCAGAGCAATATTATCCGTAACGACAGCTTCAATAGAAAAATACGTATTCGCTGGAAAAGTTAGAAACGACGTATCTCGCAGAAATAGTTGGAAAACACGTATCTCGAAGTACACATGTTAAAAGACATATCGCGACGTCTGATGAAAAATCAGTAGTACAAACTTTAATTACGCTAGACGCTATGTAATAAATCAATATATTAATAACTACTACTAACAATGAAACTTCCTATACATGGATTTTTGTGGTCACTGATTACGAAACATCTAGTCTTTTGAAATTTTGACTTGATTCGCAAACAGCGATTCAAAAAACCCCTGTATATCAGTTTTCATTATTTGAAGTTATTCATCCTTTGATCTATTACATACCGCCTGACGTAATTAAAGTTTGTACTACTGATTTTATTCAGGCGGCGAGATACGTTTTTCCAAACATTTCCCGCGAGATACGTCTTCTTCAATTGGAGCCATCGAATAAAACCATAAGAACATCGAGCGCCACCTCCTTCAATTCTCAGAACCTTCGAGCTGGAGGCTGAATTCCCCAGGGATCACACACTGACCATCCAGGTATGGGACTACGACGCTACGTCGGCCGACGATCTGATCGGCGAGACCCGCATCGACTTGGAGTCTCGCTTCTACAGCCGACACAGGGCTCACTGCGGCCTAGCTGCCCACTACGACACCGCAGGCTACAACGCGTGGCGCGACCGCGAGAAGCCCACTCACATACTGCGACAACTCTGCCGCAGGTACAACCTGCCGCTGCCCGAGTATTGGCAGGACTACGTGGCAATCGGTAGGAGGCAGTTCTTTTGCGAACGCAGCGACCTGGAGGAAGAAGGTGGGTAATTCGTGGTTGATTGGATGGTTTTCGGAGTGAAAGTAAAAATTGGAGGATGCCCCATGGGCATTTTTAATATCTGATCTGTTAAAGGAGACCGTATAAAATCAATAACATTGTTCCGAGCTCATCAAAACATGAATTTTTAAAAAAACATTTACCTCCTAAAGTGTGGGGAAAGTTCAGAAAAACGTAATCAAAAGTCGGAAAAATAAGTAGAAATTCTCGAATATGGTTAGATTTTATACATTCCCTGGTGGAAATTTAATCTAGAACTATGTAGATCTATCTAGTTTGTCATAGGAATAATCGAGGGCCTCGATAACACTAGATAATTTTCTACCAGGGTTGCTTTAAATGGTTTTAATCCGTAGACAGTATATTTTATAACTTTCCCCGCACTTAGAAGGGTTAAATTTTCCTATAATTCATATCTGAACAGTATTTAAACAATGGTGTTGGTTTCATACGTGCCCTCAAGAAGGCTGCCATGGGCATCCTAGAATCAATAACGTAGGATCAATAACGTTCCAAAGTATCAGCATGCATTTAAAATTTTCATTTCTAATCAATAAAAATTACGAGGTGTTTCGACAAATCGAAATAGATTTGTATTTTATTGGTTCGAAATTCAAGATTCGTATCTTATTACTTGACGTTCTGATAGTCTGTACCATTATTGAGTGTACAGTAATACCTCATCTCTTATAACGACACGGGGCTGAAACCGCTCAGCTATTTAAATACACTTAGTTTTCGGTTATTCTTTATTAAAAAAGAATTTACAGGTAATAAAAGTAAACGTCATTATTCTTAAATTAAAATAAGTACTCTTAATGTACTTAGAATACATCATAAAAATAAATGAGAATGTTAGAATAAATGAAGATAATATAGGTGAATTTTCCATTTAGATAGTTTGGATCGACTTTAAATGATAAATTTTAATAATTATCTTTAAATAACAATATCGATTAATGTATTGATTAATGTACATCATTTTGTTCAATACTCACTAGACAATATTATATTTGAATTAGAGAAAAATTTTCTTTAATTTAAGTAAATATACTTGCAATAATTAAATATTTTTTATTAAGTGTGTTATTTTATAAATTTGATTTTCATTAAAAGTCATTTTCTGGAAGAATTAAGCGTTGACAATGAATATTTATACTTTTATTATTTTTCTTAAAATCTTTATTCAACTGTGATGTTATATTGATTTAACATTCGTGAGTTTTTTTATATTTTTATACAATACAATGCTTCTTTATGGATTTTTGTATTCTTTGCTTTCCTGCAACTAATTTAATTGGCTTTCTTGTATAAAATATACAATACATCTTCTTTAATTAAAATATATACTATTGTTCTTTATCTCTTTTCTTCTTTTGATATTTTAGTAGCCTCTTGAATCTTCTTCATTTATTAAAGTCAATCAATATTTGTACATTGCTTTTCAAATGTTATCTTTTCTATGCTTATTTCTATGAATTTGTGTGATCGATCGTACACGGAATATCTCTGTTATAATTCGTATTTTTGTTATATATAAAAATTGTTTTTATTCTTTTACTTTGGATTAGTTTTAATGGCTGTAACACTAATAAATAAATAACATATTAGTATTCTTAGAAGAAGCTCATTTTGTATAAATAAAATCTATAAAATAATAAGAACTTAAACACTAATTAAACGATATATTTTAAAGTTTAGATTTCTTATTACGCATCTGCTTTTTTTCAATTTTTTCGTATCCAATCAATACACAATTGAGACCATTAAATCCACGCTTAGTTACTCCAGTATAAATCTCCATCAATTTATATTTTCCCTCGTTCCTCTCAGTTCTCACAAAAATGCCATTTCGTCGAGTCCTGCCGATTTCCCGCGCATTCCCTCAATTTCGAGCCACTTTTCAAAATTACTCAACGAATTTGCAAAAAGAATTGCTACACTGTACCACCCAAAAGAGCCTCGAATCGTCGCGTCACGATAATTCTCCTCGTTACAGACCGGGAGGAGCGCATGGCGCTGAGCGTGCTTCATCGCTGGGGCGACTTTCCCATTTGCGGATGCGCCCTGGTGCCCGAGCACATCGAGAGACGGCCCCTCTTCAATCCCAAGAGGCCGGGCCTCGAGCAGGTTCGTATACGTAGAGCGGCGCGCTTAATGAGGCTCGAAAAGCCTTTCACTCCTGTGCCGCGTGTCGAAGCTTGATAAACAAAGTAGACGAGTGACTGTGTTCTTGCCTCGGCAGGCCTTAAACGCATTACGGGGTTGTAAGATGGCCTGGTTCAAGTGTAGTAGCTGATGGGGGTGTGCTCGAGGCGTGCGTGCTTTTAATTGGGGTGTAGACTGAAGTGCTTGATATTGATGGTTTTATAGAGGAGGAACGTGATGTTGGGTGATATGGAAATTTTTTAGCATTCGTTGATTTGTATTAAGTTTTGAATGACCTAAATTACGTAGCTTATATCGACGCTCCGTACGAAGCTAACACAACTCAGAATTCTCAAAAAACAACAGTTTTAATCAAAATCCTCCTACGAAACTAGGAGTTTTCAGGTTCTCAGACAAAAACTATCACCTTTTCAAAGGTTCTGAGAAAATATTAGTATTTATTAGAGGATCTGAAAAGTGCTAGTTTTATAAGAGGTCTTGGAAAAGAACTAGCTGTTTTTGAGAATTCTGAGCTGTGCTAGTCTTCGTACGGAGCGTCGATATAAGAAAATTATATAAAAAAAATTAAAATAGTTAGAAAACTAGGAACTAGGTATACTTGAAATGGATACAATTATTTACATGTTGCAAGCTATAAAAATATTGAAGAATTTTCCAGATTTAATGGTAACAAGCATTCAAACTCATAAAAGGTTTCTACAGCAACATTGAATAATATTGGTAACTTTAATGTGCTAGTAACTTTAACGTATTTTTCGCGTAAACAAATGTGCTGTTCAGTTAATACTGAAAATTATTAAAGAATAGCATTTTATCAATGATCAATAAATTACCAACAAAACAAGTTTATTTTTAATCTGCACAAAACAAAAATCATCAAAAAATGTTAAATAAATTAATTATGTTTCTATCGCGGTATAAGAAAAGTATTACTTGTATATAAAAAAAAATTTGTAATTTGTCGTATTATGATAACCCTCACTCGAGTTAGTGACTTAAATAGTAATAGTATTAAACTATATATATTATAACAACTCAACATGTTAGTAAGTAAATTATTGCTCATGTTAAAATGTATATTCCTAAACTAATACTGAGCAGAATAACATCAAATTGGAGACACTCAAATCGCCCATTATTATTTAAATGTATAATGTTTTGTGATAAAGAAATTATCACAACTGTAAATCAATCTAGGATAATTTATTCTACAGTCATGATTACTTGAAGGTAGCGATCCAAAATACAAGAAGTTTTCACTGTTAGAATCTTCATACATTTTTATTACCATTTCGATTGATTATAACTTCGGATTAAATTAATAGTTATTTACGTTACAAAATTTTAATTAAAGTTATTTCCTTTTACTTCCATTATCTTTTCTATCAATTTATAAGAATTAAAAGAATAATTTTTCTACTGATATATTGCAAATAATATAGAACAGTTGCCATTTTATTTACAAGAATCAAGTAGATTAACCTTAGAGCGTCGAGATTTATTTTTAGATGGCAGAGCAAAAAATACCTCAGAAAGCACCCTTAGAACAAGTCTATGGTACCTAAAATTCTATGGTTTTATGAAACCAACCGAGTAACGTAAATTTTTGCTTGAATTATATTATTGTGCTATAGTTTTACAATATTTTAAAACAAATTTTCGAAATATATAAAGAGTTTTTAATTTAAAATCTGCTATTTTACCTAAACACTAAGTTCAAAGAATTTTCAGCTGTCGTAGTTTTGTTTTGAAGGTGCGATAAATAAGACTTATTTAGCAGTTTGATAGGCAATTAATACCATGTTTATTATTACAATAAATTCTGTCCCAAATATTAATGGATGTACTTATGTTAATCATTAAAATTCGATCTAACATCTTATAAAATTAAATATAATTTAAATCATTTTACAAAACTATCTCCTTCCGACAGAATATCATTTCCAAAATATTAAATCCTCCTTCATCTATCAAATGAGAACACGCGCTCACGTTCAATAATCCAACCTTCAAACGACAAAGAGCCGAAGATCAATTAACATCCCCTAACAATGCAGCGCCACAAAGGCGAAAATCGACATCCTCCTCGTTTCATCGGAATAATTAAACGACTCGCCCAGAGCCAGCCAGTGCCCGATTTTACCCGCACTCTCGTTAAAACCGATACCCCTGGTGCTGGTCAACGTCTATTCGCACCGACAGACCTCATCTCCATCGACTAATTTCTGCGTAACTAAATCCCATCCCCCTTCCCCATCACGTAACAGGGCCGACTAGAAATGTGGATCGACATGTTCGGCATCGACGAGCTGCCGGCCAAGCCCGCGATCGATATAAGTCCGCAGCCGGCCGAGGATTACGAGCTTCGCGTGATCGTTTGGAACACGGAGGACGTTCCTCTCGTCGACAACCAATTCCTCACTGGCGAAAAGTGCTCGGACATCTACGTCAAGGGGCGAGTATGCCAGTTTGCCTCCTTTCGCGATCGATCGCACTTGCACACACGGAAAGCTCCAGGCTTCGTCTTCCTTGGTGATTTCTTTCGCGACGTTCAAGAAATAGAGAGTTGTATTTTAATTTAGGTGGATCCTGGCCGATGACAGCCACCAGCGCACGGACGTGCACTACAACTCGCTGACGGGCGAGGGCAACTTCAACTGGCGTTTCGTGTTCTGGTTCACCTGGGCCAGGGGCGAGCGCATGATGCTGGTCAGGCGTAAGGCATCGGTCTTCGCCCGCGACGAGACCGAGCTGAAGATGCCGTGCAAGCTGCAGCTCCAGGTCTGGGACAGCGATCACTTCTCTAAGGATGATTTTCTCGGTATGACGATATTGCTCTTATGGGGGCACACCACCTTTGAACCCAAAAACAAAACTTATTTGTTTAAGTCCAGAAAAATTCTTCCTTTCAAACGCAATCATTCGGATATTTTTTTACTATAAATACTTGTTGATACCTTTAATTTTACCGATGAAAGAAAACTCAAAATCTAGATAGGGGAGACCGGAACAAAGTGAGCCTAAAAAGGTTTGAGTACGACTATATAAATATATTTCATTTATTTATACTTCTAAATATATTGAAAAGGTAATATAGAATTTATTTAATGTAAAGATCGAGCACCAAGACTGTAAAGTAATTGAAAGTATTTTAAAAATCATTTACAAGAAAGAAATGAGAAGGCTCAGTTTGTCACGAGCTTGGGGTAAAAGTAAAGTGAGCCTTTGCACGGGCAAAGTGAGCTTCAAAAATATGCGGATAAAGTTTAAATTACGATAAATTAAATATTTTAATTAACTTTGTAAACGTAATCACACATAACCGCAGAGCCAGTTGGAGGTTAAACGTTATTTTTAACATTGTTTATAGAAGCTCGCTTTACCCCGGTCAGTTTGTATATTTAAGAGATTTACGTGTTTTCTTAATATATTAAAAAACTATCTGTACCACTTTTCTATCCAAAAACCTAAACATGCAAAATTATCATTTCAAGTGACTGAAAAATTCATTGTTAAATTTTTCATTAAATAACCGATTACATGCACCAAGAAGCATTTAAAATTATTATTTACTTAGATTATTTCATTATATAAGTGAAATTAATATAAATGTTTTATTTATGTCCAAACATAGAAAAAGCTCACTTTACCGCGAGGCTCACTTTACCCCGGTCTCCCCTACAGCACGTTATATAGAATCACCATGTTTATTAAGCACCTAATCCACTGCTCACGGGATTCCAAGTGATCCCGTCGACCAAATTTCTCCAGGTTTGAAGATATTACTTTCCAATACTTTAGTTATGATATGAATACAGGAAATTAATTTTTACTACGTAGGCATTTATATACATTATTTACTTTTTAATTAATTATTTAATATTATTACTTATTATTATTTATGTTACCATATATAATTTCTCCAGGTTTGAAGATATTACTTTCCAATACTTTAATTATGGTATGAATACAGGAAATTAATTTTTACTACGTAGGCATTTATATATATTATTTACTTTTTCATTAATTATTTAATATTATTACTTATTATTATTTATGTTACCATATATATATATTAAAAACTAAATAATATATATATATATATATATATATATATATATATATATAAATGCCTACGTAGTAAAAATTAATTTCCTGTATTCATACCATAACTAAAGTATTGGAAAGTAATATCTTCAAACCTGGAGAAATTTGGTCGACGGGATCACTTGGAATCCCGTGGGCAGTGGATTAGGTGCTTAATAAACATGGTGATTCTATATAACGTGCTGTAGGGGAGACCGGGGTAAAGTGAGCCTCGGGGTAAAGTGAGCTTTCTCTATATTTGGACATAAATCAAACATTTATATTAATTTCACTTATATAATGAAATAATCTAAGTAAATAATAATTTTAAATGCTTCTTGGTGCATGTAATCGGTTATTTAATGAAAAATTTAACAATGAATTTTTCAGTCACTTGAAATGATAATTTTGCAATTTATAATATATATATATATATATATATATATATTATATATGGTAACATAAATAATAATAAGTAATAATATTAAATAATTAATTAAAAAGTAAATAATATATATGCAAGAATTTGTCTACGTAGTAAAAATTAATTTCCTGTATTCATACCATAACTACTGTATTGAAAAGTAATATCTCCAAACCTGGATAAATTTGGTCGATGGGATCACTTGGAATCCCATGGGGAATGGATTAAAAGCTTAATAACTATGGTGATTTTATATGATGTGCTGTATCAAGATTTTGAGGTTTTTTACGGTGAAATTAAAGGTATTATCAAGTACTTTTGAAAGGAAGAATTTTTATGGACTTAAACAAATAAGTATTATTATTGGGTTCAAAGGTGGTATACCCCCTTAAGGAAACAGACTTGTAAATTGACTGTTTACTCTGATTATTGAAAGTGTTACCGACAATATTTAGAGTTTATTCTCAACTTTGAGAGTTATTAATGCCCAAAGTTAGATGTTTATTTTCAAAAATTAAATGTTGACTCTCTACTTTCAAGTTAGAGAATTGCCTTGCAAATTTTTAAGGCTCTCTCTTAATTGTCAAGAGCAACATACATTGAGAAATTATTTCCATATTTACAGTGTTTACTCTTAAATGTGAGTATGATACTCAATATTAAATGTAACACACAATCTTTCATGTACTCTTACTTTTGTTGAGTCTCACTGAGCGTGATGACAGTCAGTATAGCTCGAGCCTGTGGGTATAAAGGTTATAATTTAATTGCTTACTTTCACTTGTATTGGTTTCAGTAAACCTTTTACGAAACATTCTACTTACCCTGTCGAAAATTTTACCTATATTCATTGATTTTTTTATGATGAACATATTTTTGTTTTTTTAAACTACAAGAAAAAAGTTGTCATATTTTTATATATCTGCAGATAATGTTGACTTTCTTTCATTTTATCTCAAGAAAGATCCTACTATGCAGAGAGGAATTGAAAATGATAACCAGGCGATGGCCTATAAATAGAATACCTCAGTAGCCAGCGGATCGTACGGGGAATGCCGTATTCACCTTTATCTCACTAAGTAAAATAAACCACCACCAGAACTAAATGTGACGAATAGAAATCATAGAAACTTATATATTTGAACCGTTATCTAGAAAAACGACAAAAATCGTAAAATCACATATAAGCCGTTATGCATACTATAATAAACTTTAGTAGTAAATAGGAGTTTATTAATGTATGTATAACAACTTGTAAAACATGTTAATAATTTTAAACGCATTTTTATCGCAACGTCTTAAAACGACTTAAGCCGTTTTTCTAGAGAACGGCTCATTTATTGATGTACCGCAAGGTTTTGAGAACCAAACTAGTCAGGTTAGAGTTTTTAAGGTTATATTGTGTTAAAAATGCATGTAATTAGAGAATGTGTAAGAATTAGAAAAACAAAATTATTGATCAAAGTTATAATCTATTCAAGCGATATTTTAAGTGCAGTGGACTCCCGATTACTCAACACCCGATAACTTGTCAGACAAGCCATTTCCCTTCACACGCATTCGCATACACGCAAATACGCTCCCCCACCCAAGCGCCGCGCTACTTCATCTGGGCTCCCCAACTAGGAAAATCCGTCCCTGTCTTCCATTCGTGCCGCTGCACAGCACTTGAGTGCCGCGTGGGGGGGGGGGGGGGGGTGCCGGATGTCTGTTGTATATAAATTGTTTAAACAATTAAAAAATTTAAGCTTAAGGAAGAAATTCTATCGAAATAATGAAAATACGGAAAAAAAGTATTATTCTGTAATAGATATATGCTGTTCAAAATTAATACACAGCATTGATTAGATACAATGTTTCTATTTACGAAAAGAATTTAATAACAAAAAAATAATAACAAATGTGCTTTTACCTGGAGTAAGCAGAAATTTACGCGCATTTACAACCCAACAAACTTTTATTTTAAAACTTATGATTTTCTTCAGATGCTTTATAGAATCCTTAGACAATTTACAAGACCTCTGACGTTTCAATTTTTTAAAAATATTTAATCATTGATGAACAATGTACATTTGTTCATCAATGATTGATGAACATTTGTTTATAAAATGTGACGCACGATTCAGTATTTCTTTTAAATTGAAACGGTGCAGCGCGGGCGGAGGTCTTATAAATTGTCTAGGGATTCTAAAAAAATCATAAGTTTAAAAATAAAAGTTTGTTCGGTTGTAAACGTGCATAAATTTCTTCTTACTCTAGATAGAAGCATATTTGTTGTATTTTTTGTTATTAACCTTTTTTCGTTAATAGAAACATTTTATCTAATCAATGCCGTGTAGTTATTTTACATTATTTGGACGGAATTTCCTCCTTAAGTGGGCTATATCTTGGTCAATAATCTTGTTTTCCGTATTTCAACACTTATTCCATAATTATACATATACATTTTGAACCCAATAAAACCTCACAAATTTTAAACTGATCAGTTTTACTCTTGTAATCTTGAGGAAAATCAAGAAATGTACAAGGTTGTATTGTGGTCATTCAAGGAGATTTAACAACCATCAAAATGAAACAAAAATGTTTTCTGCTATATGTTATTAACATATAGATGATATAGAATCTATTTTTATCTAAAAATTTATAACCAATTTATATTTAATTTTAAGGTGAACAGGTTCACTTAAACGCAAAATCCTTACTACTGCCAGAAGATACAATCTTGCTGAAATTAATTTCTCTTTCACTCTGGGAAATTGACATCGCCGCAAAGTGAGAGTTCAACTCACCCATCGTAAAGCCGTTTAGTCCCTTAGCTTCTTTAGCAGAAGCCCCAGGCATTTTAGTTCCTTCCAAACATCTTTCTAATTCTCTTGTTCTCAAAAATTCGTCTTTGTATATAGGCTTCCCGAGCTTTATCTGTCCATTGTTCAGATTCAGGCGCGAGAGACTAAAACTCCAGCCACAGTCCGTTATCTCTCATCCTTTTGTAACATCAACGTACAGCGTCTCTGTGGTCATAAAGCTGTTTAAGTTTGACATCAACCCATGTATGACTTCCTTTATGTTTTGGTATGAATTATTTTACTGGTGATAGTTTGTCAATTGCATCCATGACGTTGCTGTTTATAGATACGATAGTCAACAGTCCACATCAGCGTCCAGATATAACTGTTGGCTGATCAATCACTACTAACAAACTGAGATTAAAGATCCTTCTATCTTATTGATTAAAAATTCCTATACGTAAAACTGTTAACGATGCGACGGAGTCTTAGAAACTTGCATTTCTATATATCAACATCAATAACATAGAGATTGCTGTTGAAAGTAGACAATATATTGTTTGTATTTAACATTATATCATTGTAATCCATAAAGATCACGTCGTACCATATCACGAATCATACTAATTTAATGCTAAGATCACATGCAAGTTACTTAACAAATTACTGTAAATGTAGTGTCTTCTGGCATTGTCAACATATTCGCATTCATATCGAACATTACAATCTTATTACAGAAATTCGTTGAATAGGTCTTTGAGATATTTGACTTGATCTAAACGGCACCTCTAGCGTCCTGTAAATGGGTGGGGATAAATATACCGAAAGATAAATTAGCAAAAGGATAAATTTACTGAACGATTGAAATTTCCGAAAAAATCAATACCTATGGATAAATATGCCGAAAGTTAAAAATGCCGAAAACAAGAATTTTGAAAAAGAAAATGCCGATAGTTAAAAATGCCGAAAACAATAATTCCGAAAAAGAAAATGCCGTAAGTTAAAAATGCCGAAAACAAGAATTCCGAAAAAGAAATTGCCGAAAGTTAAAACACCGAAAACGAAAATTTGGACAAAATATTGCTGCCACTCAGCATTTCGACATTTCGGCCTTTTTATGCATCGGCATTTTTGCCCGTCAGAACTTTTTTCGGCACTTTTGTTAATCGATTATCTTACCCATTGGCACATTTCATCTTTCGATAAATTTAACCTTCGCTAAAATAAATTCGGCATTATTATCCGTATGCAAAATTATCTTTCGGTACATTTCTCCCCACCCATTTAAAAAATTCAAAATAGAGGATTCAATAGAATTTCTCATTTAAGTTTCAAGAACCATTCGATAATAATTTAGACAATAATGTATAAATCTACCAATTTTTCAGTTTGCCATATTGAATCCGTCATTTTGAATTTCAAACAATTGACAACTAGTTCTTAGTTTGCTACCCAAGATATCATTACATTTTGATTTTCGCAGACATTTATGAGTTCTTCGATTTTCCCGTTCACTATATGGGATCCACTGTTTTGAAATTCTGATCCATAACCAGAAAACCTTTGTAAAGGAAAAACGGTATTTTTTCATTTATTTTGTATGTAATAAATAACCAATGCAAAGTATTTGTTGTAGAGTTACATCCAAGGATCCTGTAATAGTTTAGTTAATACCAATAAATCCTTTAATTGAAATCTAAGAGACATTAAAAAGTAGTGAATAAGGTATCATATATATATATATATATATATATATATATATATATATATATATATATATATATATATATATATATATATATATATATATATATATATATATGTTGACCTGTGCAGCAGAGGGTTAAGTGAAGTCGCATTGATCAAACCTGCTCAATGTCCACCACTGCTTGCCTTACTCGCTTCATTTTTAATTAGTCAAACCTCGGAAGCAGTAACTTTGATTTTTGGCGCGGAAGCTCTCTTATAAAAGAAAAAAACTGTTATAAAATTAAGCAATTCGACATTTCAGCGGAAGAATAGACTATCTCAGAAAACGTTTGCAGAAGGGAATAACTTAGTTTTCGCTTGTAGGACAGGCTAACTAAAAAATGGAAACCCAAAAATTAAAACGACTAAGAAATTATATTTTTTGTTTACTAAAAATAATGTTTATTATTAATAGATTTGATTTATGTTTTGTTTCTGTTACGGCTAAAATATTTAGTCATTTATTTCTAATAGAATATCGTAGATTGCATGTCTAAATCACATGAATTACCAATTTTTTACTGCTTATGAAACACACATTTTATTATATAGAAATACCACATATTTCAACTAATAATTTCTAGCTTTCAAATTTGTAGTACCGATAAGAAAAAAATGGAAAAATTGATTTCTCGTAGAATATGCATTTTTCTACTTTTTAGTATTGCCACGACCAAATTAGAAGTGAAAAATAATTGGCCAAATAGACCTTCATAAGACGAGTTCTCAGTTATTTCGTTCCTCAAGGGTAAACTTCAACAGCCTTATCTTTAAATATTTCTGAAAATAGTCTCCTTTTCTGCTATATGTTCAAATTACAGTCAGTATAGTTAAATGAAAAAGATAGGCTTCAGTATTACTTACTTTAACACACACACACTCGTTCACTTTGGGACCATTTTATTTAATTATTTTTAATCACTATAATCATATTTTACTATTAAATTTTTCCATTTTTTAAAGAAAATATAACTTTTGAAAAAAAAATTTTCTGCGAAAGTTGGGTCTAATTAAACCTTATCAATGAGATGATTCGTAACCTTTGCCAAACTAATAAAAAGCGAATTAAAATGGACTCTTGATGTATGGCCGCGCGATATATGGCCTCGCAAGCGATTTTTCTGTCATACATACATTCACTTACATCAACACCGCGTCCACATCATGTAGGCACGCGCTGCTTGTCGAAAATCGCTACCGGCTTCGCGCGCATGCTCGGCATATCGTACACTCGTTCGTGCGTGTTGTGTTTGTTTCCACGCGTTTGTACTAAACATAAGAGCTTGTGGGGCGATGAGCCTCAGCTGACTCGTCGACAGTAGACTACCGCGTTAAGAGGGAGCTTCACGCATGGTCCTTTGTGAGAATTTAGCCCTTTATGTCAAGAGTTCACTGCAATTAAAAAAGAAATTGGCACGGATTTTACTATTGATTTCTATCGTTGTTCTTGGTTTATTTTATCATTATAATAATTATTTACAAATATATCTGAACTTATAGTAATCTATTTATTGTTCATCTTGTTATTGCATTAGTTTGCAAAATTAGTAAGCCAAACATGTAGCGTCTATTTTCAATTGATCATAACAAAGTTGCCTAATCTGTTGTGTTATCCACGTACAAGCTAGAAATTTTGTAAATAACTCCCTTTAAAACAAAGTTGTACGTATCGAAACCAACTGGCGCCCCAACGTGGGCGACTCTTCCCCCACTAGCAATAATGAAGGCTCTTCCCGGGATTTTTCGCCGGATATTCGCGCAAGTTTTTAACGACGTCCCGAGTGGTGTTTTCTGTTCTTCGGGTTTACAGCCGCCGCCAACGCCACTTTACAGCGGCCATTATCCATTGTCTCGTTTAGCACTTTGCCTTTACGGCTGCTTTATTCGTTCGTCTCCTCGGTATATTCCTCGTGCCAGCTATTCTTGCGGCCGGACAGAAGAGCTTGCGCGAAGTAGGTGCGCGGCACGATGTCCTTAAAAATGTTTTTGAAGAGTCACTGCGGGGGAAAGGGTGGAAGTTCGCTTAGTGCGAGCAGAACGCTGACCTCGTTTGTGCCGATAGATCGATTTTACGAAGAGGTTGCACGCATGCATGCATTTTAATTTGATGTGTATTCAAATTTCGGTGCTGTGGGTGGGTGAGATAGTCGAGCTTGAAAATAATGAGACTGATAGTTACTGCGATGCGCTGATTTTCTGGAACTTCTCATTTGGAATAAATAATTGTAAAATTATTAGAAATTATTGTAAAATTAGTAGAAATAATTGTAAAATTATTAGAAATAATTGTAAAATTATTAGAAATTATTGTAAAATTAGTAGAAATAATTGTAAAATTATTAGAAATTATTGTAAAATTAGTAGAAATAATTGTAAAATTATTAGAAATTATTGTAAAATTAGTAGAAATAATTGTAAAATTATTAGAAATTATTGTAAAATTAGTAGAAATAATTGTAAAATTATTAGAAATTATTGTAAAATTAGTAGAAATAATTGTAAAATTATTAGAAATTATTGTAAAATTAGTAGAAATAATTGTAAAATTATTAGAAATTATTGTAAAATTAGTAGAAATAATTGTAAAATTATTAGAAATTATTGTAAAATTAGTAGAAATAATTGTAAAATTACTATAATTCCTTGTAAAATTATTATAATTACTTGTAAAATTATTATAATTACTTGTAAAATTATTATAATTACTTGTAAAATTAGTATAATTACTTGTAAAATTATTATAATTACTTGTAAAATTAGTATAATTACTTGTAAAATTATTATAATTACTTGTAAAATCATTATAATTACTTGTAAAATTATTATAATTACTTGTAAAATTATTATAATTACTTGTAAAATTATTATAATTACTTGTAAAATTATTATAATTACTTGTAAAATTATTATAATTACTTCTAAAATTGTAAGAAATAGTTATAAAATTTTCAGCAGACGCTAATGAATTATTTTGTCAAATTTGAAAATAATTTTTTTTAGCATCTCAATATATTTTGGCATTATTAAAGACAAATAATTAAATTGAAGATTTCTGCACTTTTTAAATTGTTAACTTTCTTATGTAATTAATAGTTTAAAAATATAATCCAAATGATGATACATAGTTTCACTTCTTAAAAAGGCAGTAGTACAATTAAATACTACTAGTAGGTATTAAGTATAACTTAATACTTCTAGTATTTAAACATGAATTAATGAAGAAAAATTATTTGGAACCTCATATATAATCCTTTATTTAAGATGGTCGTAATATCCGATAACTATTAAATAATATTAGATAAATAAAGATGCTATAGAAGTAATTCAGAGCAAATAAAATGTTTGTACAATTTTCGAATTATTCCTAATAATTTACATAAATAGTGTTACATTGTTGCATATTTTTTTAATTTTAACTTACAATATTTAAGGTTTTTTTAAAATGTTGAAAATTTGAAAGGACTATTCGTAAACTAAGCTTGACAGTGTGATGACGTTATTTATTTCAATCAGTGTAAGCTGTCTACTTAATGATAAGTAATCAATCAATCCCTATAATAAGAAACTCAGACGAAGCATAAAAAATGAAATTAACCCATTAAACGAGTTTAGATATGCGAATAAATTAAGATAAAGTATCACACTTTAATATTATTGCACGTAAAATAATAACGTATAACGGAGACGTGTGAAATATGAAAAAGGTGAAAAATGCCTTGAAGCTTTTAAATAACACAAAACTTAAAACAACAAATAAATGATATTTATTGTTTATTAAGAATACTATTTAATATTAATAGATTTGATTTATATTTTTGTTCATGTTATGGTTAACATATTTAGTAACGTATTTATAATAGAATAGCGTAGATTCCACATCTAAATCACATGAATTACCTATTTTTAGTGCTTATGCAACATACACATTTTATTATATACAAATACTACTGAACTGCAACCGTTCAGCAATCACAATAAAACTATAAAATACATGCATCAATCTTTTGCGTATATCTAAATATAGGATTACTGAATAGGGTCAGTTCTATTAGAACCTTACTATCATTTTATTGTCAAAACAATAAAATTCACCTTCGCAGTGCATGCAACCATCTAAAGCTTCGAATATCAGAAGAAAAATTCTAATCTGACCTATGTATGAAAAATATAGTTGTTTTCTTATTTAGATGTGAGAATACATCTGCCACTTCTTTTAGATATATATTTTGAAAAATATTTTCAGAAGTCTATTAAGAATTATTAATTAATTCATTATTTATTTCTATTAATTTACAGATTTATTAAAAAAATGCGCACAATTCAGGACGTAAAGGAATTATTATGTGCACAATGCTTTATTATGCTTTCGGATCGCTAAATTAAAATTTTGAATTAGATTTTTGGAATCTCTAAATCCAAGATAAAAGTTTTAATACCCCTGGTAGAAATTTATTTCGTCCACTTTATAGATCTATGTAGAATAATCTCGCGTTGTGTAGATCTATGAAGGCAAACTAGATAGTTACTATAAAGGCGTGAAACGGTCGACCCTTCTACTTTCCTATATTATTTGCCCCAATAAAACTAGACAAGCAAAATTATGACATTAACAACCACTTAAAGGTTATGTTTTAAGAAACAGAAGCATAATCTATTATGATTATTATGTATTATTTTGATTTAAAGGTATTTACATGTTATTGTTCACCTATTACCACTGTAAGTAAATGTAAATAACCTCTAAAGTGTAAGGTTATCAAATTTTAGATGCATCGAGTTTTTGTATTTAAGAACTCAATAATAATAATTTGTTACACATATATATTAAACAATCATAATAAGAAAATAATCTGCATATCCAAATAACTATATGAAGTATTAGTGCATATATTTATTTTGTTTATGTAAAATTAGTTTCCTCACATTTGATTATGTTCCATCCTAAATATAGGCTTGGTTTCAAAATCTGTATGGTTTATGTAAAAAAAACTATTTTCACACACATTTATTATCGACTGATTAATTTTCTATTTTAAAAAAAAATAATGTATTTCAGTTATTATATGTATGTTCTATTTTTGTATTTCCTACTGTGATTAATTTATAATCAAACATTTTCATTTGACATCTATGGCCAGTTAAAACATAGTAATTTGTTACTTATAAAGAAAATTATCGTCTACATGTGTTCGACTAATGTGTTTGTCTTTGAAAATGTTGTCACGGATGAGCAGCTTATGTACTCGTATTATAAGAACTCACATATTGATACAACATTATTTGCAATTCTGAAATTAAAATTCTAGTTTTTAAATAAAGCATGTCATAAAGTACATATGATATTATTATTATTTATATATTACTTTTCAAGAAACAACTACATCAATCAATAACATTATTTTGTGATTACTGTTTTTCATATGCAAGGAACATTATTTCTAAATTTTCATATCTTAGGTTAGATATGCTTTCTGGCTACTTTTATATGTAAATAGTATGAATAGAACTATATAGATCTTATTAATATAATTGAAAACTTGCATGTTAAACTTTTTTTAACATTAATTTTTACAATAAAAGTTCTGTTCAATAAATAATATATAACCTCACAAATTTATACGTACATATTATTATTGAGAAAACTATGTAGATCTGTGTGGATTTATCGAGTTTTGTACAGTCTAGTACTATCTAGTTTGCCTATAAAGGCCGTTATAGCGAATGTGGGCGCCACGATAAGATTTCTACCAGGGACGGTAGATTAAATTTAGTAAAAATTCATCATTATAAGTAACTTTTACTAATTGATAAAAATCCTATCTCAGATTGGAATTCTGCAATCTAAAATAAAAACTAAAAAATGAGTTTTCTATACTAGTAATAATAACAATTGCATTATCAAATTACAACCCTTAGTAATTGAAAGACAACAAATAAAATAAATAATTAAATATTTAAAAATAATATTACTTATTAAAATAACATCATTAAATATTAATATTATTTATTCATGTATTTATAAATACTTATATAATATGCATCATAGATAATAGAATATATTACGAAAATTAAATTATAAATGTTAAGCGTATATGCTAAAAGGATGTATTGAAACTAAAAACTTCTATGTGTAACAAGCTGGCAATATATTCTTTTGTTCGCTTACGTACTTTTACACCTCAATCATTTGAAATTCAAAATTGTTTTTCCAAAAAATGTACCCTTCGATTAACGAAGATCACTATCTTTTACACTTACCTCTAAGAACTATCACTTACCTCCTCAACCTTCTTTTATGGGTCTACTTGTCCCACATACACCGAAAGATCAGTCGAAAAACCTTTCTACCAGTAGCACAAGCCTTTCACTTTTTCTCGGCTCCCTTTTAGGCCAAGCATCATCCTACAAATTCACAGAAGCTCAAAGTAAGCGAGCAAGCAAGCAGGCAGCAATAGCTAATTATCAAGGGAGCGGTTCCATAAAAAGCACAATCGTGCCTTTGTGCACCTCCTCTCTATCTCACTCTTCCTCTAACTCTTTTTATTAGAATATTTTCCGGGATGTGTGTAAAACATACAAATCACTCAATACCGATTGACTGTGCTTTCTTTGAGAATTCTTCGATCACAATAAGTGCAAGCACAAGATTTGCAATATTATGTTCAGTTTACGCATATTATCACGACTTGGGAGTAAAGTTCTACCATACACCCTTGGTACGAAAAGTACTATTTCAGTAACTTCGGCTTTATAAGGTCGTTATTCTGAATATATTTGTTCATAATTTTTAATATTAGTTCATCGGATACCTATACTTATATAAATTAAAAAGAAAAAATTTCGGTGTAGCTAATCTGGTCGTTTACAATCACGTCCGTCAACTAAGTATGTGTATTTGAAAGAGATATCTTCAATTGCAAATTTTTAAATACAAAAATAGCAAAAATTTGTTTATTTATAGCATGGGAGTACTATATATTAAAAGAAGTTTAGAAACGTTCATTGTATATTTTACCATAAAAAAATCACTAAATATCGGCGAAATTTCAGATAAAAAAGTATAACGTCCCTTAAAAGAAAGTATTAAAATAAAGTATTAAAACATGTTGTTTAAATTGTAAAAACTTTAAAATAGAATACTGTGTACCACGAGTGAGAAGAAAGCTTTTTGGCTCCTATGTGAAGTTTTCAGAATGTGTCAAAGGCGAGTAAGTACGAGCTAAAGGCAAGTGTGTGTCGTGAGCTGAAGGCGAATTTGGCAGACACATAAGGGCCAAAATGACATCTAGCTGTTTATTCTTATAGGATTACTTCGAAATACACGTTTTATAATCGTGATGGCTGTAATAATTGTTTTTATTAGGAGCCATCGATGTGCTCAATTTTGATAAATTACACTATTTTTTGATTATAACTATATTAAATTAACTGCTATCAATAGTGAAAATTATTTCTGTACAAAGCGTGTTCAAAAGTGGAATACAGTGTACAAATAGTACATAGTGTAATAGAGTGTACAAAAAGTGTAAGAAAGTATGAAGATGTGTAAAAGTATAAACTTGTGTTTTACAAGCGTAAAATTCTCTGCATAAAGTGATGTTAAACCCCGTGTTACTGGTAAATACAGGGAACCACTTTTTTCATTCATTTTTCAATTTTAAGAAAATATCTGTATGGAAAGTTGTTCTTTTTGATTGGAACAACAACTTTCCATAGAGATAATTATTCAAAATTGAAAATGAAATAAGAAAAGTGGATCCTTGTATTTGTCGGTGACCGGTGGCTTTAGCATCACCATAATGGTTGAATTTTCCGCTTTTTATCAACTTATTTATTATTATTCAAACATTTCAACGCGTGTTTACACTTTAACACATTTTTACACCTCTGCGCACTCCCTTACACTTTCTTTCCATAAAATCCCTTAATTTTACAAAAGCAATTTTCACCAGGGACACATTTTCAAAATCACTACTCTCTCTTTCTCTCTCGCACTCGCATTCCATCGCCGATAGGCGCGCTCAGTCTGGACCTGTCGAACATGCCGAAGGGCAGCCACAGCGCGCGCAACTGCAGCCTCCGGCTGCTCACGGATCCGCAGTCGCCTCGTATGAGCCTGTTCCGGTCGCAGCGCACGAGGGCCTGGTGGCCGCTGGCCACCGTCGCCACCGGCACCGGACAGTACACGCCCGCGGTGAGTAATGCGACGCACGAGGAAGGTGAGTGGCGACAGGGTCGACATGGTTGGTGGTCGAGATGTTATTTCGGGGGATCGAAGCGACGGGGCGAAAAATTGAGTACACCGATGAAGATTGCGGGGGTCTGTTTGAGGAAAGCGCGTTGGAGAGGAATCTTAACGATAAGGATGATAATGCTTTAGGGGAGTATTAGTTATTTTTATTATTGTTTATCGTTGGATCTACAAAACGTTACGATAAGAATATATAATTTTAACGTGTGATTTATTTTCACTTAAAGTATTATTCTTTCAAAGTCTATCTTCTACAGATTTTATTATTATTATTTAATATCAGATTTTGAAGATAACAAGTCAAAATCTTTTGTTTAAAATTACATAAAAATATTATTTGATGTATCATACAAAATTAATTATTATTTACTTTTTACTCTAATTAATGATTTAGTATTTTATTTTATTTTACTTTTATCAACGGGACATGTCCTTTTTATACATGTTTTTATATCGTATAACGCGTGGGCCATAGTTATTAATTTAAAATCGATCACTGTCAGCAATTAGTCTGAAACGAATTGTAAATTCGATGCCGGAAAAATCGACCTGTATTAACAATTAATATATTGTATTTATTAAGTACTATTACATCAAAAGTTTATTAAAAATGCTTGTATTCAAGTAGTTCAAAGCGTAATCATTAGTTACAACCAAATTGTTACAGAAATACTGAGGTACGACGACAGCATTTCTTTAGTAGTCAGTCAATCTAGAATATTTTAACTCTTTAATTGTAATGAAAACACCGAAATACTGACACCCTTATAATACTCGCTAATATTTCGATATTTTCTTGTAAGAAGTTGAAAAAATATTTTATATGTGGATTAAATGTTAGTTCTTAACGAACGGAATTATTCTCAGGAAACACTCTGGAATCATCAGCGTGTACCTTGAGGCTATCAGTAATTGGGACTCTCACCCTATCCGTACTACCTTATTTACCCACAGAAATCTCGATATGTATCCCTTACTAAAAAAAAAACAAAAAAAATTTACAATATCATTTTATGTCACCCTGTACTCCTCCCAAAACAAACGCAATCTCTCATTCGCATCTCCTCCCCCGAGATACTCCCCCCAACTCCCCCGCTATCTTACAAACATCTCCTACCTCTCACTCTCTCGCCCACTTTCCGGATATCGAGTCTTCAAACCTGCACCGCACTCTCGTTTTCCAGGGCAAAATCGAGCTGGAGATGAGCCTGCTGCCGGTCGCCGAGGCGGACAAGCAGCCGGTCGGTAAGGGCCGCGAGTCACCGGAAGCGCTACCACCGCCCGAGTAAGTGCGTATCCGGGTACACGTGTATATATGTATGTATGTATACCTCGGTGCGGCCGAAACTTCTGGCATCGTCGCCCGGGAGAATTAAATTAATTTCAGGAGAGTCGGGCTTCGCCGCGGGCAAAGTTTAATTAAGCGGATGCAGAATTGGAGGGGGGATGGAAGAAATTAAATGGCAACGATATGGTTGCGGTTAATGTCGCGGACAGTTGAGACGTACCTGATTATGGGTGGTGGATGAGTTAAGAGGGTAGAGGGATGTCTGGATATAAGAGTTTGAACAAATGTTGATAAGTGTAAAATAACTCGAATGTTTAATTTTATGCTTAATTATATTATATAGGTAGCAGTTTGATCCAAGAAAAAAATTAATTTAAGTAGGAAAATCATTATTATTACTAATTTTCTTACATAGGAAGAAATAATTTTTTTCTTGGATCAAACTGAGTAAACTTACAGATTTGAAGTCACATCGATGACTACATGTACAAAGAATGCAAAATATTTTCTGTAAATGCTCATTAACATCTGCTCAAATTTTCATATTTTGACATTCTTTTACCGCCATATTGTAAGCATATACTGAAAATTAGTACAAAAATTAGTTCTATTTTGATTTTTGTAAAAGCCTATATAATTTAAAAGAATAAAGAAAATATGGATTTTTAACAGATGGTTTGTTTTTAGTTAAGACGTTATGTACACATTAAAAATAAAAAAAAAATTTGGTATTTTATGAAAGTGATTTTCAGTGAAAGTGAAAAGGAGGATGCCCATAGAGGATGGCCTATGCCGGTCTCAGGTAAAACATCGATAGCGGAGCCTATACAATTGATATGAGTATGAATCATTCACAACATCTTAAGCATTTAACCAACATTCCCTGTTGTATCAAGGGGTAATGCCACTCTGGTTCTCTCAAAAATGAGCGTTTTTGCGTAATTTTTTGTGAGGAAACGAGAAAGATTACAGAAAATATATTAATAAGGGGTTATGATACATGTTTTTAGGTTATAAAAAAATTTTTTTTGACACTTTAATAAAAAATATCGGCTATACTGTGGAAAGTCCGAAAACATTTTTTTTCGAGATAGCTCCACTTCGGAGCACCTAACTCAAACAATTTTTAACCTGGAACACAAAATCGAAGTTTTTCTGAAACTTAACATAAAAATACATAATATGACGTAGGACTTATTTAAAATATTGATTTTTGATAAAATGACACAGGTTTGAAAAGAATTTGCATTTTTTACCAGAAATTCAGCGGTAAATTATTTATAAAATAAAAAAACATGATATTAAAACTCCTCTACGTCATCTTATGAGGAATGTTATTACGAAGTTACAGTTAAAATTTCAAGTTAATTAAAATAATAGCGGAGCACTTTTTCGTCAAATTTTTTTTTATTCTTTTTTTCAGAGATTTAATTGATTTTTTGAATTTTTTTTTTAAATTTAATAAAAATTGATTTAATTTACGAAAAAAAATACTAAAGAAAAATTTAACTGAAATGGGATCCGCTCTCTTTGTAATACATGTCAAAAAGAGTCGAAGAACCGTCTAAAAAACATTTCGTTCATCATGTCACCTCGAATCGTGTGAGGATCAAAGTTCCTTTAGTAAATATGGTATTCAAAATTATGATTTATTGTTTTACAACGGTAAAATTTAAGATAGTATTATGTTTTGAATGCATACAAATTTTCAGAACGATTGTTTTTAAACATAAAAAGTTTTCTGGACTCCTGAAGAAAAAGTCTTTTTTTGAGTTTAACCCAAGCCTGCTCCCTTAATTGAAAATCATGAAAATCAATTAATTCTCTTAATTTTTACTACTGAAAGTCTGATAAAATCCTGATTTTTTCATTTATTCTATCGGATTGGATAATCCATTTTTAAAGTTTTACTTCCCCGGATTAAATTTTTTTTTAATATTCATATTTTGACAAACTCTAAACAATATTGTGAGTTTTGTACGTTCCCCCACGATCCCTAGCTTTGCTACACATCCATGGGTATCCTCCTTTGTGAAGAATATCGTTATTTCATAAAATTGGTTTGTTCTTCATTAAATAATGGTAACAAAAATTTTAATGAAAAAGTAAACCGTAATAGTTTTAGTATATGTCAAATTACCGTATATAGATGTATTCACCAATGCTAAATTGTGGACAATTATAATGTGGACGATTCTTATGTGCATGAACTGCAATACGTTAAATTTTTATCGGCTTTTATTTTTATTTTTAGTTTTATTTTTATACATTTTTATCATAAAAACAAATTTCTATTTTAGAGTTTTTAGCCCCCTTGATAGGGTAAACAGAAATGGTGTTTTATTTGCTCAAATTCTTCTTTCCTACTTTTAACACTATTAACACCTATTACCTATTGGAAAATATTATAATAATAAACCGAAGAATAATTTCGTAGTTAGGATGTGTCTGGAATTAGTTCACATCTCCCCACAGCTTTAGAAAGAAATATAGAATATAAAACATGCCTTAAACTTATTAACTTGGAAAAATATATAACTTTTCGAACAGATGAAAATATAAATGAATTTAAATTTACGAGAGATTAAATTAAAATTGAATTGAAGCATGGATTTAGTTTCATACAAACCTTTTTCTGATAGAGGTAAAGTACATTCTCACATACAACTTTCTTTCTACAAATTCAAATAGAACTTCCATGCATATTCGCCTTCAATCAATTTATAACTTTCAAGTCACTTTTACCGTACAAACTTTCTTGTCAAACTCCACATTCGCCGGCATATTTGTATGGCTAGTCAAGAAATTCGAATGTAGGTTTTTCTTGATTAATTGAGACCAGTCAAGATAATTACAATTAATACATACAATTTCCATTATAAATGAAAAAACGTGTAAATACGCATACATTACTTCAAACGATGGCAAAGGTTTACTTTTTTTAGGTCACACCAGATCAATTTATACAATACTTCCGATAACGATTAAAAAAAACACTGTCCCCTTATCTGTGGTCGCTATTCACCGGAAATTAAAGCATACAATGCAATGCTCGATCGCGCACGGAATAAAAAGTTGGACATCGCGACGAATGTACACCCCCGTTCACTTGTGTTCGTGATACACGGATACAGCGCGCACACCAGACACATTTAAAAATTAAGGCAACGCTGCGTGATCGTATCGCGTCTCGCCGTCGCGTGTGGCACGGCACGCACGCTGTTTCGACGATTAACTAATTGTGTGAGAGTGGTGTGGACGAAGGAAGGACGTTGTGGAGTCGTTTAGCCCAGTTTAATCTTTTTCTGTTTTCGTAAAGGTGGGCTTTTGGTAAAAACTGGAGAATCTAATTATTCCGAATGAAGTAGAGTTATTACGGAGGGGTTTGCGTACTCCATGTAGACATTTCAGAAAAAAATTTGTGTCGGAATTAACGAAGATCTGATAATGTAAGGTAGAATGTACATTAAAGAGGAGACCAAAATTATGATATTTATAAACGCAATATTTGTTATTCTTCTTTTGATTTTAATATTTTATAAATCTATCCATATATTCGCCGAAGAAAAATTATGAAATAAATAGTGTATCAAGATTAAAGGTAATTATTTATACGAAAGATCTTTTAAACAAATGGGTTTTCCTCTGCATGCATTAATTATTTCATAATTATTCTTCGGATAATGTATAGATGATTAATGAGCAAAACGAGTATTAAAATATTGAATTCGAAATAAGAATTTAATATTTTGGTTTTCAGTTTTTTTATCAGTTCATAAAGTACTCCTCTTTTAAATACGTCGTCACTCACATTATCGGATCTTCGCTAAATCTGATATAAATGTTTTTTTAAAACGTTTATATAGAACGAAACGGCTACTTTAAGGATGGTTTTGGCTACTGAACAAGTGTACAAATTCAACGATTACTTACAAAATGTAGTACGATCATTTTTGGAGAAAAAGAGATAATTTCGTGTTAAGCGAAATCGGTTTTGTCAGTTTAGAAAGCTACTTTGGCTTTTTAGATGTATATGATAAGATTTTATAGCACTCGTTATCAGATTAATCGTTTCAATGCTTCTTTTTGGGTTTTATGATTAATTAGTAAAAATCAATATCGATTAAACGAGCTTCGCATTTACTACATTTTAAGGGTCAAAATATAAGGTTATTTATAAATCTTTAGCTGAAAATAATAAATGTTAGTATTTAAATGTGTGCATATATATATAATAATATAATATAATATCATTAAATAGTTTATATATTTACAATGATATAGTGTACTGTCATCTAAAATGTTGGTTACGCATAGGCTTTTGAAGAATTGGATGATAAGACAAAATACTTCAAAGTAAAAATGTTTTGAAAAATATTACTTTTCAGCACTAATTACTAGCAAAACTGGTATCTATAGAGTATTAAAAAGAAAACAAAATTCTAACTTTATCTAAGAATACATTCTTAAAGTTTCAGCAAGGTCCATCAAAAGGGGGTATTCGACCATCTGTTTGAAGCTAAAAATACATTCCGTGGAAATTACTATGATTTATTTTTAGAGTTATGACATCCAGAATGTCTTAAAATGTTCTTAAAATAAAAAGTAGAAACTCAATATAATAAATAAGAACAAAAAGTCTTACTTTGCTGCTAAAATCAGTGCACTTTCAAAATATCCCATACGTATTTTAGTATAAGTGTCTGAATTTATTGTTAGTTTTTAGCATTAGAGGGAGATTCTAACAATTTTCAATAGAAAAGTTTAAAAAAAATTTTTATTTTTAATTTGCATTTAAACTAATGTTAAAAAAATTCATAAATAGTCGATAGGGTCAATTATGTTTACACATTCTTGATTTTTTGCAGTTTTATCTGAAAATATACTACGTAAGGATACTAAAATCATTAAAAATTTAATTTTCCAATAAAGTGAGCTTAAGTCGTTTTTCTGGTTCGTCACAGATATGTATGTCTTACTAGAGCAAGTATTATTTTGACGTTTTGAAACTTCTTTTATTCGAAATTAAACCTTTAAAATATAAGTTTAGATATGACGCTAAAGTTACTTTTTTCTTTAAATCTCATTTTCTCAACATTTGCTTTTATAAAACTCAATTTGTTGTACGTACGTGCCATTTTGATAAATCTTTCTGAAACTTGGGGGATGTATTCTTTAAAGTATTTCAAAAAGTAGTTCGTTTTTGACATTTACTATATGTTTTATAAATAAGGTATATAATCTAGAATTGTTAATAAAGACATAAAATGGGTTTTCTTTTCCCCTTTTTTAATCAATTGTCATTATTGATTTTTAATTATTCACCAAGAAGTTTTAATTACAGCTACGAAGCCAACTTTTTATCATTAGGAGTTATTGGATCTATAGAATTTTTATACTACGATATCTCAAAATAGCGTGCGCAAACGACATTTCAAAGATGTGTACTTTTTAATAGAAATAAATTTACTATTTTAAACAACTCCAGATTCGACGGATTGGGCTGAAACTTGTTGAAAAATATACTTTTTTCATATAAAAGACTACATAAAATTTTTATTGCGTTTCACAGAAAGCTAGAGAATTCCTTTTTATTCGCAGAACCTCCCCTTAATCAATGAGAAGGCCCATGAATGGCCTATGTCAGCCACATGTAAAACATTGATATAGGATCTATAAAACTGATATAAGCGTGAAAGATCAATTAAAGTGTAAACATTTAAACAAAAATTCCCTTCTGTATAAAGTAAAAATAATTAAAAAAATGTTCTTAATTTTGATTACTGAATGGCTGATCAAATCTTGATTTTTTCACTCATTTTATCGGATTTGATCCTTTTTTTTTAAACTTCCCATCACTTCCCCAAATTAAATTTTTTTTAATGTTCATATTTTGATAAACTCTAAACAATAGAGTTATTTTTATACTTCCCGCCTTGTCCCATTACGTACTACGCAACCGTGGACATCCTTGATTTGCTTTTATTAAATTTTGTTATATAATATTACATTTATAAGAAATAAAACACTATTTAACTAAAAAAGATGTAAAATTATCTATATCTCCATATTTTTGAGCATATTCATGTGGCATACTTCGCATAAACTTAATGAGCAACTAAAATAGAAATAAATCTTTGTTCACAACATATTTTTAAATATATCCTAAAAGTGTAAACATATTATGTAAAGAATTGAGACGCCTAGAACATTTTTAAATTCCAAGATGTAAAATTAAAGGAATTAACACTATTACAGAAAACTTTATTTGAAAATTTCATTTTTGTTAGTTCTTACAAAAGTAATCAAAGTCATACGACAGAGAATACGAGGTTATACCAGCCCTACTTCAAGAATCCCATTGATTGATCGGCCGTTTCACAAAACATATTTTTTCCGAAAATGGTGATAATGTATTAATTATCTCGACATTACTTGTAGTTATTATATCAATCACTTTCGCCATATTTTTGACTTAATATTATTTAATAATAATGTGTTTTACAATATAAGTTTAAGGCTAGAGTATACCTGAAGGGGTAAAAAGATCAATGTTTTCTTTTCTTGAAAAAAGTATTCCTTGAAGCTCACTTTATACGTTAAGAAGCTCCAAACTATTTTTTAAAGCATCCTATAAGTTTTTTTGAATATTTCTGTGGTATTTAATTACCTTGGCTTACATGCAATTTGCAATCTTTTAAGTCGTATTTCTCAACACTTCGCGCTGTGAAATAATTTGAAACTTCACAGATTATTGTTTTTTATATTATAAACACATTGTCAGAGCGATTTTTCACATTTCCACACAAACTTATGAAATATTATGTATTACTTTTTGATTTATGTGAGTAAAATTTGTATACGGGGGTTATATAAAAAATCTCTCTGACAATGTGTTTATAATATAAAAAACAATAATCCTGTGGAGCTTCAAATCATTTCACAGCGTACAATCGCACAAGGAGAATTTTTAAGGACAAAAATTAAGTGCTAAGAAAAAAGACTTAAAAGTTTGCAAATTGCATGTAAACCAATGTAATTAAATACCATATAAATATTCAATAAACTTATACGATGCTTTAAAATGCAATTTGGAGCTTTCTAACGTATAAATTGAGCTTCAAAGAACACTTTTTTGTTAAGAAAAGAAGTTGATCTTTTGACCCCTTCAAGTGTACTTTAGCCTAAATGGGTTTCATTCATTTTTTAAATAGTAGATTACACCATTCGATTAAAAAGCCAATCCATTATACATACATTGTAAAACATGTTATTAATCATTAATAATTAGTGACTAATTATTAGTCTGAATCATAAAGAAAGTGATTCATATAAGAAGGACGAACAATGTTGAGATAAAAACACCCCATTGCTAATGAGATAGTTTAAGCAGGGAGTGACGAATGAGTTGCATTTTTCAAGTAATTTTACGTCATATCTGTCATATTAATAATTATAACCTACAAAATCGGGATGTACAACTTTGCTTGTTTTACGATGTAAATTATAAAATGATGTTCTATTATAAATACAATGTTCTAAAACTAGATCGTTTTTTGAATTCTTAGAAAAGCATTTTCACAAAATATTTTTTTAGTATGTACTGCACGCGTACCTGCAACTTTTTCCTATGAATCATTCAAAATTTGAATTCCACGCGATATTTTAACTGTGCGTTAGCATGTGAGGTATGCGTGTGCGCGCGCATGCATCACCGTAGACGCGAGAAGGATTTCCCTTTCTGTGGTGGTGTCGAGCAATAAACGTCATGAAAATATTATATATGTTCTGTATATAACCTACCCCTTCTTCTCCTGAATTTACTATTTAGTAGAATTTTACACTATACTTAGAAAAAAAATCAATAAAAGAAAACAGTACAAAATTAGATATTTAGAATATTCACCCCACCACGAACTCAAGATTAAGAAATTCATATTATGAAAACACAATCACTTTAGCCTTTAACGTCCGGAACAATCGCGCGGGATTTTCCCGCGGATAAAAGATATCGCGACACTTGGTTAACCTCATGAATACCTGTATATGCAACTGGCTGGTGCAAAGCCACAATGAATTCCGATACGCGTACCGAAGCTAAAAAAAAGCAGCGATGCAGCGCCGATATACGAATTTCCGTTTCTTTTTACCCCGGGATAAAACGCGGAACGAGTTTTTGCCCACGATTCATAATGCAGGCGGTTTCCTTTCCTTATACTTCTGGCTTTTATGTATATGTGTGTATGTGTATGCGCAGCTTTTGCTTTTCTTCTATTTATGCTTATTGCGTTATTTCTCTTTGTTTCGAAGCGTCGCTGTGCCACTGTGGAAATTGTTTCGTTTGTTACGTTTTTTTTTCTGTGAAATGATATGGTGCAGTTGTACTTTATGTGTGCGTGTGCGTGTATGTTTGTAGTGTTGATAGTAAATTCGTGGAAGTTTAATTGAGCCAAGATTAGGAGAGAAAGAAATTGGAGCGCTATGCGCCAGTTTTGTAAGGGTAAAGTACATAGTTGTAAGGCGTTGAAATAACCTAAAATGACAAAATTTAAAAAAAATCTTATTATATGGCTAAAACAGGCTATAACTTTGGTCAATAATTTTTATTTTCAATTTAATGATATGTATTATGAACATAATAAAACCTTAAAATCTTCAATTTGATCTTGCTGGTTTTCAAAACCTTGCGGTAGGTGAAGGAATATACAGGCTTTCATTATAGCCAATCACAGAGACCTAAGGACCGTAAAAATTATTTTTTAATTATTTCCGTTATTTTTTGATAAAATATTCAAATTTACCGAAAAATAGTAGGTAATATATAATGAAAAACTCATGTGTACTTTAAACTATACTAACAATTAATTTTAATTTTAAAGGTGTGTATGTCCCCTTAATGAATAATCGTACTTTAAAATGCCATTTTCAAACTAAAAATTTGATAAAAATCAATAATGAGATGTGTTAAGAAAGGTTTGAAGAATCGAAAAACAAAATTAAAAAAATGTTTTTTTTGGTCAAAAATGGTAGGGATCTCTCTTAAAGGTGTTTTCTTATATATTTCCTTGCGCCTTTTCTAACAGTTTATTGTCATATTTTACAAAAAATAATATCTTTACAAAGTGCAATATCTAAACTGCGAAAAAAGCAACAGGATTTATGAAACGTACAAAACTGACTCTATTGTTCAGAGTTTATCAAAATATGAATATAAAAAACAATTAATCCGTAGAAGTGTAGGGAAACTTTAATAAAATAAAGCGAAATCCGATAAAAAAAGTAAAAAATTTAAGATTTTATCAGAACATTCAGCAGTAAAAATTAAGAGAATTATTTCTCTTTGTGTTTTTTACTTTAAACAGAAGTAAATTTCAATTTAAGGTGGATCTTTTATGAGAATCGACCTTAAAAATAAAAAATTATACAATGATTTGTTTACGTGTTACAATATCAGAAACGCTATAGTATAGAAGAAGGGTACTTTTAGAGGCAAAAAAAACTTTTCATAAAAATGTCAATATTGCTAAATTAGATATCGCATAAATTAGAGAATAATTTGACAAATGATCCAAATCCTTTTTATTTGTTATCCGATTTTAATTTTAAAGGTCTCATTCTGTTCATTGGTAGATTTCAGGGGGACTTACCCATATAATAATTGAAAAACATCGTAAACCTGCAAAGTTGCAGCCTATAGTTTATACTTGCATACGCACAAACTTACAAAAATACGCGTATGGACTTATAAACAATTGATACAGGTTATATACCTTGCATGTTTTCGATGTTTATGAATTTTTATATTGGTAAATATAAATTTACCCCTGAAATCTTTCTAGGAACAAAATGAGACCTTTAAAATTAAAATCGGATAACAAATAAAAAAGATTTGGATCATTTGTCAAATTATTCTCTAATTTACACGATATCTAATTTTACAATATCGAAATTATCATAAAAAAATATTTTTTGGTAGTTAAAGAATCCTAGTTTCATACTATAGTGCGTCTCATAACTATAGAAACACCAAAAATTTTTACATTTAAATCTGTGTATTATATCTTTTCTTAAAAAACCTGTAACTTTCGAAGCAAAAAACCAAGGATAATTTTAAAAATAGCAAATAAAAGGCAATTTTATTCTCTTTAAGACGTTACCAAAATATTGTGTCTACATTAACTTATGAAAAATTCACGGACGGTTTAAACAAAACTTGAATACTAGATAAAAAATTTACATTGATTTAAATGGGTCTAAAAATTTAAAGTGTTTCTATAGTTATGAAACAACGATAACTTCTTTAATGTTGATGCGAAATAAATATTCTAGTAATGTTTTAAAGAGAATATATTTTCCATTCATTGGCTTTTTGCAAAATTATCCTCGGATTTTTGCTTCCAAAGTTACAGGTTCTTTAAAAAAAGGTATAATATACACATTTAAACGTGAAAATTTGTGGTGTTTCTATAGTTATGAGACGCACTGTATAACGTCTCTAATATTATAAAACATAAACAAATCATTGTATAAACGTTGTTTTTTAAGGGCGATTTTCATAAATGAACTACCTTAAATGCTTAAGATTTTATAAATCCTTCATACTCATATCAGTTTGATAAGTCCCCTATCACTGTTTTAGCTAGGGCCGGCATAGTCCATCCATAGGTATTCTCCTTTAATAATATCATTTAAGGTATTGCAGTTGATTTAAGTAAAATTTATTACAATCAATAGTCTCAAAATCTACATAAATATTTATAATTTTACAATACTCCTACATAATTTAGAAGATACCCTCTAAAATAATTTTAAAAGAAACTAAAACTTTCAATCTTTTTTCTGCTAAATACAGAATTTGATTAAAGAATCTTTATTGGTACGCATTATGCAGAATAGTCTATGGATTTTGCTGTTTTGAGTATATACAGAACAAGCTTTGTAAAATTGATACGATATCCTATGTAAACCAATCTAATATCAATATGATATCGGCTACAAGCACCCAGAAAAAAATTCATGTAAAATTGATGCAGCATACCTTTTCTAGACTCAAATATATACTCGACGCATGTGACATTTTTAAAAGCGTTTTCTGAACGTTCAAAAACTTTTCAAAAAAATTTTTTTACTGACATGAACTCTTCTTTAATATGAAAATCGAATTTATTCAAGGGAAGTATATTTAGAAGTAAATTGAAATCTAGATCTACCTTACGCTGACCAGAAAAATATAGAAAACTTCTATAGTTTGATCGAAGTGATACCAATAGTGTTTAGTCAGGCATGCGCAGAATAATGTTAGTCTATGTACAAAATGTTTTATTTATTTATATTTCCTTTTATGAACCACATTGTCATTCAATGCAATCGTTATGTATTTACGTGCTTTATTAATATCGTACTCTGTTCTGGAAACTAAAATTGATAATATTTAGAAACTAACTAGTATCTAAGATAAAAAAAAGAAGCTATGTGAATTATAAATATCTATTTTTCCTTGTACATAAACTTTTGTATATCTTTATTTGAAAAAATTTATTATTAGATTAAAAAATATAGTATCTGCCCTGGTAGAAATCTTATCGTGGCAGCCACATTTGCTATAACGGCCTTTATAGGCAAACTAGATAGTACAAGAGTGTACAAAACTCGATAAATCCACACAAATCTATATAGTTTTCTCAATAATAATATGTACGTATAAAATCTGTGAGGTTATATATTATTTATTGAACAGAAGTTTTATTGTAAAAATTAATGTTAAATAAAGTTTAACATGCAAGTGTTCAATTATAATAATAAGATCTACAGTTATATCCATACTATTTACATATAAAAGTAGTCAGAAAGCATATCTAACCTAAGAAATGAAAATTTAGAAACAATGTTCCTTGCATATGAAAAACAGTGATCACAAAATAATGTTATTGATTGATGTAGTTGTTTCTTGAAAAGTAATGTATAAATAATAATAATATCATATGTACAAATATGTACTTTATGACATGCTTTATTTAAAAACTAGAATTTTAATTTCAGAACTACAAATAATTTTGTATCCATCTGCGAGTTTTTATAATACATAAACTGCTCATCCGTGACAACATTTTCAAAGACAAACACATTAGTCGAACACATGTAGACGATAATTTTCTTTATAAGTAACAAATTACTATGTATTAACTGGCCATAGATGTCAAATGAAAGTGTTTGATTATAAATTAATCACAGTAGGAAATACAAAAATAGAACATATGTATATAATAACTCAAATACATTATTTCTTTATAAAAATAGAAAATTAATCAGTTGATAATAAATGTGTGTGAAAATAGTTTTCCTTACATAAACCATACAGGTTTGGAAACCAAGCCTGTATTTAGGATGGAACATAATCAAATGTAAGGAAAATAATTTTACATAAACAAAATAAATATATGCACTAATACTTCATATACTTAGTTATTTGGATATTCAGATTATTTTCTTATTTTGATTGTTTAATATATATGTGTAACATAATATTGTTATTGAGTTTTTAAATACAAAAACTCGATGTATCTAAAATTAGATAACCTTACACTTTAGAGGTTATTTACAATTATTTACATTGGTAATAGGTGAACAATAACAAGTAAATACCTTTAAATCAAAATAATACATAATAACCCTGGTAGAAATTTATCCCGTCCACTGTATAGATCTATGTAGAATAATCTCGCACTGTGTAGATCTATGTAGGCAAACTAGATAGTTACTATAAAGGCGTGTAACGGTCGACGCTTCTAGTTTCCCATATTATTTGCCCCGATAAAACTAGATAAGCAAAATTATGACAATAACAAGCACTTAAAGGTTATGTTTTAAGAAACAGAAGCATAATATATTATGCTTATTATGTATTATTTTGATTTAAAGGTATTTACTTGTTATTGTTCACCTATTACCAATGTAAGTAATTGTAAATAACCTTTAAAGTGTAAGGTTATCAAATTTTAGATACATCGAGTTTTTGTATTTAAGAACTCAATAACAATATTATGTTACACATATATATTAAACAATCAAAATAAGAAAATAATCTGAATATCCAAATAACTAAGTATATGAAGTATTAGTGCATATATTTATTTTGTTTATGTAAAATTATTTTCCTTACATTTGATTATGTTCCATCCTAAATACAGGCTTGGTTTCCAAACCTGTATGGTTTATGTAAGGAAAACTATTTTCACACACATTTATTATCAACTGATTAATTTTCTATTTTTAAAAAGAAATAATGTATTTGAGTTATTATATATATATGTTCCATTTTTGTATTTCCTACTGTGATTAATTTATAATCAAACACTTTCATTTGACATCTATGGCCAGTTAATACATAGTAATTTGTTACTTATAAAGAAAATTATCGTCTACATGTGTTCGACTAATGTGTTTGTCTTTGAAAATGTTGTCACGGATGAGCAGTTTATGTATTATAAAAACTCGCAGATGGATACAAAATTATTTGTAGTTCTGAAATTAAAATTCTAGTTTTTAAATAAAGCATGTCATAAAGTACATATTTGTACATATGATATTATTATTATGTATACATTACTTTTCAAGAAACAACTACATCAATCAATAACATTATTTTGTGATCACTGTTTTTCATATGCAAGGAACATTGTTTCTAAATTTTCATTTCTTAGGTTAGATATGCTTTCTGACTACTTTTATATGTAAATAGTATGGATATAACTGTAGATATTATTATTATAATGGAAAACTTGCATGTTAAACTTTATTTAACATTAATTTTTACAATAAAACTTCTGTTCAATAAATAATATATAACCTTACAGATTTTATACGTACATATTATTACTGAGAAAACTATATAGATCTGTGTGGATTTATCGAGTTTTGTACACTCTTGTACTATCTAGTTTGCCTATAAAGGCCGTTATAGCGAATGTGGCCGCCACGATAAGATTTCTACCAGGGAAGCATAATAGATTATGCTTCTGTTTCTTAAAACATAACCTTTAAGTGGTTGTTATTGTCATAATTTTGCTTATCTAGTTTTATCGGGGCAAATAATATGGGAAACTAGAAGGGTCGACCGTTACACGCCTTTATAGTAACTATCTAGTTTGCCTACATAGATCTACACAGTGCGAGATTATTCTACATAGATCTATAAAGTGGACGGGATAAATTTCTACCAGGGTGGATGTATCGGAATTAGAAGTTTATTAAAGAATAAATTCATTTTCGAAATTCAGTAATCATCCATAAAAAGGTACAAATTGTTTGTAAATCACGTCATTATTTATCTATTTTAAACTATGCAATTAATAAATAGTATATTTAAGTATTAATGTGGTGCTAAAGCCACCTATCACCGAAAAATATGAGGATCCACTTTTCAATTTCATTTTCAATTTTGAATAAATATTATGTTAAAATTAAATTTTACCTTCAAAATTCTTTAGACTATCTCACAGTAAATTATCAAATTTAGAGGTAGATCCTTTGAGTTCAGACTTTTAACACTTTTTTCAAATTTAGACATTAAATAAGATGATGTTTGATTCAAACAAAACATTACATTTAAGCATTAAAGTCAAATCTGAACGTTATTGCAATAAAGGAATTTAATTTTTTATAATTTAAAAGAAGATTTACAGACAAATACATACGTACAATTATTTAATTTGACACATTGCCAAGATATAGAACCCTTTGGTTCTCAAATGTTTGACGAAACGTATTTTGGATTAGTTAAAATCTAGCTAAATCTTTAAAGTTATGAATAATATTAACTACAATTGTGTAGAGAATATTTTAAAGTGAATAATTAGACTAAAAAGTCATTAAAAATGTGATATAAATCCCTTTGGTTCTAAGATCGCGATTTATCTACAGAGCTAAGAAAAGAAAATTATGAAATAATTCATTCGTAAGAAGAAAAAGCTAATTATTTAGCTTTCTCTCCTTACAAATACATTATTTTATCATTTCATTTATTAACTTGGTAGGTACCACCACGGACCCTATTCTGGATCAGTGCCTCTTTTGTGAATCGTTTGCTTTTAAATCGTTACTATGAAAGTTTTGCATTACTTCTTTTCTTATTTTGATAGATAAGAATAATACCTTCAAAATAAAAAAAGAAATAATGCTAGACATTCATAATAATGATTTGAAACCAACTGATTCACAATTGAGGCACTGATTCACAATAGGGTCGTGAAGGTAAATCAAAGAAAAAAATAAGCTCCAAAATAATAAAATTGACTTAGAAATAATAACTTTGTTTTTTATTTAGCTACGGACTATTCTTGAGTACATTTCACTATTTATATCAAAGAACCTTTATAAACTCTCATACAATATATTTCTTATATTACGCACAATACATTGCAAAAGGCCCTCCTCAAAAACGCCCTTTCAACCAAAAACCAACACTCAATGCAGCAAATTAAAAAATCACGATCAAAAGACTCATAAATAACATACACACACCGCTCAATGTCTACCCATGCACATGAATAACCATCACCTCGTTTATTCTTTCATCCCTGCCAACCGCACGCAGCCGGCCGGACACGTCGTTCTCCTGGTTCCGAAATCCCTGGAAAGCCTGCTGCTTCGTGGTCTGCCGCTACTACCGCTGGCGCATCCTTGGCTGCTGCTGCTGCCTGCTGCTGGTGCTGCTCGTTGGCTGCGCCGTCTACGCCTTCCCGGGCTACCTCGTCAAGCGTATCCTCGGGGCTTAGGTCTTGTAAAAGCTGCGCACAGTCCGTTGCAAAAGTAAGTCGTTCAAAGTTGTAGATAGGTGGTTTTACGTAGTTTGGCTTTTTGGACCTGTAGAGGATAGTCGTTTTTTGGTTACTTGAAAATTAACCGAGTTATTAAGAAAACTCGAGTTATTCAGAACAATAACTCGGCTTGACTCGAAATTATCAAACTATTAGAAATTATTTATAAATTATTTTGTAAAAATTTCTGATAGCGAATTAAGTAATTGTTACCAACAAATTTAGGATAGTTTATTCGTATTACCGGTTTATTGGAGTAACCCGATTATTTCGGATAACTCGGTTTATTAGGATATACGGTTTATTCGGGTCACCTGATTTATTTTGATAACTGGTATATTTTCACGGGTAACCGGGTTTCTTCGGATAACCCGATTCGACTTTAAATCCTACCCAGACAAGTTTCATTGCTTTTTTAGTTTTGGTACATTATATATAATTGCACCCGGCAATGCCACGTTTTTACTATTTATTTAATTTCATTTAATATATCTTATAATATTAATTAAATATTTTGCATCGATTCATGGATCCTACAAATGAAAAAATAGCTTTTGCGCTCATTCTGTTCTTAGCGATATCTTAATCGAAAATATTTCTTTCTAAAAATTACTATTCAATTTTCAGGGTTCATTAATCGATGAATAATACTTAACTAAACATAATGAAAAATATTATGTTTAAATTGAGTAAGTAGTAAAGAAAAAGTTTCATTGTTCAATAAGACTTTAAATGATGTATCAAAACTTACGAATAAAATAAAAACAATTAAACTTGTTAATCATTGATGCATTTCAAGTTTCATGTCTTCTATAGATTCAATAAGCTAAACATTTCTAAAGTGGTAAAATTAATTATTATCGATTTTATGTAAAAATTAACTTTTGCCACAGACTACACTATTACAACCTCGAGGCCCCTCCTGGATTACACGCGTTCACACGGGATTATAATTGTTGCGGAGAGGTAAAAGGGAAGAGAGGTAAAGTCGTTAGGACGGGAGTTTCGGGGGATTTTGTTCTTCTTCGGTGTTTTTGGTGGGGATTTGCGAGAGAGATCGTGAGCTGCGTTTTGTACGGAAGGGTTGGAGTAAGTTGTAAGCTTATTTTTAGGTGTACTAGGAAATTAAGGGAGGTTCGGGTGGTCTTTGTTTGCGGAATAGTTTTCTTTACTTAGAGGATCTTGTGTTTTTTGCTTCTTTAGTGTATAAAAGCAGCTTTATGGTTAAATGAGGGTATCACTGTGGGAATGCAGGGTAGCGTTTGTGCTATTTGTAGTCACTTTTCACTTTTGTAATGCAAGAGAAAATAAAAAGTATTTATAAGAAGGAAAATCTTATTTACACTGATTAATTTGCGAAGTTAGTTAATAGAGAAAAAGAGTAATATTTAACTAGTAGAAATAGCCAAATATAGTCAGGCTTACTTATTCATTTAATAATTTTGATGGATTGTCTTTTTATCTATACAAATATTAATGAGAATTAATTATTCATAAATATTTAGTATTAATTCATATAATATAAATATGTAAAAAAATCTTTAATTGTTATAGTATTAATATTATTTAGCATTTACAGTTAAAGCACGACGAACTTGAAGTCTAGGTGTGGAATTGGAAATTTTCATAATTTTTTTGTTTTTTATCAAGCATGAGAAATGTTTGTTTTGTATTACTTCTAAGTATTTATTTATTTTTAAATGACATCTTAGTTTTTTAAATTAAGGGGTTAGGGGTCGATTTCGGCCCTTATATACATGTATCCTTTATAATTAATAACTTTGAATGTAATTATTATTTTTTAACGCAGCATGACTTAAATTAAAGCTCTTTTCATCGACTTCTATTTTCTATTTCTAAAAAGTATCTGCACCGCTAGGAGCTGAGTTATAAATATTTCAGTACCCTGCTAGAAAGTTCTTAGGTAAATTTGCTCGCTAAAAAATAAGCTAATTTCTAGCTTCTTTCTAGTTAAGATTATATTAAAATCTCAGTCGGTAAGATGTGGGCAAAACAGAAGTTTCTTCATCGGTCGGTAACCGTTAAATGGTATAATTGTTAATAGTATTATAACTTCAAAGAGCTATATTATTTAATTGATTTACAGTCAGATTCTACACTAATCTAATTCCTACGAGCAATACAGGCCGATTAATTCATAAACGTTTTTGATTCACTAATTAATCACGTAAAATAAGTACGTTGTTACAATTCATATTAGCTAGAAATTTGCTAGAAAATAGGTTGATTCGTTGAGTAGAAATAAACTAATTTGTCAAAAATTAGCTAATTTCTAGTTAATTTATCGCTTAGAATCACTAAGTACTATTCATTTTTAATAAATAATTATGTAATTATGTAACTCAGTGCCGGATTTATGGCACAGGCCTCAGGGCCTCCACCAATCAAGGGCTTTCACAAAATATATCCGATTTTTCCTTTACTCACTGAGTTCAAAGATTAAGTTTGATAGCTCAAACTTTTGAGCATAGCATATGCTACACTGAAAAATTACAAAAAATGAGAATAACTATATAAAAATTTATATGTATAACTTGTACCCGGTAAGAACATATTTCACTTCATACTGATTTTCTATCTGTTCGGGTTATTTAGGCCTTTGGGGGGGATTTGAATTGCGCGCCGTAGCTCGCCAATCACCGCGTATTACAATCGGCCGAGTAGTTGCGCGCACTGCCGCTTATCGGCCAAGGGGATGCGAGCGCCGCGAGAGCAGAGGTTCTCGCGCGCCTTATGCACGTGGGGAGTCAGTTCCGTTCTCTCTCCCGCAGAGACCGGTCGATTTTCCTGGCGTGATTCAAGGCAGCGCATCAAACCCGATTTTGGATATTTTAAAATTGTACGAGAAGCTCGGCACGTACGTCCTTATCAGGACGGTCGACTTCTCCCTTCGTAAATTGTCTGCGTCGCGTGAGTGTATGTGTGTGTGTGTGTGTTCGGTGTGACGGAGGATCGGGAAGGTCCGGCCACGTGCGAGCCCCCTCGACGTGCCGACTTCCACACGGCGATCACCTACGCGGCAGGGCCAAAGGGTCTGCCCGTGGTCCAGGTACGGTTCCCTCGAGACGTCGAGGCGCCCTGCGACCAGGAAGGTGCATCCCATACACGTGCAGCCAGGACATTACGTCGCGCTGTCCACGTTTCTACCGTCTAACCTTTAAGGTAAGAGAGCTCTCGAGCGCGCGTAACTGGTACCTCGCGGCGTTAGGATATTTGCGTTATCACCTTCTCTCTCTCTCTCCCTTCTTTTGTTCCTATCTTAGAATCTCTTTTGGTATGTATAATTTCCTCTTTAGTAAATAAATCATTCGCTTGCCCCGGCTTTTCTCCCTGCCTCGTGGGAGTTTTTACGCCGAGGCAAGTTGTCTTATTTCCCGCGAAAAATTGTGTCTTTATTGATCTACCCGGCCTTCCCTCACTCATTCATTCATATATATATATATATATATATATATATATACATTTATTTTTCTAATTATCAGCATTTTCTTCATGGTGCCCCGGGTGAGGAATGAGTGATAGGTTGGTTAGCTAGATGAATGAAATCCGAAAAGCGCATCAAATTAAGCGTTCTTAGCGTGCGAGCTGTTATCGGCCCCGTTCGGCCCTTCTCGGAATCGGCTCGTAGCGTCTAGCGCGCTTGCTCGGCTTGACGCGTCGCCGCTGTCGGCGCTGTTCGGCCGTTCTCGGAATCGGTTCGTGGTGTCTGGCGCGCTTGCTCGGCTTGACGCGTCGCCTCCACGCGCGCGCTCGCGGTGTTGCTGGCGATACTTAGGCGGGCTGTTGTCGGCACTGTTCGGCCGCTCTCGGAATCGGCTCTTGTCAGCGAGCGCGCTTGCCCGGCTCGACGCGTCGGCTACGCTCGGCGGCCTAGCGGCGTGGACGGTGATTCGCGGCATCAAGTCGCGTATAGCGCGTTCTCGCCGTGTAATTCTCCCGTTTGGCTATTTGTATAGGTGCGCGCGTTGTAATATAAGTTAAGCCGCTTGCGTTATTCTACGCTTAAGTTTACTTTTTCTTGCTACACTAAGTACGTAGTTTAGTGAATTTCTTGGGCGCGTTTCTTGTTCTAAGGCTAGTTTATCATGGCTCCTATAGCATTGAGAAAACTGGTGGCTCTACAGGACTCACGTCAGGTAGAGATCCAGGGTCTGCACAATAAGAAAATAATTCAGGCGCGCATCGACGCCTTGAAGGAGATTTGGGTTGAAGCTCGTAAGACTCATTCTGAGATTACCGTAAGGGAGGATGCGGAAACAGATCAGTACGTCACCGAGGATGGATTTGGCAAGCTGCAGGCAGCGTATGAGAGTGCTCTTGACGAGGTCTTAACGTTGCAGTCGCAGTTCGAGGTCGCAGATGAGTCTACAATTTCAGGCGGACCTCTCAACTCTACGGTGTCTGGGTTTGATTCTCGAGTCGCGAAGCTCCCTAGAATCCCTCTTCCTACTTTTTCAGGAAAATACGAGGATTGGGAGAGCTTTTGTGATTTATTCACGACGCTTGTGCATGATTTGCCTCGGGTTTCCGATGCGACTAAGCTACAGTATCTGAAACTGTGTTTGACCGGGGGCGCGGCAGATTTAATTAAAGACGTGACGACCACCAGCGCTAACTATGCTAGCACATGGAAGGCGCTGAAGGCTCGTTACCATAACCCGAGGCTCATCATAAACAAGCATTTGTCTGCTTTTAACGAACTTCCTCATCTTAAGAAGGAGTCAGCTGAGGAATTGCGTTCCTTTTCGGATGAGGCTCAGCGTATCGTTCGCGCCTTGAAGAATATGGAAGTGCCCGTAGATAGTTGGGATGTTTGGCTCGTGTGCAGTTTATCTGAACGTTTAGATCCAGAGTCGCGCAAGCTGTGGGAGTCGGAGCTTAGTACTAAGGATCGGCTACTCATTGAAGCAGGTACTGGCCAGGATAATACTAGCTCTGCGTATCCTTCTGCTACGTTCCACGATTTGGTCGAATTTCTCGAGAGGAGAATTCAGACTCTTGGCATGATTAGTTCTGAGCGATGTGGGGAAAAAAGGTCGGCTCCTCCTCTTAACTCGGGTCATCCTCGCAAGATTTTTCATGTGAGCTCTTCTCGTACAGCGGAACCAGGTTCCATGAATTGCCCACTCTGTACTGGTCCGCATTTTCTCATGAGATGCAATCGGTTCAAGGAAAAATCTGTCCAGGAACGTCGAGAGGAAGTTAGGCGCCTGCAGCTCTGCTTTAACTGTCTGGGTCGGCATCGAGCGAACTCTTGTTCTTCTTCAGGTCGTTGATCTGTATGTCAGGGCAAACATCACACTCTTATTCATTTCCAGGAGGCAGGAAACTCGCAAGGGTTTGCGTCAGCATCCAATGCATCGAAGGGCAGCCGCTGAACTCCAGGTACCAAATCAGCGGTGGTGGGTCTGCATGCGGCTGGATCTCCGATGTAAACAAGGAAGTCTCTCCTTGCCACAGCTCGAGTGTTGGTAGTAGGTCCAAAGGGCAAGGGCACGTGTGTGTGGGCGCCCTTAGATCAAGGCTCGGAAGCTTCATTTATATCTGAATCCATTGTGCAGTTACTTGGACTGCCTAAGCGACGTACACCCGTGCCACTGTCTGGTCTTGGGGCATGCGCTGCCGGCATTGCTCGTTCGATCACTCAGATCACTCTTCGTTCGGCGGTTGATGCAGGACTTCAGGTCGAAGCAGAAGTATTAGTTCCTTCTAAACTCACTTCGCGTCTTCCTTCCCACGAACTTAGCGAGGCTTTAGCTCGGGAGAAATTTTCGGGTATGGTTTTAGCTGATCCTGAGTTTGCAGTCCCGAAGAAGATCGATCTTATTCTAGGCGGAGATATCTACGGTCAGTTGCTTCTTTCTGAGGTGAAAAAATCCACGACTTCGCGGCTTGTTGCTCAGAACACAGTCCTCGTTTGGATTGTCTCCGGACCGGTGGATGCAGACGGATCACGTCGGGCGGATGGTTCTGCGATTGATTCTCCAGTTCAGGTGCTCCACTGCAGGGATGATTTAGATCAGGTGTTTCAGCGATTTTGAGTACTTGAGGAAGTTTCAGTGCCAAGTGATAGGTTGAAGCCAGAGGATGCAAGGTGCGAGAGCTTGTTTCGGGAGATGCATGGTCGCGACTCGCAAGGTCGGTATGAGGTGAAGCTCCCTTTGAAGCCAGATCCCTCTTCCGTCGCTGCGGAGACTCGTCGCATCGCACTGGGATCGCTTTCTCATCTGCATCGTCGGCTTTCTCGTGATCCGAAGCTTACCCAAGCGTACGTTGAAATCATGGAAACTTATGAGAGGTTAGGTCACATGTCGCGGGTTCCTTCGTCGGAGATCCATCGGTCTGATGCTTGGTATTTGCCTCATCATGCAGTGGTGCAGGAGGACGCATCAAAGAGGAAGCTACGGGTTGTGTTCGACGCCTCTCGTCGTACGCGAGACGGACATTCGTTGAATGCTTCTTTGTTCACAGGGGCTCCGTTGAAGAGTGATCTCTCCTTGATTCTGTTGAACTGGCGTAGGTATCAATTCGCTTTCACTGCTGATATAGTCAAGATGTTTCGACAGATTCGGGTGAGGCCGGAAAATCAGGACGACCAGGGGATCGTCTGGGCGCCCGATGCTGCATCTGAACCAGTTGATTGTCGCCGGACTACGGTCACTTATGGGACGGCTTGTGCTCCTTATTTAGCAATTCGCACTCTCTCGCAGTTAGTTAAGGATGAAGGGAACGGTTTCCGGTCGGGGCTCGTTGTCTTCAGTCAGAAACGTATGTCGATGACACATTTGCAGGAGTGGATGATTTGTCAACTGCAATTCGGAAGAGGGTCGAGCTTACCGAGCTCTTAGCTTCTGCTGGTATCGAGTTGGACAAGTGGGCTGCAAATCATCCGGAATTGCTGCCAGACTCGGTACGCCAGATCACTGAGAAGCAGATCGATGAAGATGAGTCAGTGAAGGCTCTAGGGGTACAGTGGATCCCATCACAAGATGCGTTTCGGTTCAATGCGTCTAGTGTTGAGAATTTGGCTGCTGCTCAAACGAAAAGGTCCGTCCTCTCTAATATTGCGCGTTTATTCAATCCGTTAGTATTGTAGTATAGGTCGGATTGCCCCAGTCTCGGTCACGGCCAAGATCTTGATGCAAGATATGTGGATCTTGAAGTGCGAATGGGACTCATCACTGCCAGCTGAGATCCGTGAGCGCTGGTATGATTATTGCAAGAATTTATCTGCATTGCCTTCTCTGTCCATCGAACGTTCGATAGGGGGTACAGCTGCTTGTTCTTATCAGATACATGGATTTGCCGATGCTTCCTCTCGAGCTTATGCCGCAGTAGTATATCTGCGAATTGATGAGGGTAAAGGAAATTGCCTGGTGTCGTTATTGTCGGCAAAATCGAAGGTAGCTCCCGTGAAAATGGTGAGCATTCCCAATTTGGAGTTGTGGGGCGCTTACTTCCTCGCATTTCCTTAATGAAGGAGCTTCGGTTTGATTCCGGACGCTGACCTGCCCGAGTTGCCAGAAAATCGGCTGAACCGGTTCCAGCTACTCCAGCGTATCTGTAACAACTTCTGGAAGCGCTGGTCAGCGGAGTATTTGCTTCACTTGCAAGAGCGGGAAAAGTGGAGGGACCCTTGCGAGAACTTCGCGGTAGGTCAGCTCGTATTGGTGAAGGATGATCGGTACCCTCCATCAAAATGGCCATTGGACAGGGTCACTGAGATGCACCCTGGCCCGGATGGTCTGGTGCGAGTGGTTACCATCAAGACTGCCTCTTCCTCCCTTCGACGACACATTGCTCGTCTTTGCCCTTTAGTGTTGGATGCTAAGGAAAGGTGAGCCGGTTTACTCCTTTCTCCAAGGTTCTGGTTCGTCCGTCGGACGAAGGCGGGCGGAATGTTCGGGTTATTTAGGCCTTTGGGGGGGATTTGAATTGCGCGCCGTAGCTCGCCAATCACCGCGTATTACAATCGGCCGAGTAGTTGCGCGCACTGCCGCTTATCGGCCAAGGGGATGCGAGCGCCGCGAGAGCAGAGGTTCTCGCGCGCCTTATGCACGTGGGGAGTCAGTTCCGTTCTCTCTCCCGCAGAGACCGGTCGATTTTCCTGGCGTGATTCAAGGCAGCGCATCAAACCCGATTTTGGATATTTTAAAATTGTACGAGAAGCTCGGCACGTACGTCCTTATCAGGACGGTCGACTTCTCCCTTCGTAAATTGTCTGCGTCGCGTGAGTGTGTGTGTGTGTGTGTGTGTTCGGTGTGACGGAGGATCGGGAAGGTCCGGCCACGTGCGAGCCCCCTCGACGTGCCGACTTCCACACGGCGATCACCTACGCGGCAGGGCCAAAGGGTCTGCCCGTGGTCCAGGTACGGTTCCCTCGAGACGTCGAGGCGCCCTGCGACCAGGAAGGTGCATCCCATACACGTGCAGCCAGGACATTACGTCGCGCTGTCCACGTTTCTACCGTCTAACCTTTAAGGTAAGAGAGCTCTCGAGCGCGCGTAACTGGTACCTCGCGGCGTTAGGATATTTGCGTTATCACCTTCTCTCTCTCTCTCCCTTCTTTTTTTCCTATCTTAGAATCTCTTTTGGTATGTATAATTTCCTCTTTAGTAAATAAATCATTCGCTTGCCCCGGCTTTTCTCCCTGCCTCGTGGGAGTTTTTACGCCGAGGCAAGTTGTCTTATTTCCCGCGAAAAATTGTGTCTTTATTGATCTACCCGGCCTTCCCTCACTCATTCATTCATATATATATATATACATTTATTTTTCTAATTATCAGCATTTTCTTCACTATCATAGTAAATTTTAAAACATTTCGACAAGTTTACGTACGTCAAATTAATAATTTTCAATTGGTTATAATTGTCCACAGTAAAATGTAAAATTGAAGAACAAAGTTGTTTAGAGGTAATGAAACATACATTTTTTTGTTAAATCATTGAAATTCTACGTGTATACGGCTGAAATAGTTTAATATTATGATTAAGGTGGCTTCAGCGACTTTTTATAAAAATATAGACATCGTTGAAATTTTCTAAAAATGTTCTTAAAACATTTAACTTTTAATATATATAATGAAAAGCTACGATCAACGGCCAAATTATCGAAAAAACTAAGCTTAAAAAAGTCATTTTTAACACATAACCTTACGGGAATGAGCCGTTCGTCGCCTCTTAGTAATTTATACAAAATAAGTTATTAATAAATTTAGTACGTAATACAAGATTTTTTCACTGAGAATCTAATGGCGTGATCAAATGTATGTATATGTTAACGACCAAATAAAGAAGACATTGAGGATAAACGTTGAAAACGTGCTTCTCCGCATCTAAGCTAAGCTGTCACCGAATTCACGTTTCTTTTACGGATTTAACTTGATAATTTTTTAATAAAAATTGAAAGCATAAAAGAAACCCCCCATGGGGCCCTCGCTTGATACAGTACCCATCGCTGATGCCACCTTAAGAGGACAGATTTTTTTTTTTTTTTATATGGCATTTCGAACTCGAAAGTTCATTGCCTCATCTACGCAAGCCTTCCACGTTTCCCTATTTTGTGCCAACCCCCTTAAGAGGACAGATACACCTTTAAATTTTAAATATATTAATAATACATTTTAAGGTAAAACTAAGTCACTCAGCATATATTACCTGGGTTTTGAACTACTCGCGGAATACAATCCTTTCTTAAAAGAACATAGCAAATTATGGTAATTGTGGAAGCGGACAGGTAAATTATTTGTCATCTACAATTTACGAAGAGCTCATAGAAGAAATTGGAAAGACAGTGCATCAAGAAATTATAAGACGATTGAAGGTAGCAAAAATTTACTCTGTATCAGTTGATGGTACAAAAGATATGGGTCATAAAAATCAAATGACTATAATTTTGCGATATATTAAAAATGACAAGCCAGTTGAAAGGTTCATAACATTTTTAGAAAACCAAGGTCACAAGGCTAAAGATATGTTTGCTGGCTTGACTGATTTTTTGTGTGATAATGATATTAATATTGAAGATTGTAGGAGTCAGTCGTATGATAATGCTTCATCGATGAGTGGAAAAATCAATGGATTGCAAGCTTTGATAAGAGAGAAAAATGAGTTGGCTGTATGGGTTCCATGTTTTGGTCACTCACTGAATCTCACTGGAGAGGGTGCTTCAAATGCATCGCCGTATTCTACCCAATATTTCATGTCTTTGCAAGAATATTATGTATTTATCTCAACATCCGATACTCGTTGGAAATTACTCCTCGATACTTTAGAAGCAAATAAAAAGAGTGGTGAAAGAATTATAGTACCAAAAAGAACCGAATGCACTCGATGGTCGGCTCGCGGTCAGGCTAATAGATCATTGGTTAAGAATTATCCATCATTTTTAGAAGTTCTGCTGCTTATAATTGAAAGTGATCGATATGAGGCGAAAACACGATGCGAAGCAGAAGGATTGTATAAAAAGCTGTTTTCACTAGAAACTGGAAAATGCGCAGAGATTATTGAGTATATATAAAGCTGATCTTGACGCCAATTTAGCAATGGAACTGCTCCTATTCCAAGAATTCTGTACTCAATTACTAAAATTTGAACCTACCACAACTGAAATTAGTAGAGAGCAGGCAATTTATTCCTTAATAATAAAGCAAGGAGTTAGAGACTCTTTCCCAGTAACTGCACTGGCGAGAGATGTTTTTCAAAACTGAATCTCATCAATAATCCACTTAGAGTTTCCATGAGCCATATAAGATTAAATTATTTAACACTTATCAGCATCGAACGAGATATTATACGCGAACTTAAAGTCGGTGATATAATAAAGCGTTTCGCTGAAAAAAAGCGAAAAGAGGTTTCATTTAATTCTATCTATATATATAAGTAAATGAAATATAGAATCATTATATTTATTTAATTTAGTGTTTATTTTCATATAAACGGAAATAAAATTTTTTTATTTATTAACTAGTACAGTTTATTTTCCAATTTTGAATTCCTTACATAGGGCCCCCACATCAATAGTGCCCCAGGGTCCTACAAATCTAAATCCGGTACTGATGTAACTGTAAAAAGGTGTTACAAAATGATGTGTAATTTTCAATTGGTTCCTATAACGCAAAATACAACCGAATTTCTGAAAACTGTTCTGTTGTTTCATGCATATAATTATTTAAAAAAATATGTTGTCGTACGTAACAAAATATATAAAATAGCTAAACAAAATTTCGAATTGCAAAAAAGAAAATTCAAGTTTTTTCAAATGCATATTTATGTACTGAATCAATAATATTACTTTAAGTATACAAAACCACAGTTAAACCTAAAATCTGATACTAGAAGAATCGCTATAATATAATAAAAACGCATTGAACAATTGAAAAATAAAAAAAATTTCCGAATTCTTACACTCACCCATGCGGGCATTATCTAAAAATAGACTTTCTTTTGCTCTAAATATCGCAAAGCATAATTCTAATACGTTTTCTCGAAAATATTTTTACCTCATAATTTCATAAACAGACGAACAGTCGCCCCGGAAGAGTAGAGAGAAAACAGCTGGACCCACAAAAGCCGGTCCTCAGAGAACTATGAAGAATCGCGACGCTTGTTCGTCGATCGGAAAGGAAATTTTTTGCGAAGCGAGTCGAGACATAGTTAGAATTGACCGAGCTCCCTCGAGAGTCTCCGTGTGTTGTGTAACTTTTTGACAGCGCGTGCCAATCCTGCAGCGCATTCTCCCGTCTGCGTCGAGAGTGCAGAGGTTAGGTTTGGTCCTGCTTTTAGCGAGGGACGAACCTTAATAAAATTTGTTCCTATTTACGATGAAGAGAACTTTAGAAGAATATCGAGATGTTCGTGTGTTTGATGTATTATTTTGCAGAAGCTTTCTATTTTTGAGGAATATGGAATTTTTGATTATGTAAAAAGGATTGATACAAGCGCAGTTAAAATTGTTGTTTTATGCAATATTTCGATAACTTTTTTACAATTTTTTTACAATTTTTTTTAAAGTGTATTTATTCTAACTTATGGATCCTAGCCTTGCAATTAAAAAACGAAAGGAAAAATCGAGAGAAGCTCTAAATATTAACACACATATATATAAGGGGTTTAACTTGTTGAAAAAAGTACTGCAAGTTTGTTTATAAATAAGAATACAAAGCAATTACAAAGCATAAAGAAGATGAAATTCTCAGCTTTAAAACTAGTTTTTTTAACGAATCAGTGTCGTTTTATGCAGGTATGAAGTTTTAAAAGCTACTACGAGTTTTTAAAATATGCAAAGTGTTCACTTTTTTTTATTAATTTCTTACATTATTAAAGTTTTTCAACTACTATCTTAATAAATATACGAGGCAAAACATTAAATCTATTACAGTATCGAAACAGAATTAAAAATATTACGTAATATATTATCACATTAAAAGAATATTTTGATTTAACTACAGTCACTAGATTTATAAGTATTTAAAATACTTTCTAGCTAATTTCATAAATAGAAAATGTTTAATAATATATAATGTTTGTTTGAAAATTAAGTTTATAAGAAAGCTATATTCTGTTATATGTATGACTGCACTCTTAAACATACAAAATGGCAAATTTTGTTAGATATTTTCGTATCTACTTATTTATATATTGCTTTTTCCATAAACTCTATCTTCAATCTTTCGTATAGTTTATTTTCTTTCTTGCGATTTACAGCTTATACTTCCTAAATTCCGTAATCTTTTTAAAAGGGTCTCCACCTCTTCCTTTTTACATCCTCCGCTCTGTCTCAGCTTTTATCTCAATTTCTTACTTTACCTACATTTTATACTATTTCTATCTTATTTTATATCGTTGGCGCATTTTATATTATCGCTCTTCTTCATATATTATTTCGTTTATATTTTATCTCGTTCTCTTTTCCAAACTCAACTATGAACAATGTGCATTTTCGGCGTAAACTATTTTCTACATACATTTTTATTCTATACAATTTTTATATATATATAAAAATATATATATAAAAATTGTATAGAATAAAAATGTATGTAGAAAATAGTTTACGCCAAAAATGCACATTGTTTATAGTTGAGTTTGTAAAAGAGAACGAGATAAAATTTAAACGAAATAATATACGAAGAAGAGCGATAATATAAAATGCGCCAACGATATATATATATTATAATTCAATTGTCTTAATACTTAAATATCTTATATATAGAACACTTTTTCTCTATCCCTCGAGCGAAAGTACGCGTTTTCGCCGCTTGTTTACACTAGAAGAAGAAGCACTTTTGCTCACTGCGTGCGTCACTTGTTTCACGCGCGACCGAAAACTTTGTCAGCAATGTTTTGAATAGCCTAATCCCATATACGATACAGCGGATTGTGACTTTGAAGTTGTTATTGAAAATGAAGAAATTAATACGAATACAGTAAGCTGGCTAAAAAATTCATGTATTAAATATGAAAACTGTACTTTTAATGGCAATATTGTAAACAATTTTTATTCTTCTGAAAATTGTAAAAAATAGTTGTAAGAAAGTTAATATACTATTTCTGTTTTAAAAAAATATTCAATTACTTTTTTTACTAAATTAACGTTTATTCCATAATTTAAAAATATTACGCGTAATCTGCTTGTTCATGTATTTTCGATGCCCACCCCCAACAAGCATCACTCGCTACGCTCGTGCTGCAAATGTTGGGCGGGCATCGAAATCACCTAAACGCGTGCATCGGGAAAAACCAATTGCGACAGGTAAAATAACAGTAAAAAATATAACCTGCAAACTGTAAGTTCGACGTGAAGTGACCGCGAAGACGCTAACGCTATCAAAACATAGAGCGAAAGTAAAAACGTAGCTGCGCAGAGTTGATGTCACCAGGAAAGATGATGATTTTCGACTTTTCTCGACTGATTAATTAGCGTACTTTCGCCTGGGGATAGAGAAAAATACTATTTCTTATACGGGTAAAATGGAACCCCTGCATGCACGTGAAATGACGGCTGAGGCGATCACGTGTCTGCCAAAGGTCCATTTTTCCCCCTCGTAAGAAAATCTACTATTTTTAAATCACTTTCTATACAAGAATTTATTTAAAGATAGAATGAAATAGTAAAATGAAAATATTTTACTTCATTATTATTTTATATATATCACCTATAAAACGTTTATAAAAATGTTTACACATTTTTATCTAAAACTATGTTATGATCAATAGATGGAGTCCTAAAATCTATATAAGTGATTTATAATTTTTCAGTACTTCTATAATTAAACAATAAAGTAATCTATTCAAAGAATGGAATCTAAAATTTCTATTCGTTTTTTCCGATAAATTTAGAATTTGATTAAAAATCATCTGTTGATATGTATATGGAGGATTCTCGAAGGAAATAGCTGATTGAGTACATGCCGAAAAAGCGTAAAATGCATACGATATCGTTTGTGAAGTAATCTATAGTAGTAACATGATATTGACTACATGTACTATGAAAAGAAATGTATGTAAAAAAGATGCAAGGTCCCTTTTGTGAAATCGAATATACACGCGATAAACGTGAATTTATTTTGAAAATGTTTTTAAGAACGCTGTATAATTAGTTTATTTACACAAAACTGTTTTTAGAATTAAAAACAATTAATTTAATTTCGATGGATCCTAATAAAACGGACGCAGGGGGAACCGAGATGAAACTGAACGCGGGGTCGAAATCAAACAGTATCGATATTTTAATTTTTATCGTAGAACTGGAGGTTGTAGATTTTACAAAGTAAGGGTATAACTTATATTCTTACTTTGTCAAAGCCACAACCTACAGTTCTGTATTAAACTTGAAAATATTGACACTGTTCGAATTCAGTTTCGCCCCGGTCTCCCCTATCTCGTAAGCTCCAATTAAAAAAGACATAGGTATCTTTTTTGTTATTTTTTGCCACTTTTTAATACTGAAAAATTTTAAAACATTGATTAAAACCTTACGTTTAATATCAGAAAAATAACATTCGTAGATCAATTAGTATTAATAAATAAATTAAAGTTATATTCTAAACTGTCTTGTAATAGTTGTATGACCTAAAATTTGGTGTAACAAATAACCTTGCAAAAGATACGTATTTTCTAATCGGAGCTCACGAGATACGTCTTACTTATTAGGACATTTATACTACACTGACGAGGGAAAATACTTTCATAGCTGCTGTTGAAGTAGAAACAACCGTAATTATCAAGACACTTTATTTTAATAACCTTATTTATTCTTTCATTCAATTCCATCAATCTTTACTTACATTTTTTTTTAATTAACGTCGCCATGTTTGTGCTCCCATGTGGTGCTAATCGACGACGGGGATCTGCGGTGTGTTTGTAAACAAAGCACATGGAATTTTTTACAGAGGTGCTTGTATCAATCGGCAGAGACTAGGATTCGAACCCGGGTCACCGGCGTGGGAATCCGACACTCTACTTTATTCTGATTTATTAACTGAATGCTCACGAATAGATAAATTTAAGAGAGATCACTGCTTCAAATTCTAAAATCACTTCCGATCCTCCCGGCAATTTAAAATAGTAGTATATGTTTTAATATATTAAAAATTACTTTCTCACAGTATTTGATCAATTTCTTGGTTTACCTGCATTATATATTTCTTTCTATCTGATATTTTATCGCTGTTGCATTTTATATTATCGCTTTTCATTATTTAATTTTTGGTTTATCTTTTATCTCGTTCACTTTCTCAAATTTAAGAATTTAACTTTGAACAAAGAAGTTAGGGGAGGATGGGGCAAGGTGGAATAACGTTTGCACTAGCTTAATTCATCTTAAAACTTAGAAAAAGTTGTTTTAAGATTTAGACGTTTTTATTGGTTCATAAAGTAGTACAAAAATCTTATGCAGTAAATAAAAAATGTTCTAACTTGCTTTTCTCAATGATTTTTGTAAAGAAGAATTTTATTCTAATTGTCAAAATTGTGGATCAAAGCGAAATATTAATGTTTACAACGTATATCTTAATAAAATTCAGTTCTATACATGACAAGCTAGTTGTTCGACAGCTATTCATGTACTTTTGATGTTAATTATTTTATAAATTTTGCACATGGGAAGAATCCAGTAAATATAGGAGTTAGATAGATATAGGTAGATAGATACGAGGGTAGTTCAATAAGTCTTTAGAATGACCAACAGATGGCGCGCGAATCGCTCCAAATCATCTGTTTTCAGTCAGCACCACTCCCGACTAGATATATGGTGCAGTCACAGTCCACATCTTCTGAGTTTACGTGTTTTTATATCCAATTGAAAAAAAAATTGCTTGTTAAGAAAAATGGAAAAAAACGAGTTCAGAGCGGTAATTAAACATTTTCATTTAAAGGGTTTAACTCCATATGAGATAAAAAATGAATTGGACTCAGTTCATGGCACATCTTCCCCTGCCTTAGCAACGGTTTATAACTGGGTAAATGAATTTAAGCGTGGTCGTACATCAATAAGTGACGAACCACGTTCAGGAAGGCCCGTAGAAGCAACTACTCCCGAAATCATCAATAAAATCCACGATATGGTGTTGAAGGATAGAAGATTAAAAGTGCGTGAGTTAGCTGAGGCCACAAGGATATCTATAGGTGCAGTTGTTTCAATTCTACATGAAAAATTAGGCATGAAAAAGCTATCGGCAAGATGGGTGCCGCGTTTGCTCTCAGCTGAGAATAAACGCAATAGAGTGGTCGCCTCTGAGGCTCTTTTGGCGCGCATAAGTCGGAATCCTGAGGAATTTTTTCGTCGATTTGTGACTGTGGATGAAACATGGATACACCACTACACTCCTGAGACAAAGGAACAATCCAAACAGTGGATTTCCACAGGCGAACCAGCTCCAAAGAAGGCAAAGACCGTAAAGTCAGCTGGTAAGGTTATGGCTACAGTTTTTTGGGATGCACGTAGAATTATACTTATTGACTACTTGGAAAAGGGTAAAACAATTACTGGTGAGTATTATGCATCATTATTAGAGCAGCTGAAAGAAGAAATTAAAACAAAACGACCACATTTGGTGAGAAAAAAAATTCTCTTTCATCACGACAACGCCCGAGTTCACACATGCTTCGTTTCAATGGCTAAAATTGAAGAACTAAAATTCGAATTGGTCGAACACCCACCGTATTCACCAGATTTAGCCCCCAGTGACTTTTTCTTATTTCCAAACTTGAAAAAATGGCTCGGTGGACAGAGATTTACGGACAACGAAGACGTCATTGCCTCTGTAAGTGCTTATTTTGAGGAACTTCCGAAAACGCACTTTTCTGAAGGATTAAAAAAACTTAAAAAGCGATTGACCAAGTGTATAGAGCTCCAAGGAGATTATGTTGAAAAATAAAAAAAAATTTACCCAAAAAAAATTGTTTTTATACTTTATTCTAAAGACTTATTGAACTACCCTCGTATCCTACATAAGTACTAAATAATTTAATAAAATAAGTACACTATCTAAAAAAGAACATATAAATTAGTCTATAATGTCTATAATTGTCTCTGAAAAATTACTAAACTTGCGTAAAGATTTTAAAACTTTACCACTTGATGTAAATAGTTTTTAATAATTTGCTCGATTTTAATGTTTATGCAGATAAGCACTTTCTTGGATAATAGAACCAGCCTTTTTCTTCAAATTCTTCAAACAATTTTTTATGAATTTCAGTATACTGAGAATTTCTGATATGTTCAAATTACAAATTTCAAAATTTAATATTGTTAGTTTTATGGTAAATCATCTTTTCAAAAATATATCAGATTACAATGAAAATAAACTATCAGAAGATTTTCGAAAAATTAGTAATTCTGAGTTTAGATGTATATTTAGAGATCCAACAAGCGATTAGTAACAATACATTTGAACATTAAATCTCAATAATTAGTCATTCCTTGTCTTCATAAAAGGCTAACATAATTATTTTAAAGTACATTTTTTATGTTCTATCACTATTCATGTATACAGTGGCAAAAAGTTCATAAAAATGTTGTTGTCATTTTAATTGATAGATATTTCTTATCTAATATTTTTTATGTACAAACCATGTTTTAAATCTCAAATTGAATAAAAATCATACTTTACCAGTTACTCACACCTTTCGCGGAGGAAATCTTCGGGGATTACCAGTGTGGACTTAGAAGAAACAGATCAACAAGCGACTAGATTACACGGTTAGGCAGCTCCTCGAAAATAAATGGGAATACGGGGAAACGGTATACCAATTATTCATTGATTTTAAGAAAGCGTATGACTGAATAATAAGATGTAAAATGTTTCACGTCTTAGTACTGCTAGGGGTACCAAAAAAGTTGATCGACTTAATCACAATGTGCCTAGATAACAGTCGAGGCATAGTCAGGTCAGGTAAGAGCCCATCGCAGCCATTTGACATTCACAACGGGCTAAAGCAGGTAGATGGTCTATCAACCTTCCTATTTGATTTAGTTTTAGAACGGTAACGGTACAAGAAAATAAAGATGGAATTATAATAAATGACTCCCTAACACAATTACTAGTATACGCAGATGTCATGAAAACAGTGAAACCGTAATAAAAAACGTAGAAGTACTAATAAAAACAGCTAAAGGAATAGGCCTAGAAATAAGTGAAGAGAAACCCCAGTACATGGTCACTAGCAGAGCAGGGCCCAAGATTGCTGATACCGACTTGAAAGTCTCCGGTAAAACTTTCAAAAAAGTAGACTACTTTAGATACCTTGGCACAATAATAGACAACAAAAATGAAACTCATAATGAAATCAAGAAGAGGCTGCATTCGGGAAATGCATGCCTATATTCGGTAAATATCTTACTAAAATCATGATTACTATTGCGAAAAACTAAATTAGAAATATATAGAAAAATCATAATGCCAGTACCTCTATACGGATGCAAAACATGGGCATTAACCAAACGAGAAGAAAATAGATTTAGAGTATTTAAGAATAGAGTCATTAGAAAGATATTTAGGGGCAAAATAGATGAGATTACTAGAAAATGGAGAATTTTACATAACCAAAAAATACATGAGGTATACGGAAAAGCCAAACATTACCAGAGTGATTAAATCCCGAAGACTAGGATGGACTAGACATATAGCTAGGATAAGTAATGAAAGATCAGCACGTAGAGTGCTCGTAGGGAAGCCGACCGGACCCAGAACCCCAGGCAGACCGAGACGAAGGTGGGAGGACAATATTAAAATGGGACCTACAAGAAATAGGATGTTATGAGGAGGATTGGATGCAACTCGCAAACAATAGACTATGTGAACAAGGCTAGGGACTACACAGCTACGAATAGCTAATCCCAATAAGTACTTATGAGAGCTATGGTGATGCTGCAAGAACGTCTACAGCCGACAAAAAGACTATGTGATAGCTGTTGCCCTACTGACACCGTTGCTGCTTACCATTACTACTTAGCCTTTATAATACTAATAATATATTAATACAAACTTTAAGTAAACAATGAGATCTCTGTATTACTAAACCAAGAAAATAATATATCACAATTTTTCCTTCTCGCGGCGTAACGAAATCTAGCTAAATTCCGTTGATCGGCTTGTTGCGCGCTTGAAGAATTTCAAAAAGCTCGCCGCACCCACGAGAATCCGAGGCGATTTATGTATTCAACCACGAGGCTGATTTCTCGGCGCGATATTATATATTGGTTCGCCGAATTCGTGCCGCATCTTATGAATGACAAGTGCGCCGATGATGGGGGTGAATAGATACGCGTGCTGATGGACCTGGGGATAGACGCGCGAATGTACGCCGCGCTTGGATGTATTACCGGTGGCTGCTTAACGTGTTGTATAATCGGGGGAGGGACAGTTCTCGCGGATATCGGTATCGCAAATAATGCTAAATGAACGTCATCGAGAGATGATTAAACGAATTGACGAAGTATGAAAATTATGGTTTATTAAGTTTAATTGTTTTATGAATGTATAAATAATAGTTTTATTAACACTAGTACAATAGTCTTTACTCTTATTACTGTTAAAAATATCTTTTTATATTTTTAGTAAATATAAAGATCTACTTTCAGTTGAAAAATATACATGTAATTTTATGGTATATTAAACATAAAATAATTAGACTTTCAAATGTAAAAGTCTTCTTATAGAGTTAAACTAACAACAAGAACTAGTACCTAAAAAGAAGGCCTAGTACCCTTAGTTTGTTCTAATCGGCCCTTGTATTCGAGATATAAGCTAATTTACTCCGAAGATACGTTATTTTAGTAAAAAATGGTATTACTTCTAGAGATTATAAATAGGCATGTATTGATACTAGAAAAAATGTATTGAATGATAATAAAAGTAGACAGAAATAACTTTAATTTGAGACCTGTAACGTTAAAAAATATTAATCTAAGTCAAAGTTATTAACAATCGAAGATGATGAGTAAAAAACTGTACAAAAAATCCACGAAATTAAAACAGTTTAATTTCTACAAATATGTATATACAGGTCTTAAATTAAAGCTCTTTCTGCCTTTTTTATTATCTCTCAAGCCATTTTCTCTAGTGTCAATACATGTATACTTATACACTGGAAGAGGTACCTTTTTTCACTAAAATAACGTATATTCGGAGTAAAATAGCTTTTATCTCGAATACAGGCCTCATTTTTAGGTACCATAAAGCATCTCCCAAAGCTTCATCAAAGTCCAAGTTCCGCAAAGTTGGTGTTCTCCTTGTTAGTATACTTTTAAAACATCTTATGCGTTATCAACTTGAAGTTAAGTATCCAAAAATGTACGTATGTGTGATATATAGGTATACCTATTTGAATAAAATTAACGAGCTTATCTAGTGTGACTACATGAGAATAAGAGCAATTTTCGGGGATTAAAAAATTTGTTGTACCAAATATATTTAATATTTGGAGGTTATATTTAGAAATCTTTGAAAAAGTTATAAGAATTTTGTCGCGAAATAATATTGACATATATTTAAGGTATGAGTCATTTCTCGGCGTTCTATGAGAAAAAGTAGCCTAACTACTGCAGCGATGAGTGACGTCAGAGTGCCTGAAATAAAAAGAAACAAAATAGACGTTGAACTGCATAAGTTTTTCTATACAATGAACTAGTATTATGAAAAAATATTCTAAATTTAAAAATGGTGATGGTTGAACAAAGAGAGTTTTATTTTGCAAAAAACAATGCCTAGAAAGAAAAACAAGATCCTACTTCAGAGATTCATTAATTTGTTCCCGAGTTATGACTACAGCAAATTTCTAAAACGTCGATCGACAAAAATTCGTTTAAAATTTTAACTACTGGTTCATGTCGGTCCCCAAAGCAGCTGCGCTGTAGCGCCTGCCATTTTAAATATATTTCTGGTCTTACTATAATGGATATCAGGATGTTACTTTACAGTTGTTAAGCTTTTGAAAAATGTAAAAAAATAATTCAATTTGTCCAAATAGTCACACTAGTTAGTAATTTGAGAAAAAAAGCCATTTATATTCAATAGTCATTTTTGTTTTTTACGATTTTTCGATTTTAGTCGTTCGTGTTACAATCTACTACATTTTGTAAAAAAAATATATTTTGTATGTCTTAGTTACATAAACCAGAAGTTTTATCTAAGCAAGTCACTGAAAATTTATTCATAGTATACTTAATAATTCAAACATTAGTAACTAAGATTTCAATCAAATACTAAAAATTCAAAAACATTTTCAAAATTTGTTATACATACTTCCTTCTCCATAAGTAAATTTAAGTATTCGAACATCAATAAAAATGTTAACGTATCGTGCTTCATACCTAATTTCCGTTGCAAAATCAAATCCACGTTCGCAACCTTTTAATAGCCCATGACACGCAGCTTATATTCCTCATCCTGGCATATTATTAACACCTTTTGAAGCCAAAGAAATGAGGCCACCGAATACCCGTGATGATATTTCGGCGAGGGTGACAATCAACCAAATGAAATTAAGCACCTACGCCGCAATACCTACCACAAAAACCTACAGCTGTGCCAGACACAAAATAAACAACAAGTAACTTGAGAAAAAGATACATTTTTTCGGGCGTAATTCCATCCACTCTACGAGTAGACAGAGAAAGAGAGGAATATTCTCGTCCGACCGCGCCCATGGATATTCTCTTCGAAGGAAAGTAAGAGAGAATGGAAAGATGCGAGATCGGTCGTACATCGAAGAAGAGTAATAGCCAAACAGGATGAGGAAGAAACAGGACGGAAAAAAGTAAAGCGAGAGGAAGAGTCCCGGAGGGAAATCGATTCCTAGGATTAAATGAATTATTGGCAAACTTGAGGTGCATCGGATTGAGAATATATAGATACTTTTCATAAATATTGCATTTTCGCGTTCCTCGCATGTTTAAGAATGAAATACAGGAAAAAATTTAATCTTTTATACATTTTTTGGTCATCCATTTGCGTTATTTAATGCAAATCCATATTTAATTTTCCCTATGAGACTGTTACCAATTATATTATAAAGCATCTAACCAGAAACAAGCAATATTATATCATATAAAAAACTATAATCTTTCTAATTTCTTTAAAAACATGAAGAATCATATTTTAATTGAAAGTATCTAAAATCATATTACTTATGCGTCAAAATATCTTTAAGAATCCGTCCTTCAAGTATCAAATGAATTTATCAAAAATGTTGACGCAATAATATGAAAATTAAAGACGAACATTCCAAAATAACTTTTTTTATAAAAAACAAAGCAATAATTGATTTTAAGATTGTGATATAAAGACAATCATTTTTATTAAATATATATTTTTAAAGTAAAAATAACATCATGTATTGTTTAACTTATCTCTAAACATTGTCACACCTATAATGAGGTCAAATGTCGAACTTGTCCTTTTAAGCGCATATATTACAATTGTATATTAGGATACATGTGTGTGTGTATGTGCGTGCGTGCGTGCGTGTGTACGTGCGTGCGTACGTGCGTGTGTGTATGTGTGTGTGTGTGTATAATGTTATATCCTCCTTTATAAACTTTGGGCAATTTTAATTTTTTAATCGTATCGGCACGTGTTTGTATCATATCGCAATTTTCGCGACATTTCTGTTCCTCTAGTGGTACAAAAGAAATCTTGTAATCCAGACATATGTTTCAAAAAAATGTTTTAACCTACAGATGAAAAATAAGATTTAAAAACCCTTCTTGTCTTTCTTCATACACAAAAATATCATTGTACAATATAAAAAACGTATGTTTTTTACCAAAAATCAATATAAAGTTACCTTAATAGACTAAATGATAAGAAGAAATGCATTGATTATTGCAGACTTTGAAAATTAAATCGAAGATGGGCAAGACAAGGAAATGGGAAAACTTATTGTATTAAGTAATAACTAGGTATCAGACTGTAATGATAATCTTGAAATTTCATTATAAGATGCACAGAAAACAATAACGTCAATAGGATGTTTATTTACTTAAATATGTTAAGCTTATGTACTTGAATATTTAAATATGTTAAAGTAAATTATTTTACCTGACTGCTATAACTTTATTAAAACCTCTAATTTAGACTTCTAGCAAGTCTCAAACTATTTTTAAAATTATAAACAGTAAAGAAATATCATAGAAAAATTCTCTATCTTTTGGTCCAAAATCTAAGTGATTCTCCTTTAAAAAAATACCATTTTTCAACATTTAAATTTAAATTTGAACCCAATAATCATAATATATCTAACAGTAATAATAATATATCTCACTAACGTCACAATGATAAATTTATTCCGCAAAATGAGACCTATCAAGTCCGACAAACCTAAGTTTTCATTCATTTTGAAATATCGCCTCCCATTCTCCCCTGAAAAATGCAGCTTTACTGCCCGCCATTACAAACCTCTTACACTCCACGACCCTCAACACCTACAAATGACACCGACCGAGAAAAGGGGCAGCACGTCAGCCCTCGCCTTTTGCCATGGTTAAACTGAAAAGCATCGTGCGGCTTTCAATCCTCATCCCATCTCCCGCCCCAAGCCAAAACACCGATATCTCTCTCTCTCTCTCTCTCTCTCTCTCTCTCTCTCTCTCGGAGAGAGATAAATGATCGAGGAGTCTGCGAACGAAAGGAGCAGAGCTCCAGGAGGAAAAAAACAAGCCGAGACAAACGGACGAACAAACGTCGAGAGAAGACGCATTATACTTGGCTATCGTTGATTCGTCTCGCCCCTCTCCTCTCCTCGTACAAACGAGATTATGACAATCGAGATGTACATATACGGAAACCCAATTTTGTTCGCTTTTATAGTTGAAGATAATAGGTTGTATTGTATTTGGCTATTGTAAGCGAAAATTCACTATGTTTGTCCTTTAATGGCCATTTTTGCAGATGCTGACTATTCACTTCGAAATTGGATTTGAATTCTTGAATGAGCTTTTTGTATTCCTCTTTCTAAACAGTAATGAAGTTTACAATGTCAGTGAGTAAATATTGTTTTCTATTCCTGATTTCTCGTAGAGAAGAACATTATACTTAGAAACATTTTTACAGTCCTTAAGAATCAAAATAGACTATTCTAAAAAATATGTGTGTACATGCAAAATTCTAAAAAATGGCACTACAATCTATACTATTACTTAAAACATATGAGTACATTTAATTTAAGGATGACCACAGATGCGTAGTAAGTAACACGGGGAGGGAAGCGTATAAAACCGACTCTATGGTTTAGAGTTTGTGAAATATGAACAATAAAGAAAAATTAATGCTGAGAAGTGAGTGGAGACTAAAAAAAGAAAGTCAATTCGAATAAAATAAATGAAAAAATTAAGACGATATCTGACATTAAGTAGTAGAAATTAAGAGAAATAATTCTTTTTTATGTCTTTCACTTTATACAGAAGAAAATTTATGTTTTAGTGTTTAAGATTTTATAAATCTTTCATGCTTATATCAGAGTATAGATCACCTATCGATGTTTTACCTGAGACCGGCATAGGTCATCTATGGGAATCTTCCTTTTGCATCCTCATGGAGAAAGCTTTGTAATGCTAAAACAAAAAATTAAATCATTAATGAAAATATGTTATGTTACTATAGAAACATGTTTTGAGACACTAGAAACAGAACTACAATATTTTTAGATAACTTCTGTATTGATGTGCGTGTATGTATTTGTGCGTGTATGTATTTATGCGTGTGCGCGCGTGTCTGTGTATGCTAGTGTGTGTACGAATGTATGAAAATGTGAGCGTATGTATATCCACATGTATGTGTGTTTCTGTGTATGACGGCGGCAAAAAACATTCTCGATTGCTCGAAATATCTTTTTGCTGTGTACACATATTTTTTTTGCTGCGCACACAAAAAAATGAAAATTCCAGGTCTAGCATTTTTGATAAACTACATCTCTGTCGATCACTCGACGTTTACAAAAAATCAACCTTCAAACGTAAAATCTCCCTCATATGCGTGCATAAAGTTTTCAGGTATACTTTTTAGAGTAAGAAAATGTCACATAAGCCGTGCCATTCGCATTCCAAAGAGCAAACAATTCGTCTCTTTTATTTTACCGATAAAGCAACTCGCGGATATTTGCCACTTCTTCACCCTTCGACACAGCGGAATGGGAATGCACGGTGAGAGTACACTTTTTGCCGTGACTGTCTGTATCTCCTCTCAATCCTGCGTACAGTCCGTGACTCTTTCTCTTTGCTGTACGGTCCCTGTGATGAATGGCGAGCGCGGCGAACGGCGTGGAGCGTAACTCTTGGCGGTTTTGGTCGTAAAGAATTCGCGCGAGTGTACTCCGAGAGAGCCGCAATTTTGCTGCGCTGCACTGTCGAGCTTGAAATAATGATACGAGCTTCTTTCGGGAAATAACGTTGATCTTTTCTTTCTGGAAGACCTGTATCTTACTTTAATATTTGATAACAGGTAAAAGAATAGTTTTATGAGAAGAATGTTTTGAGGATTTTATGATACATGTGTTTTTAAGGAGTAAAGACGATTTTTTTTACTGTTAGTATAAAATGACGGCGTCCTATTAGAGAAGCATATTTGACAAGGTGCAAAGCGGTATACATGGTTTTTAGTACGCATTCTATCCTAGAGCAAATTAACTCGATTCATCGTTGAAAATATTGATTTGTTGAAAAATGGTGGCAATTTTTACAAAACAAAGTATTTTTCTTCCAATTTGTATATTTAAGGAAATCGAATAGAAATTGTAAACGTTATGAATACACCGATTCTAAGGATGATGTTTCAGCGATCGGGACAGTAAGCCACCATTTTCTACTTAATAACAAAAATAGTATAATAATATTTCTTTACTCTTATGCACTGTGTGTTAGTGCCTTCTAGATAGTTTTATGTTAAAGCAATGTATACTTACTTGCTGTAAAAATTAAAACTTAGGCTGAGGAATACGCGGTTGACGCCAAATATACTTTATTAATATACTCAAAAATATTAAATTTTGAGTTAATTAGTAGATAGTTATATTGTAAAAGAATAATGTTAGTCTTTTATAAAACAAATAAATAAAAAAATATATACTATAACTATTAAGCAGTAAATTAAAACAAAATGTAAACGATACATAAAGCAAATGATTTCTTAGTAAACTATAACAATTGTCAGTAATCTATCTAATGGATATACTGAATCATTTCGTATTAATACACGGTTTTTACTGGATAACAGCTTAATGCTTTTAAAAGCTTGAAAGCTTATACATTTTATAAAGCTGGATTTGTTTTAAAAATTCAATATGCCCCGAAAGACGATAATGTTACCGATGTTACGTTAAAGGTATGGTCACTTATAAATTGTTTTTAAAATAATCTATATTTGTTGAATGAAACTTAGAATAATACATCTGATTTTTATATTAATATTGAATTATATTTTAGAGGCAAATATTCTGGAAAAATGAACGAGAGACCTATAGTGCATGAATTGATACTTTACTGGTGTCATTTCAAGTGTACATTGTACTTTTATATCAGGTCTTGGAGAAGTTTGAATACTCTTCAATATAATCAGAATCTTGTGTAAATAATCAATTTTTCTAATGCTTAAAGTAACGTACAAATCGTCCAAAATAAATTCAGGAAAAAGATTGAAGGAAATAATAAAATCTTATGATAATGTTTTTATTTACTTTATTAACAAAGTTTATATTATGTAAAAACATAATACATAATATACTCAGAAGAAAGGCGTTTCCTTATTAGTAAATAAGATACTTCAACAATTTTAATTTTAAACAACAGATATAATTGATCCATCATTAACAATTCTTTTAGTGATTCAGCCTTTCAAAAAAGCAAGATACGTACTTACAGAAATACACAGTTTGCCAAAATATTTCTGTAATGTGTGCAATTTAGTAAACTTTAAAGAAAAAAGTCAATTCCAATATAATAAGTGAAAAAATTTTTGTTTAAATGTTTAAAATCTTATAAATCTTTCATTCTTATATCAGTTTTATAGGTTACCTATCGATATTTTACCCGGGACCGGCATATGTCATCCATGGGCATCTTCCTTTTGCTTCCTCATAGAAGAAGCTTTGTAATGATAAAATAAAAAATGTGCGAAAATCATTAATGAAAATATGTTGTTATTATAGAGAAATGTTTTGAGACACTAGAAACCAAACTACACTATTTTTAGAAATTTTCTGTATGGATGTGCGTTTATGTATTTGTGTGTCTGCGCGCGTGTATCTATTTGTGTATGTACTGTGTATGCGCGTGCCTGTGTATGCTAGTGTGTGTATTCGATCTGTAGATAAATTAAGGGATGAAACGATTTAAACAAATTAACAAAAAAAATTAATCTAATCAAGTAAAAATAATTTGAAGGAACCTATTAAAATATACAAGATATCGCTAGTACTAGCATATTGAAGCTATCAATATTATTGAATGTTACTATGAAAACTAGTAATAATTTTGAATACTCGATACTATTAAATCTAAACAAGTTCTTAAATATTTTAAACATTTTAAGTACCTAGTGTCAAGTTTTCTAACTGTTTCTTTTTATTTCTACCAAGACATTGTTAAAAGCAATATGTAATCCGCAAAGAAATTTACTTTAAAATAAAATAAAGGAACTATTTATGGTCTTGAACATGAAGATACTATTAGTTAAAAATATACAAGTTATATGAAATATTTGTATGTGAACCTAAATATCTCTTTTACAGTTTCAGTAATTTCAATGCAAGTGTCAACAATGGCTACCGTATAACCTAGTATCACGATTCATTGTGATTGCTGTCGAAATGGATTTATCAAAATTAAATGCCGTTATAGAATGCTTGATAAAAGGATTAGTGTCAAATTGTCTGTTACAATGAACAACAGATACCTCATTTTGAAAGGCAATAGACAGTAAACATTATATGAGAAACACGCGTACATTAATACATAATTTCAAATTCAGTTACAAATGTATGTAACTCAAACAAAATATAATTATTTTGTTGTATCGAAGTTAGAAATGTTTATTGATATAATGTACTTCGGTTACATTTTTACGGAACTAATATTAGTAATGCAAGTATTAGTTAAGAAAGGGATATTCCATTCTAAGATTATTATTATTTCTTAGCTCTTGTTATAGAAATATATGCAATTGAAAGATTCGATTTAGTTTAAATGGTTTCATTTGCAGATTATAAAACCTGATTTCTGTATTTTCAAATACATATTGCTCTACAAAACGTGCAATTATATAGATTTGTTTAGTTCTACTGTGCAAATATTTTAATTATAATAATGTGAAATAATTATTTGCTCTCTTCTTTTTCAAATTAAAAATATATATCTAGCGAGCGACTATTTTACACTGCATATCAAACTATCATTATTTTTTACGATACAGTGTTAAGAATAAAAACATTTTCTAAATTATTGGTAAATGATCAGTAATATGCATAAATTTCTTGAGTTTTAATTTATCTTACAAGGAGAGTTACCACTCTCCAGGAAATGGTTTTTCATGAGACTTTGAAAAACTTTATCTGGTACCTAAAAATAAACGTCAGCTCTTGCAGTTTAATGTCATAGACCCCTCTTCCCAAGATATGCTGTATTTCACTCCAAATATGCATTATTTTAGTGAAAGAAGGTACTTCATCTTCTGATCATAATATAGATGGAAAGAGCATTAATTTAACACTGGTAGCGATTTAGCATTATAAACATATTAATTCAAAAGTATTTATGTGTTCCACAGTTATTAATGATCAAAGATACCTTGAAATGTCATGTATTTTTTGTAATTATCTTTAATCATAAATAACTTTGAAACAAACTACTATTTTTTAATGTTACGAGGGTAGTTCAATAAGTCTTTAGAATGACCAATAGATGGCGCGCGAATCGCTCCAAATCATCTGTTTTCAGTCAGCACCACTCCCGACTAGATATATGGTGCAGTCACAGTCCACATCTTCTGAGTTTACGTGTTTTTATAACCAATCGAAAAAAAAATTGCTTGTTAAGAAAAATGGAAAAAAACGAGTTCAGAGCGGTAATTAAACATTTTCATTTAAAGGGTTTAACTCCATACGAGATAAAAAATGAATTGGACTCAGTTCATGGCACATCTTCCCCTGCCTTAGCAACGGTTTATAACTGGGTAAATGAATTTAAGCGTGGTCGTACATCAATAAGTGACGAACCACGTTCAGGAAGGCCCGTAGAAGCAACTACTCCCGAAATCATCAATAAAATCCACGATATGGTGTTGAAGGATAGAAGATTAAAAGTGCGTGAGTTAGCTGAGGCCACAAGGATATCTATAGGTGCAGTTGTTTCAATTCTACATGAAAAATTAGGCATGAAAAAGCTATCGGCAAGATGGGTGCCGCGTTTGCTCTCAGCTGAGAATAAACGCAATAGAGTGGTCGCCTCTGAGGCTCTTTTGGCGCGCATAAGTCGGAATCCTGAGGAATTTTTTCGTCGATTTGTGACTGTGGATGAAACATGGATACACCACTACACTCCTGAGACAAAGGAACAATCCAAACAGTGGATTTCCACAGGCGAACCAGCTCCAAAGAAGGCAAAGACCGTAAAGTCAGCTGGTAAGGTTATGGCTACAGTTTTTTGGGATGCACGTGGAATTATACTTATTGACTACTTGGAAAAGGGTAAAACAATTACTGGTGAGTATTATGCATCATTATTAGAGCAGCTGAAAGAAGAAATTAAAAAAAAACGACCACATTTGGCGAGAAAAAAAATTCTCTTTCATCACGACAACGCCCGAGTTCACACATGCTTCGTTTCAATGGCTAAAATTGAAGAACTAAAATTCGAATTGGTCGAACACCCACCGTATTCACCAGATTTAGCCCCCAGTGACTTTTTCTTATTTCCAAACTTGAAAAAATGGCTCGGTGGACAGAGATTTACGGACAACGAAGACGTCATTGCCTCTGTAAGTGCTTATTTTGAGGAACTTCCGAAAACGCATTTTTCTGAAGGATTAAAAAAACTTAAAAAGCGATTGACCAAGTGTATAGAGCTCCAAGGAGATTATGTTGAAAATAAAAAAAAATTTACCCAAAAAAAATTGTTTTTATACTTTATTCTAAAGACTTATTGAACTACCCTCGTACATGTGTCAAATTGGGAGAATGTTTCACAGGTAATTTCAAGGGCAGTATAATAATAAAATGTCTAACTTTTGCCAAAGCTGGAATTTTCATTGCAGCTTCCAGTAAATTAGCAGATTCTATTTTAGACATTCAACCAACCATTATTATATCTCCAGACTGAATAAAATTTTAAAAAACTTGAATTTTCTGTAGTATATCTATCACTGAAACGTCCATTATAACTATCTGATGTATAAATAATATACCCTTCAAAGGAAATCGTTATCAGATTACTATTTTATGATTATTGCAATTAGACTAGCATTCACCAACAAAAGAATCGTGTAAAAGATCTATAAGTAAGATTATTCTTTCTAAAATATTATGCTTTGACTTAACTATGATTAAATCGATAAACATTTTACTAAAACCAGGCCGTTTTTTGAATGGCTTTCATGTATAAAATGCTTTGATAATTGATTAAGAATCTTATTTTTATACAGTGACTCATCAAACCTTAAATAACAAGATTAATGTGATATTTAGTGTAGAGTAATTTTTATAATAATTTTTACAAATATTATATTCTCGTTTACAATATATCTTGGATATTAGATTTATTCTAATTATAACCACGATTTCTTAGTAGAATGTGTGTTGATTTATCAAGACTCCACTACATATTAAATGTAAGCTACAACATTATTTATCTCTTTAAGCATAATCTGAAAATGTTTCAAACAAAGATAGAGTTTCATCTTTAAAGAAAAGTATAAGATACTGATAACAAGAATCAATAACAAAATAATGTGATATTAGGTGTAGAGGAATTTTTATAATAATTTTTACAAATATTATATTCTCGCTTACAATATATTTTTGATATTAGTTTTATTCTAATTATAACCACGATCTCTTAGTAGAATGTGTGAAGATTTATCAAGAGTCCACTACATATTAAATATAAGCTACAACATTATTTATCTCTTTAAGCATAATATGAAAATGTTTCAAACAAAGATAGAGTTTCATCTTTAAAGAAACGTATAAGATATTGATAACAAGAATCAATAACAAAATAATGTGATATTAGGTGTAGAGGAATTTTTATAATAATTTTTACAAATATTATATTCTCGCTTACAATATATTTTTGATATTAGTTTTATTCTAATTATAACCACGATCTCTTAGTAGAATGTGTGAAGATTTATCAAGAGACCATCTTCATCTTTGAAGAAAAGTATAAGATATTGATAACAAGAATCAATAACAAAATACAAATTCATAAGAATTTTTATTTTTTATCTAAATAGGTATGCATAGTTTTCAAAAAAATATTGACGTAATTTATGATGCTAATTATACAATGAATTAATGCTAAATAATTTTATTAGTCAATTAGTAAAAAGAAGAAGCAGGTGATCGTGATTATCAAAATTACGCTTCTAGCGTCATTAGCGTCTCTATAATATAGATTCAAATTAAATAAAACACTCTTCATCAAAGTAAATTGAATTTTGCCTTTGAAGCCCATTCCCGTACCGTCAACATCAGCAATGACATCTAAATCGAATTACTAAATTATCAAAAACATCGAGCTAGCACTCAATCTAATTCCTTCATGTCCACCGCGAAAACACGTAATACCATTATAAACGACTATTTATTATTCTCACCAATTAGATCCTCTCTCGCCCATATTTTCTCCCCCACACGACAATGGGCTCTCATTAGCATGACATTCTCGGTACGCGCTCGTGTCTACGACCGTCTTTCCTTTTTTTTTCGTGCAATTTCGCTGATTCATTTGCGCTTGAGACCGCCACGAATCCCCGTTGTCATCGTAATTAATTATATCGGAGCGACGACCTTGTTTGCCGGGCGCGCGCGTCGTTCGATTAATATTAACGGAGAGGAGACGGAGAGTGAGAGAGAGCGAGTTGTCGACGATTTCTCCCTGTCTCACTCCGCCTCGAGTAAGCTCGCGGCGGACGCGTATCGATTGTCGGCGGTTGTACACGTTAATGATTGTTTGCAGAGAGGAATGTAAGGAGAGTCGAAAGTCTTGCTTGTTAGGGTAAATCTACACTGAATCATTCGAATTCTATATTTTTTAACTTTTAAAATTTTTAACTCGATAGTACGTTCCTTATAGTGTCAAAGAATAAGGTGTTAGTAATATTTTAGTCAATATTTAATTTATATAAATCAAAGTTATCGGTGAAAGACCTTTATTTAAAAATTTACATATAAGCTACTCAATGTGCATTCATTTTTGTCGCAGGCTTCCGAAAACAAATTTCTGTTGTCTTAAAACCAATATAAAGAAATTGTCCAATTTAGTTGTTTTTTTTTATTTGAGTTAATTATTATTCAGCTTAATTTATTTTAAACATTTTCCATCATATGTTTCCGAGATATCGCCATTTAAACAAAAAATGACGTTTTTGTGTATAACAAAAGAAGAAATACAGCTTATAGAAAATTTTGCGTCGGGGAAGATAGATCATTTTATTCTCTTAAATGCATTTACACTGAAGCGATCATATTATTTCTACATACAAAAATAATATACCTCATTAACTTCAAAATAACGTAAAATAGAAAAATCGTTATAAAACCAAAAAGGAGTCGATGAATCTTAAAATTTCTTTTTAATTCCGAATTAAGAAATAAAAAAGAAAATGAGCCGCAGTTGGCAAAAAATGACCGCGCCGTTCTCAAGATATAAGCAATCAAAATAAGTTTGAAAAAAAAACATAATCTTAAATATCTTGCAAAAGTAAAAGTCCTCGTGATCTGGGCAAATAACTTAACCAAGAATAGTTTAAAGTTGCCTTTCTGGAAATTTTCGAAAGAATAATACCGTTTTACTCAAGCTATCGTTTGACATAGAAAATCGATCTTTTTTAGAATGATTTTTTTCTCAGTAATAGAAAAATAAAATGGCTCAAAAATTTTACTAAATATTCCTCTCTATATTCCTAATCATCTCAAAGGTTTTCAAAAAGTTTACGTCATATGTTTCCGAGATATTACCGTTTAAGCAAAAAATGACTTTTTCGTATATAACAACAGAAGCGAATGACCTCATCCAAACTCTTAAGTCGGAAAAGTTAGATAATGTTATGCTCTTTCAAATGCCTTGTCGCTGGTTTGATGATATTTTTTCTAAGGTATTAAATAACCCGATTAACTAAAACTCAACAATCGAAAAACCGCTAAAAAACAAAAACGCATCGGAAAACAAAAATAAATTATTTTTGAGCCGCCTTACTTTACACAGGCACACACGCATACACACACAAACCCACACACATCCACACATACACATACACACCTACCCACCCACCACACACACACCCACACACACACACATATACACACATACACACACGCACACACACGCACACACACACACACATATACACACATATACACACACACGCACACACATATACACACACATCCATACGGACGTTTTCTAAAAATAGTGTATTTTTATTCCAAATTGCCCAATACATATTTCTAACATGTTTTTTAAGAAAACTTTTTATTTATTATTATAAAGCTTCCTTTTTGGCTGTTATATAATTTTCTTTCGTTTTAAAACATAATTTGTTAATATATCATTACGTAAAATAATAAGAGTAGCTGTAGTCGTTAAAAAAAATGTAAATAGCCAAATTAACACTTTTCTACTATCTGGCATTTAATCGTGTTACAGGATTTCGGTAGTTGGTTTACTTTTCCCACAGAAAATATTTTTGAATTAACTGAATGGTTTTTCAATTAACAGTGGTTTCACCCTTTGTACAGAATTTTTTGATTAACCTACCCTGAATAAAAAACAAAATTTTAACAAAGCGAAGCAAATAAATTTTTTAATTTACCATATACTACATAGTTACTGCATATTTGAAATTGTAAGTAGAAAGTGTCGTGTATGGCCAGACAACATAGTGAACGTTTATGTACGTAAATTCAGATTGCTATATCATGGCGAAAAAAGTCCACTTAGGGTAAATCAAGATTGATGTTCAAAGTCCATTCTGCACCTACAGTTTAGTAGACTATCACTTCAACTGTGAAAGTAAAACAAAATTAATACAATCAGAGCCAGTTACATTTTTTAAAGTCTAATCGATACAAAATATTTCTGTCTATTTTTAGGTACTGCACACTACATATTAACCTAGATCGATATTATTTAAGGATAAAAATTAGAGTCAGTCTCTATTAAGATTTTAATATAGAAGGTGCATAAATTGAATGCTAAAACTTTAAGTGTAAAATCTAATTGAAAACCAGAAAAAGACTCAAAATGAGGTGTAATTCGTACACCCAAAGAACACATAATTTAAGTGTTTACCAAAGTTGTAATGTATGCTAAGTATTTAATGTAATTTATTATCTTTATATAAATATTTAGAAAATATATTTATCAGACACACTAAAAAATCGTAATTAATAATTTTGCATAAAGAAAACCAATACAAAGTAATGAGCCTTTATTTATAAGTTTTTCTTCGATGTCATCCATCCAAGTACATACTAACTTTCCATAGCAAATAATTATTTAGTAAATCGAACTAGTATTATTGTTTCTTTTTGTTATTAAATAGTCACTACTATGAAATAAAAATGGTTAGGGAATCTGGGAGAATTAATTAATTTGACTATTTCGTGTAGTCATTCGCATTCCGTTTACGCAGCTATTGATTTCGAATGACTGGTTAGCATTCTACCTTTGAGGAAACAGACTCAGAGCTTAATTACTAAGAAAAGCACGTTAGTGTAATCTGAAAGTTCAACAGATAACTCGAATTAAACATACTTGAAATTTGTTACTATTCACAATAGAATAAGTATCTGTTTGTACAGTAGTTGTGACAAAAATAAATAATTGGACAAGAAGCTTAACCGCAAGTATAGTTCATGTTACTAAATTATTAGTTACATCTTTTACTACATTACATAGTCTGCATTCTAACAATTTGTTGTATTCAATTCAATTTTATAGTTAAAAAAATTCAGGACTAAATTGTGTAGCGGAATTTTTAAAAATACCCATTATTTTCTTTTCTATTTTTTAAAAGAATATCGAGTTTTTGTACTTAAATTGCAGTTTAACGAAATTATTTTATGAATGAAAATAAATTTTGTATTTTTAATGTTTACTGGAGTAAATCAGTAACACTCTATCCAAAACTTTCTGAAAAGGTATATTTTTTGTTACATCTTGACTGAATTTATTTTCGAATCATAAGGACCTTTATATCTCGATATGTTTTACAAAACAAGCTAATTCTTTTCGATTCTTGATAAAGGTTCGAAATCAGAAAGAAGTTTCATCAATTCATCTCTATTTTATAACGATTTTTCTATTTTGCAATATTCTGAAGTCGATAATGCAATTAATGAACATATTATAATTTTTCTGTAGCTTCAATTTAGTACTCGGGGAAAAATGTTATATATGAGTATCATTAAATAATAAATTAACAATATAATAATTTTTATTATTTTTTTATGAGATACCAGAAAGTAGCTCATGAAGCTTAACCAAAATCCAAATTCCGCACGGTCGATTTTCTTCTTGTAAGTGATGGTGGTTGTACACAAATCGATAGAAGATCAATACTATATTAATTATTACAATAAGCTGATTTGTCTCCAGTATGAAAAAGCCTCTGAAAATTCATTGATACGCTCTCTATTATCTAACTTGAACAATAATTCTAGTATGAAATTCATTGTTCCGATATAAATCTTATAGTTCTAATATGAAATTAATTGTTCAACATAAAATTCATTATTCCAAAATTAAATTTATTATATTCAAAAATAAATGAATTGTTATAATATGAAATTTATTATTTTAAAATGACATTCATTTTTCCAATATAAAATTCGTTGTTCCAGTATAAAATTTATTATTTCAGTGTGATATTCATTGTTCCAATATAAAATTCATAGATCCAATATATTGATTCTAACTGTCATTTCTTTGAAAATAACAATTTTAATTGGTTATTTCTGTTTGCATACCAAAATTGATATTTCCGTATCATGTCAATTATCAACATACTGACAATCAGCGACCTTGAGAACCCCTGAGTATATGCATCTTCATCAAAATAAATACAGAATTTCTCCAGTTATCCTGACATAAAAAATCAATAGAGAAAGAAACCATTTTTAAATCAGACGTATTGAAAAATCTTCAGAATTGTTTTCGATTTCAAATTTTTATTAAATAACGAAAAGAGTAAACATTGGTTGGTCAATATATACTGAGCCAGTACCAATATATAAGAGATTTAAATTTTTTTTCAATACATAACCTTTATTATCTTGGAAACTAAAACCTTATGGCCTTGACAAAAAACACAGCCTAAAAATACTAACAAGCTAACTATTACTAAAATTTTTAGTTGGTTTGCTACAATTTAACTTCACTTATTGTGGACCATAGACAAGGAGCTAACAACTCGTGCAATACGGTGGGCTAGAAAAATCATTTGCAATCTTCATGTAATGTATACAATGTCAAGTAACCTTATGCAATTCTTGCAACATAAAAAAAACTTTTAACACGCCGTGCGCGAAACACGATTTGTGGTGCTTGTTTTCCATGTTCCAAACAGTCGATTTTTTCATCCTATGCGAAATATTCGGATGCGTGCTAAACATTCGGAAGCGTGTGCAGAACATTCTTGAAATTGTGCGCTTGTTTTGAATGATTCGCAATTGTTTTATCGACTTGACATCGAAGTTTATTATTATACATATCATGGTTAGGATTTAGGCTGAGATTTCTCTCATCATTGAGTGGTCTAACTTTTAGTAGCTCTAAGTAATTGTAAAAAAAATGAGTTCAGAGAGTGATTCAGATACAGCTTATGATGATACAATACATAAGAGCAGTCGATAAATTTATTATAAATGAGAATTCTTATAATGCTGAACTATAGATAAAAGTTTGTACTCATAATAACTTGTAAAAAATATATTGATTTATATTTTAATAATGTAGTTGTAAATATTTTATATTTAACTTTTTTTCATGCACTCGTCTGTTTGTCACTCGAGCGCAGCGAGGGCGCCACACACGCTGGCAATCGCTGTTTCACTTTATTCACGCGTGCAATATACGATTTTTTAACATACCCACCATAAAGTTCGTACTGGTTCACCGCCGAAGAAGGAAAAAAGTGCTACATATTTACTCCCTAACCTCACTCTAGTTCCCGGCGCCACTCGCTGTTTGTGCCGGAGCCGAACGCGAGGGCGCATGCGCATTGCGCTGGGGGACTAGAGTAGGGGCAGGGAATTAATGTAACACTTGTTTCCCGACTCGGCGGGGAAGAACTACTAACTTTATGTTGTGGTGTGTTAAAAAATAGTATACGCAACACGTGCGCGAGGCGATTTACCTGTTTCGCGCACTAGTTGCGTAATGTACTATTTGCAATCTTAATCTAATCAATACATTCTGTTTGTAATTTTCCACATATTAGTGCAGTCTTGGCAATCTTTATGTAATTTTTACAATCTTTGAAATCTTTTTGAAACCCCTATAATCTTTGAAATATTTGTAATCTTTGCTATCTTTTTCCAGTGATTACAATCTTAATGCAATCTCTGTACCTTCGCAATCTTACTGCAATCTTCGTAATCTTTATGTAGTATCTGTAATCTCTGAAATCACGTTGTCATTAGTGTAATTTTAATGAATTCACTTCAAACATTCTATTATCTTCTTGCAACCTATGTAATGTTTCTACAATTCTTTTGCAATCCTCTGGTTATTTTTGTAATTTATAACAATATTGTATCCTAGTAATTAACCCATCGATCATAGATAATCGATTATTTTACATCATAATTTTTTTTTTAGAAACATAGAAAATATAAAGACTTAAAAATATTATTGTATATTGATATTACTAATACCTACATTAGTTTCATTGAATTCCCGTCGTATATTTCCGACATATACCTGCTTTTTAAAAAATAATGTTTTCGTGTATAAAAAATATGGACCGCAGTAAATCCAAAATTACGAATCCAAGAAGATAGGTACAAAGCTTCCTCTGTGAAAAAGCATAAATTCCTCTAAACACAAAGCTTCATCTGTAAAAAAGCAAAAATTAAGTACTTTTATAAATCAATATATTTTCAAAATTCCATCAGAATCCAAAATGTAAACAGACGTCACTCCAGTCGGAATTCAGCCAAAACATCGTTACTAGCATTTTAACCAGAAACCAAACTCACTCTCTCTCACTCTTTTCTTTCCAGCCAGGTGAGACTAAACACACACACACGCACATACACACATACATATACATATCCGTCAGTCACTCGACGTCGTCGTTGAGGCGTCTTGAATGCATACCACCGTGCACCTTGAATAGCCATACAGGCGCACGCCTTAGTATACATCGTATCATGCACTATACCAAGAGAGAGAGAGAGAGAGAGAGAGAGAGAAAGAGAGAGAGAGAGAGAGAGAGAGAGAGAAAGAGAGAGAGAGAGAGATGGCTCGTTGACGTCAAAAGCCAAGCGCCGTATCGATTAATGCCGTTTCGCGCTGTACAATGCACACGAGCGGTGCGGGTGTAGGAAGAGGCACATGTATATCGACCCGCGCCTGCCGTACTCTCGCTGCCTCTCGTCTTTCTTTCTTGTTTTTTACACCCGTGCTCTTCTTTTTAGACGGTCTCGAGGCCCTCGACGATGCACACGAAAATATTGAGTGGCTCGCCGGAGCTTTACGCGCGCGAGGGGTGCCATCAGGGGGGGAGGGGGGATATTGACTCGGGGAAATGAAGTGGGTGGAGAGATTGGATGAGGTGCGGTGAGAAGCATTTTTTATGGTGGGGAAGGAGAGGGGATGGGATACAGGTAGGCGCTACGCGTGGTCTTTGTGTTGGGAGGGTGCATTGACTTTTTAGATGGGCGGGATTTGTGTGGGAGAATTTTCTTCTTTGTAAGAATGGAAAGCGCGGCCTGTTGATTCTTGATTGAATTCGCCAACGTATATTGGGGTTTCAAAAATGCATGTCTCACGATAGAATAAAAAATAACTTAGGCTTTTATAGATATATTAATGATCCGTTTCATCCATATTTAAATTTTGCAAGAACGACCTTACTTATTAAATTATAAAGTATCCAAATGAAAAATGTAACATTGTAAGTTTCTCAATACTACAAACTGGCAGAGAATGTCCATGGATGGCCTATGTCGGCCCCATGTAAACCATTGATAGGGGATCTATAAAATTGATCTGAGCATGATGGATCCATAAAATCTTAAGCATTTAAACAAAAATTTCCTACTGAAATGAAAAACATAAAAATGCATTAATTATTTAAATTTTGACTGCTGAGTGTCTGATAAAATCTTGATTTTTTCACATATTTTATCAGATTTTGCCCCCATTTTTAAAGTTTTCCTACACTTCCCGGTTTCAATTGTATTTTAATATTCATATTTTGACAAACTCTAAACGATAGTCAGTTTTGTACGACCCCCTGCATTCCCTTACTTACTACGTATCCGTGGGTGTCCTTCTTTGTTACATTACGAATTAAAATTGTAGTTGCACATAAAAAGTATGTTTTCAACTTAATTTTTTACAGGAAGTGTATTCTGCGAATTTTCTTTTATAAATACTATGATTCTTAGTATTTTTGTATATGAGGAATTCTAGAAAAAAAATCGGCCGATAAGTGGTTGGGCAAGCACGCCTTTGCAACTTGATAGTTCTTGTTGTAGGTATATTTCCTAAAATGTACGAGAAGAATTTTGAATAACGAAAAAGTCCTTGTCATACAGTTTTTTATGCATATCAATTTTCCTTATGGGAATTTAACATGGGAATTTTGGACTATAAACGGTCATCATCGATATAACAATCACTTGGCTCCTATGGGTGCAAAAAAAATTGCATGTAAAGAAATATAAAGTATTATCGGCCGAGTTTTTGTAGAATTCTTCATATCTCTTGCCAAATACAGATTTTAAAGAATTTAGAACACTGAATTTTAAGGACTTTTGTACCCCAACTGAAGTTATTTCTAACTATAAATTGTACATTAAAAATACTATGGCGATTAGATATAATACACGTATAAGTAATCTAAAATATAGTTTTAAGCAGCTAAAAATATAGGCGATATTAAGTATAAATTATTTTTGGTAATTTCAGAAATACACAATTTAATTTTGATAGTTTTATAGATGAAAATTAAAAAATGGACGTCTTGTAGGAAACGCCCTCATATTGAACTATATTACTTTTCATTTAGATAATAGAAATTATTTATATTGTTGATATATATTTGTCTTTTGTTTTTATTTAATAATATGCTAATTATACCAGGCGGAGAAAAAAAAACATAATATAATTCGATGAAATTAAAATTTTTTAAGTGCTTGTTTATACGAAAAAGACAAATAAAGGTTTACATCATGCTAAATACGTAACAGTAGATACATGTCGAATATAGTAAGACACATATTTGAAGGAACTTTTTATAAGTTCTTTTACCTTTCCTCACTTTTAAGGCAGTCAAAAACATTTTTGATTAAACATACTTACTCGTGTATTGTAAGTAATAGCATGAGTTGCATAAGTTATTTTATTTTGAAAATGTCGATGTGGTAGACATTTTCCTTTATTAACGATAAATAAATCTTGGCATACTAACTTATTAAATTCTCTTTAGTTAAGTTGAAAAATAAAATAATTGGATATTCAAAGACATATCATATATATTATTCAATAACGTTGTTAATATTTTAATCAAATATATTTGCATACAGATTCTAAAAAGTGTTTTTTATGAAGAATAATGTTATAAAAAAGAGTTTCTAATATGATATCAAGTGTTTGGTTCTAACATGGTACACAATTTTTATTTCTTATTAAAAGAACAACATTTGTTACCCTACTCGAGCGGTTCCATAAAAAGAGACCTTATACCATCCTGAGAAGTAATAAAATATTTTATAGAGATCCATCGATAGTCTCTCCTCTAAGAATTTTATGAAGCATACGTTGTGGAGAAACATTATTGTAGGGGGTGACAATCCTTCTTTTTTATATTCCAGTCCCTTGACGATATTATAGAATTTGGAATAGACCTATCCAGGCAAATTACTTGTTTACGTTTTATTAAAAAATAAGTGAGAAGTACCATCATTTTGCGCTTAATGCCCCGTAATTAAAATCACAAGTTGAAATTTGTATTATTAATTACAAAATACTATTGTATTATTTTTGCAAATGCTGATGTCCTCGTACTTTATATACTATCAAAACAATAAACTGTAAAATATTATACGTGGATTTTCAAAACTTGATTGTTTTTTAAATATTCTATTTATTGTAAATTATGCAATGAAAGTCATTCAAAATGTCATTGGTTTGTCATTCAAATGAGTCCGTGAGAATTGCAATAAATTTTGTTTTCTGTTAAAAAAAATTTCAAAGCATTCCTTTTCACAGAAATTTGTTAAGTTTTGCACAAATATCAGAGTGAAGTATTTAGTTTTAAATAACAAAAAATATAAGTGACGTCAAATACTACTGATTTTTGATAATTTTAGAAGTATAAGTTATCATTTTTATGATGACAATTCTATGAAAGAAAATTACTTGTATATATAAACTATCCTCATACCTTTGATAACCTGGTACATTTCTATATCTCGCAAACGTACAAAAGAACCATGCATTCAATACATTCAGGTTTTCGTGCGGAAGAAATGAAAAAGTCGGGGCGATTATCCGATATCCGTATGAAAGCTTTGCCGCATGAAGGTACTTTAAATGCCACGCTCAGGTACTTATACACAGATGCACTCCGCCAAGGAAATTCCGCGCGCTTTATGAATAAAGTCATTGTCGATGTCCGTGTGCATGTTCGTGCACCGTTCCACATCCAGTAACCGAATGAAAAAACATGTTATCCGAATAGTTCGCAATGGTATGTCGAGAAATATGATCATTAGAGTAACAGAACGATCATTTAAGTGTGTTTTTTATCAATATCTTTTCAAAATTTGTATACTTTTCTCTTACAAGAAATTAAAAAATACTAAATGCTTTTAGTTTTAAAAATAGATATCGAACACTTCTTTCAATGCTATTAAATGAATATTTCTTAGTATTTTTTTCTCTGAATTAGCAATGATGAAAATATTAATTAAATTGTTGAATTAAAATTGATTAGTCAAAAATTTCATTTACTGCAAGTAAAAAACCTATTTATTAAAATTTCTTAGTTTTGTTGTTATGAAAAACGTTGAAACTAGTAATAAATCATAATTGAATTTGAAATACACATGACTGAACTTTGTAAATTTTATTTTAAAAAAAAAACCTGTGTGAAATTTGTTTTCCGAATCACTGACGTGGATGATTGTATTTTTCATATATATATAAAAACCAAAACTAAAGAACAAAACATTTGTGCTCGCCAATTTAAATTTTAATAAGCCGATAGGAAGAAATTCATTACACACAATAATAAAAGATCCCTGCAAATTAAGTGACACGTAACTTCTTTAAACTTAATTAATCCTTTTATTATGAAATTCTATGTTCTAATAATTTTATTTAAAGTGATGTAACTCTGTTGAAAACTAAATCTAGAAGAGTCTGATGAACAGAACGAAGGTTACTTGAATGGTGCATATCATCTCTCAAACCAAGTTTCTTTTTATGAAAGACATATAAATTATGTTATGATTTTGTATATAAATTTGAATTGTGTATGTATATGTATTATATATTATATACCTGCACACATATATATGTGCATACATATGCACAAATATATGAAAACTATACTACTATAAACTGTAAAGCTGTAAAATATGAAAACTAATGTATTGAAAAGTAATATCCACAAACCTGAAGTAATATGGTCGGCTGCTTCTCTTGGAATCTGACGATCGGCGGATATCATAAAGAGCTTAAGTAATCTTTGTTCTATCATTACAGGTATTAAGAGTAAAATTTCTAATACATCTAAAAATGAAAGTAAATATGTCTCCTTTCATGAGAAATATTTCTGTCAATTTTAAATAACAATTACATAATGTAAATATTTATCTTTGATTTCAGATTTGAAAGGTAGTGGCTTCAGCGAGTTTTTATAGCAATATAAATGCCATTGAAGTTTTCCAAAAATTTTCTTTAAAGGAAATCTAGGGTCTACGACAAAATTATAAATAAAACTAAGCTTAACATTATCACTTATAACTTTATGGGAATGAGCCATTTATCGCCTCTAAGTAAATTATAAAAATCGCTGCAACTGCCTTAGCAGAATACTTCCTCAAAGAGAGGTCCTGATTAATTGATTTAAGGAATCTTATAATGAAAATTTACAATTCATAAATGAATTCTATAATTAATTCATTAGATACAAGCGTTTAGGTATTGTTAGTGAAAAAAATTAAAGTATTATAAGACAAAAAAATTTATAACCTAATATTTTGTTATTATTTCATAAAAATAACTTTAAAGATATTATAAGATATATCAATCGAAAGGAAATTACGCCAACTTTATGAAAACATACATATTCTTGACAAGTTCAACGTATAAAATGACAACAAAATTTTATCGTTTTTTACAATTTCTTTAAATTAATATTTTGTTCTTATTTTATGAAAATAAGATTAAAGATATTATAAGATTTATCAATCGAAAGGAAATGACGTCAACTTTATGAAAACATATATATTTTTGACAAGTTAAACGTATAAAATAACAACAACACTTTTTTTTAGATATTTACAAATTTTTAAAAATTAATATTCTTACTAAAAAAGGTGTTTAATATTATCCATTCGGCTACAAAATCTAATCATTACTAAGTTCAAATATATGTAATATGCCTGCAAAATTTAAACGCGTGATATGCTTCCCTTGAAGTGGTATGGTGGATACAATTTTTGGTTTCATACAGCCGTACATACACACACATACATACATACATACATACATATATACATACAGACAGACATTTTTTGAAAACCTATTTTAAACTTATTTTTATGACTCAGGAATCTCAAAATGATCGAGATTCGTCGAATCTTTGAAAAAAAAATTATCATCGTTACAAAGCTTTCTCTTTGAGAAAGAAAAAATTAGTTATTAATAAATTTAATCCTTAATTGAAGCTTTTGTACCGGAGACTCAATTGACGTGCTCAAATGTATGTGTTAAGGTGGATCTACACTGATATTTAAAAAAAAAATTGGAAAAAAATTTATGGGACTTTTTGAAGCTCTACATTTGTAAGAATATTTTGGGACCTGATAAACTTCAATACGCAATGAACTTTAGGAATTAACTTCTGTTTTATCTGCAAAAAAGTGCATTTCATGAATCCCAATGAATTGGGACTAGGAAAAGTATTCTTCTGTTTTGGTTAGTAATAACATATTAAAGTTTTGAAATAAAATTTCGGGTGTTGAACGATTTTGAAAGAAAAGGTCCATCTGCGCATACGCATTGACAGCTAAATCAATAAATTAGTGTTTTTTTTTACGTATTAACATCACAATAATTTTTGTTATAAACGTTCAGCAGCCGTTCAGTGTTTAAAAATTAAATTTACGTAACATAATCGTACTCAAATTCAAAATAAAAATTAAATCCTCCTATGGTACCCATCGCTGAATCCACCTCGAACCACGTTTCCAATAACATTTTCAACAAAACTTCTTCCCTATAACAAAGCTTCCTTCTCCCACAGCACAGCGAAAATCCCCTAACCCACACAACGTCACGACAATTCCATATTCACGACAAAACGCGGATTTCCGATACATGCACATCGACTCGCTCGCTCGCCACCACCACCCTCCTCGACGTGAAATATGAATTCGTGCGCGCGGGTCGACGTCTACTATGATTTTCGAGCTAGCGCGGCTGCAGCGGCCCATATAATCCGAAAGTCAGCCCCGGTGAATTACACTTGCAACAGGCGCCTGCTGCACCGACGCGACGTTTTATGCGCGCTCGGGCCGTTCCCTCGCTCTTGCTCTCCGGCACGCGCCGTTTATTTTCATTTAGCGTCGCGTCTCCGTTTTATTGTTTCGCGCGCGCGCGCGCGCGCGCGTAGGAGCAGCTACTTTATAATGGATGGGGCGGTAGAGCGGGTTTATTATAGAGGCTCGTTTATGACGCTTGTTTGGCTTTGTTAGTTTTGGGACGGGGGAGGTAAAGGGCTTGCGTCGAATCTTTTGTATGGCATTTGAGTTGATGAGGTCTTATTATGCAACTTAAAATGGGAGTGGATTATTACGTATTATTCGCATGTATCTCTGAGAAAGTTTTAAGATGTGTCGGATGTCGAACTATTAAGAATTGTCAAAATAAAAGCAATTTAAAGAGTTGTACTAGCATTTTTATTGAAAATAGAGATGCATCTTTTATCTTGAAATTGATGGACGCGCATCTCCTTTTGATGGATCTTGCCGAAACTTTTAAGAAATATTCTTTAAACGATACTTAATATTAGTTATAATTTAAATACTGATTTTTTTAGTAATTAGTACTATAATTAAAAAAAACCGTTGCCAGTTCATTGGCCCTTAGCTTCCTCAAACATTATAAATTGTTGCAATATGAAATTATTTATTCTATTTAATACTGTGATGAAAAATAAAAATGACAAGTCTATTGATTTTTAATATGCCGAGATATATGTATATATTTAAATTTTGTAATTTAAATGTATGCGAAACCATAGATTATGAAAAAGTATTGTCATTTAAAAGATTTTTTAATATATATGGGTGATTCCACGTCAACCGAGTAAGTGAAAAATGATAATACTCTGAAACTTTAAGAAAATGATGTATTTCATATCCACAATATGTAAAAATAATTTCAAACTATATATATATATATATATATATATATATATATATATATATATATATATATATATATATATATATATATATATATCCTTACCTCAATTGGGTCAGGATTTATGCTAAGCTGAGAAACACGATTACTTGCATTATTTTCATTTTTCTCAAAATATATATATGTTTATCGCGAGATCTATAAAAGATAAAGTACTTTAGTCCGTGAGTTTTTGAAAGAGAATTTGGTGCAAAATATAGTAGTATTTTTTACATCTCCAAATTTGATGATTTTGATTGTTCCAAAATTCTGCCAAGCACCGATAAAATTTTAAATAGAGCACCACAAGCAATTATTTTGAAAAATTTTTCAATGATAGTTTTAGATCTATATTTTAAGGTAAAACAAGATTTACAATGGTATTATAACTCAGTTACGAGAAAAAAATTAAAAAAATTGGATTATTTTACCAAAGTTATACTCTTATGGGATTTAACATGTAAATATGTTTCTGATAAAATAAGCCAATTTCTTTTATTTTTTTCTTGTAACTGAGTTATAGTACCATTCTAAATTTGGACCTATCAAAATCATCAAATTTGGTGATGTCAAAAATACTATCATATCTGTATCAAATTCTCTTTCCAAGACACGCGGACTAAAGTACTTTATCTTTTATAATTGTCGAGATAAAAATACATGCATTATGACCAAAAATGAAAAAAATTCAAATAACCATATTTTTCAGCTTGGCATAAATTCTGAATCAATAGAGGTAAGGGCATAAAATTTTTGTTACATATTTTGGGTATAAAATACATCTTTTTCTTAAAGTTTTAGAGTTTTTAAATTTTTTACTTGCTCACTTGACGTGAAATCATCCATATATATATATATATATATATATAATGCATATCATATTTTTTTACAAGTTATTGGAGTAAACGCATATATTTGTGATTAAAACAAGAGTTTAAAAAAATAATTTTTTTATACACACCTTTCAGACAAAATTTATTTTAAAAAAGTAAATTTTTCAGCTATAAATAAGCCTATACCAAAATATAACACTTAAAAAGCAACTTAAAAAGTTTTTGAATATAAATTTTTTTTCAATTGACAATGGCATGCAAAGGGAATGTGGAAATCGGAATTACGAGTCGTGCACTAAGAAATTCAGGAGCCGGACGTAATAAACATTACCTCTCGCTCACGCAAAGGCGCTCGGAATGCCCAATTTTCCTTTCGCTTTGCACGCATGGAAATGTGCCTTTTTCATGGATATATTGAAAAACTTTTTTCGTAATTTTGTTCAAGCTTATAGAAAACGGAAACGGAAACAAAAACAACAATCGATCAATCTTGAATTTTGTTTTATTCTAATATTCATCAAAAAATAAAAATAGAGCTTTGAATGGCCAACAATTACCGCATAATACTCAAAAAAGAATCTATTCAAAATTATTGTAAAAAAATTAATATCATCAAAATAAAAAAGAACGTTATACAAAAAATGATTCGTTAAATCTTAAAAATTCTTCTTCATTTTAAATCTTCATCAAAAAACGCAAACAATGATCTTAGAATGGCCGAACATTTCGGCATAATACTCAAGAAAAAAGCTATTCAAATTTTGTTAAAAAAAATGAATATCATAAGAAAGAAAAAAGTTATAAAACTAAAACGAATCGATAAATCTTAAAAATTCTTATTGATTTAAAATTTTCATTAAAAGGCAAAAAAAAGCATTCATTTGTAAAAAATTACCGCGTCATACCCAAGAAATAAGCATAAAAAAATTTTTGAAAAAAAATGTAATCTCGAATATCAAGAAAAATAAAAATTCTCGTGATCTGGGCAAAGAACTTAGCCGAGAGATAGTAAAAAGCTATCTTTTTGGAAATACTCAGAAGAAATAATGCCATTTTACTCAAGTTATCGTTTGCCATAGAAAATCGATTTGCTTTTAAAAAATGATTTTTTTCTTAATCATAGAAAAATAAAATAAACTGTTCAAACAAAAAATGACATTTCCGTGTATAACAAAACAAAGGAAACACCTTATCCGAAATTTCGGATGGTAAAAGAGAGGAAATTGTATGCTCTTCAGATGCATTTTCACTGTATCGATGATATTATTACTAACGTACCAAAAAATCCAAGAAACTAAAGTCAAAAATAGAAAAACCGCTAATAAACAAAAACAAATCCGAAAAACTAAAAAAATTCTTACTATGTTCCCTTGTTTAAAAAAACGAACAAAATGAGCCCTAAAGCATTAAATTTTACCGTGGATTATTCGAGATATAGATATACGAGTATATATACACACACACTTACACACAAACAACCACACTAACACACACACGCGCACACACATACGTACACACACACACACACACACACACACACACACACACACACACACACACACATCCATACACTATTTTCTAAAAATAGTGTATTTTGATTCCTTATATCTCAAAAAATGTTTCTAACATGTTTTTAGTAAAACTTTCTTTTACTATCACTAAGCTTCCTCTTTGAGGAAACAAAAAAAAAGATGTATTTATTTTAAAGGTGTTTTACTTTTTTCTCATACTAATATAACATTAGTATTATAAAATTGAACAAGAAAATGTTATCTTTTGTTTGTATGTGCTTTAAGGGTGAACGAAATTATTTTCTTCGACGGTTATTCGACTCCTTTTGACATTTTTTACAAAAAGAGCTGAGCACTTTTTCATTAAAATTTTTTTCATTATGTTTTTTCAGAGATCCAATCAATTTTTTAAAAAATATTAAAAATTCTTTTTCAAAAATCTGTTAGATCTCCGAAAAGAAATAATAAAAAGAAATTTTAACGAAAAAGTGCTGTGTTATTTTTGTAATATATGTCAAAAGGAGTCGAATAACCGTAGAAAAAAAATCTTTTATTCATCGTGTAACCCTGAATCGTGTGAGGATCAAAGTTCCTTTAATAAATATGGTATTGAAAACAATGATTTATTGTGACTTGTTGGGTAATGAATTTGAGGTTTTACAACGGTAAAATTTAAAATATTATGTATTTTGATAGCATGCAATTTTTCAGAATGATTACTTTTAAACATAAGAAGTTTTCTGGACTCATGAAATGAAGTATTTTTTTGGTTTCACCCAGCCCTGCCCCGTTAATAAAATGCATACATTTTTTCAGAACTGTTTTTTAAACGTCTGTGTGCAACCAACTTTTTGAAGCATCTTTATTTCAGTGGCCTCGCATCATAACGGTTGAACTATAGCAAGAAGCTACTCTAACTTTGAATGACAAGTATTTATCCCTAGGTAAATATGAATTAAATTATAACGTTTTATCGCTCAAATGCATACTTCAACCGAACACAGCCTTTTTACTCTTTATTAGTAGTATATTACGCACCTCGGGAAAATAGCTGGCCAGAATGGAGACCAGTGTAAATTGCGACCCGAGCCGAAGGTGAGAGCGGCAAATACGTGTTATGGAGTGGCCATCTTTCCCGTGGTGCGTATACTATATTTCGCACGAAAATCCCGAAAGAGCCGAAAATACTGGTATTTTTCGGTCCGGCGTTAAGAAAAATTGATTATTACAAAAGTCTCTTGCTATAATTATACTTTATCTGTAAATTTTTCATTTTTCACCACAAGTCTACCTTAATGGTTTAGACAAGTGAATTTTGTGGAAGATAAAAAAAAATTACATGATTATTTTATTTATATCATACTTATTTCTTTTAAAAAATCAATTTAAGATCAGAAAAAAATATTAAGAAAAAATGAAAGTGTAGTCTAATCAATATATTATGAGTGGATAAAGTTTGTATCCAATAACTTTATAGATAAACAAAATAAAAATATTTTAGTTAATAACAATAAGAGTAATTAATTAGTGAAATTAATTTTATAAGAACAAGTGTATACCATATTACCAATTATGACTTAGAAAACTGTTTTATCCCCGAAAACATGTGTTTGATAAATAACATTCTTTATTGTCATATTGACTTAATTAATGACTTATTTTATGTGACCCTTATTTATATATTTAATTATCAGGAAGTTAAAGAAATAAATACCATAGTATTTAGTAATTTCATGAGAAGGGTTATGAAGTAATTATTTTCATTCATTTGTCATATAATGAGCATTGCGTTATCTCTTATCTCTTTCAATAAAGATAATCCATCGCAACATTATGAGTTTTATCATTTGGATTTTATTTAAATTTTAATAGTATAATATTAACAGTAATAAATTTCACACTTAAATATATACGTGAATTATAAAAAGGGATATTTATGTTAATTATATTAGATATATCAATATTTGAGAGTACTCAATATTTATTGTAAATAATTATTAAACTAAATATATGCATAGATATTATTTAATTTGATTAAAAATTTTTATTATTATTCCATTTAATTTTATTATAATTCAGACACACGATACGCATACTTAAACACAATTTACTCAAAATAATTTGTTCAACAAGTAGCTGTTTTTAAATCTACCTTTAGAACAACGACGAACTCAAATAAAAACAAAATTCTCTCATATATATATATATATATAGGGCAAGTGAGTCAGTTTATGTGCCCTGCATCAGTTACTGTACCCCACGGTAATTTTCTATAAAAAAAAACAATAAAATCATAAAGTAACTCAATACAAAAGTTGTTTATATGGAAAGCTACTATCGTCGAGTAATATTTTGATTTTATTATTTTTGAAAGAAAAATATCGAGGGGCACAGTAATTAACGCAAGGCACAGTAGCTGACTCACTTACACTAGAAAACTTTACTTTCACAATGTCTCCTAGATTCCACTTCTTTCGCTTTGAAGTATTTGCCTTAGATTTAGAAAAATAACTCCCTGTAGATTACCGGTATGTTATATACATTATATACGGAGTCGGGCGAATGAGAAGTTAAATTGCTATAAGGAAACTGTTTCCGGTTGCGCGGATTTTGCTTATATTCGCGGCTGAATTAGCAAAGTGCCTTGTTAGCTCAGTCGAACTTCGTGTATATACGGTTGCTACTTTGGCAGCCTAAAAAGCATTATAACTGTATATCCCTCGTCATTACGAAAGCATTCGTTTAGTTTTTCTTTCATCAATTATCACGGTTTGAGTATTTTAATTAAGACGGCATGACTAGAAAAAAAGAAGGTTTTAAAAGTACAAGAAGAAGCTTTACTCAATAAAAAATCGCAACTTAGAAAAAATAAAAATATTTTGTATTGAAGTTGAATCTTAACTTATTTATTGACGTGTTTTATTATTTTCTATTTTCTTTTATTATTTGTGTTGCTGATAAACATATAGAATTAAAATAAGATAAGTTGGCACATTGAACGATTATTCTAGATTTAGTTTTCTACAACGAGAATGTCAGAAATATGTTTAATGTTAATAATGACAATCAGTGATATGAACGAATGAATCAGTGTTTTGCACAAAATACGTTTTATATGTACTTTGGCAGAAAAGGTTATCTATATAGTTATGTGTAGAACTTTCGAGACCTCAAGAATTAACAAGAACTGTATTTAGTAGCCTACACAGAACTGTAGGTATAGGTTTCGATAAAACAAAATAATTTTCTACCGTGGTATATATCTATCTATCTCTCTATCTATCTGTATATCTATAATTAAATAAATAATAGAATAGAATAATTAAACAAACGCTATTGTAACGCAAGAGTGGAAGAACAGTTAGTTATTGAACATACCGCACGTATGAGGTGCACTAAAGAATTAAAGAGAAGAAACACTAACTCGTGCGACACGTGACCACAGAGTGGGGGGTAAACCGCCGGCGATATTTCCATCCACCGAATTTGCTTGGTCACGTGGTCGCTCAATTCATGCGCGAGGTATTTATCCTCTACGTCTGAAGCAGAGTCTGTTTGTACCTTCCTGAGTATAAATAAAGAACAGCGTACTGGACATAATATCCAGATAAGTATGTAATTTGATATTTTGTATTGTTTTCAGATGTCATTTTCTCCCCTAATTTAAGCAATTTTCTTTATACTGCGTATTTTCTAAAAATTTTGTAATAACAATTTCACGAAATATATTCTTTTCTATACCTAGTTTTCCTTAGTATCATCACAACTCCAATTTCCCATACATCGTAACTATATTTCTACTAGAATTTCTGACGATTAAGAACTACAATCATCACAATTATTTACCAGAACTATTGAAAAGGAACCATCTCAAAGCTCCTTCTTCATTAAGAAAGAAAAGAAGATTCACACGAGAATCACTCAAACCGTAGTCTCACATCGATCAGCAACAAAAGCAAGCAAATTTCCGCAATCGAAATAAACCTCACGCGCGCGCGACGACGAAGTGATCGATTCGCGACACGGGCACCAGCAGTAGCAGCACATCTGGCTTTTTCAACACCTCGAAAATAACTCGTCGCGGAGCTGAATTTCGCGTATTGAGATCGAGCGGGAGAAGCACGCGCGAAAGCCGCCTTAATTGACTCAAAGGCTTGCGCGAACGAGCACACATGCGTTTGCGTGTGTACGCGTACGTGTACGTGTGTGTATCAGCCTTCAGGTGAAGATCTACAAAGTCGCATCTCCCGTTTTCATCCGATTAGCAGCGGCACCGCGCGGCGCAAGCGTAAGCGAGCGTATATCGGGCGCTTCTTTCTTTTATTGTTCGAACGCATATTTCGCGTCTTCTCTCTGCTTCGGCCTGGCCTTGTTCTTTCTGCATTCGCGGACACGAGGAGGAAATATTTCAAGAGGTCGACTGAGGAGTGTTTGAATGTCGTCGTAATCATGTTGCTGAAATTATTGATTGAAGGTGATCTCTGATTCTGAAGCTATAATTTGATTTTTTAACTTTTTATATTTTAAAATTTTTGTATGTTTATATATCGAAAAAGAAAGTTCAAGCCCTTAATAAGATTTATATCTGGATATATGAACAAAATTGACTAATATTTTAAGTATGGAAGACCTGGGCAAAATGACCACACCGGGTTAATTAGGGCACCCTTTATATTTTTGAATTATCTTTCTTTCTTTCTTTGCGTTTAAGAACAATTCCATTATTGTTCATACATATTGAGATATATAGCATTAAACATAAATGACGCCTATCTCGCCCTGGTCTACCTTAAAACTAGTTGGGTCTCAAGAAGTCCTTGTGCAAAAAGGATGTTTGATGTTTAAAAAAGTGCTCATATAGTTTATGTTGTACAGAAGATCTTCGAAATAGAAGGTATTCAAAATGAACATTAAATTATTTAATTTTCTTAAGTTAAGATAAAATTTTATTTATTTGTGGTAATAATTAATAAGTACTTGATTAATTTTCCATATTTAATATCAGCACTTGCCTTCTAGTATTTTATAGCTTATTTTAACCGTGTGTTTTAAAATGAAAATCTTATGGTGGAAAATTTGACTTATGCGGTGAAATTAAATAAAGCACGTTGTTAGTTGCATTTTCATGTTTTGTAAAGGTCAACTTTAAAGTTTTGTTGAAACGTAAAAATTTAAAAGCTGTAAAATTTACAAAATATAAAGTTCTTTAACTATGTATAAAGTAAACGTGCGAAAGGTTTTTATTTCATTTAACTCAACGTTTTAATAATTTTAAAAATATTGTCTTAGTTTAAACACACTTTTCGACTAAACTAACTGTATTACTAGAAATCTATTAAAGAACTAGGAGAAACTAAGAATATGCGTAAATGCAGAATAAAAGCATAGAATAAAACACTTACATATCCAATGTACCTAAAATACCAGAGATATATTTTCATTTTGGTTTCACTTAAAGTCCTTTAATAAATTTTAAAATATTTTGTAAGTTTAAACAAATTTCTCAACTAACGGTAAAAGTATTATAAGAATTGATTAGGAAAATGTGTAAAACTAAACACATTTGCGGACGTTTAAAATAAAATTCGCTTGAAATACGCCTAACATACCTACATTTTCTTATCTTAATTTCATTTTAACATCGTTACTAATTGCGAGTCATCAAATTAATTTCTCAATTCCAAATTTAAAATCCCTAAAAGTACGTTTAGGCTCTTATCTGATTCAATATGTAAAGTTTCGTAGACATAAACCGAATTTACTGCTTCCCTTTTTAATCCCATTCCGCTATCTCTATCTCGATCTACGAGGGTAGTTCAATAAGTCTTTAGAATAAAGTATAAAAACAATTTTTTTTGGGTAAACTTTTTTTTATTTGTCCACATAATCTCCTTGGAGCTCTATACACTTGGTCAATCGCTTTTTAAGTTTTTTTAATCCTTCAGAAAAGTGCGTTTTCGGAAGTTCCTCAAAATAAGCACTTACAGAGGCAATGACGTCTTCGTTGTCCGTAAATCTCTGTCCACCGAGCCATTTTTTCAAGTTTGGAAATAAGAAAAAGTCACTGGGGGCTAAATCTGGTGAATACGGTGGGTGTTCGACCAATTCGAATTTTAGTTCTTCAATTTTAGCCATTGAAACGAAGCATGTGTGAACTCGGGCGTTGTCGTGATGAAAGAGAATTTTTTTTCTCGCCAAATGTGGTCGTTTTTTTTTAATTTCTTCTTTCAGCTGCTCTAATAATGATGCATAATACTCACCAGTAATTGTTTTACCCTTTTCCAAGTAGTCAATAAGTATAATTCCACGTGCATCCCAAAAAACTGTAGCCATAACCTTACCAGCTGACTTTACGGTCTTTGCCTTCTTTGGAGCTGGTTCGCCTGTGGAAATCCGCTGTTTGGATTGTTCCTTTGTCTCAGGAGTGTAGTGGTGTATCCATGTTTCATCCACAGTCACAAATCGACGAAAAAATTCCTCAGGATTCCGACTTATGCGCGCCAAAAGAGCCTCAGAGGCGACTACTCTATTGCGTTTATTCTCAGCTGAGAGCAAACGCGGCACCCATCTTGCCGATAGCTTTTTCATGCCTAATTTTTCATGTAGAATTGAAACAACTGCACCTATAGATATCCTTGTGGCCTCAGCTAACTCACGCACTTTTAATCTTCTATCCTTCAACACCATATCGTGGATTTTATTGATGATTTCGGGAGTAGTTGCTTCTACGGGCCTTCCTGAACGTGGTTCGTCACTTATTGATGTACGACCACGCTTAAATTCATTTACCCAGTTATAAACCGTTGCTAAGGCAGGGGCAGATGTGCCATGAACTGAGTCCAATTCATTTTTTATCTCATATGGAGTTAAACCCTTTAAATGAAAATGTTTAATTACCGCTCTGAACTCGTTTTTTTCCATTTTTCTTAACAAGCAATTTTTTTTTTTCAATTGGTTATAAAAATACGTAAACTCAGAAGATGTGGACTGTGACTGCACCATATATCTAGTCGGGAGTGGTGCTGACTGAAAATAGATGATTTGGAGCGATTCGCGCGCCATCTGTTGGTCATTCTAAAGACTTATTGAACTACCCTCGTATTATACACCTGTGTGTTCGCGCTCGCCTCCCCCTCCGCGCCAATAAAACAAATGCGTCACTCCATTTATCGTATTATCGTGTCGGCGGCCGCGTCTTAGGCCGCGAGATATCGTGTACCTATGCGCACCTACACGCATACGCACACTCGACATGAACTTACGTGCCGCGGTGCTTGTCAACGCCTACTTTCTTTTTTATTGGCCACTAAAGGTTTCCCTTTATGACTAGAGCGGGCGAATTCAGGGCTGCTCGGAGCAATCGAATTATTCTAATAGACGTTTGGTTCGATCATCTTTATGAGTGTGGGTTGTTGTTTAAGTTTAGAGCTTTCGTACTTTAAATTTTATTATAAGAGAAATTAAGAATGTTTATTAGGGTTTTATTTGGGCATTCCCAAAATAATGCCTAATAAGCAGTAATAGTCAAGAAAATAATATCTGTTAAAACCAACTAAGCAATTCAAAATATTGCCTAATACTTCGCATTTTAATGAAATACCCGGTATTTATTTTACGCTTTCATTATAAGCATCAATATTTCATATTTTAGTGTCTGTACTTATATTAATTATTTTCTAATTACTATAAAAATAAAATAGAATATCAGTGCAGCGTGTTATTTGTCAAAATAGACTTCAAAAAGCATATATTATTTTACGTCGTACATTTCAGTATATTTTTTTAGAAAATAATAACACTTTATATTTTATCATTAAGACATTATAAATAGTTTATTTAATATCTCATTTTGATCAAATAGTAATAATCACGTATTAAATTATGACTATAATAATATCAATAAATCAGTCCAAACGATCGAAAATTATCCACACTAACAATTAAATTCCACTTTGATTCAGTTGTCGTTCACAATTCCCGCACCATCAAATATTCACGCTAACGACAAATCGATCAGCCCGCAATATCCACCCTCCAATTCAATACAAACCTCTATATAAAGCACACCGAGAAATCCTCCAATAAAATTCTACACAAAAAGCTGCGTTGGCGACGCTCGCGAAAAAAACTACCCCTGTATATTTAGCATCCATCTCCTTTCCTCCATAAGATTTCAAAAATTTTAACTATTATTATTGATTCTTTCACTAAATTTTGGTCATGCTAGGAAATAAAAATAGCGGTACTACTAAAAATTGTATCTAATTTACTGTAACACGTTCTGCAAAGCTAAAAATGCTTTAGAAACATTTCAGCACGAGCTTTTTGAAACCAAGTAACGTTAAAAATTAGTTGTCGAACGTTTCAGAAACATTTCTCATCGTTAAAATGTCCGCATTTATTGCCTACAAAATAAATTAAGTTAATATGGAAGAAAAAAGTTGGAAAGGTGAATACAACACTTCTGACCTCCAACTTTATCACAAAAACGTTAATTGCAATAATAAAATTAATAAAAATACAATGGATGTAATATTTTGGTAGGAGAGACAACTTCTAGGTTGTAAATTAATGTGTCGAATATGAGTCTTAATATTTCCTTATTATAATAAGCAATTTTTAAATAAAGTTGCAGAATCACGTGATCAAGTTTCTAACTCATTTCGTCCATGTTTACTTATAACATGTGCTAGGCAATAAATGCGGACATTTCAGTATTTGAGAAACGTTCTGAAATGTTCGGCAACTTATTTTTCATCGTTGCTTAGTTTAACAAAATTCGTGACTGGAACGATTTTAAAACGTTTGAATTATGTGGTAGGTACTCGTTCGCATTTTCTTCTTACGTCTACTATTTCCGAATGACAAGATAGAATTCTAGCTTTTATAAACTAGACTGAGAGCGTACTTACAAAGTGATCCACTTTCAATCTAATTTGAAAGTTCGACAGATGACATCAAATAAATACACTTGAACTTGTGACTATTCATAATGCTAAATTAAATATCTATCTAGTATGTACATACGACAAAGATAGATAAGTGATTGGACTCTAGAGTTAATTGCATGTGTAATAAATGGTACTAAATTATTAGTTTTACCTCTTACTGAATGCAATAGTTGCTCTAACAAAAAATGTAGTCGTATCAAATGTTTATTATATATTTAGCTAACAAAGGGGCACCACAGAGTTTGGGTCACAGATTTTGATGAAGCTTGAGGGAACGTTTTCTGATATCTACAAATAAATCCCAATACTCGTGGTTTTATCCAATCGGCCTTCGTACGGTAGATGCGGCGTATTTCATTAATGTTGATAGAATATCTATATATCATATTGATAGAATTTAAATTATCGTAGTTTATAAATTATCATCTGATTCTTAGCATTGAGCATACGAGCAATGCTAATGTTTTTTGGCACTATCTTAGATTTAAAGACCCACTGGATAAAACTACGAGTACTGTGCTTTATTTTTAAGTTCCAAGAGTCGATCCCCAAAGTTTCCATGGCCTGCTCTTATAAGAGTTGTTTGTAGAAATACTTCTGAATATTGTTAATGATGTCCTATTTTCAAAATTCTACCTCTGAGGCACCAAACTTATAACGTAATTACTAACAAATGAAATTCTAATGCAATTTATAAATTCTTCAACTTGTGTACTATTAATATACTTTAATTTTGTGAATATTGGTAATACTAAATTGAGTATCTGTCTAGCATAACACGTTTAACAAAGCTGGACAATTTAACGAGGTCAACTGCAAGTTTAGTCAATGTTCCGATCACAATAAAAACATTACATATTTATTTTAAATTCAGTTCATTTTACTAACTACTTTTGTGTCGGGAGACTTTCGAAAAACTAGCGGTCAAGAGGCACTTTACATATCTAGACTAAATTTTTGTTACATTCTCAATTATTTTATAGCTAAGTTTCTCTTGCCATAGAAGAATGAATATGTTGATAATGTACACCAACCGGAAAGTGATTCTGTTCCAAACGTGACGGGTTGGAAGATAGTTAGCTATATTAACTAACCTAACTAAATTAATTCAAATTTTGTAGGGTAACTGTATCGCAAGAGCACCACAGATTAAGCTGGGAAACCTCCATCGCAACGTGAACTTCGCTTGGTGAACTGGCACTCGGTGACAATATCACTCGGTGACAAAGAGTACATATAAATACTGTTAATAATTTCCGACTCTTGACAATATGATACATTTATACTACAACTTACGTACACTTCTTAATACCCTGATTGATATTTTATTACACGTATCGAGTTATATTTAATATGAAATTCAGCATGTTTTTATAATATTTTGGATGAACAAAAAACAGTATCTATCTATTATCTATCTATCTCTCTTCATAACCCTACGAAATTAGCGACAAATAGTCCCTCTCCGAAGCCATTGCGACCTACGCTCGTAAAATTTCATACTAGCAGCATCGTCGAAATTTCTGGAGCACGGCGACCGCATCATCGTCGTCGTCATGAAGGAGAAGCAATAATGCTCCCTCAATTCTCCTTCATATCCCCCTGCTACTCCCCTTCCGATTGCTAATGATCCCTGGATCGGGTGTGCAGCTATACAGCTGAGTACGGCTTTCGTCCACTTGGGGATGTGTTGTACATGGTCATTCTAGGATGTCCACGTCTGTGTATCTTGATGAGGAAAAGATGAAAAATGAACGCCGATGTATTCGGGTGTAATACATTCTTATATGATGGTGCAACGGTGACCGGGAAATAGATTTCTTGAGATCGCAACCCTGGTAGAAAATTAATCTATGTAGATCTATCTAGTTTGCCAAGGAAATAATCGAGGGCCTCGATAAAACTAGATAATTTTGTACCAGGGAAGGGTAGGATTATTTTTAGTTTCACTTTTACTTGTCATTTACAATGTAACGAAAAAATGATTCAGTTATACAATGTCCTATTATGTTAATGAATTTTACATTAAGATATGGTACAATTTTTGCAATTCTTCGTTAAATACTCTTATAACTAAGATCTCAATAAATAATGTCACAGACACACACGTCTGCAACGCTTGCAGCGCGAGCATATGAGACGAGTCAGCGATAAGTGGAGCCGGACTACGATGTACTTGGCCTGCATCGTAGACGTTAGCTCCGTGGTGTGAGCACGAGACCCGCACACTGGGGCCCTGGGTTCGAGTCCCGTCGTCTACTTTTTTCGCTGCCTACCTCGTCTCCCATTGATACGTAATATTCTGGCATCCCTTGTGCAGGAGACGTTAATATAGAAAACTCTCCTGAGTGTTCGAATCAACGAATTCAAGATTTCCACTTTACCCTCGCATTATTCCGCCGATCTTCCCACAGACATGCACGCGCCTCTGAGTCCACAGGAGACCATGCGCACCAGACCTCTGAGCTGTGTGGTAAAGGCAGATGACTGCATAAGAAAGCAGCACTGCATCGGTAAGGAAGTTCGGAAGCCGAGGACGGATTCGCCTCAAAAGGGGGGAAGTGTCACTGACACACACGTCTGCAACGCTTGCAGCGCGAGCATATGAGACGAGTCAGCGATAAGTGGAGCCGGACTACGATGTACTTGGCCTGCATTGTAGACGTTAGCTCCGTGGTGTGAGCACGAGACCCGCACACTGGGGACCTGGGTTCGAGTCCCGTCGACTACTTTTTTCACTGCCTACCTCGTCTCCCATTCATACGTAACAATAAAAATGTAGTTTGTATCACAAATTTAATGATCTATAGGTATACAGATCGATTTAATTATCGCGTAACGTAAATGGGGCATGAATTCTAGGCTTCAGTGCAATTGTTGGCCAAAAAGCATTAATAATCTTTGAATTTACTTGATTATAGTGACATGATCGCTGAAGTAATAAGCAAGCATAATTAATAATATAATTTTATTTTATGTAATAAGTGTACAAAAAAAAATAGGTTCTACGATATGTGATTTATGATAATCATCATACAAATAAGTAAATACATTATAATGTTTTTTAAAAGTTATCGATTGTACAATGTTACATGATTCTTTGACGTTTTATACATTTTCTTATAAAAAAGAAGATATTGCACATTTTCCCAATAATTTTAATTGTCATTTCCCTATATATAAATATGATTGCATTTGAAAAGTTCTTGCATGAATGTTAACTTTTGAGCGTAATAAGGTGACGGAAGCAGCTTTCTTCAAAAATAAATTTCGCGCAAATCAAACGTAATATAACCGGTGCATATTCTTCAAAGGCTGATCGGATGTACAAACGTCCAGCGATGCAAAGCTCTATGAGTGTGCTTCAAAGGGAATCATTCTTCAGTGAACTTTTACGAATGTTACTTTCCAGCCGGCCGATTTTTTAATCTACTTTTATCGATATTTAGCAGAAATACATATAATTGTATTGTTAATTAATTAATGTTTGTTTCAATTTCATATATATATATATATATATATATATATATATATATATATATATATATATATATATATATATATATATATATATATATATATATATATATATATATATATATATATATATATATATATATATATATATATATATATATGTATGTAATTAAAACAAAGCATTAACAGGTATAATAAACATATTATTTATAAAAAGGAACATAAACTCAGGTTATACATATTATTTATAAAAAGGAACATATACTCTGGCAAATACATATATATCATTGGAAGTAAGAAGAGGATCAACTCGCTTAAAAGGAAGTTTTAAGAATCATAACAAACCTTAGATTGAAAAAAAATTATGTTCCTTTTTATAAATAACGTGTTTGTTATACGTGTTAATGTTTGTTTTAATTACATATATATATATATATATATATATATATATATATATATATATATATATATATATATATATATATATATATATATATATATATATGTAATTAAAACAAACATTAACACGTATAACAAACACGTTATTTATAAAAAGGAACATAATTTTTTTTCAATCTAAGGTTTGTTATGATTCTTAAAACTTCCTTTTAAGCGAGTTGATCCTCTTCTTACTTCCAATGATGACTTCCAGGATCCACCACCAACATCCTCTACCTTGACCCATACCAGACATCAAGTCACCGAGCAATGCTTCCAGGTGTAGACTCCAATCATCACTTTCAGCAATAAAACCCGGACCCGTCTCTTATAAAGTAATTTTCTTCACCAATCTTTCACGTTTTCTTCACCTTACATCATCCATGGACAAGAGCGGAGAGTTGACATGCAATGGAATCATGTCCCTGTCCTTGCTCTGATATTTGTCCATCGGCTCAAAAGAATCGTGAGCAGAGCAGTTAATTATACGATGACTCTCGTTGATTTTGCAAGTGTACAGGTTATGATAAGTTTTATGACCACGGCTAACAGATCTCTTAAGGGTGGATAAAACGATAGCATTCGGAGTCGAATGGTGTCATCTATCGGTTCAGCTAGGTTACCTTCATGTTCACAGCGATCATTCTATAAGGCACATGTAAACAAATTCAGTAGCCTTACTGAATTTACTAGTATAAATGTTAGTGTAAATGTTTCATGTATGCGAGTATGTATGTCCATGAGTTCAACGTAAATTGAAGAAGCCGACCCCTATAAAAAAAGTCAAACGAACTACGTAACCTATCTAACCAACCATCTAAACCTTAACCAATACAAAGCAAAGTTATCCAGCAGCAGCAAAATTGGAATTGTCAAACTCGCGAACTTACTAGTGTTTGTGTTTTTGTAGGTTAGTGTTGAATAGAATATGACTTAGCTGGTTTAAGCCGCTCCTCAATAATCTATCTTATTGTTAGTAAAGTGCGCAACCAGCATTTTAATCTTTTCGGTGCAGATCTCTTCATCGTTACCCGATTAAGAACTTTCTCGGTTCGGCCATCAATTTTCCAGTTACTTTCAATTTTGGCGTAAGCTATCATTTTTCGCAATTCCGGACGAGCCCCCAAATGTTATAACCGGGTTCCAGGTTTATTAAATAACAAACGCGTTTTATATAAAAAGGAACATAAACTCATATTCTATTTATATATATATATATATATATATATATATATATATATATATATATATATATATATATATATGTATTATAACGTTTTTGTAAATTATGCGAAATTAGTTTTCTAACACAAAAAAAAGACAATGGCCAAGAAAAAAGAGGTAAGAGAAAAAGTGTAATAAAAGGTAGCACACTTCTTACTGTTTGTTCGCCTACCTATTCATTACAGCTTATAATCATGACCTCCCGGTAGTAGCCTAAGATCGAATCGAATGCAGGCTGTATGTCGCGCATGTCTAACACAATTTTATTGCGAGACCATTCACAGTCTCACTTATGGAATTCAATTTTTCAACGCCGTGTATATGCCCTCTCCTATCTTCGATCACTTATTTGCCACGAGGCATAGAATTAACATACTTTTGCCACTGAAGGCTTTATTCTGCTTACTGCAAAAATATAATGAAGCAAAATTTGTTGTAAAATTGGATTTTCATTATTATTCAGATACTTTGTTGTAGTAACACGATTAAACGCAATAGCAGGTATATTATTTTATCTGCTATAGGTATGTATATATAGCATTTGTATGAGTTTATTTATATGTTCAGTTATACTTCAGTATATACGTCCGTATTGGTGAAGTAAGTTTAGCTAACATGTAAAGCGTCGTAGTTTATAAAATATTCACTTTAAATTTTGACTAAAACTAACTTCTTTCCAATAATTTAATTCGATACTAATCTTATTTGTAATAAAAACTCTAGATTTCTTTCATCTTTTCCAATATACTTATAAGTACAGCTTTTCTTACGGTAAATTTAACAAGATTACTACAGTGAATCCAATTATGCTCAACGTGTTCTTTATATTAAGTTCTACGTATAAGAATGCACTTCCGAGCAATTTAATGTACTATACGTGATGTACAAAAGTTTAATATAATAAGAAGCAAGTTCAATGCATCGTAAATGCGTGCGCCTAGACGACAGGGTAATTATTATAATTAGTCCATTGTCTAATTAAAGAGCTGAAGTCACGCGACTTTATTGTCATTATGCACATGAAAAAATAAATTAGTTCTTATCATGCGCCACCTTGCATGAAAAATGACTAATATCTATAATGAATCTATAGCTGCCAACAATTTTTTTATGTTCAATTTTTTAATGATCAAAAGAAATTAAAAGGAACAGTAGAAAAAGAAAGAAAACAGTATATAAAATGAAGAAAATCAAGTAAATTATGTATAAATATATATCTAAATATCGTAGATACAAACAAACGCGATACACATGTACCCTGAAAGGGATCATTATTCTGGATAAAATAAAATGTCTTTAATGAGTGAAAAAATACGTTGGAGAAAGACAAGTATTCTAACAATTAATTTCGACTTGAATTAAATTAGTCAAGCTTGTGGTTTGTAACATTAAATAAATAATGTGGTTTCCCCATTTTTCATCTTGAAGTAATAATGAAATTGATTTGTCCATTATATATGAAATTCTGATAGGAGCAGGCCTAGGTTAAACTCTAAAAATATATTTTTTTATTACGTTCATAAACATTTTTTCTTTTCAAAGCAAACATTCTGAAAAGTATTTGACCATATATACTTGTTAATACCGTTGTTTTTACCGGTGTAAAACTTAAAAATCTAAAACATATCTCTTGCCAATTCAATTGTCCTTGTCAATACTTATTTATTTCTGGTGTACATAATTCTATATGACATGATAAGCGATTTTTTCCTTTTCGGTGACTTGACTCCAATTTACATCTACTAAAAATTAGATGAATTTTATTTTTTAAATTTAAGGTGTCAGTACCATTATGTAAAATACAAAAACAAAGAGTACGTAAGTTTTGAAATTTTTCCGAAAATGCCAGTAAAATGAATCTTTTTAAAAACTTCTTAAATATATTTGTTCCCATCTTGAGAATACATATTTTATCACAAAATGGCCACTGATAATCAATAAATTATTAAACTTCACTATGGCCTTAGTGCCGGAGTTACAAAATGGTTTAGGGTTTATTGTCCGTTCTGTTCAACTATAGCAACAAAAAAAGATTATTATTCTGTATACAAATACGTTATCGATAAAGCTTTACAAGAAGAATAAAGAACAGAATTTAAAAGAATGACGCATCTTTTCAGAAAATATTACGTTTTTCAAAAAACTTTTTAATTCTATTTATGCAAATAAAAGTCGTTTAAAAAATTACATTGTTTATTATTAGAGGTTCATTGGCAGCATAATCATCAAAGCGATGGCAAGGTCACGGAAGAATCTGCTAATTTCTCGATCATAAGCGGCCATTTTGTAGTACAAAAAATTAATCTTTATTTGTCTTAATTTGCAAAAATATACTTAAAAAGTTTCTGAAATATTCATTGTAATGGTTCTTCAAATAATCGAAATTACTCATTCTTCTTTTGCGTTTTACATATGATAAAATCCTCTTAAATCTTTTTACATTTAATTAATATAATATGCAATAACTATTAACATGTAACAAATTAATAAAGGACCTTGAAAAACACAATCCGAAATCTCCGAAAAATAACGTTTCAGAACACCTACGATAATTCTGCCTTGCAAATGAAGAAAGTAGGTATCAGCATTTAAAGTCAATCTCAGACACTTGTTAAAATTAATATTTATTTGGATTAATTTGCGTAAGATTTTTATTGAAAAAACATCTATCTTTTTCCTAGAAACACGAACTATATCTAGTCATATTTGTAAAAGAAAAATAATGTTTCAAATTACATTAATGCGATAATATTTATATGGTTCGATTCTTTCTGCGAAATGCAGATATCCACTTTCTTCATTTGCGAGGCAGAATTGAAGATATCGAAAATATTTGCAAGTAAAATTAATAAAACATAAACTCAAATCCAAAACAAGGAAATTTATAACAGACAAACATATTTGATGTTATTATTTATAAATTCTACGTGCAAATTTGCTAATTTTGTATAATTTTGGGATGTAAAGGTATACTTTAAGAATTTCAGTATAAATGTTATACTATATAGTAATGAATACTATCTTTTGGTGAATTCGGAACGTTTTCGCTTCAAGCTCTAAAAGGCCATACATAAATTACGTAAGGCGTTGCAGAAGGAGGGGGGTGTTTATTAACCTTGCGGTGTATACTAAATGTATAGGTGAATAAATCAGTAAAAATGTCTTACGCAAGGGAAGGGAAAAGCTCTAAAATTACAATTAATTATAAAAATAACAGTTAATACCTATTTTGCAAATAAGTGGAACTTCTAAATAAAAACGTATTTGCACCAGAAATAAGTCCCTGATCCGATGTCAGAGCACTATTCTTAGATCTTGATCAGGCCTTCATAATGCTTACCATAATACCTCGAAAAGGAACCATTAGAAACCTTTTTATATAATATTAAAAAGTTTGGTCAAGTAATAGGCAAAAATAGTGACACACACAAATTGTTCAAATCCGACACATTGTACTCAGTTTTTATTTGCATGTCACCGCGACGCGCCGTGGCTTTCTATTATTAGCAAAATAGAAATAGAATTCAATCTTTTTTAATTTATTAGCTCTTCAATTTTATAATAAATTAATTCTAAAAATATTTCATTATAATCAGACTCTTCGCAATCTAAATTTCCAATTAAAACTAACACGTTCAACACTTTCTCCCGATACAAATACCGGATTCAATGCAACATGCACACGTCCATTCCGTCGATTCCATTCACACAAATAATAACGCGCGCATCGACGCGAGCCTAAAAATACCCCTTGCACAATACAAACGACAATCCCGCGCGCATGCTCCGTCTATAGACAGCAAAAGTTGTAAAACTCTACGTCATTGAGAGCGATCGCGTCACGATCCCATCCACACGTTTTCGTATACGCTAAACGTCATGATTTTATACACGTCAGTCTCTCGTCGGTTCACGTGCGAATGGTTAATGAGACTCGGACTGGATGAGAAGTCACGTATTATTACATGCGAAAAGGGAAAATCTCGAGCGGAGTAAAAGATCATCAAGGAATATATTGCCGTCTGCAGCGAGAAAGACCGTAACTTAAGAGTAAAACGATAATGATACTTTGGGTTACATTGATTTTTTTAATAAAAAGAAGGTAAATGTGTGATGTTTATTGTAAAGATGTGATATTTCAAGTAACGGTTTTGGTTACATAAATAAAATCGCGGTAAAGATACTGTCATAATCAATAAAGTTTTGTATGATTACAGCTTTTATCAAGATTGTTCACTTTCATATATGTATTTCGGCCCACATGCTTATGGTTTTGCTCCAATGTCATATCTAAAAAGCCATAACTAAAATTTTTTATATAAAAAATTGAAAATTGATTTTATTGGTTTTATATGCTTTTCACAGAATGGTAAATACAAAATTATGAAGAAATAAACTCATTCTAATAATTCATATAAATTTATTAGAAAACGGCAAACTTTTAAATTTTCCATCAAAATTGCGCAAAAAGTATCATTTCACAGCTACCGACCTATCTACTTATATAAAAGATCCCGGCGTATACTCGTACATAGGCAGTTTCGTAATAAAGACTGCGGTCTTGGTTAGTGGTTAGTGCACACAGCAGTGGCCGCCAGATTCGATCGCTTCAATCCTATACACTGTACAAAAGGAATCCCCCGCCCCACGCGCATTAGCCTGTTTTTCCTACTCGCGCGCTTTTCGTGTCCGTCTCTTTCCATAGCTTTCCCTCGAACGCTTGTTAGCGCTCTTCAACGCGATCTGTCTTTTTCGCTCGCCCCTTTTTGTCTCGCTAATGCGCGCCGTACGAACCCTCTTTTTCACTCTGTTTCATCACGTCGAAAGTAAAACGTACATTGAGAAATTTTTTTTTGGATCTAAGTAAATATTTCTTCTTATGGTACTGACGAAAAATTTGATTGATAATAGTCAGTTCAATAAATATTTATTTAATACAAGAACAGCACTTTCAAATTGAATAAATATTTACTTTACACGACTAAATAATGTTGTTGAATCGTGATGAAACTTTTGTTCAATGTACACACACATTACACACGCGCTCGCCCACACACATATATATATATATATATATATATATATATATATACAAACGCAAATTCACACACGAATACACACATTTTAATAAAATAAATTTTTTGTCGTTAATGACTGTTTGTCTGTTTTATGGTGTCAAAAATAATAAAGTAGAAATTTGTTGAACTAAGAAATTCTAAATGACTACTTGACTCTCTGAAATGCTTTAAAATACTTTTTTTTATAACAGTGTCTACTTCTATTAATAGGTAGATATTGGTCTTATATGTTGAACTTTTAAAATTACATTAATTTGTCACTGTTTTTTACAATATTCAGCAACGTAATTTTGTATACGTCTCGTGAACCTCGTGTAATTTTACACTGCGGCGAGATGCTTTACATTGGCTTTTTATACAATGTGACGACATTGGCGTCTTTTATATTCTGTCGTCTACTGAAACCGATTTTGTAACAAGTATATCTGACTAATTCAAGAATTTTGATTCAAAAGAATTATAAAAATTAATGATAATAAAGACGTATAATTTATTACTATTATTCACATGAAATAACTGCTCTGAAATTTTAGAACACTTCTCTTACTATTTTTCTACTTCACCCGATTGCATTGAACTCAAACAGCAGGCTTGTTGTTAGTTCTGTTACATTTTTCAAATAGAATAGACCTCCTCGAAAAAGTATCAATTTTATTTGACCGTTTTTCAAAATCTATAAATAATAACCAAAATTTTGATAGTTTTGTATGAAATTATAATTGTTTTATAATTAAATATTCGTGTGTAAGATAGCTTAATTAATATATAGGCCAGCAATTATAAAATTGAAAACACGAATCAACATTTTTGTTATGCTTAAATATTAGTATTAACAAAGAAATTTTTGTTACTACTTTTTCTTATTCTTCTGGGGAATAAGGAACACCAGAGAAGTCCGTGTATTTGCCTTACTTGAAGAAACCATTGAATCTTCAAGTACTTAATCACGCATACAAACGTATTTAAAAGTACCTTCATCCGTAGTCTACATGCAAAATATACATACCTACACATACACTCATTCGCACGCACTCACACACACACACATACACATACATACAAATACACATATATAAACGTTCACATACATACATGCATGGACATACACACAAATAAACATACATATACATACCACACACATACATATATATACACATATACACACACTACACACACGTACACATATACACACACGTACACACACACACGCACACGCGCACAATGACGCACCGACGCACGAATGCGAGTGATTTTCGAGTTTCTCTGTTTCCTAGTCTCTTCGCTCATTCGCGTTAATATAGCTTCGGGATTCTTTTAATCCATCCATCCAGATCGAGAGCCGCTGCGCCACGCGCGCCAGGAATTAACGACCATAACGCCAGACTGCCTCTGCCGCGCTGCTGCCACTACTGAATCTGTCTGACCGGGCAGCAGACGCTGCGTCCAACATTTTTCTTTTATCTTTTTGTTTTTTATTCGTGGCTCGCCTTTCTTCTCTCACCTCCCACGCACTTTCATTGCGGCTCGCTCTCTTTCTTTTTTCCTCCTCACTTCGTTAAATCTATTTCCGTCCATTCGCCGCTGCTGCTGCTTCTGCTGCTGCTGGTTCCTCTTCTGCTTCGGCGATGCCTCGGTTTTGCGCGTATAGCGTGTAATAATAACGGCGCGGTGCGCCCTGGCATTACGTAAGATATATAAGACCAGCTAGTACATACACACATACATATATACACACACGTAGGTAGTTAGGAGTGCGAGATCCCTTTTCTCTCGCTCGGCCTGCGTGTAATCTACTTATTCCCTAATCGTTATTAATGTTTTGGGATTTTGCGATACTTATACGGGGCTTTGTTGGAAGGAGAAATATGAGGTTTATATTGTTGCTGTTATATTTGTCGAGATGGAGATATGTAGGAATCCGTGCAATGCATCGTACGCGCATCGTATGAACGAATGGGTTTGAGGTTAATAAATACGTGGATGCTCGCGGTGTGTTCTTGTGCATGGCCAATGGACTCTGATTTGAATATGCACCGTCTCACGCATGTAAGCTGTAAATGATGAATGGTGGAATCAAAGGGAATAATAATTCCATTTTTTCGTTTTTGATGCAAAGTTGAATGAATAATTAATATTTTTAATTTGGAGAATCATCTTATTTTATTTTAAGTATGATATGAAATTTTGTAGTAGTCTTATAAGATTGGATTATTGGTCATTTTTAGAAAAGAAATCGATTTTTATAACATTTTTCGTTTTCTGTATAATTTTGAGACACGTTATATGTAAGTAAACTTTTATGTTATGACGATGACGATGTTAGAAATTTGGATGTGTCTTGAAAACTTGTTTAAATACTTTGCACTATCCAGGACTGTTTGAAAACAAATTTTTGTTATGTATTTGCTAACAATCGGTACACTCTTCCCTTAAACCTTTCCTGCTTTATCGTTGTTTTATTATTATTTTGTAACTTTTTGATACTTTAGTTGTAGTTTAATATATTGATACTTTAGTTTCGCATCTTTAGCATCTCTTCTGCACGTATATTTTGAATCCACAGGATTTGTTTCTTTTGGCAGAAGTTTTTGGCTGTCTGTCAAACTTTGGCTCTCGTTCTTAGGCTGACGCTTTCGTTATCTATATTCTCAGTTTACTTCCATGAGAAAGTTTTCTAGTTAAAATGCTCATTTGAACTTGGTTTCAGGAAAAAAAATTTTAGTTCCCTTCACTAATGAATTTGTCTTGTGAGACCAGCCGACGATCAGCGAACTTTCAGTACTTTAGGACTGAAAACTTAACTCACCCGCATTAATTATTTTACTCCATAATTGAAACACATATAAACGTAGAGCTTTAGGGTGAGTCCATAGTTAAATTGGGTCATAAAATCATTCAAATGAATATTTTCTCTGAAACTTACAATTCATTTTTATATTTCTTTATGAAGTTTTGTGTTAAACTATGATAATAAAAGTTTATTTACTACTAAGAAAGGGATTATTAAAGTAAAAAGTTATAATTGAATAAAGAAGGAATTTTCATTTTTTAAAAGCGTTTTTTCTCAATTATAATTTTTAATGATCATAACGTTTTAAGTTCTTTTTTAAATTTTATTAAATAATTCTGAAAGTATGTTTTACAATGTTTATTTATGACGTTTAAAACATATTGTTTAAGTCACCATCTCTAAAATAATGCAAATGTTAATAATTATACCATTATTTAATTAAAAAAAGACCGTTATATTTATTATTTCTTTTAAAAATTGACTTTTTATAATATAATAAATCATTTATTAAATATTTTATAAATTACTTAGCTAAATATTGACTAAAATAAAGCTATGCTATAAAGAAAATACTATAAAGTTAAAACTGAATTTGAAATTGTCAGTACAGATTAACCTTAAACATAATTTATAACGATTATGTCATTTTTATTATTAAAATAATATTTTATGTTATAATATACAGAATAGTAAACATTTAATGTATATTTTTAAATACATTACGCGAAAAATACTTGCCACGTTAAACGGATAAAAAAGAAGGTTGAATAAAGTGTATTTCAAGATAACCGCTGTACAAGAATGCGGTCTGAAAGTTTCATTCAAATCCGTGGATATACCTGGTACATTGAATTTCCTAAATAGGATCTCATTCTTTTGAGAGGTTTCCAAGCCACGAGTACGTATACTATATGCGAGAGCGGACTCATAAAGAAAAATACCAAAGTTCGAAAAGCCGCAGACTCGTTCAATCTCGAAGTTTATGAAAGAGAGAACGCCATTGTCTTGGAGAACAATAAATCGTTTTATTTGGAATTTCGAACTAGTTAAATTTCGTTACGTTTGTGACTTTCACATTTTCTGTTTCGAACTTATGACAAACATATTTTCTATCTAAAAATATTATTTTATTTTGTAGAATACTCTTTAATTTGTTAGGGTGAAAACTTTGTTTTTAATGGTAAAGACTCATTCTAATCTTTCGTTTAAAATAAAGCTATAAAAATAAAGCTTGAGAGAAGTCCCTCTGAAAGTTGAATTTTCATGTAAGTACCATAGGGTTTCAGGAATACAAATGGCGAAGTTTAACTCTACCAGGACTAATTTTCTTTTTCTATTCGATAGTAATTTTTCTTTTGAATACTAGGATTTCCTTTAGAATCATTCGTTAAAATTTATTCAATTGAGAATTATTATGGAAAAAGAAATTGTTTATAGTTCAATTTAGCGATACTTAAATAAAACTAAAGTTAGAATTCATTGACCCATCTTGAATTGAACGACAAGAAGAATAACTAGAAGAATCGCCCACATGAAAAATAAACTCGTTCTTTTTTACTTCCATGACATGGAGAGATCACACCCTCCGGAGAACACATTTTGATGAAGCTTTAGGGATCATTTTTTGATGCGTAAAAAGAAAGCACAATAACAGTAATTTTATTTGATAGGTAACTGTATAGCAGATACAGCGTAACTCGCAACCCTTACAATACTTAATACACAATTCAAATTCACCTTACTCATTTTTCTAACTGCAAGCTTCTATAGAACCATCAATGCTTTCTCCCGAAAAATCTTCTACTATATTAATTTGCTTTTATCGATTTGTTCATTCTTTTTAACTTTTATTATATTGATTACTGTCATCGATTACTTCACATCAATTAAGCACCTTTTCCCCAATAATTTAACGTTATGTGAGTGTATGTATATATGTATGCCAGTTTGCATGTATTTGCTACGCGTGGGTCAGCGTATGTGTTTACATGTATCGTTGGTCGCGATTGGAGTTGTTTTGTGCTTTTCATTTATCATCGTCGTCATTGTCATAAGTCACATTTGTAGGTAAATGAATGTGTTGGTAGATGTTTGAGAAAGTATGGGTCTAACATATGTATAAGTGGGTTATCTGTGATATTTAAGCATGGAAGGATGTGTTGGTGAATTTGTGTATATTATACGTGGATATGTGTCTGGCGGATGGATGTATGGATGGGTGTGTGGGTGAATGGGTAAGTGGGACAATGAGTTAGAATAAGTATATATGAATCGATGTGTATGGGTGATGTATGAGTAAATAATTATATGGGGATGGAAGAGTGGGTAGGTGTCTGTATGGGAGGATATGTAAGTGGATTTGCGTATGAGTGTGTGTATATATATATATATATATATATACGTAGATGGATGTGAAGTAGATGGGAGTACAAATGATGTAAACATATAAGTTAGCTGATGGGTTGAGTGAATGCTTAAATTGATGTATGTGAGTGGATGTGTGGCTGAAAGGGTTGCGTGAATGTGTGTATGTGAATGTACAGCTGCTTGAAAGGTTGAGTAAGAGGATGTGCGTGTGCGTGTAGAGATATATGTTCATGGATAAGTGTGTGAGTGGATGGGTATGTAAATAGATCTATATGGTTGATAGGTGTGAGGGTGGATGGAATTGCTCATATATGCATGTGGATAGGTAAGGATAGGTTATGTTTATGGATTTTTACTTGTATAAGGGAGTGATGGTTGAAAGTATGGGATAGGGTATTATGGTGGATGAGTATGTATATTTGGATATGGGTTGGATGCGTGTGTAGGAGAAGTATAAGAAAAGATAAGAAAAGATAAGTGGTTGGAATGGTTGTCGGTGGTTGTGTGGATTCATGAGTTGTGTAGGTGGATATATGGATGACTATATATCGGTGACTATAAGATATACAGTCATCCATAAGAAATATAAGAAATCTAAGCTTTTTTAAATGAATGACGAACTAAAAATCGTTTATAATCAAAAGCTTAAATAAAATTAACAATATCCAATAGAACTTCACTCAAAGCATTTTTTCGAATGCAACCTTCAATACAGCATTCGATACTACTTTCTGAAAAAAATCAATATTATTTCAAAGGTTAATCCTCATCGACGAACCGCCTACGTAAATTGTATACCAATCAATCCTTCCATCGCCTCCTCCTCCTCATCATCCAACTCCTCCTCGTATACTCTGTAATGATTAAAATAACATGTTCCGGATATATAAATACAATTATATAGTTTGATTTATACATTTGAAAAATAATGAAGTAAATGGAAGTTATCAAAATACTTTATTAAATTCTAAATCAAAATCTATAAAAGCATGTTTAAATATTCTTCTAAGTTATTAGCTTTAATAGATTCCGCTGTTTTTCCTTTTTTGATAAATTATTTTTCGTTCCCTGAACGGAATTCGATTTTCTTATGAAAAGTAAAGTACAGCTTCAATATTCAATAAATGACGAACGAAAAATTTTCTAACTATAATAACATCTAATCGTATTCCACCTATTCTATTCCTCCAACCGTAAGCTTTAATCCAGTAATCGATGCCAAGCTCCCGAAAAAAATCGATATCATTTAAAATGTTTACCCCGTCGACGATTCCCGCTTACCCATAAATTTTATATCAATCAATCCTTCCGCCAGATCCAGCTCCTCGTCCGACTCCTCCTCGCACTCTTTCGTAATGATTAAATAAAATACTTATATAATTTAGCCAACATACCACTAAATTGGTTGCATCAGAATATATATGTTATATACTGAAATCAATAAAAATAATTTTAAGTATGTTTATTTCTCCGGGCTATCAGATTCGATATAAAGTATTCTGCACATATATCCAGATTTCCGGTCCCTTTCTTTATAAAAATATACTTGCTCAAACAAAAGAAATATAAATAAATAAATGAATAATAGCAATCTTGAGTCTTTTTCTAATAATAACGAACTAATAAGGAGAGAGTGCGAGATGTGGGCTCAATCTTTTATGAAACATTTAAGAATCATTTACTAGTATCTAAAAATGATTCCTAGTGCCCATCTATTCATTGAGTAAGTCTTACGAGCTATAGCTAAAAACATTAACATTATCAGTATATCTATATATACAAGTTTTAGCATTAAGCATATGGACAATGTTAATATTTTCAGCTACATCGTGTCATATAAGGCCAATTCAGTGAAACAACGTACTACTGATTCTTTAATGTTTCGCCAAAAATCGCGACCCGCATGTAGTACTCATCTCTCCTTGTAAGAAAAACGACTATTCAAACAGATTATTTAATAGAAAATTGTATTACTCAACCGGCTTTAATCACGCATTTTTAGCAGGGTAACTAATAACACCCAGCGAACTCCACCTGACCCATTACCTTCAACCGCAAGCGTCAACGGCACCAATCGATGACCACCCTCTCGCGAAAAGTCGATGTTATTTCAAATGTTTAACCTGCCGACGACGACTCGCCTACCTACACATTTTACATCAATCAATCCTATATTCGCCTCCACCTTCTCATCCAATTCCTACCCGTATATTAAAATAAAATACTTATCCAATTAACCTAATATATCACTAAATTGCTGTCATCAGAATACATTTCATATTCTGGAACTAAAATCCATATAAGTATTTTTAACACTTTCGCGCCGGCATGACCCATATATGGGTCATAAATTTATGAAAATTTTGTAACGTTCTATATCATTACATAAATAAAACGTGTCTAAATAATTTTCTCAGACATTTTTCATATTATTTACTGCGTTATACATTAGCCGGCGTGAAAATGTTATTCAGATTCAATATAAAGGGTTACTGTCTCTTTTATAATCCTATTCTATTCGATTCAACAAATTTAATTATTTCAAACAAATCAAAAGACAAACAAATAGCATTAAACTAGAGCTTTAAAAAAAACACACAATCGCATTCAATCGTGCATTTTTATCATTCAACTCCCCAATAACCCCCAAACCTACTCCTCTGCCTATGAGCAATTCTCCAATCGATGACCACCCTCCCGCAAAGAGAAAAAAAAATCGATATCATTTCAAATGTTCACCCCGTCGACTGCGACTCGCTCACCCGTACCCATAAATTTTACATCAATCAATCCTTCCCTCACCGGCGCCGTTGCCACTGCCGACTCGCGCGTCTCGGTCGTCGAACGCGCGGCTCGCGCAAGCTCGCGTCTACACCAGCGGCGGTATATTTTTGAGTTTACGTCGCCATGGCGACGTCGGCGCTGCGAGCACTGGCGGCGTGGCTGCCTCTGAACTCCCAGAGTAGGGATACCTTGCCCGCACACATACACAGCTACCTATACGGAATACATAGTAAAAGGCGTAGGGTCGACGTCGCCGTCAGAGGAGGAGGGGGGGGGGGAGTAGTAGCGGCGGTGACGACACGAGCGCCGGCGAATCGAGCCGAGACGGGCCGAGCTCTCGCTACGGCCGTAGCCGACGATAAGCACGTTTTCTACCCTCGGTGTTAGTGTGTCGTGTGCGGGTGGCTTGATTTGCGAGCAGCAGCAGCAGCGGCGGCAGCGCGGCCGTAGGTGGAAGACTGTGTAGGATACCGTGTGATAGCCAGCCGCGTGTGTGTCTTCTGCTGCGGAACACGTAGTACGCGTTGTTGTTGTTGTTGTTCGGTTTGTTTTTTTTTTATTGTATCGCGCATCGCTGACTCTGTGGACGGCTGATTAAAGGTACAACGGACGACGCTGTTGCTGACGATGACGATCGGTTACTGTTGTTGTTGTTGTCACCACTGGCCTGCATTGTATGATGCTACGCCTGATAGTGAAGAGCCTCCTCGTGGATAACGTCGGCTTCTGCTTCGTTGTTTCGGTTGCTGTTGTGAATTGTTTGTTTGGTTGTATGTATATCAGTGATTGGTGGTGATCGAGAAGGTGGTGATTTATAAGAAAATAGTGGTGGTCTGGTGTTACATGTATTGTGTTGTTGGTGGTGCTGCTGTTGCTGCCGATGCTATTTTACGCTGTGCACGGCAAAAGGTGAAAAGGCCACGAGAGCTATATACTCTACCTGTCTGTCGGTGTGGCTGAGTGCAGCGGCGAACAACGACGTGCAAGAGGTGAGTTCTCTTAGTGAAGATGACACTTTTTTACTTTTTGTTAGTGTTTTTATGCGTTTGTTAAATGTTTTTGTTGTTGTCGGACGGCAGAGGTGTGGACTTGTGGGTAGAAACCGGCCGCTGCCGCGCACACCACGAGTCTCTATCTCTCTCGCTCTCTCGTATATTTTGCAGCGTTGCCATGTAGTAGCTCGAGTGCATGAGCGAGTGAGTTGCGGGTTATATTATTGACGCTTGGATGCGCGGTTTATTTTTGGAAGAAGGCATTCTTCTCTTTGTTTCCGGTAGGTACCCAGGATTGCGAAATGATACGATTGCAAAAATGTAGGGTTTGAACTGGAGCGAAGTGGTGTCAGAATTCTGCAGGATTTTTTGACTTATATTTTGATTTTCAAATACTGGCAAAATCTGCAAATTCTGTCTATGAACATTTTATCCGAATTAAACGTTAAAATGAAAAAAAGTCAGAATTCATAATTCTGATAAACTATGCAGAATTCCGATAAACTGTATTCAACATGGATAACGAAGAATTGTAGTTAGAATAATAAAGAATGTTTAGTTCCACCTTCTGCTGCATTTTTTGTTTGTTTTGTTTGTACTCTACCGGCGGCTTATTTGATTCTGGAGAATTGAATCTCTCGCGTACACAGAAGTTCAAAAGTTAACTTTGCACCGAGCTAACCGGTAGCACTGCTTCATTCCGCGAAAGTGTGTTGCTGCTGCTGCAGAGTGCATTAGAACAATCGTACGTACTGCGAGAAGTCAGCATCGTGCTTGAATAGCACAAGGCTTGTGAAGGCGAACAAAAAATAGCTGAAGAACGGCCGTATCACGTTTTGTTTCGTACCGACTTCCTCTGCTTTTTCGTGTTGCTTGTTTCTTGCTTGTTGCACACTTGTTACATTGTTGGCAATAGAACTGCTCGTGTGCATGAAAGCTCAACGGCCGCACTGGCAAAAGTTTGACAAATACTGCAATTGCTGCATTGTTATCTGGAAGTAGTAAGAATTGCTTTACGTTGAAACAATTACAGTTGAGTTGTACGTTACGGAGTGATAGACAACCGAGAACTGACTGCTTTACCTTTGGTTTTACAATGTCGACTGGCTGTTTTATTTTCTTGTATTGTGTTACATCATTGACCTGTTAAGTTATTGACACTTATAATGAGAAATAATTATTTCTGCGCAAGGAACATTTTGATTAGCCTTTAATTAATACAATTACAAGTGAAATAATGACAGAATTAAATTGTCGAAACGTCTTGTTAGCTTATACTATTTGCACATGTAGTCATTAGAAAAACCCCAGAAACAAAATAACGTTACTGCAATAAATGTGCGTACTAATAAAGTAATGACAGAAATACATATGGTCGAAATGTCTCGTCAGGTTATGCTGACACATTTTGCACGTGTAACAGTCGGCCCCCGAAACTAGAACAATCACAAAAACACGAAGCATCGCCGCATCGATAGCGCGAAACAATCTATTTTTAGTTGCATTTAGTCCAGCGAGGAAAAAAAGCATCGATCGCCAACAATTCTTTTTTCCCGTTGAATTCCGCGCGAGCGCCGAAGCAGCCGCGGACTTCGTTACACCAAGAGACACATTGCATTAACCATTACCGGCGTGTAGAGCCTTCTATTAGCTCGCAAATCAATCGTAACAACTGTTTTTCCGTAAAACAATTATAAAAACGTGCAGCGCGGCGTGGCACGCTGACCTATCGAACTATTGACAGACGTCGTGCATCGCTCTGTATGCAGCGAGCTTGCAGCAATGGCAGCGAACGTAAACAGCTGTGCGATCGCTTCGAATATTCTGCAACAATGGCAAAATAAAAACGCTGCCGATTTAAATATGAAATGCTTTATTCTTTGGCATTAATTTAAACTGTTATAGCTCTTCCTATTTACCAAATGAATGTCTTATAATCAATGATTTATAGTAAAAAACCTGAACTTTCTTATAAAATATGTTTTAAAAAATTACATTTTCGAAAAATAGTGCGCAATCATTCCCGAAATCTCAAAGCATGATTCTATAATGTTCTTAACAAATATTTTCTTGCCAATACAAAAATAGTATAACCGTTGGAAATGAAAATTAAAACTATATTATTGTTTGATTTGGTAGGTTAATATTCGGTTTCTTTTATTTCGGGCTTTAGATTGAAACTTATTGGCTCGGTATTGAGTGACATTCCAATGTACGATAATCGGATTCATATTTTATATAGAATCGACAATTTTAAGCCGACAATCCGTGAACTGCAATATCGTTTTCGCAGCACACAAAGAGAATGAAAAAGACCTTAAAAACAATATAAATTATTTAAAACATTAAGCACCATCGATCGACTTGATAACTGTCATCTCATGCATTATTCAAATTAAGTGGATGCTGATAAAATCAGCAATTATCGATCAGTCCATGACAATTACTGTACATTCAACCGCTCAGAAGGAATTTAATTACTCGGCAGTAGTAATTTGAAATTATGGTTTACTCGAATGCTCTCCGTTCGTTTTAAAGACGTTAGGCAGCCAGTTAGTGCTGCTAAAAGCTGCTGCGCCGCCGCGGCCGTTACTTTGCGTCTAATTGACGAAGAACTCGAACTGTAATAATAGTTTCCTGTTTCCCAAACAATGACACGAACTCTGCAACTCCTGATTTCCACGGTAATTATTAGAAGCTTCTGAATGCGCTGGAAGACTATTTTGCTGATTAGTTCGTGATGCAATAAAGCTTCTGCTATTAATAATACTATTTTAATCTAGTTTTAGTATCAAACTCATGTTATGATTCACTCTAAAATATCTCCCTAACAATACATTTAGTCTACTATTTTAGCTCATTCTGAGTCCATGTAACATAAAGGTCACACGTTATGGAATATACAAATATAATAAAATTTGGATAAACATTAAAGTACAAATTGTAGAATTACAAATAAACTGTAGTAGAGGTGAAAATGACCAAGATAATTTTTCTAGAATTTTTCAAGTATATTTTATTTACTTATTTATTATATATACATAGTATATATACAGTACAAATTGTAGAATTACAAATAAAATGTAGTATACATATATTTTAGTATACATATATTTTAGTATACAAATTTTATTATACTTGTATATATATATATATATATATATATATATATTTGTATATTTCAACGTCATAGTATAATTAACAAATATGGGCGAATTTAAAAAATCATCAAGATTATAATTCACCAATCAAAATAATAACAATCCAAAGCTACTGTCTCTATAAATTACAAAGTGCACCATCATCTTCTACATCCCGCTACCAAATTTCTTCTGACTGGCTCATAAAGCAAGCCACTCTTCATCCTTCACTTCGCATCAGAGTTTTTAAAACACACCGCAAAAAGATTAATTGAGTCGTCGTCGTCGTCGTCGCCGAGGAAATAAAGCGAGAACGAAATTCCGAATGACATTCCATTGTAATTCACTCCGAGAGATTTCCGACGCTGCCGCTGTTCATCGTCTGAATTTTTCATCTCGCGCTGGCTGCGCGAAGTTGATCGATCGAGAGAGAAGCAAGATTTTGCGCGCCAGCTGCAGGCTGTCTGTATCCTTTGTTTATTTATTTACTCACGAGAGCGTTGGGTATATTGCGTACGTGAGTCGACCTAGTATTTCTTCCTAGCATATCGAAAAATGTATATATTATAATGAAAAGGATTACACTGTAATTCATTTATTGCAAAATATAGAAATTGCAAGATGCAGAAATTTCGTGAATGCAGTAATAGCTGGCGTATTAATCGCAAGACGCGGAAAAGATGCAGAAATATCGGGATGCAGAAGGAGTGACGATTTAATTAGGAGATGCAAAAAATACCTGACGTATTAGTTACAAAACATAGAAATGATACAACACATGAATTGCTTGATGCATTAAATATGTGACGCAGAAATCGTGTAACACATAAACAGCGTGACACATCAATTGCGTGACACATAATTGTGTGACACAGTTGTTATTATAAGCGAAAGATGTAGTTTATACATCGATGGAAGCAGACATATGCGATGCATTTATTGCTAGATGCGAAAGAGATGTAGAAATTGCGTGATCCAGAAATAATTACATATCACAGCAATTGCTACATGTATAGAATCACATGACACATTTATTGATAGATGTAGAAATGAATTACGCATTAATTATAAGACGCAACAAATAATATGATGCATAGCTATGTAACGTAGACATTGTAAAATTGTTAAATTCAGAAATGGCGGCATGCAAAAATTTTGTGGCGCAAAAAATATGTAACGCAAACATTCTGCGAAGCTAAGACTACATGTTGCAGATGATATTCTGTGACTCTAATATTGCGTGACGAAGTAATCCCGAGATTTCTCTTCGTCATTATGTAACCTTAACGCCAAAATAATTTATAACTTGTGATAATATAATATAATTGTTAACTTTAAGTACTGATGTGGAAAAACACTGAAAAAAAAGAACAATATAGGCGCGTGACGCGCGTTTGTTTCAGTACTTCCCTAAAATTAGCCTATAATTTTATTTACGACCAAAAATTAGCGTTTCTACGAGTAGAATGTAACATAAACTTGAACATTGTACAGCACGTCTCATTTAAATCATCATAGGTGGTTAGCTAAATACCAAGCCGAACCGAACAATTCCACGTAACCGGCTCGTAAAACTTCCTAAAATAAGCGTAGCAAGCAGACGCAAAAGAAAAGAAGTTTATTCGCACACGAGCCAACTAGTAAATCTCGCTTGCCAGCGCGTAACTTTTATCGAAATTTAACTTTACGTTCCCCGACCTACTTATCAAAGAGATGTATATTATTACACCGCCAGCAGTGGTTAATTACGATAATTTCGGGAATTTTGACCGGCCACTTAAAAGCTGGAGATCGATCCACCGTCGGCCCCTCCGCTCAAGTCGGTCATTCTCTTGGGACGTAATACAACGCATTGTGTTCTCTCTCACTCTCTCACTCTCTCTCTCTCTCTCTCTCTCTCTCGTTCTCACTCTCTCTCTCTCACTTGATCTCCGTATATATCTCGAGGGCGATTTTCCCTAATGTGCCATTCACCCGGCTCTGTAAATTACTGCATTGTATTGTTGCCCCGGGGGCCACAACGGAACGCAACGTGTCTCTCTCTCTATCTCTCTCTCTAGCTTGTTCAAGTCCTTTCTCTACACTTTTATAACTTCTTTCTACTTTCCTCGCTCCTGGGTCTTTCCTTTCTTTTTGGTAGCAGCGTAGGTCACGTGTTGTAGAGGTAAGCACGGCTGCCTAGGCGAATGCGGCTGGCGGCTCGTCGACAAATTTCATTTCTCTTTGCCAGCGTGGCGTCGCGTCGCTGCTGCTGCAAGTCTCCGCGGCGCCTCTCGTAGTCTGAGAGAGCGCGACTTTTTCTACTTGCTTGTTGTTGGGAGAGAAAGGAAAATTTTCAGAGTTGGTCTACACTTACAGGTTAAAATGTTAAACCATGTAACTTTTTCAACCTGTATAGTAGTTTGCATCAGAAAATAAAAATGGAATTTTAGAAGAAAATTGCAGCCTCTGAACCGGAGGAATACTGGTGAAGAGTGCCCGCCGATATGGAAATACTGTACTTAATCGTAGAGATTGCAGAAGAAAATATACTAGTATTCACTAGTGTTCACTAGTAACACATTCTAACTCTTGGGTTGAATGGGTACACATTATGTTTCAAATTTTTTGTTCACGTTGGTGATTTAAATAACTTTATAGGTTAGATATGTTAGGTTACATTATTATGGATTCTAACCTACAAATCCATGAGAATTGTTCTATACCCAAATAAAAATTACATCGTTGTTTTTACTCGAATAATAAATGAATGCAAAATTAACATAATAAATAATTGTTTTTTTTTCTAAATTATTGATGTACTATACATCGCAATACAATAAATTATTCAAAAACAAAATTTGCTCCAAAGTGGATTTAAACATAAAACCTCTAGGTGGTAAGCCATTACGTTAACCACAAACCCAACAGTCTTGTTCTAAGAATAGTATCTAAAATACATCATAAGGTGTACCGGTAGTTATCTTATAATTATATATAGCTACATATAGTTCTATATAGTTATATATAATTATATATAAATGGACTTAGAAATTTTTTCAAAAGAAAGTAAAATATATATAGTCAGTAAAAAAATGAAAGGCTAGATATAGTTATAAGTATTTGGCTATATTTACTCGTATATAAAATGTTATATATAACATGTATATCTGTGGGTTCCTGGAAAAACGACTTAAGTCTATTTTTTGAAAATTATTAAGAGTTTCGAGCGAATTTGCTATCCATACGTAGTATATTTTCTGATAATAATGCAAATAATCGGAAAAGTATCTAAACAAATGACCATATCTACTACTTATGATTTCTCTAACATTAGATTAAATGGAAAATAAAAACTTTAAACCTTAATTTCCCAATAACATAAAAAGTGAACTTAAGTCGTTTTTCCGGGACTTCACAGATATATGCTTATAAAAAGTTATATATACTCATATATAGTTGTATATAGTTACGTTACAATTCTGTTTTTGAGAAAAACTATAACTTTATTTTGACAGGGGCACAAATCAAGTTAAATAAGTTACACGATTTAAATAAACAAAAGCTAGAAGAATTAGCATTCAATCTCAATGTTATAAATGTCTATGCGACGGCTATAGTAAGAGGTATAACATATCTGAATTATATAAACAAACGAAAAATAATTCGTACATTGTACATGTAGTACTAAAAGACCATAATACTCTGTATGGCGAAATCAAATTTTATTTTATAGAAAATCAAAGTACATACATGTACCTTCAGTAGGTTGGGATTGAACAAACCCGGATTATTATTCATCGCGAAGCCATGGCAAGACTTTCGAATATTCTACCAATCAATGATAAACGTATACCAATTATTATTAATTTTCAGAACATAGAATATATGCACTTATTAGTTCAGGTTGGTAATTACATTTGTAATTTCCAAATTATCCGAATAAAATTATGTGACTTATTCTCATGAAACATCTCACAATGAACATAAAAGTAAAATTTTAAGTATCTAAAATTATATATAATTATATATAGGGATATATAATCTGATCAAACTTTCGAAAAATAACTATTATATATATATATATATATATATATTATTATATATATTATATATATTTTTTCACACTATCTCACATATTTTTCATAGTTTTTCACAGTTTCTCCTAGTAATATAAATCCTAGATACATTCAGGGGGAAGAGTTGCCCACTCTTGTGTACAAAATTTTCGTTGATTGATACAATTTAACTTAAAAATTCTCTTTCAATAGGTTTTGAAAGTAGTAAATATTAGACATAATCTGATTAGGATTAGTCAATTACAACAACTCCAATTTACCATAAAATATTGAGACAAAGTCGCACACTTTGTAACAATTTTATTTAATAGACTCTTTATCAGCATATGCATATTTTATACTTAATTATTAAAGTTTTTAAAGTAAATGATATATTCTTATATCGATTATAATAACATTTTACGGATATGTATGCACGGGTAGAAGTGTATTTATTGCTTACCTTCTTGTTGCCCGGGTATCCAGAATAATTCCCAAGGAATATACATTACGACAATCTAATTACATGACGTTTAAACGAAACTGAAACAAAAAATACTTTTAATCAATCAATTATTATAAATAATAAAATTAAGTAACCTACGTTTAAAATATTTATTAAACATATATACTGAGATAGAATACAAACTTTTTTGTAGTTAAATATTTAGACCTACCTAGATGTCGATTTTTAGACCAATAACTAGGTATTTCTGTTGGTCAGGGTGGCTGTCTTTCCAATCTAAAAAGCATTTTACAATGGTTTGATTTCTTCTAGAGTACACGTTGGCCATATCTGTTAATTCACGCACTAGCTGCTAGGATAACACTGCAAACACCAACTCCCCATAATACGATATCTTCATCTTTTCGTTCTCATCCTCTTCTTTCACGGTGCTTCCTATCGCGTCGGGAAGAAATAGCGCCAGTGATCCCAAAAGTCGTAGTCACAACGATGCTGCCGCCAACAACAGAACCCGATAAAAAGAAAGACAACGGGGTCGGTTCAATTCAAGGGACAAAGAAAAACTGGATAGATACTTTGCGGGGCGCTTCTTGTATATAAGCTTATCTCACTTCCTCTGGAGTGTGTACGATGCACACAAATACACACACACACACAATATATATATATATATATATATATATATATATATATATATATATATATATATATGTGTATATATATATTTATATTTGTGCAAAATTAACATCTTATCTATCTATATATGTATGTATGTATGCATGCGTGTATATGCCTGTATATATGTGTGTGAGCGTGTGTATATGCGTGTGAGTGTATGTGTGTGTCTGTAGGTGTATGTGTGTGTATGTGTGTGTGTGTATGTGTGTGTGTTTGTGTGCTTGTGTTTAAGTATGTGTATGTGCGTGTGGTTGTGTGCGTGTGTACATATGTGTATGTGTGTATGTGTATGGGAGTGTATATGTGTATGTGTAGGTGTGTGTGTATGTCTGTGCGTGTGTGTGAGTGGAGAGGTAAATAAAAACTGCCTGGAACTGTTAATCTGTATGTTAAGAATGTTTACTTGGATTTTTAAGGAAATAAGCAATTAATATCTGTTTTGCATAGGTTTATATTATTTATTAATGTTCAAATTTATTGCCACATGAATTTTTTTACATACTTTCTGTCATAAATCAAAACAATTTATTAATTGAATACGTAATACGTCACAATTTTCAGATATTATAATCCTGTTTTTCAACATTGCAGGAACTATAACTTTTGCTAATAAATGTATTAAAATCTGAAACAATTCTCACTGTCTAAGGAAATTTGCTTGTATCAAATAATCTAAGAAATATTGATGTACTTCTAAAGGAAGGAACGTTACAAGCATCGGAAAATTGTTATAGATTTTTCATGCCGCGACCACAACGCACCTACTAGTTCAATACATAGTATCTAAAATAATTTAATAAACACGTTAAAGGTGTGGATTATGTACTTTATACTTTCTTCTACAATTTTAGCCTTTATAAAGATGCAAAATATCACATTTCAACATTTTAAAAGTATATGTAAAAATATATTTTAAAACGAACAAAAGAAAATGTTGCGACCTCAATGAGAATATTTAATAAAATAAGTCTTGCAAGCCTTTTACGTACAATATTTCATGTAGATTCGTAGAATAATGCGGTATTAGAGTCTTACTATAAATGCATACAAGGAAATTTACAATACTCTGTCGATTTGTCGCGACCGCAACGCGCGTCTGCAACGTCCGTCCGCAACATCAAATTGTTTAGACAGCGCATATTATGGTTATAACCTTAAATTCGATGAAAAAAGTATTATTATGTATACATTTTTGAGTACCGAGAGTGTATTATTTTGATTTAATTACGTTAAATTATAATCAAAGAAAGTAATGTGACAATTTTTTTATATTATACTTCTTATTCTTTGATATTATATTGCACCCCCAGAACAAGACTATGTGAACTCAAAATTCTTTTAGTTCAATTTTCGTTCATAAAGTAGCTCATACAAAAATACAAACCCATAATACACTACAACAATTAATTGAAAAAGGTTAAGACTATAACAGAATAATAAAATTCATGTACAAATGTTTTATCTCATGAAAAACTGATTCTACTGGCTTGGTTTTACAAAAGCATCAAATTTTTAATTGGCATAGTCTTGTTCTGGGGGTGCGATATGCAATGCAAGCAATCATTTGGACTGCTTTTGATTGCTCTTGTGTTCTCATATTTCATAGATATATCTTAAAACTTTATCGTTTACAGAATTCGCATACAAATTTTCAGATACGTAGTGCTGTATTTACTTTTCATCATTTTCGAAAGCTAGAAGTTAAAGGTTGAATATATTTACCCAGGTGTGTGTGCGCGCGCATGCATGTGTGAGTCTGTGCACTGTAAAAAAGCAAATGTAAAATTCAACTGCTGAGTTCTGGAAATAAAGCGACCCTGTTGGGAAGATGATTTTTACACCACTAAGTAATGTAATTTTCAATGCTCATGTGTAACTTCACATTCCAGATTTCCAATTCCAGATTTTGAGGTTAGGTTGAAAATACGCAAGCTAAAATAATTGATTTAGAGCTTGTAAGCACTTGCTTTCATTTCTATTATACTTTAAACTTAATTTATTAGTAAACCCCTAATTAATTAGGTGCAAAAATGCCCAAATAATCGATTTTTGCACGAGTTTCAGAAATTTTCCAGGTCTTCCAATTTCTAGTATAATTCATGTCGAAGCTGTAACTTTACATAAAAAAAGTTAAATTCTACTACACTGAAAGCTGTACTTTTACACAATCTGGGAATGTAAAAATCACTATCTCAGCAAAGGTCGCTTTATTTCCAACACTCAACTATTGCAATTTACATTTTTCTGTTGAATTATCAATTGAGTGCCCTTTCTTAAAAAATATACAGTTATGGGTTGTGTACAATTGCATTATTCATTAAAAATAACATTACTGAATTAATAACTTTTCATACATCCAGTAATGTATACTTTTTACACGATTTGTATCATTTTACATTTTCACGTGCATTCTTACATTTTCTTTGTTACTATGTGGGTGTGTACGTGTGTGTAAATATGTGAGTATGTGTATGCATGTGTGTGTATGTATCAACCTGCATTTCTCGTCGCTGCGCCCGAGATGAGAAGAATAAAGGAAGCAAAGTAAAGTGACTCCGTGTATCATACGTATACATACACACATATACACTGCCAATCGCTCTGGCTTTTGGCTCATGACCCAGCCGAGCTGCCGTTGAGAGTTCAGCGACATTTTGCGAACTCGCCGAATATCTTTCCCCGAGAGAAGCCGAAAGACGAGCAGCAGCAGCAGCAGCAGCGGTAGCGCGAAAATAGCGTATTTCCGAATGGAGAGGCGCTTCGGCGAGAGAGTGCAGAGCGAGAGCGAGAGGTATAGCAATTCCGGGGGCTGCACGCGAATTGTTGCACGCGCGCATATACACGTCGCTTTACTGCAACATCGCTGCTGCTGCTGTTGCTGCTGCCCTTACCTTTGCGCTCGTGCTCGTCTCTTCGCGCTCGTCGCTTTCGCTTTCGTTGCTTCTTTTTTTGTCGCCCGGCCATATAGACATTCTCCGGTCCTGGATATAGCCCAGGCGCGCGGAGGGAGCTGTTACGCGGAGAAGAATTTTACGGGCTGACTTTACGATTTTTAGTTGGTGTATGATTCTGCCGGGTTATACGGCACGGTGAAATAAAATTAAATCGGCGGGAGTTGCGAAACGCGGAACGGCGAGAGGTGTGCTCCGTGTCGCATATATTTGGTATTTTGTTTAGTTGAGACAGTTGGGAGAAATACTCGATACAGCCGAGTATACTTGATCGTTACGAGCAAGAGTTAAATCTGGTGGTGTAACCTGATAGAAAATGCTTCTGGATAATACAGACGAATTCTTGATTATTAAAAGATAGAACTCTGAATACGGTGAAAAACGCAGAAAAACGGTGATTATTCGTAATGTGGTGACTTAACATATAAGAATTCGTGCTTTATAGTTTGGTTTTTGTTAAATTTAAATACTTAGAGTAGACAAAATTATAAATGTACGAATTCTTAACTATATGTAACCCTGTTTCTCGGTTTGTTGTTTTACGTTTTTATGTATTTGTGAACCATTAAAAAATAAGAATTTTAAGACTTTATTTGATAATACAATTATTAGCAAAATAATCTCTTACAGAAATTGCAATTGCTTAAATAAAAAAAAAATTAAAAAAAATAATACAATTATTAATTTTACTGTCGAGCTAAAAGTAAAGCCTGCGTGCCAAGAATGATTTTAAATTTTGAAAAGTATTTAGTCTGCCTTATTGGATCAACAATAATGAATTTTCAAACTCTGACTTGAAAATGGTATTTAGTAACCCCAAAAACGTAAGTATCCAAAGACAATTTAATAGCTGCACCAGAAGAGTGTTTTATTGGCGTTAATGCATTTTGGGGAGTATAAATTTGTAATGCGACACTAGCAAATTCCAGATGAAGTAATAAACGTGACTGGCGTGGGGAATGCTTCTCTATAAGATTTCCACGGAAAATATAAATAGAAATTTAAATACAAGTTTAATTTCTGACAGAAAAACTTATTTCTATCATCCCACATAGTATGATACGTTCATATAGTATATATAAAAGTAACAGGGTTTTCTTATCATAGATATACATCTATTTATAATTGTGCTGCCCCTATTTATCTTATAGAAAATATTCCTAGCCGCGGTCGTGTTTCTCGCTGTTTTCGTGCTACATTTTGTAATTACAGTATTTGTTTTACACATTCGAAATAGAACTTCTTCGATATTCATACAAATGTCATAAAAATATTATTTTTACATATCCTATCTATAACGTTAATAAAAATAGAAGAATAATAAATATCGAGCTGTATTGCATCGTAGATATTTATAAAAGTGTCTATAATTAAAAATCTGAATATTCAAGATAAGAAGATTCCTTTTAATTTAAAATCTCAATAATCAAGTTAACCGGATATTCGGAATTGGACAAAAGTATATTCATAGATATTGATAACAAGTGCAGTCGAATCCATCGTTACGAGCCAAGATGAACTTACTTGAATATGCATAAAATACAAAGAACACATTCAGTATTTCAATTTTTAATCTAGATTAAGAATATATATCCATGACTGCAGTTGAAAAAAATTAATATCATTATATTGAAGAGTATTAATATCGTGTTAATTGAATGGTGTTTTAAATTTTTTACTCTCGTACAAGGTGAAATTATTTGGAAAAGTAGATACTTTTGCTGTTCATACGTGATGTACAAATACGTACCGAACTGTTGGTGTAAAACTGCAATAACTCAAAGTTCTACTCTGAGAAAATTGAGTTTCACGAGAAAATTCTCGAGAAACTTTTACGTCTTATATTTATCATAACATGCCTTTCTAACGCTTCTCGGATAACTTTTAAAGTTCGTCGCAAAATCTTACGAACTCTTTTATATTTAATATTTAAAGCTTTAATGCTTCATTTCTGAGGTTTTAGTCAGTTTAAATGAACATCTTGCAAGCGTGGACATTTACAATAAAAATGATAATTTATAAGATATAATGCAAATTATTCGTAAAGCTTTATATGTGATAATAAGAACCGTTTCTTGTTTTATAAAGCAGAAAATTAACGCTTTCAGAAATAACAATCTGCAAGTCTTTACTTTTCTGCGTCAATTTTCCTTCTTTGGAGTTTAATGTGTATACAAATGTTATAAAACTCTTAAAATTATCTTTGTTAACTATGTGAACTTTTCATCTTTTATGATTTATAACTCATAAGTAAAACTCTTTTCGTACAGCATTCCAACGGTGGAAGGTTCCAATTATTAGGCACTTATTGCTCATCAAAACTTTTTCCACATCAAACTTTTGCGTTCGAGACACTTATCAGTCCAGATTAGATTTGTAGAAACTACTTATTGTGCACCGTGTCCTCGTCTCGAGCGTCGATGTTAACTATGGTTCAACATTCCTTAAGGCCAAATAAATGGCCTCAGTTGGCCGCACCGCACTCACTTTCTCATAATATGACACCAAAACTTTGTTTCTCTCCCTCGTAAAATCTTTCATTATGGCTACAAGCGCAATGATCATCAGTCCTTCGTTGGGTGAAAAAAAAAGGAATGTCTGAAGTGATTACGGAAAATTCGCGTTTTTAATGAAATATACACGTCTATTTTTTAAATTTATTTTTCTATTTAATAATTTTGTAAAAGTATAAAGAAGAATAATTCGCGTTATACTATGTATAATTATTATGTGTATAATAATTAGATTTGTATACACAATTACTTGTTTGAAAATTAATGTAAGCGTAAAGTTAGAACGTACAATATTATTGGTGATTAAAATTGAGATTAGTAAATAGATGCATACTTCGAGTTAGGTATTTATTAAATGTTTCACGCTTAAAGTAGACTGAATCAACCAAAGGATTTTGAAATTCTATGAGCTATTTATAAACTAAAGTTTGCTGAACGTCAAGCCATTTCATGAAATCTGAGTTTTCGAAAACCCAAATCGTGATTTAATATTTCACATCATTAACTACTAACATAGTCTTATTATTATATTAGTAGATTATAATGTAACAAAGTATTATGCGGGTGCTTTAGGGAATCCCGAAATTAGCATCGATTCTCAAATCACAAAGTGTATAAAAAGATAAAATCTATATTTATAAGCTTTTATACAAATAGTTACATAAAATTAAGATTTACGACCAATTCAAAACTTTACTTTTGAGGCTATTAAATTTGTCATATTCATGCTGTTAAATCAATTTTTTTAGTAAACATTATTTCTAAAGTAAATTGGATTTCTTGCAATCGTTGGAATATATGCTTAGTTTTTTTCTTAAATTTTCTTAGATGGAACTATATTTATTCAAGTTAATAAAGTAGAATAACGATTTCCCAAAAACCTGAAAAAAAATTATATTTTCAGAGTTATCTTGCACATTTTTCATTGTCATAACTATTGATATTATCAACAATACATGGAGAGAAATACTCTATCAAACATTACTATTTTGTGTTATAACGATGGAATAGATTTACATACCCTTCTTCGTGCAATTTTTAAAGAAGTTATTACTAAGGATGTACAAAATTTCGCACTCAAAGTCTTAAAACTTAATAGAAATTAAATTGTAAAAATATAAACTGAAATATCTTAAATAAATAAACAATATTCAAATGAACGCGGAAAAAAAGAATTTACTAGAATAATTCATACACATTGATAGAATACGACTTTATCCCACCATTGCAAAAAAATATCGTAAAAATTCATAATAACAGCTTTTCTTTCGGTGCGCATATCAATGTCTCACTTTCGTAAAAGAACAACCTTAACCACGCTAAACAAATAAACTTATTATCTTCACAATCAAACATTACAACTTCGCACGCTCCCAGAGACTGCACCATACCACCCAAAAACGCCTGTATCTCAACACTCTAGTGTGCATACTTCTCTTCCAGCAGCTGTACCTACTCACTTACCAAAGCGCTCTCTCTGGCATCGTCCCTCAGTTGACTCTGAAAATAAAGCAGCGTATATACACGCGCGTTGTTTCCGCCTTGCATCTCGCAGCTCACAGCTCTATAAGCTCTGGGCTCTCGCTCAACGCCACTAAACTTCCAAGAGCAAACAGTATAGCGCGCAGCTCGAGCATATAACCGTACGCGCCTTATAGGCAGTATATATACTACCGCACGTACAGTGCGCACGCATTGTAAGGGTTGATTCATAATAGCGGGTACATCCGTACCAGGGACGAGACTTGTTGAGTCTAGATCTAACTGGACTTGACTAGATTTGACTAGACTGAACCAGTTTCGACTATTCCTGAGGACAAGTTGGATCTAGACCTCACCTAACCTGACTTGACGTAACCATACCTAACTAAGCATGATATATATTGTTGTGATCGAGCCGCTTGACAACGATTCGTAACCCCGAAAAACAGCAGTCTGATGTTAACAGTCACTGAGAATAGTTGTATTTACACTTTTATTTGGTTATACGAATAAAGTCTGAGTTTTGCGTTCTTTCTTAAAAATAGTGAGTTTTTATTTAACTACCCCGAACCCGGTCATAATATTTAATATTATAAAAAAATGTATTAAATAATACAATGCTAAAGAAAATGTTGTCCGTGCAAGTATATATCGTCAGGTGAGAGGAAGAACGTACCATCTCGTCGAAGAGTTGTAAAATGTACCGTGTCGGCGGGGAATTGGAAAACGTACCATCTCGGCGGAGAGTTGAAAAGCGTACTAAGATAATAAATAAATAATATGAGATAACGGATAAAGTAATAAGATAATAATAATTTCGCTTAATAAAGTCTTATGATGCATTATTAATATATGCAGTAAATAATTCACTACATTTGATAATATATGATAGCGTTATTTAATTATCAAACGCATTTGCTTTCGAAATGAGAATTCAACTCTCCGCCGAAATGGTACGTTTTCCAACTCTCCGCTGAGATGGTACATTCTTCCTCTCACCCGACGGTATAATCCTCGTTATTATCGACGTTTTAATTGAAATTGCATTAGTTTAGTGTCCAAAATTGAAACATAGACAGGATGCTCATAATAAGAACGTATACGGAAGGAAAAAGAGAAGACAATAACCCTATAACCCAACAACCCAATAACCCAATAATTCGATTTCTCATAGAGTAACAATAAATCTTTCCTCTGCGAATATTAGCTGTGATTATAAATTGCACAAAATAGTTCATACGAAAATTAAAATGCATAATCCATAATACACTTCCAGGACTGATTGAGAAAGGTTCAGAAACTATAATAAAATAATAAAATATAAGTAAAAAATTGTATCTCATGAAAAATTGACGTTACCTGCTTGGTTTTGCAAAAAAATATAATTTTGTGTCATCATAGGCTGGATCTGAAGGTGCAATATGTAATCAAACGTCACGTTTACATGCATATACTTAAAATCAAACTTCTTTATATTATTTTGACACTAAAATTCTTATATAAGGTCTAACATAAAATCTAGTTTCAATGAAGAAGTTAATAAAATAAATAAATCTATTTAAATTAATTTTTCATTTCAAGGTTCAATATTTAATAAATTTAATATTTAAAGTTTTTAACGTGAACAAAACATATCCTGTTTAGTCAGGTTTGGGTTAATTAAAAGTTTAGTTTTGCTTGAGTTTGGTAGGGTCTAATTGGGTCAGGTCAGGTCTAGATCCAACCAGTCTCGTCCCTAGTATCTCACTATGAATGGACCCTAAAAGAGCCGACTGCACGTGTATACAAATGTATAAACGCACACGCTCGGGTATCTGTGTATATTAGGGATAGAGAAGGTGGATGCTTGAAAAGTCTAACTGAACGCCGAGCGCATGAGAGTCGACATCCTGCGATAGCACATACATAATACATAGCCGAGCTGTATTATATATACGCGTGTCTCGTGCGATGGCCTCTTTGTCCTATATATCTGGGGTGCGTGTTCGTTTGTGTAGATGCACTGGGCATATGGGGATTTGCGTATTAAATTATTAGATTAAACAATTTAAATTCATGAAACTTTTGAATGAATAATAATGTAGTCAAATTCACATAAACAACGATTATTTTTTGATACGTAAAAAATTATAGAATTGATTAGAACTTGTATTTATAAATTTTTATCGGAATATTGAATGACTAAGTAATTTATCTAAAAACTTTTCTCGAAGAAAGAATGTCGACACATTCAAAATATTTTAAACGAATATGAACATTAGTTATTACGTTATTGAACACTTAAAAGATTATATTTTCTTGGATTATATTATTGGATTTCATGATACAGAATCCTGAATGTGATTATACAAAGTATTTAAAAACTTCAAAATATAAGATTAAAAAATTATAACTTTTGCAAATTAAATTTTAACGAATAATCCTTTAATTACGTATTTCATCAGCTGGAGAAAATGTCGTAGTATTTATTCATTTTTGAAAACTTACGAACCCCTGGGTATTAAGCTTCATTGAAAAAATCTTTAAATTATAATTTTTTTCTTTCCATATTTTTCAGTAAAGTTAAAGTTTGTAATCTAACTAAGTGTTAAAGTTTCTTACTAAAATTTGCATTTTCTTAGCTGTAGAAGCCTTTAAAAATGTACTAATAACTTTTATATTAAACTTAGATCCACCTTCATTGTCACATTCTTTTATTTTTACCAAGCCCATCAAACTGAAAAAAGGCATAAAACGCAGAAAAAAACTTTTTAACCACCGCAACTCCATAAAATAGCTAATCAAAGGCACTGCGCTATAAAACTCGTTCCAATCTACGCTATACACATTTAATCTTTTCGTGTTTTAAATAAGCAACAAATGCGAATAATTCTTTGACATCCGTGCCAGAAATTTGAACTATACCAGTATATCGGATGCCGACATATTTTTAATGCATATTGTGTTATCTACGTGCAAGGAAAATTGTTTTCTAAAACAGTTATTTATCTGATTATTTAAAAAAAAAGTTGTCAATAATTTTACAGCTGAACTCCTATATACAAATTAGAATAGTTAACTAATTAAGATAATTAAAAAGTAATGAGATTTATCATGTAACATGCTCTAGAAATGCGAGATTTGCCCTATTGACAAAAATACTGCGGATAAAAGATAGATATTGTATGTCGAAACATATTATAACAAATTTTAAGCCATTTCTATAGAATCTGCTGCGCAAGCACAATTTCAGAGTTTGAAAAATAAGTTTTCGAGAAAAACTAAGAGAACATTCCACTGTTGAATACTAAAAGAACAGTAATAATTAAATTATCATCCAAGTTAATGTAAGCCTTCCAATAAACTTATTTATCTCCATATACAAAATGGTGGTAAAATTATGAAGTGCAAAGGTTGTTTTTGGTAAAAATTCACTATCTACGCCGTTTCTAAGACAATTTTGATGGCAATGTCGGAAACTTTTAGAAACCATTCGTAATGTTCCTTCCCCGTATAAGCACAGTACATTTATAAACACGTCAATTGTTTCTAAAAGTTTGAAGAAGCTAAGTGTCAATTAAATGTCATCGTTTTTTCAACCATTGCAGAATACCTAGACCATTTACTCTGAAATTACTTAGAAAAAAGATTTTTTTTGGGAACAGGTTTTTATAATAAACAGAATTCTACTTTATGTAAAAAGATAAGTTTATTTTCAGAGCCCAAGTCATTCGCAGAACAGAAAATTCCGTTGATATTTAAATAAATTCTATTACCGAAGCTAGAATTTATCTTACTGTAAAATTTAAACAGTATAATGTTTTATTCTTTTCTGCGACTACATTCTCCAAAGCTTGTTTCGACGTGCGTACTAATAAGCTGGGGCTTAACATTCCTTTAACTTGAACTCGATATTATGCTTTTCTCTTTCGCAGTGACTGCAAGCAAAGTTGTTGATGCATCGCGTCAGTTCAGAATCATACCGACAGAAATGCTAAATTTTGTTGTTGATAATTGGCAAATTATGTGGCTATGCTATGAAGTACTATGCATACAATATTTTTGCACGGTAAAGTTTGGCACATCTCAACTGTTTTCAATAATTTTCCATTATGTTTCCGAGATTTAACCATTTAACCGAAAAATGACGTATTCGCGTATAACAAATAAAGGAAAATATATTATCCAAACTTTGAGGTGTGAAAAAATAGTTAATTTTATTCTCTTTTAAATGCGTTTTCACTTTCAGCAACAATGTCTGCCATCATCCAGTTGCATCTGGATCGATGCATCAAATATACGTATACGCTATTCTGCCTAAACGCCGGTCTATCCTGCGCGATAGCGCTTTTACCCGCGGGAGATAGAAACAGTTGCCTCGCAATTAGAATGATTGTTGACCGCTCTACTCGTGCGCGGAAGTCGTCCTCGGAAAAAAGGCTCTTTTCGACACCGCTGCCATCGCGCAAGACTAATTGGGCGAAGAGAGGACAAACGGATGAAGATTCCTATTTATTAAGGTTGTCTCTACTTTTTGTTGGTCGACATTGTTTGGAGGTTTCGCGGAGTGGAAGAGACAGATGGTAATTTATTTTTCACGGTGCACCGAATGGCAGTCGTATGCACAACGTATAAAATTGAATAGAGCGTAGCGAGAATTCGAATTTTGATTTTTTCGTTTCTTTTCTCATGCAGCTCTGACGCTTTTAATTTGTTTCATAGGAGGGTTTGTAAAAATACAATTACGTCTGTAATGATAATTTAAATAATTGTAAAATAATTGAATGCAAATGCCAATAATAAACAAACAATAAATATTACGGAGATTAATTAATTTTTATTCCTTTTAAAATTGCTTAAATCGAATAATTATTTGAGTAATTTCAATATAGCATAATAGATTAATTTTGTAGTAAATTATTAATGTTCATAATCATAAGGAGGTAGGCCTGGGTTAAACCCAAAAAGATGCTTCTTTTACGAATCCAAAAAACTTTTTATGTTGCAGGGGGCTCTCCGGAGAAAAATAGAAACTTCCGCAACTTTAAAGTGGCTCTCCGGTGATTTCTTTGAAAAATTTCGAAATTTTTTTATAGTTTTAAAAGTTGGTTAAAACTCTTCCTTAACAAGTAAAAACAGCAATATAATGATATTTTACATTTTAAGCTAAAAAATTTCATAGTTTAATCAAAGTATTGCAATTTTACTTATTTTGCCTAATTTCGATCGCTTAAAGGCTATGAAAATTAAGTAAAAGAAAGTCTTTTTTGCTTTTTAGGTTAAAAGTGATCTGTATATTATAACCTTTTTATTTACTTTTATAAATATAATAAAGTTTGGTAAATTTGTAATAACGTATTATAAAATACAGTTACATTTTTCATTATTTTTCATCAATTACTGTTTTCCCATTATTTCAGTTTCCAATCTTGAAAATGTTGTTGGCGCAGACCAAAATAATCAATATTGATGAAACTTTTAGGATACGTTCTTTGAAGCATTCTTAATATTAGTTAGCTGAAATATTTTGTAAATATCCATGACAAAGCTACAAAGCTCGTGTTAAATGATTCTATTAACAAATTTGCACTGTTTTTAATCATTTTTAATCAACAAATATTTATTATTTTTAAAAAGCACACAATTGAGTAAAAATTAGTAGTTTCAACTAACTTATTTTTATTTTACGATCAAAAATACTATCAAATCTTTTGGTTCATAAATGTCATTGTAGTGAGCGCCAACAACTTTTACCATACAGCCTAATTTTACTTAAAATAAACCTATTATTTTCAATAACTTCATTATCATTTATTAAAATTTTTTAAAAATTTGTGTATGAATTGGATATGAATTTTATATGAACTCTACACGTAATTTCTTTTTGGAGATTCTGTCCAATGAAAAATCCTACACTCAAAAACACTACCCAGCAAAACACTACACGTAATTTTTGTTAGAAATTCTGTGTAATGAGAAATTCTACACGCAAAAATACTACACAACTAAACTCTACACTTAATTTTTTTTGGAAAATGTGTTCAATGAAAAACTCTACACCCAAAAACTCTACACAATAATATTCTACACATGTTTATAGTTGAATTTCACGACAATGGAAAATTCTACACGCACAAATTCTACACGGTCATTTTCTGCACATTTATCGTCGGAATTATGTCAAATGGCAAACTCTACGCACAAAAACTCTACACGCAAAAACTCTACACGTAAAAACTCTGCACGCAAAAACTCTACGCGCAAAAACTTTACACACAAAAACTCTACATGTAAAAACTCGGTATAGAAAATAACCAAATTTTATCTAGTTTTAATGTACTTCTTTATTTTGCCACAGCTCAGGGCCTATGCACATTGTTAGGAATCCATTTTTTTAAAGATGTTTTTTAAAGAAAAAATACGCCTATAAAGTTTTTGCATTTAGAGTTTTTTGCGTGTAAAGTTTTTGCGTGTAGACTTTTTGTGTGCAGAGTTTTTGCGTGTAAAGTTTTTGCGTGTAGAGTTTGCCATTTGACATAATTCCGACAAAAACTGTGTAGATAATTTCTATGTAAAATTTGTGCATGTAGAATTTTCTGTTGTCGTAAAATTCAACAATAAACATGTGTCGAATATTATTGTGTAGAGTTTTTCATTGGATACCATTTCCAATAAAAATTACGTGTAGAGTTTTGTTGTGTAGTATTTTTGCGTGTAGGATTTTTCATTAGACAGAATTTCCAACAAAAATTACGTGTAGAGTTTTGTTGTGTAGTATTTTTGCGTATAGAGTTTTATAATCGATATATTTCGAACTAAAATTAGGTGTAGAGAATTATTGTACACAATTTTGCCCTGTACAATTTTTCCGCGTAAAATAATAGCATCGTGTTGTTTGAATGTGTAGAGTTTGCATAGTTCCAATATTATTTTCTTAGCATTAAAGTTACGGAAGTTTTATTTTTCATTGGAGAGCCCTCTTAAGGCTAACAAAATAATATTTACATGGCATGTTTATAATGATATTATCAATTGATAAACACATTTTTTTAAAATTTATGAAATAATATTGAAGTTATGTACAGTAAAAGTTGTTGGCGCACACCACAATAATATTTATGAACCAAAAAATTTGATAGTATTTTTGACCATAAAATAAAAATAAGTTAGCTGAAACTACCAATTTTTACTCAACTATGTGTTTTTTAAAAATAATATATATTTGTTGATTAAAAATTGTTAAAAACACTGCAAATTTGTTAATAAAATCATTTAACATGAGCTTTTTGAAGATTGCAAACTTAAATAATGAGAAACAGCAATTGATAAGAAATAATTAAAAATGTAGCTTTATTATATAATACAAAAATAAATAAAAAGCTTTTAAAAGAAAGTATAGGTCATTTTATCCTAAAAAGTAAAGAAAGACTTTTTATTTAATTTTCACAATCTCTAAGCGATCGAAATGAGGCAAAATAACGTGAAATTGCAATAAATAGCTTTGACAAAACTATCAAATTTTTTAACTTAAAATGTAAAATTTCATTATTCTGCTGTTTTTAGTTGTTACGGGTGCAGGCCTGAGTTAAACCCAAAAAAAGAATTTTTTTACTAGTCCAGGAAACTTTTTATGTTTAAGTTCTGAAATTTTTATGCTATAAAAATACAATAATTGCTTACATTTTACCGTTGTAAAATCTCAAAATCTTGATCCTACACGTCATAATAAAACACTATTTTCAATACCATATTTATTAAAGGAACTTTGATCCTCACACGTTATGAGGTGACATGGTGAAGGAAATATTATTTTCGACCGTTAATCACCTTTTTTGACACGTATTATAAAAAGAGCAAGCACTTTTTCGTTAAAATTTTTTTTTTATTTTTTTTCAAAGATCTAATCAATTTTTTAAAAAATATTAATAATTCTTTTTCGAAAAATATTGAATCTCTGAAAAAAAATAATAAAAATTTTAACTAAAAAGTTCTCAGCTCTTTTCATAATAAATGTCAAAAGGTTTCGAATAGCCGTAAAAAACAATTTTTGTTCATCGTGTCACCCCGAATCGTGTGAGGATCAAAGTTCCTTTAATAACTATGTATTGAAAACAATGATTTATTGTGTCGTATTGGGTGTTGGCAAGATTTTGAGGTTTTACTATGGTAAAATTTAAGATATTTTGTGTTTTGATAGCATCGAAATATTCAGAACGATTGCTTTTAAACATAAAAAGTTTTCTGGACTCGTAAAGAAAAGTCTTTTTTTCGGTTGCACGTATGCCTGCCCCCTATTTCGAAGTAATAATAATTTGTACACAAAATTTTCAAAACAATCTTATTCCGATGTATAATATTTTTAAACATATTTCATAAGAACCAAGATTATCAAGAGAAATTTTACAATGTAAATTAAGAAGATATGATTCGAAGAAGTTAATAAAATACTATAAATGAATCAAGTAACGCACATATAAATATAAAAATACTGTGCCAACATTTTCGTACAGCCAAGCTTTAACGTTTTCTATGCGAATCTCTAATGATGATAATTTTATTTCCATCTGCCTCTTCGTAACCTTAAAGGAGGCTAAAACGATGCGGATATCGATAAAAAATGCGGTGTGATCGATAACCTCTCCATTTCCTCTCATTCTGCGTCTTCCAGCAAGTCGATTGATAAAAATGATGACTGCTCGAATAATAATAGATTCGAAACGTTTCTTTCAAAGCTCTGCGAAAACTTTTACGTGTAAACTCGACGAATCTAATGCCTTGTCTTCACTCACACTTCATTAGTGTCTCGCTTTAACTTTTAATATTAAATATCATTACAGTGATAATTGCTAGTAAAAATTAAAGAGTTTTGTTGTATAGAGATTTGTTTCTTCGATTACTTCACACTAAAAAAAATGTTTTTTTTTAAACAACATAAATGTTATTCGATATTGAAAGTTATAGCAAAATTCCATTAAACTGCCATGAAGACGAGACATAAAGGATCTGCACGTGCTCTCTACATTGGGAAATTGAGACGCGAGGCAGGAACAAAAATATGAAAATGCGGCAGTGATGCTAATATTTTCAATCGAGCACACACACACGCGCATACCAAGTGAGTATAAACGAATACAAACAGGCGCGTATTTCTCTTTCAGTCTTGCAAATACAAAATAAAATGGCTCATACTCAAACCTTTCGTACGAATGCAGATGCAAAGTAAACAGTACGTTTGCCGACATATACAGACGTAAATGGAAAAAAAATGATTTGTTAACATTCTTAGTTAATTGGTAAAAATTGTATAGATATCTTTTAGTAACGCTTACAAAGTATTGTAAGTATTGTTTTCTTAAATGGATTTGTTAATTTTATGAGAAAATTTATCATATTAACTTAAAAATAAATTTGTTGTATTAACTAACAATATTAGTTCTGAATTAATTTAACTAAGAAAAATAGTTTATACAAGTAACTTTGTAATATTAAAAAAATCATTTTCTTCCATGCACAAATGCTCATAGTTATTCTATACATTGTATACTAAAACCACATATAATATTAATTTTCTGTTTACTACATAAACGTACATTCAATAATATCACAGACATGCTCATGCATACTATATAAAATTGACTAAACACGCGAATGCATTAAAGAATTAGAGAATTGCTGTATAATACACCACAGGAACACGAACACAAATATATTATAGAAATAATACGTCGGGAAACGTTAACTATTGCACGCAATACCAAAAGAACTATACGTACACTCGCTTACGATGCAAATAATCAGAACATTAAATACTAAGATTCAAATTATTAATTTTGAACAAACAAAATATACGTTTTATTTCAATATATCAAAATAAAAAATAAGAATGTAAATATATTTGAATAGAGTGGGTGATCAATTGAAACTCTCTCAATATACTGTTACTTTGATTTATTTAATTAAAAATTTCACGAAACCCTTTACATTCGGCAGTTTATAATGTCACTTGATCATTGTCATAAAATATTTTGAAAGCTATCAATTTGAAGGTGTCAGTAAATGGGTGTCAGCAATTTAGAAATAGTATATCGATTTTGGTGGTGTCAGTGATAGCTCAACTACATTCTGATTCGTTATAATATACTTTTAATGAATTACAATAATATTGTTTAGAATTATTAGCTCTAAGTAACTTCATTTGGTAGGCTAAAAGATTAATAAAGTTATTTTGATAAAATACCTACGGTTGGTACGCAAATAATTATAGTTGATGATGAATAAAATACCTGACCATCTCGTTTAAGGTCTGAGTAGTTGAGATTTTTACCCTGCTTGCAAAAAACCATTTATCCACCAAATAAGGGCAAACTCATTTTTGCGTAACAATGTAATAAACATATGATTTGCTTATTTTTCGAATGGTGTATTAAGGGCCCATTCATAGTGAATTGCCAAGGATTGATTCATTGTCGACCTTACTATATTTTACTAGAGTAGATCCTACTATAAGGCCCAAAAAGATTCAATCTGACCTGAAATACCTGACTTGACATTGTGGTTAGATTTTCATTTTATTTAAAATGTAATCAGAATAGGGAAGAGCACCGATTTTTAGTTAACAGTGTATTCTTGTAGATCGTCGTATAGCTTCTTTGTAAACTTTTGAAAATTTCACGATATCTTCAAAATTGAAGAAGTTATAGTTAAATCTTTAATAACGGTGTGCCGTCACTCCGGCCGGTACCTTATTTTGATGTCTTAACGTTCTGTCGTCACTCAAAGAACGTTTATAAGCTATAACTTTCGCAAATTTATTTTTCTTTTTTAATTTCAAACAGCAATACACGTCGGCTTACATTCTCTATCATTTGCACAAGTGCCGATCAAAAAATAAATTTTGTATTCTTCCCTATTATCTACCTTCATGTGCTTATATTTCCAAACTCTCTCATTATGTTCTGTTCCTTTTTAAAGAGGATATAAATACTTTATTGATCTTGTGAATCTGCATTTCTGGTATATATATATATATATATATATATATATATATATATATATATATATATATATATATATATATATATATATATATATATATATATATATATATATAAAGCGCAAAATCTGTCTGTCTGTTTGTTTGTACTAGTCTTAAAAACTACTGAACCAATTCGGATAGGGTTTTAATCGGCTTGTATATAGGTCATAGTCCGGACGGTTTTAGGATATTGCTTAACAATATATATAATGTAAAATATATTTTAATATTTAATAGAATAAAATACAGTCTGTCTCCTTGATCGGGTTTTGACTAAAAATATAAATATTTTCGAATGGTGTAAGCCATACATCCCCTGGCAACCCCGGGTACTGACAACTATATGTAAAATAAATTCGCATTTTAAATATAAATTTTCTAATACAAATGAACAGTCCCTTTTTTAACACTGCAATAAAAAAATAAATATTTAATTATAAATTATTTTTCAAGTTATGTACACATTCAAGCGTATAACGCCAACAAGGCATATCCTGTCCAACCATCACATCCCTCGTATCTCACTATAAATGCACCCTAACAGTTATCAGCGTATATTTCCCGCTTCCCTTTATTAAGAATAAATAAGCGTGCTGTGACTTCGTCTCGAACTATAAGCGCAAAATCGATCGGGTCGTTAACAGGTTAAGTATCCGTATGCACATAAAAAGCAAAATAATCAACTAATCAACACATGCACACACACACTTACGCACAGACACGCACATATACACACATTCACACACATACACACATAAATACACTCACATACATAAACACAAGCGCTAACAAACATACACACACATATAAACGTACTCATATATATATAAACGCACTCACATACAAAAACAAACACATGAACACTTGCACATACATAAACACACACTTAAACACACTCACATACATAAATATACACATAAACATAAACACACACACACACACACACATTCACACACCCTCACACACATATACATAAACACACACACACACACACATAAACGCACACACACATATATGCACGGACACGCATACACATGCACACACACGAATAAACATATCTCACTAACACAACGCGGCAAATATCGATTTCGAGTCCACTCGAACGATATATATCGTTTATATATACACACCGCGGAGAAGAAAAATCAGCACATGGGGCATCGCTCTCTCTCTCTCTCTCGCTTTCTCTCTTCGGGGGAGTATAGTATGCACACACGCTGCGAGCTAAAACAGAAAGGGAGGGAGGAGAAACAGTCCCGAGGTTGGCGCACCGCCGGAGTAGAGAGCGACAGAAAGAGAGAGAGAGAGAGAGAGAGGTTATTGGCCCAATTGCCAGCTGCGCGGCGCGGCGCGGCGCGAGCATAATGGGCTAGGGTCAATAATTGCCTCCCTGAGATTTAACGACTTTTTTCCTCGCTTCGTCCGCGAGAGCTTTTATTGAGAGAGAGAGGAGAAGCTGCGGAGGATTGCCTTCAAGACGAGACGAAACGAGCGGCGGGCGAAAGTGAGGAAGACGCTGCCGCCGGCGGTTATTAGCCGCGCGGCGCTGAATGTGTGCGGGTGAGTTTAGGAGCTGGCGGTTCTTGTGACTAAATGGAATATTTTGTCGTGATACCGGAGTATTTGTATTTTCTTTTGTTATGGTACGAACAACTTATCTGTTACTATATTAATTAAAAGATTGAAATATTTATTTTAAAGTTTATCGAGTTTCATATCTTAAATATGGAATGCTTTAATTGTGTCCAATTTGTATACTATATACTAATAATACTATGTAATATATACTATAATAATATAATAAACTATATACTAACAGCATAATAATGCTGTTGTAAAAATTATGCATAGACTATTGAACTAAATAAACAAACCCTCCTGCTTTAGTATAACATGATAAAAAAATTAATAAAGCAGGCACACATTTTTTCAGTTATTTGGCAGACCAGTAGAATGAAAAATCAAAATTTTACCTGAAATTAGCTATCTTTGATTATTTTTTAAATTTTGTTTGTTTAGACACTGTTATAGTTGAATGTAATTTACGTCACAGACTCTTGTCCGCCGCTTTGAATAAAATATGATGCCAATAAGACCTTTAATTTGAATAGTTGTAGCAGTTTCAAAAGATTTATATGTGGTAGATTGTAGAATACAAAATGTACCCAGTGAAGATACTGATGATTAGATATATGCTTCCTTATATACTACCAATTTTTTGTTGTATTTTTTAAATTTCTATCCAGTATAACTTTAGTTCCAAGTACTCTTAAATATACAACAACCACTCTAATTAATGGGCTTAGCATCATATATAATTCAGAACAGCGTATAAGTGTAAAAGATGTAAAACCCCTGAAGGAAATTACATCCAAGTATAACATAAAACATTTAAAATTCCAGGAAAATTATTAAGTATTGAGACTATATTTCTTCTATAATTTGATATCCTTATATTCGCAAACTTTTGTATAGACTCTATTTCAAACAAAGGCATAGACTACAGAATTTAAAATAGTTACGTCTATTGGAAATTACATTGTATCACATATACCCTAGTTGAGAATAATGCAAATTCTTTTACTGTAGCGTTCTTCGGTTGAGAAGAGCATAGATTTGGCCCACTTATACACTTTTCATAATTATTCAAATGTCTATAAACAGCATAAGATGAATAAGGACTCTCACGTGATTATAAATAATTCTGAAACTAATACATAAGCTTCTTTCAAATTTTGAAGTAAGCATAACTTTTGGTCGTACATTTATTTGAGCGTGGTGAAGCGATAAAGCAAAACATTAACATCAAACTTCCGGATGTTCTTCTGTACTTCCCTGAAAGTACTTTTAGTACTTCCCTGAAAATTTCATTGAAAAAAACCTAGCAGGTGTCAAATTTGATGCATCGGCCTGAAAATTGGTGAGATGACTTTTTATATGTGTACTTCCATGTAAAGAATTGGCACGAAATCGGTGACCTCAATGCACACACATTTTTAATGTTTATTTATAATGTCTCATATTCATATATAACATTGTATCTAACAATCGGAAAATAATTGATATATCAATCAGTATTAGTCGCTGAATGATAATAAAACATAGTGACAGTCGGATTTTCTAACTCTCGTAGTCGCAGCCAATTTTACAAGGTTAGCATAAAGAAGGTCATTTCATGTCATGAGGTCATATTTAACTGTTCCATTTCTTCCTTTCCCCTCGTGTCATTAGATACTACAAAGTATGTATAAGGCCGTGTCATGTCATCAGGCCATATTTTACTGTTTCTTCCGCGGGGCACATATACACAGCCTTTACTCTTCAACGTTATTAGAAATATTGACTTTCTTTTAACAACCGAAGGAAATGCATTACAAATTATCTTGAGGCCATAAGAAGAAACACGGCCTAATTTAACTTTGCATTGCGTCAATTAAAATGTGTGATTAAAATTGTGTTGTGCATTGTTGAAATAATGGAACAATATTAATTATTTTGATTTGATTTTTTCAACTTATGTTTTCGAAACAATATTGTTCTACATTTGTCTGGTTTAGAATGATTCATCTTACATTCAAGTTAATTATATGTATTGAAACAAACTCGAAAACTCGAATGCAAATCATTTTAAAGTTTAAATGTATGTTATCAATAGAGTATTAGATATAACAAATTTTGATGCGATAAAACAGTAATTAAAGCTTTTCAGATATTTTCTCTTTTATGATGCGTAATATGTAAAATGAAATGTTAAAACTGTCAAATAATTGTAAAATACATATGGGTAAATCCTGCTTCTATTTATGAATTGTACATTCTACTAATTAATACTATAGTACGCAATCAATATTTGATTTAAATTACTTGCCTTAGGATTACGAACGAACAACTGAATTCGAAGAGAATAACATCATATTAATATAAAATTGCAATTTCGTTAACGCTATTATTGCGTATTGCTGTATCTCACGTTTTTCTGTAATATTCTCACATTAATTCAATTTAAATGCTGCGATTCTTTCTCCCTAAATTTTAGACTTGTAAAAATAATTTACAAAATAATTTAAATAAAACATTTTTAATGTATAACAAATTAAAAATGCAACTTCCTTGGTGTCTTCTGAAAAATGTCTCCTCATTTGACAAAAGCCGTTCTTGTGAAATTGGAAACGTCTCTAGCCTACAAACAGAAATATCAAGTTCCACGCGTACTTGACGACGTTTGCAAATTGGATATGCTAGATCCAATTACGTATTGAATTTCTATTTTCGTCATTAGGATAAAATATAAAATCTTTTAACTAAAATAATGAGAAGAAAAATTAAAACTACTGATACATTTATTTACAAAATAAATATGTTGAAAAGTTTCAACTTGACTCTATTTTAACTTTAAGCATCACGTTAATATTCTCTGTGAGGTCAAAATAGATTACAATGTTTTCAAGTTTAAACTTCTTTTTAATATAAATGTAAACTGCTGTACTAGATACCAACTGTTAATTCCACTTAATGTGCGATAGGTTAGCTACTCAATATTCTGTTATGAGTATGAGTTGGCAAATATGTAAGAAAAAGTTAGTTCTTACAACAACAATGGTCGACTACAAGTTGATCACCAGTATCTAGACAGTTTAATGAAATGCTAAATTATCCTATTAAAATTCCAAAATATCATGCAAAAGTAATGCTTTAATACCAATTAGCTTTAATGTTTCATCCAATTACAAACAAGATATTGATTGAATCTCACACAAACTTGTCAGCTAAATGCGTAATACTCAACCATACTATGTAATTAAACTTAATTTCTACACCGATAAAGATTACATAATTCTATCAATCACATTTATTCCCTGCCACTCAACTAAAACCAAATAATCCTCCAAATAGTCGAAGAGAGAAAAAAGCATACGCGAAAAAGAGCTCATCCGCTCATCCCCTCAACTCGTTATTCGGTCAACCAAGCCTGACCCCGAAATCCATCTCTGTATAAAATTCAAAAAGTGCAAAAAAAAGTAAACAGCGGACAACGTTTGCGAGTCGTAAGTACATGCACACAAACACCCGGCTTTCATCGATTCGCTTTGAAAAAGCATCGCGGTACCACTGGAATCTCACCCTCGCTCGTCGCCGACTTCTTACCTCCTAACCCAATTCTTTCCCCTCGGAATCAGCGATGCAGGCAGGCAGGCAGGCAGACAGAGAGGAGGAAAAAAGCAGGAAAGGCAGCCGGTGAAATCGTGTCATTGACATTGGCGTGCACGAAGTCATAGATACACGCACACACGCATACTCGTAGTAATAGACATTTTCCTAGGTATATTCGTATACATTCTTATACACGTACGCATGACAATCTCATACACATATAAATTAACTTTATAATGCAAATCACATTTTCGTACATAATCACATGAAAATTATTATACACAGATATGTGCATTCTCATATACATGCAAATTAACGTTCTTTTACAAATACACATTTTCATACGCATATAAATACACATTCTAATTCCCATACATATGCACTAATTCTTATGCACACACATTATACATGTATACACATTCTTATACGCATCCACAAACAATTATCACATAAACAGATATACAAACAGACACAGATCTGAAATACAAATGTTCACGTATATGTAAAATACACATATACATACATATTCTCATACACAAATACATGCATATATAAACATATACATTCTCATACACAAATACATACATATATAAACATATATATTCTCATACACAAACACATACATGTAAACATATACGTTCTCATACAGAAACACATACATATATTAACATACACATTCTCATACACAAACACATACATGTAAACATATACGTTCTCATACCCAAACACATACAGGTAAACCTATGCGTTCTGATACACAAACACATACATATAAAGATACACATTCTCATACTCAAACACATACATTTAAATGTACACGTTCTCATACACAAACACATACATATAAATATACGCATTCTCATACATAAACGCATTCATATAAACATACACATTCTCATACACAAACACATACACATAAACCTACACATTCTCATACACAGACATACATATAACCTACACATTCTCATACACAAACACATACACATAAACCTACACATTCTCATACACAGACATACATATAACCTACACATTTTCATTCACAAACACATACATATATAAACATACACATTCGCATACACAAACAGATACATATAAGCATGCACAAATACATAAAAGATACATATTCTCATACAAAAAAGATGCATTTAAATACACACATGGTCATACACAACTACATATATATGCAAACGCATTCATATAAATGTACACAATTCTCATACGCAAAAACATACAAGGACCGTTCAGAACCATAGTGGAATAAGTCCACTTTTTGAAAAATCGCTAATTTTCGGTTTAAATGATAGTTGTATATGTTAGAAATATGAACCGTTACTGGCACAATTCAAATTATTTCCCTAGTCATACTGCTGGAGCGCCGTCTTTTATTCAGGTTTGACAACTGCTAGTTGGTTCAGATCCATAATGAAACATATCCATTTATCAATATAATGCGTGCATAATAATAATTTTCTTGTAACTACTTGTATCTACACGGTTTCATTGCATACAAGTAACAAAAGAATATATTATTTCGAAGAATCTAATAACTCTGAGTCAGATGAAGCTGAGGTTGTTTCAGAATTTAACTCTGCGTATCAAAACAATTTAACTTGTTTTAGAAACTATGAATCTATCTATGATTGAAATAGTTTTGTATTAAAAGATTTTGCTTTCTATAATTTTATTTAAATACATTTTACATGAAGTTTTAATATGTTTATAATTATTATTTATTAATTGCTTTCTCATGAGAAAGCTTTGTAACGGTGATTTTTTTAAAAATTAAATAGGTTTTGATGAATTTCTATGATTTTGAAGTTGCTGAATCAAAATATATAGGTGTGTATGTGTGCGTGTGCATGTGCGTGTGCGTGTGCGTGTGCGTGTGCGTGTACGTATGTATGTATGTGTTTGAATGAGCGTACAATTGTGTTATGTTGTGATATGATTTGTGTTAGATACTTCAAAATTATGCATGGTATCGTAATATAGCCGTAATTTTCTTTGTATTTTCGTATAACAATTATTTTAAAATAAACTTTTGCGCAGGAGGGTTAATAAATAATTGTGCATTAATCAATAAGAAATCAATCTGCTAATTAGTTAAAATACTCAATGTTGCAGTTAATTGCTCAAGTGGTAAAAGCGTACCTCTTAAGACAAAGACCACTCAATGAGCATGGGTTCAACTCCACGTCAGGTCAAATTTTTTGGGAACATTTAAAGAAAATACCCTCAGTGACTTTAGAGTAATATTTATAATCTACAAAGAATGTTTCTGAAATATGTGGCTTGATCGTTTGGATGGAGATTGAACCACACTCGTTATCAGATTGAAATAAGAATCTAATTGGCTTCCGTAAATTCTTAATGGTGATGACATATTGGCAAAGCAATGCATATGAATAAAAGCAATATGCAACTGACGGTGCGGATTTTTTCAAAAAACTTCTAAGAAAAATATATTTTTTAACTTTTTTTAATAGGTACTTGTATAAAAGAACACTCAAATTAATTGTTTGCTATCATAGTTATTAAAATTTTTAACACTTTAGGTTTAATTACTTATTTTAAAAATTATAATGGACTGGATTATTGTTCTGAAAATAGCACCAAACTTTCAGAACCATAATGAAACAAATCCATTTTTTTATACTATTATGAACTGCCTCTTAATAAATAGTGCTAAACTGATAATGATAATCCGACTACTTCAGAATAATTCATAAACTTTTCAATTATCAATGAAACCATATTTCAACTGCCGGTATTTATATGGGGTTAATTATGAACCAAAAACTTTAAACTCATTTTATTCGAAATTAGTAAATGTGGATTTGTTTCACTATGGTCTGAATGATCCACATATAAACCGACACATTGTCATACACAAACAAATACATATATAAACATGTATGTAATTCTCATACACAAATACACACACATATAAACATACACATTCTCATATATAAATAAGCACATTTACATATTCATACATATTCAAATACACATTAGGATATAGATTAGTATTAACATACACTTCCGCATGCTCATACACACACATCCACATATATAAATTGCATACGAATAGTATGTAACTATTTCAATTAGTGAAAGTTTTTCTTGCAAATTAGGGAATATTCACTAATTAAATAGTGAATATTTACTAATTCGCAATGGACAATTTTACTCACTATGTTTTACTATTTTAACTTTCAGTAATTTCGAACACCTAAACGCATATACGTATATATTACATACACAAGCACACCTACACACCCATACACACATATACACATATGCACACACACTAAGCCACTCACACACTTACTCGCACACACGCACGCACACACACACGCTCTCGCACATACATAAAAAGGTTTTTCTGCTCACTTAATGGTTATAATACAGCAAACGAATGGCAATCGATCGAGAGAAGGGAAAAGAAGCGAAAGAGTGAGTTGCCGATATGCCGAATGCAAGTGGGTGTAGAGTGGGAGGGAGACAGAGCGAGAGAGAGAGAGAGAGAGAGGGAGAGAGAGAGACAGACAGAGTGAGGGACAATGGGACGAGAGAGGGATAAATAGTTGATGCGCGCAAGCCAAGCTCGCCCGTGCCGGACATTAGTATATATATATATATATATATATATATATATATAGATATACACTGACGAACGCGCTCATGTGTGCCACGGGAGCGTGCACCTGATCGATAAGTCGTTACAGAGGTGCTTTCTCCTTCCTTCCTTCTTATTTTGTTTATCGCTATATATTTTGCTTCGAGCCTCTTGCGCGATTTCTTCTGCTGCCTTGTCTTATAGCTTGCGTGTGTGCGGCGTAAGTGTGTGTGTGTGTGTACCTATGCGCGCAGTATATACATTATTTTCCCCCTTTCGCTATTTGCGGCAAAGTAATAATGCCGCTCAATTATTCAGCCGCGGCTGGAATATTGAAGTGGACCAGTGAGTCAAGGCTCCTCACGGGTCTTCTGCTCGCTCGCCTCGGTCAATTTTATTAATTTATTTGTTTTCTCTTTTTTCACTGCACTGCCTACTGGCTTATTTTTTCCAGATGCCTATTTTGCCACTGAATAACTCATTGGGTTCGCTGCACGCCAAGATACATATGGTTATTCAGCTTTGACGTATGAATAATAAATAGAAGTAATGAGTAGTGGCTCTATTGGACTTCGTAGGAATAGTCGAAAAATGAGATATTTTATCGAACACGAAAATTTATTTGTGCCCGTGTACATAATTTATATATTATGCACTTTTCTGAGCTAGCGAAACCGTCCACTTTGCAACTCGTGTATAAGAATAGCTCGAGTCTACTGAAAATTTTATGAGGCATGGCTTTCGGATAAGCAAGGCATGTGCAAATCTGCAAACGTAAATGGAGAATTATTTTACTTTTAAGTTTTTTTGACGTTTCCACTTTCGGGGCTTGAAAAGATTTAAAAAATCATTATTTAAAAAAAGTCCGTAATTTTTTAATGTTGCACTTTTGTCTGACCTTAAAGTTTTGTATCATAGTTGAACACATCGGAAAAATCGAGTAACTTCTAAATTGCGATTTTGTAATAAAAATAAGGCAATAATTTTATAATACAAAAATTTGCTTGTACTTGGCATAATGTACACAAATATACTCAAAAAGTTTTGGATATATTTTTGTGATATATAATATTTAAAAAGCTTTGATGAAGGTTGATTCTATAAGAAAAATTTAAAAACTTACCCTATTATGTTTTTGCATTTTACATGATAATTTGTCCTTAAAATGCAAGTCTATTGAGTCATTGCGCCATATTTCGTATCGTGTTTCAGCAGTGGTAAAGTCGTGCAGTAAATATACATAATTATTATCTCCGCCTCGCACCTCATGTGAGATTCACTGAACCATTAATTTCAACCCACTTCTTAGCTGCAGTATAGGTGAACTGTTAGGTGCATTTGGGTAGGTTGTGAGTCTGCAGAATCCAAATTGCTTCATAATTTATGCAAGCGCCATTCTCGTTTACTTCCCATGATTCTACGTATAAACCTTTGCGCACGATAATTTTGCGCTTTATAAACTAGATAAAGCTAGAAATTTGCTTTTTCATTATATGCGAAACAAATGATCAGTCAAACTATTGATTCAATCGATATTATAAGTACCTATCAGGAATAGAAGTACGAATTTGTATTAAGTATGATTTAATTTTATTATTTAATCGATTTAGTTATTCATTTAGAATTTTGTGATATTTTTTAAAAACTATTTCTAGTAAATGTCTAATTAATTAATGTTTAGTTACTAAACATAAAAATATGACCAAAATAGATTTGTACCTTTAATTGTTTCATATTTCTTGTACAGATTCAAGAAAATAGGTAACTTGCATGAGTCGTCATTTTTAATTGAAAGTTTAACAATAGAATAGAATAGAATAGAATAGAATAGAATAGAATAGAATAGAATATAATAGAATAGAATATAATAGAATAGAATAGAATAGAATAGAATGGAATAGAATAGATTAGATTAGAATAGAATAAAATAGAATAGAATAAGTATTTATTTTGAGTAAATCAAAAAAGAGTGTACATACATTGTCAGGTTTTATCGCTAGTTATCGCAGTTTCGAGAAATGGATTTTGATAAGGCTTTGAGAGTTGTTTTGTTTCTGATGGATCCTTGTTATATCGAGATATAATCCAATTGACCTTAATTGTTCATTATTTTAGTTAAAAGTATTGCCTCTACTTTTGATTATAGTTCTGCAAGTTTTTAAGCTAGAAAACTTATCTAAAAATAAATAAAGGTAAACGTATAGATATTTTAGCTTTGTTTCGTACAAAAATATTAATCTGTTTTGAAGCTATCAACTATGAAAAAAAGGAATGAAAATTTCTCGAAAAATCATTTAATTTAAAAGATTTAAAATCCTCGCATTTTAATGTAAAGCCAAGAGCAAAAAATACCGGTGTAAAAGCTGTGTCAAATTGGGTAGTCACGTGACAGACATTTGAGTCGCACTTAAAGCAATGCATAACTTTAATGTATTGTAACTAAACAATTATCGAATAAGAAAAAAATGAGTAACAAACTTTAATATTTTAAGTATACTTTTGTTAAAAATTTAAATTAGAATTCATGCAAGTTTCCTATTGATCAATTAGCCAAATAACTCATCTTATAATTACTCGATGATGATTTGATTTAATCGAAGTACATATGATAGTTTTGGCATTTTTAACAAATAATATTAGACTTCCCATATATTATCAAATTATGATCCTAATTTTTGCTATTTATACTATAAGAAAACTAAATTAATCATAATTTAAGAATTTATATTATTACATAAAATTATAATGAAATTATTATAAGAAATATAATACTCGATGTAATGTCAACAATGATGCAATTTTTGGTTAATCAATAAATAAATAGTGTCATCAATTAAATAAAAGTCACAATACCCTTGCCTTAAATTGTTCTACAATGTAGAATTTGTATTTTGAACCATGACATACGTTGCCGATAATAAACACCGATTAATTACTTTTAATAGAATACTTACTATTCAGCAATATCGTTTACCAACTAATCTTCAACCAAGCAAACAAGACGCGCTCTGAATCTACTCAAATACGTCTCTACGCATACAGATTGCACACTGACCAAGTGCTCGTTTTGCCATTTTTCCTCCATCTCTCTCTCACTCTCTCATCCCTCTCAGTCGTATCATTTTTCTTTTTCATCTTCCTTTTTATTCCCCTCGCACAACGTCGAGCGAGGGATGAGTCGTGCGAGTCTCTCTCTTTTTTGTTGCCGGACTTGGAGCGTAATCCGCCTTGGCAGGGATCCTCTCTGCCACGCGTGTATTATGCATACGGAGGAAAGAGATCCGCTCCGCGCTCGCGCTTGGTGAAAACGTATGTGCTCCGCGAGCAACAAAGACGACAGACCGACGAGGTGGGGGATGGAGGGATTGTTTTGATTAAAAGTCGAGCGTGCTTTATGAATTTCTAACCATTCAGGTAATGCACATGTGTGCGTGTGTGCCATGCCTGATGATGAAGGAGCTGACGCTGCGAAGCCACCGCTGCCGTATTAGCGGTACGATGAAATGGAGGTTTCTTTCTGTTTCAACGTTGATAGCCTGGGTAATGTGTAACATGCTGGTATTATGTGCTTTTATGTATTGTACTCACTTTGTTTTGTTAATAAAAAACTTATTTGAGTTTTTATTTATAGATTCATGATAGAACTAATTTTACAGTACTTTATGTCAATTATTTCAGCTTCTTATATGATTTGAAGAGCGGATTTTATAAGACAGTATTTTTTTAGAAATTAGCTGTAAGAATATTGTTTATATCAATTTCAGTATCTTGCTAGGAGAGTGTCACAGTTTCGGAAAATGGATTTTGATAAGGCTTTGACAGTTGTTTTTGGATAGTACTCTTAGTTTATTCTGAAGGGTCCTTGTTATCGAGATATAATCCAGTTGACCTCAATTATTCATTATTTTAGTGAACTATTACCTCTAGTTTTCATTAAAATAGTTCTGCAAGTTTTTAAGCTAGAAAACTGATTTAAAAGTAAATAAAGATATACGTGTAGATTTAATTTCAAATTGGTTTCGTACAAAAATATTAATCTGTTCCAGGGCTATCAACTATTAAAGGAAGATATAAAAATTTCACCAAAAATCATTAAATTTAAACGAGTTAAAATCCTTAACTTTCTATTTTTGACCACTGATTTTGATATATCTTTAGGGCTACTTTTATTTATTTTCATATCAGATTTCTAGCGTAAAAACTTGCAGAACTAAGATGATTGTACCAGTGTGTGAACACTAATCAGCAAATGAACACTTTTTAAACAAAATGTTGAACACTCTTTTAAAATTGTAAAATTTAAGAACATAATTCCTTAGTTCTGAAAACATTAAGTAATTTATCGTTTAACTAATTACACATTTAAAGACTTTTTATTCCAGCGAGAGAAAATGGTTCGTGACCTGTTCATTCATTGGGCTTAAACGTGCATTCACTGATCACTCACCCTATATGATCAGAAATATAGGTATCACTTTTTCGCAACGACGGGCCGAAAGTACCGCATTCCCTCCCGGCACCCAAAACGGAATGTGGTGTTTTCGACTCGTTATTGCAAAAAACAGCATACCGCACACGAGAGGTAAAATGGCGACCCCATAGAACATGTTTGCCACCCTCGCCTTCGGTTCGGCTGGCAGTTTATACGTGCTGTGGACTCGCCAATTCTTTACCTCCCTAGAGGCGTAATATACCATTCATTTTTTACTGTAATTTTAAATTATCTGAATAAAAATTAAAATTTCTAATTAATATTTGTTGTATATCGACGGCTGAGCGGAAGAAATCATCACCTCGACGCGCAATCGAAGAAGAGGTTAACTCGGATCGCGCCCCAAGAGTAGATCAACTCAGATATCGTGTGAAGGACGGCTTCTTTAGACAATTATTCCTCACTTTATTTTGTGTTTTAGCAACTCTAAAATAATATGAGAACGAATATAACCACAATAAAAGAAATTTACTATTTTCTTAGCGTTACGAAAACACAACATAAAACTAAGAGTAATTGGCTAAAGAAGCCGTCCTTTACGCGATACCTGAGTTGATCTAATCTTGGGGCGCACTCCGAGTTAACCTCTTCTTCGAGTGCACGCCGAGTTGATCGGTTCTTCCACTCAGCCGTCGATATGTAGTAAAATAGAATTTTTTAAAAGTCATCTATGATGTATCAGTCTAACATATGATATATCAGTCTAATTTATGATGTATCAGTCTAATTTATGATGTATCAGTCTAATTTTAGGTAGGATATCAAACTAGAAAGCAAGTTTGATTCATTTTTTATTTAATTTAACATTATGTATTTCGAATTAGCGTTTATTAGCCCTTTAATGTGCCAGAAGCTACAGGAGTCTATGAATAAGGCCGTTGAACATAGTGTCAATGTACGTGTGTGATGTTTGAGTGTACTGTGACTATATTAATTTTTCTGCTACCGTAGTGAGGCAACTGGCTGGCAAAAGAAAGGGTTAGATCAGAGTTATTATGCACATTAACTCATTTTAACCAATTACAAATAACTGCAATATAGTTATAAGGGTGTGCAGGTCAGCACCCGCAGTGTTAGTTCACCGTTAAACCGTCTGCCGCGCACATAATCATGATCGGCGCTGAATAAATAAGTATACAACGCGATTCCAACGAAAACTCATCGAAGCAAGGCTAATCAATTTAAGCCGAGAGCACGCGTATACACCGCTGATAGCGATTACCGGCTATTCGCTTGACGCTTCTACAAACGCGGTTTATTATGGGGCGAATATAAAGTGATTCGGGCTCTACTTATCTCTCGTTAAGCTGATCTAAAATCACGCATCGTCAAAGTGTGTGTGTGTATGTGTGTATGTGTGTATCTGTGTGTGTGCGTGTGTGTTGTGTGTGAATTATGTGTGGGTGTGTAAGTGTATTATTGTGTGCGTATGAGTGTATACGTATAGGTGTGTGAGCGTGTGTGTATGTGTACGTGTATGTACATATGAATGTAGGAGTATGTATGTGTATGTATTTGTGTATGTCTGTGTGTTGACGACGAAAATCTCATGCAAAGGCCTCGGGGGCTACGGTTCACTGATTTATTAACTGTCAGCGCGCGAACGACAGTGGCGCGGCACCATAAACGCGGATTTAGGTGATGTTCGAAAATCGCTCGAGCATTCGAACTGCCCTCAGAAGAAGAGCCTTGGATCAAACTCACATCTATTAACTGACAATGTTAGAGGATGTTCTATTTGCGATGCCTGCTAAATTTCAGTGACCTATATTTGAGGGTTTAAGCCTGAGTTTAATTCTGTAAAAAATCATTATCCATTTTATAGACAGCATAAATATTTTGACGCAATCTAAGTTGATGCTAGTTTTTATATCTTAAATGTGTATGTTATATGTGATTTTGCCACGACTTTGACCCTTTATGTCGTTTTTATCAGGTGGTACATATTTAATGGCCAATGGCGCTTTAAACTATTATTCGGAAGTTTACTCATGGACTTTAGGAGCTAAATTTCGTAAAAGAGATTATTTCCAATTGTTAGACACACATGTCTCAATAATAGTAGTAATTGTATAGTATTTTCATAGTATTATTATGGATATGTGTCTCTAAGAAGTGGAAATAATCTTTTTTAAGAAATATAGCGTCTATGAATACACTTCTGAAGAATGGTTTAAAGCGTCGTTAGCTAGGAAATATGTATCACCTGATTCGAAAACTCGTGGTAAATGGTAAAAAAGGCTTAAATTCAATAATAAAGATCAGCGAATTCTTAGGATACCATAAAGCCTGCATAAAAGCGTTAAAGTCGTGTCAACATCACATTGATTGCGTCAAAATATTTTTTCCGCCTATAAAATGGATAATGATTTTTAACAGAATTTAACTCAGGCTTCACCCCTTAAATACTACATAAGGATGTGTATTTTAATTTTGTTTGAAGATCATGAATATAAGAAATATCGCTATGCGATATTGTATACACGGTCACAAATTTATTAATAGATATAGTCTCGTGTAAATTTTACAGTTACTTGCCAGTCATTTTCAGTTACAAATAATTCACTGACAAAAATATTAACAGGGTTGGGGAGACGTGCCTATAGCCGTTTACGGAGCAGTTTTGTTCAAGTGTATAAGTAAAAGTGGACTTACAAACCTAGTTAAGGTTAGGTTGTTTTTACTACTCTTTTTCATCAAAAAGTTCAGCCGAGATTTGCTCTTTAAAACTTAGGAGCTCCGTGGCACGTCACATTTACCATTACTTTAGTTAGACCTTCTGCTGATTTATATTCTATCCACGAATCTTCCTTCTTGGAAATATGGAGAGCGCGACCTAGCAATTGCTCTTTGATGAAGTTACGGTCTTGAAAGATTAAGAGATTGATCATTACTGCCAATAAAAAAGCAAAAATTGAATATGAATATCATCTAGTATAAGAAATTCTGCTGCTTTAAATACTTCGTCTGAATTACAATTATTAATAATATTGTTTATATTATCATGTGCCTTAGAAATCTAATGACTAGAACACCCTCAATATAAATTTTCTACCGTATAAAAATTCTGTCTACAATCACACGTTTAGTTCACATTAAAACTTTTACTATGCAAATGCACTATTGCTTTACTGCGATTTAAGACAGTTGACCAGATCTTCCATTTACTCTCTTGAATGGTATTGAATCACGATTTACAGGAATATTTATCATTGTCGTTAACATACTTTTGACTCTTCGTAATGGGTTACCATAGTTAACAATATAGTAATTAATTTATTCAATTAATTAATATGTGAAAATGGGAAGAAGCTGCTTCTGTAAAGTAAAATAGGCACATTTATACGCCCTTTGATTCTTTTGTACATCAGAATTACTGGGAATCCAAAAGAGAAAAGTTTTAACTTCTCTTTGTTAGAAGAAAAATAAGATAACAGCTGCAATAAGCGGATCCAACTTTGATTTAATATTAGAGGTTTTACGTTTTTACTTAAACTAAGATATTTAATTTTACAAGAATATAGACTCAATTAAATTAAGTAACCGCAAAAAAAATTAAGAAAACAAGCCACTGTTAAAATTCGAATAATGATATAAATACTTGTAGCACAATCTTAAATCAGTTCTATTTATTGCAATTGTTTAGTTGAACTGCAACGGTACAGACTATAAGATATAAGTAAAAAGTGAAAAGTAAAACGTAAAATATAAAAAGTAAATAGTACTTCAAACAATTTTATAAAAAATATATATATGTATTCACTTGGAAACAAACTTTTACTTATAACCAAAATGTATTTGTACTCGTACACAAGTTTAGGTATTGACTATCCTGCATAGATACATCTCTTACGGATTACGAGACTCGATAAAAGATGTCTTGTTATCGTCTCTATTTGTTACTTAAAGCGCTAAAAACTTCGTCTTTATACTTCTTTGTTAACAAAAGTTCAATGTTACAATCCCCAATGCCGCTCAATTATCAAAAAATATTTAAGAAAATAATATACTAAGTTTGCAAACAACCCTATGAAGCGCATATTCGAATCAGCAATGCACATATACAACAGGTTCAAAAATAGTGTATTTTGATTCTAACAACTCCAAAAGATATCTAAATCTCCGTACCTATAACATGTTTTCTCGAAAACTTTCTTTTACCATCACAGAGCTGTCTTTTAAAATAATCATTCTTATTTCATTACTTCTTTACTACGTTACTAAACGTATTTTATAGGCGTGTATATACTGTTGTTTATGTACTTTCTCATGCAATTTCCGTCTGTCTTCCAAGTGCATACCGCGCTCACAAACATCTTCACGAAAGACTATCCAAGAAACACGCCCATTTTCGCCTAACTCGCCGCAACTTCCGACGAAACCTTCCACGCGAATCCCCAATCAAAAACTTATCGTAACTCAGTGCTTCTACCTGCGAGACACGCGTTATAATTGGCGCAACAAGCCGCGGTACTTGCTTTCGTGCACATCGATAAAGCCTCGTGTATTTTACATGTTACAACGCCAATAGTATATTGTGTACCTAGGGCTCAAAAACTCGCCTTCGGATCGTGCAAGCTCGCCTTCGACTCGTACTGCAATCTCCACACTCGGTCTAAAAAAGCCCACTTTGGGCCCGCTTAATAGGTACAGAAAAACGCGAAAATCGTGCTTGTGTTACAAAAAAGACATTGTAAGCAGTTAAAAAAGAATGATATGCCATGAATATAATTTGTAAAGAAAATGGACAGTCGCCTACTAGTATGCAAAAGTGAGATACAGTGAGAAAATGAGTACTAGATATTAGCAAAAGAGTATTGAGTTTCTAGCTAACACATCAAATAGAAACAATCTTAATCGTTAACGTTTGAATCACCAAAGTACCACCTCGATAGATTTTTTTTATCAAAAGGAAGACGCAATTTCAAATACAAGATGAAGGTAATTTTGAACTCAGCCCACCAAATTGCTTGGAAGAATATTATTTCTCAGATGCTCCAGAGCAAGTTTACATACTTTATAGATCAATACGCAAAAGCGCCCTGCTGCAAAGGGTCAAAGCAAACCGCAGGTTCTCAGATTCGCCACCGCGAATCGGTGGCGCCATTATCATCCGCACACAGCCAATAGCCCCACTGATCGAGTGGGCTCGCAAGAGCGCGTAAAATAACGAGATCGCCGCGCGGCAAAAACGTTAATTACAAAGGGACAAAATGGTAGGCTTACAAAGGGATAGGCTTCTTTTTTCCCTTCCATCTCTACTTCTTCTCGCCCGTGTACTCGACGCGAAGGTCGAGCTTTTCTTAATTACCGCGCTCTGTTCTGTCTCTAATTACAACAAAAATTGTACAGAGCTCGCTGGAGCCTATATATTCGTGAACGCTGTTTTTTCGTCGTGCGAGCTGTCAATCTTCTCGGTGCTCGAGGTGATTCGCACGGCCGACAAAGTGTCGCGGGACAGTCTAGTTTGTTTTGCGGTTAAAACGGGATTCCAGTGAAAGGAGTGCAGTGTATCAAAATTCTTTTTTTAATGAACGAAAAATATGTTATTTTTTGTGTAAAGGCAAAAAATATTTTAGGATGTAGAATTATAAAATAGTATTTTTTAATAGTTTTTGTAGTGTACGTTGGATTCAATTTGTTACCGAACTATGGCCGCTTTTTAGCCTTGTATGAGATAGCGACCTGGAAAACTTGCCAAATGCTTTTTTTCAGCCAACAAGAAATTTAAAGATAAATACGAGCAAATTCGCAGAACTTTTAGTTTTACTGTTTCCGAATGAGATTGGCAAATAACTTTCTTATTTACCAAAAGACGTTTATTTGTCCTTTTATTTGCTTCTTATTTTTTCCATTCCTTGACTATTTACTTTATCTTAGTATTTTGCTTTGATAAGTTACAAACAAAATAGATATAGGGCATCATAAGTCTATAACACATGAGCTTCCTATAAATGTTTAAAAATAGAAAAATCTATAAATCGTATCTGTAAATTCTATAGAAAACTAATGTTATTTTTACAGGGAAAAAATGCCATTATCAGAACATATTGCTCAAGCATAGATTATTACTTTTGAAATATGTATAATTACATATCTATGCTACAGTACAACAATGTGCTTTCAAATTATTTTTCACCTTTGTCTTGATAAGAAGTTAAACGTTCTTCAAGCCTCTCTAAAGTAAACCGGTGTATTTTAGAGAAACTCTATTACAAACTTGCTAGCCGATTTCATGAACTTTGAAATTTATTTAAAATAGAAGACGTACTAGACATGAGGATGCTTCCGCGTTGTACGATCGAAGCCGCGCAACTCCGAGCATTTATTTTCGTTTCGTCAATTGCATGACAAGCGGCCTAGGCGAGGCGGACGCCCTTTTTTCACGCAAAGAAGACGCTCGCGCGTGGCAAAACGTTTATTTAGAGAAGCGTTCGAAACAACTGAGCTGAAGATTCGGTGGAATCTTTCAGCGGAAATACGCGGGATATACACTCGCGGTAAAAACTAAAGGCACCATTGTTGGCGAGTGAAAGAAGAATATCAATTTTTTAAAACGTCGTTCGTATATTTATAGGACTGTGTCTTTGAACTCGAGAGGAAGGTTCAATGAACCGTAAATTAAATCAACTAACTACTTTACTGATTTATCTAACTTGGATGGAGTTCCAGTTTAACTCTTATACTTTTTCATTTGCTATTTTATTGGCAGCGAGTGTTATTGAATCCGATTCGAATTCCTGTGCTACTGTTAATACCCTCTGTCTGTTAATTTGCTTTCTAAAGCGCCTGTCACTTCTTGCTGCATTTCAAACTAAAAACTTGTGTAAATTGTTGCTTTACAAAATAGTGTTATATGTTTTAGAAATATTGTTTATTAATCATAATTTTTATATAAAAAGCTACTTCGTATAAATTATTGTTCTGTGACGATTAAAATGGGCGACTTATTCCAAGATGTCGTTTTATATATTACAGTAACTGTTCGATGACGTTAAACGAGCGTGATACATACATTTTATAACAATACAAATGTTTGACTCATAAATTCTGTGACGGTAAAAATCCAAGACGTAAAAGTTTTGATGCTAAAACGCATTACTTCTAACGAATTTTACTTGTCACTTTAATAAAATTTAGTTACTGTACTTTATTGCGAAATTAACGATAAAACAAAGCAAAACATTTAAAACGAGCTTTGTAAAAGACAATTATTAAAGAATTTTTGAAAACTCGATTGAATATGCTTTAATATAAACTTATGTTCTTTTAAGAATAATATTTATTAACTTTCTTCACTTAGGAATTAATATTTTATAAAACTATCAGTGAATACCTATTTAGTTTTTCCTTTCTTAAATTTTCAACGTTACTGCGAAGTCCAAATAATTCAAATCTTTCGGTATTATGATTTTTACATAGACGTTTAAGCTCCAGTATTCATAAATACAAAAATAAAAAAAGAAAGATCGCCTGTAGCATGCTTGTTTACCTCAACACACGAAGCACAACTTAACTCCACAATCCGAGTAGCAACAAATCCCACGACAAAGCGTGCGTTCACCCTACACACTTCATTCATTATCCATGTACGCTCTCCATTCACGTGGAAGCTCTCCTTCCCTCGATAATCCATCCAACCAATTAATCAAAAGAGAGCTGAGAGCTAACAGCATAACCCCCATGTACGCCTTTGAAGGAGTAAGATAGATAAAAAAAGAGCGTCACTCTCGTCGTCTTTTTTCTCCCGTTGATCCCTTTCGTATCACGGTTGGACGAATACCTATATACAGTACACGTGTCGGAAGAACGTCGTCGTGTCTTTTATTTTCATTTTCCAAAGCGGCGGCGCCACGTCGTAAGTCATGCGTCGAAAGTGTTAACACGCCCCGCTTTTGCTTCTGCTACTTTTGCTTCGCTGTTGTCGTTGCCGCGTCGCGCTTTGTTTTCTTTTAATTTCTTCGGGATGTTACTTAGGTTTTTTGGGAGACGCTGAAGATGGAGGGTTTAGTGTGTACTTTTAGATTTACGTTGATGACTTGGAGTGATTTGTCAATGTAAATGAGACGTGAATGTAAACATTTGTCATTTGTTTTAAAGTATTACATTCTCATTAAGGCGGTTCTACGAGAAAATCGTTAAATCTATTTTAAGTTCTAGTAATCCAAAATTTTGATGTATGTTACATCATGTTATAAAACTATATTTTTCTACATTATTTTAATAGAAATAAGAAAACGTTAATAAATGCAGAAGAGGCATGATGTTTTTATTATTTTTTTAATTCACCTTTAAGTAAGGTTGCTCATTCTAGTTACATGTTCGGTTCATCTTAATCTGTGCGATTTAATAATTCTGATAATATTTGGTGATTGATAAAGTTCTACTAACTCAAAAGTTTGTAATATTCTATACATGCTGGTCTTATGTACTTAATTTTTGAGACTACTAAATTTGTTTTCTACAGTTTTTGTTCTAAAGGGCCCAAATTTCATATCCGTATCGAATAATCGATAATCGTATGTAATCGTTTCCTAATTTCAGAATTTACTCCATCTTTGAACAATTTTATTGTACCATTTGTACCGATGTATTTAAATTTATCTACTCTGTCAGTTAGCTTGTCTTTAGAATTTTCTTTGTGTACTATTTACTTTTAGGCATACTTCTTATTCAGTCTTTATTAAGAGCTCCGCATTTTTTATACAATTTATTCGTCTCATGTTAAGTCCAAGCCATCTGCATACTCTGGCACCTAAATTATTCCGTTTAATGTGACACCATCTCAACTCTGTTTTACGAGCCTCATTATATATTCCAGAACTAGATTAAATATGAGTGATACAGCATCACCTTGCTTCAAACCATCATGGATTTCAAACGGGTCAGATATTAGTTATAAATTAACACCGTTTTACATTGCCAAACGATGTTACTAATGTTACTATATTATTTTGCTATACTAACGACCCCTACGAAGACTAGCACATTTCAAACTGCCACGAAGAGTAGCACATTTCAGCACTTGCCACGAAGAGTAGCACATTTAGAAATTCTGCCACGAAGACTAGCTCCTTCGCAATTCTGCCACGAAGACTAGTACCATTCGCCATTCTCCCACGAAGACTAGCATATTTCGCATTCCTACCACGAAGACTAGCACTTTTCGTATAAAATATATAAATTTAAGTTGTACTGATAAACTCTCGGTGAATCGGATTGATCCTTTTTTTATCCAGTTCGCATCAGGTACTAGACCATTTTGGTACTCGAAAAACTATCCGTCTACCCGAGAAAATCAGGCGACAGAAAATGGCCAAATGTGCTAGTCTTCGTGGCAAATTTTCAAATGTGCTCGTCTTCGTGGCAAGATCCTGAAAAGTGCTAGTCTTTGTGGCAAACTCGTGAAATGTGCTAGTCTTCGTGGCAACTCGTGAAACGTATTAGTCTTCACAAGGGCCATGGATGCTATATTGTTTTATTAATGATCATAGTCTCTTGAGTATTAAAAACGGGTAGAAACTTAGCAGCTTCAAAATCAATCAATAAATATCAATATAATAATTATAAACAGATACTAACATGTAGTTAATCTTTAATAGATAAGAATATACAACATTTTTATTGTGTCTCAATGAGTCTTCATCCATTGTTAGTTTTAACTGTTATCTTAATGTATAGAACAAGAATTGCCAATTAACTGATTCACGAAAACAATCGTATTCTGTATCCCAAGATAATATCGTGTAATGATGAGTGATATAATGGTACATATATGACGAACAAAAGTTTCAATTAAATTGCTTAACTTCTGCGTAGAGAGCACTTCGTGTTTAATTTCTAATCTTTGGCGGAACGATTAACCGAAGAGTATTAATAGTCTTAAAATTCACCTTATATCCAGTATAAAACAAGCATATGCATTTTATAAAACAAATTCTTTTTATGTCATAAAAAAACTTGAAAAAAAAGTTTTATTTTACATTTATAAAAATTATCGAAAATAGGCAGAGGTCTCCCTTATCAGTATAATGCTTCATAATAATATTTAACACATCCCTATAAGAACATTGTATCGCTGATGCCTATACACGTGCGAATTTATGTTCTAAAAATTAAAATTTCATATAATTTAAGTTATGTATTTAACCGAACTTTAATTTTATACATGATACTGTTCGTAGTTGCTCGATTCTGTGTAGTGTAATTATAAATTAAATTACGAGAAATTTTTCCAGATATGCTTTAGTAAACAAAATAAAAGTAGCAATTTAACTTATTATACATTAGTACAACAATGTACTCATTACAAGAAGAATCGAAGAGCTCAAAGTTTAAAATAAGCCGAGCGCAAAAATGGTTACTCGAAATAGAAATTTGTGAATTTCTAAAAATAAAACCCCTATTTTCCACGTTTAAAATAAACATCAGCGCAGAGAGAAGCCTCGGGAATATACCATTTTGTTGCTTGTGCACTCGTGTAATGAGTCCGAAAAGACTCTCAGGCAGATACTACTTCTGTCGTTGGGAAGCTCTTCCGAGATAAATTTCAGAGAGACGGGACATTAAATTGAAACACGTGCCCTCGTGACGTTACGCGATACATGTGGGCTTTTACGAGTGTAATTTCTGACGTTTACAATCTTTCTTTCTGATTTAAACTCTGAAAACAAACATTTATTGAGTCAATGTATATTATTGATTTATTGATATGTTTTACACATTCAATATATTTCTACGATCAAGAAGATTTATGTATGGTTTTAAGATTCAATCATATAGATTAAGTCACAAACTATTTTTTGCACCATTAATTGTGTCAAATAAGTTTTATCTTTGAAACACAAAAGTAATCCTTACAAATGTAATTGTTTATCTTTCATTCTAGTGCTAAAATGAATTTTTGATAAATAATAGTATATTGTGTACCGAGGGCGAGAAATAGGCTTTTACCTCCCGCGTGAGTTTGCTGTACGAGTCGGAGGCGAGCAAGACGCTTTGCGACCCGAAGACGAGTACTGCAAGCACACAAGGGTAGAAAAAGTCTCTCGTCCATGGTGCACACCGTATTCTTTGTGACACATGTATTGATTTTTGCGGTTTTACGTGTCTATCAAGCGGCACCAGATGTGGCTGTTTTTCGACACGGTGCAACTGTCGTTCTGTTCTATTAAGAAATTGGATATGTATACCTACATATACATTGATTTATACACACACACCCATATATACATACATATATATATATATATATATATATGTATATATGTGTATATATATATATACACATATGAAATAATTATTGTCGTATATTAAAGTTTTTCAGGTAAATGAAAGATAAGATAATTTAATTAACTTTAATTTAATTTAATAATTAAAAGTCTTTACTGTACGCTGTAACATGCACGCACGCTGTACTGAGCTCAATAGTATATTACGAATCTAGGGATGAAAAGTATTGGCTAGTCCATAGCACGTGCAATAAAGGACTTTACTGCCCGCTCGGGTGGGTGGTAAAGACCATTTTTGTCACCGGTCGGTAAACGGCAACTTCTTGGCCGCTTGAAATGCACGAAAAAACGCGAAAACAGTGCATGTGTTACAAAAAATTATTTTAATAGCACACAATATGTTTAGTATATTGCAATTTTATATTCACTATTAGTTTACGTATATAAATTTGTTTAATATGTACTTCTTTATCTTCAGAACAAGCTAAAGACATTTTTATGTCTATAAAAATATTGTTAAATTAAAAAACTGTCTTTATTCACTATTTATTTAAAAGTTTCCCCAGCATTGTTACATTTTTAAAATAACCTACTTTACAGGAAATTTATGATAAATACTTTTGAATAAAAAATTAGGATCTTCATAAATGAACCCATTAATTATAGAACATTAAGCTCTTCCTAGAGGTTACTTTCTTGTCTAAAATAATGGCTTGAGTCACGCAAGTTTCCTTTTACAATTAAAAACTTTTATTATTACGAACATCCTTAACAATAAATTACTGAACTTCATAATTAATACAAGTAATATCAGGATTATTTCAGAAAAAAATGTATTTTTAGAAAGTACGTATTTCGTTCTAATCGGAGAGAAATTGCATAACAAAAATGACTACTTTTATCATACATTGGGGACATACTTGATTTTTTAATAAAAATTACTATATTTATAGTGAACAATCCAATATTTAAAGTAAAAGAATCGCCAGGAATTACAAAGGTTTAACATACGCTTCATTGAATAAATTTAACGCATACGACATAATCATTTTTTATTCAATATGAGTATCAACTATATTTATAAATTTTAAGCGTTTGTGGATGCTTTTAAAAAGTTCGAATTATACTAGTTAAGAAAATACGAAATTAATTTGAATTATACAGGTTAAGCTATTGCTGCAATTAATATTTAAATACATTGTTCATCAATTGTATAAAAATGGAGTCAATATAAAATGTATGTATTGTGAATAAGGACCGAGAAAATGTGTCTAAACTCCGTCAGTTAGAAATCATACCTGTGTCAATAAAATTGCAAAAAAAAGTTTTTCTAATTTTCTTTTTAATTTGTGAAAATTTCTTATTTTTACTAAAAAGTACTTAATGACAACCATTAGGCTTTAATATATTTTCAATTTATATTTTCAGGTTTCTTTAATAGTCATGCCGAACCTGCATTGCCTACAAAACCCAAGCGAAAAATTCTAATCCGTCGGACAGATATTTGCCAGCTATATATTGATAAATACAAAAACAATAGCATTTTTTCTCTTCATTTTACTATAATTAAAATGTGTTGGATATGTAAATAAGAAGAATACTTACGCCTACTTTAAGAATGTATGCGTAATTTTCGTACAGTTACAAACAATTGTTTTAATTTTTTGACATTTTTTAATCAAAGTGTGCATATGTAAATAAGAAAGAAAGTTACGCCTACTTTAAGAATGTATGCGTAAATTTCATACAGTTACAAACAATTTTTTAAATTTTTTGACATTTTTTAAACTGTTGATTTTATAAAAATAACTACTACGTGTTATATAATTGACCTAAAAATCTAATTATTGCCGATTCAAGTTAGGTCATATTTGATTTGCCTACATTTGAACGAAAAATATAAATGTATTTGAGAACTACATGGTGGATGCAATGTTATATGAAATACGCACGCAAACACGCACGTACAGATACACCAACACCCATACTTACATACTCATACATACATACATTCATACACTACACAAACAGACAGACATTTTTAAAAACCTAATTTTTCCGATTTAGCAACCGTGAAAAAAGAAATTGATCAAAATCTCAGATTCAAAAATTTTTATAGCAAAGCGTCACGTCTTATATATTTTCCTTGCATACTTTCCCTATTTTACATGCACATACACTACCTGAAATTCTCTCTCTACATCTCGCACACGTACACTCGTTGCTTGATTGGTTTTTACATCCTCCAACGAGATTAGTGAAAACGAGCATTCGATCCAATGAAGTTGCGGTATTTCAAAAAGATTCAAACAAATTCGATCAGATGTTTGTTCCGTCGAGTGCACAGTGTTTCTCCGGTGGGAGCTTTTCTCGTGCCCGCAGCGGCGCCTATTAAAATGCCGGGCAATAATAATTTGGTCTCGCGCGCATGAGTTACGGCCGCCGAGCCACACTATATGCCTTCCAACGAAGCGTGTATATCTATACATATACAGTGGGAGTCACGAAAATAGCGCGCGCTTGAGAGAGATAGTGGTTCGATTATAAATTTGCCAATATGGAGTGCCGATCGCAAAAGTTTATAAGCGGGCAAAAATTACGAGAGAGGAAGAGGCAGAGGTATAGAGCCGCAGGAGGTTGCCAAGTTTCTGTCTGCGAGCTTGCCAAAGATAAATCAGGCGAGCTGGCGAGCGCCCGGCGCGCGAACTTTTTCGCGGTAACGGGAGAACGAGTCGTGTATACGTATACTCGGTACGGTGTAGTCGTAATTTTCGACTTTTGGGAGATTTTTCTTCTGGGTGCTTTTATTTGGAGGGCTCGCGTAAGGATCGGGAGTTTAATTATATAGGAGAGAAGTATTGCTACGTGGGTATCGCTATTTGTGTTTTGATTTTACTTTTTGCAGATAGGAGCGTGATTAACTGGGGGAAATATATATTTATTAAGAACTGTGAGATTCAGATATAAAGAGAGAGAAATTGTACGAATTTGGATGAAATTATGAAAATTTGTTATTAGCTATTGACGTTTGTTGGAACAACATTCAATTTACTATATTGAAGAAATCAATATTATTGATTTTTCAAAAATTAAAAACATTTTAAATAAATAAAAGTGTTTCTAAATCTATTACGTTGAACACCAATTTCCGCAGTTTAACATTATCGCAAAAATAATTTGGTAAATTCTGACGATCTTATCTTTTCGTAACAATTGTAACACACATTAAAGTAATTGATTTATTAAAGTGATGTTAAAGTGCCCCAGTTTTGACAATTATGGGAGTTCGGTTTACAGTGTTGCTATCTTAATAAAAAAAGATCGATTATCGTAATTTTATACGTTTCAAATAAAGCTTCAAGATATATAATTAGACTTTTTTTACAAATAACAATACAATTATTATTTCATATATAAATATCATAAAGTCTTAAATTAGGGTTAAACTTTGTAATTTACTGACATTTCTTAATCTACTATTATTCTTTTAATCTAATCTGGTCTTTACAAGACTTTTCTCAATTGAGATTATGTTTAAATATTATATATTTTGTGCCAATTTATTTATTCTTATTTGCTATTTAAAAAATTATTTAAAAAATGTTAAACTTAACAATTTTTAACGTTAAATAATAATTATTATAACAGCTGTCAATATTTTTTAATATTATTCTTTGATTAGCTACAAATTATTTTCAAATTCGGCTTTGTTAAAAAATAGTATTATCTGTTAAAACTTATTCATTTTTTGGAATTTGTCAAAATTTAAATTTACGTGAAACATATCTTAATTATATACATTTTTAAAAGTAGCTCCATATTTATTTATAGAAATAGTAAATATTTATAACTCTAAAAATAGTTAATTTCAAATACTCATTCAATAACTAAAAAGTGTATTTTAGTGGTATAATTAAGATTCTGAGGAAATATATTCATATATATTGATGTAATAAGATAATAAATAATTAAGTTTTACTTTTATTTATCAATAAAGGCTTTCAAATAAAGTAAGAAGTAAAAGTTTTTTATATTGAATAACAAACTTGGCTAAACTTATTTAGTTAAAAGCATTTTATAAGTTTATCATGCAATTATCGCCTAATAAGAGTTTTATATATATTATATCTTCCATTTTCATGAATGTACCTCAACGTTTCTAATCCATTTCAGACATGCAGTTAAACATTAGTGGTTGTAAGGAACTGGACTATAGTGCTTCTCCAGAGCATATATTATGATTTAGATGGTCTTTGAGGTTGCTATCTGTGAATTTAAATAATAATTTCAAAATATGTTTGTTCAAACACTTTTACAAAAGTTTTTTTAAACAAAATTACGTAATTAAACCAGTAAATGAAAAATTGCAATACATTCTTCTTAACGGCAATACCTACCGAGATATTTCTGTTTCTACAGTGAAAAATAAAATTTCAAGATCATTTTAATATTTCTTCTAATAGTTCCAATATACAATTATTTAATAACAATAAATATTAATTTAGTATAAAAACGCCTTTTTAAATTTAATAAATACCTACTTTATGCAAGTCAATAATCTTGTCAGAACTATTAAAGCAATATAAATATTTATTAAAATCGTAAATTTTATTAGTGTTGCATTAGAAACGACGACGATAAAGTTTTTATACATTGATAAATCCATTTTTAATGTAGCAATAACATTCTATCATACTTATGCCACGTCTAGATACACACTTTAATAAAATCTGACTTTAATTTTCATCATCAATTATTATCACTAACCAGACTCATATAAATAAATGTTGTAAATGCAAAAACCAGAGGTAAATATTCTATATCCATTCAACATGTCAAATTTTATCTGACGTTCAGTGTATCAATTTTATTTTTTATGAAAGTTAGAATGAGTCTTCACTTAGGTCCAAATTCAGAGTCGACACTTAAGCTTAAGTAACGATTTTAGCCATGCTTTAATATATCTATATATACTATACTTAAGCCTAAGTATCGAATATGTATTCGGACCTCAAGTTTTATTTACTGCTCAGTTCATGCTTGAAGTTCTCTAGTTTGTTTAATTAATATTTAGATCGCAGAAACACAATCTAAATATTATAAGCTTTAAAATTTCGAAATCGAAGCAAAATTGAGAGAGTTTTATGAATAATTAATTATAAACTTTTAAAAAACGCATGGATGTCTATGACCTTGCGTATATATATATATATATATATATATATATATATATATATATATATATATATATATATGTTTATATATATGTTTATATATATATATATATATATATATATATATATATATATATATATATATATATATATATAAACATATATATATATATATATATATATATATATATATATATATATATGTTTATATATATGTTTATATATATATATATATATATATATATATATATATATATATATATATATATATCCACGGACAAGTATTAGGAATAAAAATCCATGATTCATTAAAAAATCTTTGAAAAATTCTGAGCGTGATCTTATACGATCATGAATAAACGTTTATGATAATTTATGATAGTTCAGGAAGGTTTACAAACCTACCTTACATTCACTTTTACCCGGGTCCCTCAATTTTGTTTCGATTTCCGATTTTTAAAGCCAACAACATTCAGATTACATTTCTGCGAGAACGCAAGATTAATCAAGTACTCCACGTAATTATTTATCGCAGTTTTAACCTCAAAAGCTAACTTTTGGCATGAACCTTACAATGAATACAGCCTCAAAGCATATGCGTAAACGAAGTATGATTCATAGAACACTTAAAAACATTAACAATATTCCAGCTAACGAATAAATCGCGAGATATTTCCAGCACACCATCAACACAAATTGTCGCTAACTAGTAATAGTCTGTAAAACATCCGCACCTTTCGTTAAAAAAAAGAAGGAAGAAGGCAGCAGCTGTTTCGTCCGTCCGCGTCCGCTCGCTCACCAGTTATGCCATTATGTTAGCGTTCGCGTAGCTCGGAGTGAAAAGCTTGCCAAGAATAATTCTTCGCACTCTCTTTCTCTCTCGTGTACATGGTCCAATTAATGCGCGACGAGCTGTGCGTGATTCACCCTGGCGCCGGTGTCGTGTCCGTAGTAGTCATGTGAATTCAGTTTCTTACGATGTTCTTAAAATTTTAGTATTATTTATCACTAGTAAAAATTTCAGAAAACTTAGCGTTCGGATATATTTTATGTTACAATAAAGTATAATTGTCAGTTTGATAAACTAATAACCCTATTACATGGTGCTTTAGAATAACATAAACTTTTAACTACGATTGTAACAGGACTACCACTTAAATTCACGACTGAACTCTCCGAGCTCTCGCGCAGAGCTTGAATAATAATTGACGGATAGTTGGAATTTGTTTGTAAGTTAATTTTTGTAAGCTTACTGTTGGTTTCCCGAGGGTTATCTGCTTTTTTTTTGTAAGGTAGATTGCGTTGAACCTTTTCATCCTTCTGTTTTAGAATGTCACCTTTTTGAGAAAAAATACAGTACATATTGCAATAAAGTACGTCGTTATATTATACAAATCTGTTAAATTTTTAGATATAGAAGAAATGTTATAACTTTAAAAGGTACATGATTGTACAATCAAGCGTTTTCTAACAATAAATCAGTATTTTTTCGTCTTATGATGAGTTTGTACGTTACAAGACATTAACCATTCTATTTTTACATACTAATTTAGCTCCTCATGCAATGAAATCCAATACTTATTATAGTATTGCTCCAAATACCGGTTTTTAGGATTTCTCGATAGCACATTCAATTTATTAGTAAAACTAATTGTAAATTCTTCCTTTTGCAAAACAAAACTAAAACAAAGTTTGCTTTGTAGCGTGTAAAACTTTACTAACTCTGAAGTAAAAGTGCCTAGCTATGGAATGTTTTACAAACGAATTGTGTTCCAAAAATAAATAAAATTTTGACTTGTTTTTAACCTACTCACAATGAAAAATTATATAACAAAATATTCCAGAGAAAAATTTAATGAATATTAAGAATGAACTAATGCTTATGCACAAATAATGATTATCAATGAACTAAATGAATATCACTTTTAAAACAAAGTAAAATATGGTCTACATCTTAATGCACTTTTTGCTTCATTAGTTTTTTATCAATCTTCTTGTTAATATGTGAGATTATTAACCCTAAAATTTCAATCTTTGAGCATAAAATTGGTTGCCCTCGAGGATTGCATCTCTTTTTTCTTAAGAGTAAAAATAAATTGTGTTATACTTTTTCCACCACTATTATCCCAGAAGGAAGAATTTATTATAAATCCAACTGCAACTACTTTTTTATACTCGTATGAAACATCGATTCTTTTCTAGCGAATCTCTTCGTACAGTTTATAATTAAAAAAAAGCAACACGCTTAGCTACTTTTCGGGTATAGTACTTTTTTAACAACGCTGCTCATTAATCTCAGTTCCATTATTGCTCCCTGCGAAAAGAAGATCGATTACAGCCACTTGGCGCCCAAAATATAAAAGTAGACTAAAAGGGAAAAGTTTGATCGAACTCGCCGTGTCGTTAATAAGGCATTCGAGGAGCTAAATCAAGCATCAATCGATTGCCTTTTATTATTAAGGTAGTTCTCGCTATAGTGCATATACATACAGGTTGTGTTAAAAACCTGTTATATTTAGACGCAATTATCATATCAGTTCAATAATTATTCAAAATTGAGAAACTTTTATTAAAATACATTACATAAATCATATGCAGAACGAACTTTTGATTATTTTTCTCAACTTAAGTAATAAGCTAGTTTCTCGTCATTTTATTTGTCAATATAAATATACAAAAGTACAAAAAGATATATAAATTTCACATTGAAATACATTTAAAATCTTAAGTCGTCTAAATAGCTCTCTTGAACAATCATATATTCTTGTATGAACCACGGGATTCCGGGAGTCAACATCAACGAATTTGACTTTTACAATTCTTATTTTACTCAGAAAATATGTAATTTCCATGTGTAATGTAGACATTTTAAAATAGATATAATATGAAATATTAAATATATGAGTAATATTTAATATGAAATATGAAATATTAAATATATGAGTAATATTTAATATGAAATATGAAATATTAAATATATGAGTAATATTTAATATGAAATATGAAATATTAAGTATATGAGTAATATTTAATATAAAATATAAAATATGAAATATGAAATATTAAATATATGAGTAATATTTAATATGAAGTATGAAATATTAAATATGAGTAATTTAATATGAAACAGAGGCGGTCGATGGCTCAAGTGTTACACGCGTAGGTAACTCTTAAAATAACGGCGGCTGAGGGAGCGTGGGTTCAAATCCCCGTCAGTCCAAAATTTTCAGGGACATTTAAAGAAAATATTTTTCCGGATTTGTCGGGGGCGAAGATCGGGCCTGTAATTCGCTAACTTGGTCAGGATAGTAATGCCCGTATATATGTATACAAAAATGTTTTAAATGTGATTTACTAGCACTTTAGACTACTTTTAATTCCCACATATATCTTGATATCACATGTATTATGAGTAAAATAAGACTTATAAAACCTCAATTCGTGAATATTGACTCCTATAATCCTGCGGCAGGTACATTCGACGTGGGAAATTTCTGGTCGAATTCGTTCGAAATCCTCCAATGATCTTAGCGAAAACATGAGTTCGATCTAGTGAGACCCAATAAAATTGCAGTATTTCAAAAAAATTCAAATGTATACGACCAGACATTTCCCACGTCGAGTGTACAATAATATATTACTGTTCATGAGAGACATTGAAAGTTATATTAAGATTTTTAGTGTAATTAAACGCAAAAATATCTTTTTCTACTTTTCACCATTAAAACGTCTTTCATTATCATTGGTAAGTCTAATTTATTGAAAATTCGTTGAAAACTTCGTTGAAAAGAACAATAAAAAAATCTCGTTTCTTCAAAAATCTAAGGTCGCCGGTGCCCTCAAGAGACGAAGGAAACTCGCGCAATCCTCGCGCGAAAAGTTACAGCGACGATCTTCTTGTTTGCGATGCCAACGCGTCGTACCACGCCGAAGCCAGAATCAACCAAGAGTAGCGCAAAAGTCGGCGGGGCTTTGAAATAAAAGTTGCCGCGAGTAACGAGAGAGCTTTTCCGGAAAGCTTCCGGTGCGCGCCGCGCCCACTCATTTCAGTGGATTTTATTTGAAAGTCGGCCCCGACGCGATTAAATATCCAGGCTTTGCGTTCGCCTCGCTCTGAAGAATATTATATTTGCTTATGTTGATGGAAATGTCACTCGGAGACGTGGATGAATGCATGTTGCGTGTATACAAAATTGTACCTTTGCAGGAGAACAGCTGCTAATTACGAAAATTACGTTTATAAGCTACGAGAGAATGCAGTAATTACTGTAAAAAAGGGCTTAATGGCTGCAAAAAATTAGCGCTTCTGTAGGGGGTTTTTCATTTAACGCTGGATTTTCGCAGTTTACGGAATAAACTTTCGCAGCGTTCTGTAAGTTTCGAGTGCATTTAAACTGTTTTAAAGAAATTAATTATTGTTTTTCTGATATATAATAAATCTACATAGAGAAACAAAATATCAGATGAAGAAAAAACTGATGAGCTCAGCAAAATTGTATCTCGTCACTCTGGTACATTATTCTACGTTATGTATTTTTCTTCTTATATCAACACAAATAATAATTGATATAAATCGAAATAAATAAAATCCAATTAAAATGTATTTCCAGTAGAAATAACCTGTATTTATTTTCAATTAAATATATATTTGATTCGCGTGAAATTTAATTGAACGAAACACTGAGAGAAAGGATTACTTGCATAGAATATTTCTTAACCGTTAAGTTTTATTGATGTAAATACGGACAAATGAATATTTCTTGTCAGTTAAACGTGTTACGCAATAGCTAAGAACTGAGTACTTGAGTCGCGTACCACCAGTTCACCGCCAAACTTTACGGTTAACGGAATTTTCCTTGCTTCTATGATGTTTATATGACCGTTACATATCAACATAAGTTTTTTCCAGCCACGATTATGTCTAATTAGGGTCTTAATTCTAAAAAAGAATCATTGCTTATATCCAAATCACTAGTCCCAAGAATCACCCCTGACATTTTCCCAAACTTTTCGTCAAAGATATCTATGTCCAGAACTTACAAAATTGCAAAATTTGTACAAAATCTTTATCTGATACCAACATAGAGTAAAATTCGAAATCACATTTGACAATCCCTATCGTATATATATATATATATATATATATATATATACGATCGGGATTGTCAAATGTGATTTATATATATATATATATATATATATATATATATATATATATATATATATATATATCGGCATTGTGAAATATGATTTCGAATTTTCCTTATGAGTTTATATATATATATATATATGGATGATTCCACGTCAAGTGAGCAAGTAAAAAAATTTTAATACTCTGCAACTTTAAGAAAATGATATTTATCATACCCATAATATGTAAAAAAAATCAAACCCTTACACCTATTTTCAAACCTTTTCTCTATTGGTTCAGAATTTATGCCAAGCTAAAAAACATGATTATTTGCATTATTTTCATTTTTCTCAAAATGTATGTATTTTTATCTCGAGAACTATAATCTTATAACATATTTTGGGTATAAAATAAATCACTATCTTAAAGTTTCAGAGTCTTAAAATCTTTTACTGTCTGACTTGACGTGGAATCACCCTATATATATATATATATATTTCATCCTCGAGCGCAAAGCAACCTCTTATCAAACTCGACAATTAATTCATCACCGCACTCCCCTACAACAACCCACGCCCGCGCCATCAACATCAGCCCTCGACGGGAATAAAGACCCGATCTCCCTCGCTCGCGCGCAAACAATCCCTTCAAATATTAAAAAATCACAGCGCGCCACTCCACGGTTTGTATTCCCGGGATTACCCGGGCACTTCGCTGCCGCCGGCCGTTGGCGCAATTTACCGCGGGCCTTTTCTTTGTGTTGCTGCTCCTGCTGATGGCCGATGTGTTTGTTTAATGCATGTATACGAGGCGGACGGTGTGCGTGTGTAGGTACGCGATCCAGTGCGATTTCCATTATGCGGTAGAACGACTGTTGCAAACGAGCGAACTTTAGTGTATGATGGAAGGATGAAGAATGGAAAGAAAGGATTATGTGTTTCGGGGTAGTACGATCGAATGGGGTTGGCTGCTAACATTTATTTTAGGAGTACTTGATGTTGTCACTCAATTGTGGTGTTAAATAGTATGTGTCTATCGATTTGGTTGATGGTTATGAGCAATTTATTTTGTAAGTGGTGTGTGCGAAACTAGCTTTTACGTTGTAAATAGATTTCAAAAATTATAAAGATATGACGAATTCGTAAAGATCCCTTTTGCCTACTTTAACCACATTAGGGCTGGATTGAGGTGAAATATGCTGTTAGAATCTAGAGAAAAACATATAATATACGTTTTCTCTCTTTTATAACATTTTTATAACTCTTTTTCAAGTTTTGATTTCTTTTAAAATTTGCATAAAACACGGTCCAGATTAGTACAAAGTTATGTCTCAAAGGTAAAATCTGTAGATCGATCCGATTATATAAAATTCCATTTTTAAGTTTTTTTTACAAGAATCTAATTATTAAATTAAGCCATATTAACTCATCAAGCTACACGGAATCTATCCAGCAGACTTTCTAGCTTTTTAAATGTCATATTTTAAAACCTTGAGGTGCTTTTTGGAATAGAATCAGAAAATCATTTCTACTTTAATTTTTGCTGAATTTTGTATAATTATTATACGTGACTTATACGGTATCGTTTTTTAATATATCGATGGCTTCAATTGAAAAAGACATATCTCGCGCAAAAGTTGGGAAAGACGTATCACGTAGAAATGGTTGGAAAACACTTTTTTGGAGTACATTTGTGAAAAGACGTATCTCGCCGTATAATAAAAATCAGTAGTACAAACTTAAACTACGCAAGACTTATGTAAAACCCGTCCTAAAAATGTTTTGCCCCCCCCCCCTCCCTAAACATGTGGTATCCGGATAATGCCGTATTTTCCAACCACTTCTGCGAGATACGTCTTTTCCAACCACTTCTGTGAGATACGTCTATTCCAACCACTACTGCGAGATACGTATTTTCAACTACTTCTGCGATATACACCTTTCCAACTTTTTTTTGGGAGATACGTCTTTTCCAACTATTTTAGCGGGATATGTCTTTTTCAATAGGAGCCGTCGATATATTATTTGAAATGACGTCTTACAATTGTGATTTATTTATTTAGAATTTTTTTACGCTCGAAATACAATACAGCTATACTTACTGGTGTTTTGAAAATAATTTTTTAGTTTGTAAAAGCTGAAGGAAAGTATGTTTGGCTTTGTTTACAAACACACCGCAGACCCCCATCGTTGATTAGCACCACATGGGAGCACAAACATGGCGACGTTAATTAAAAAAAAAAAAAAGAAAGTATGTTTGGTGACAGAGGATAAATTATTAGAGATTTTCTATTGAATTTGACCTCAATGTCACATTTGTGTCCAAGCTATATCTTGGCATCGTCTGCACGGATCGAAATGAAACTTTATCAGTATATTCTTCGGGACAATTCGGGATCAAATGGCTATGTGGCGTATTTTATTTTTATTGAAGAGCATAAACACATTATAAATCACGATTATTGCAGTTTGATTATTTGAGTTATCTATATATAAATAATATGATTGCAGTTGGCGTGTGTAATAAAAACAGAGGCTGACAGAAACTTCACGTGAACCCGATAACCTCTCTGCAATCGGTGCACAATTTAATATTCTACAATAAGTTGAGCCACGCCTCCTCGCGCACAGATTTCGCATAGAAGCGCTTACGCAATTTTCAGTCACGCTACAATGGAGAAAAATAAATTATAAACAAAAGGTAATAAGATAAAAATTGACATTGGATCGTATTACCTCACAAATAACAGAAAAAATTAAATATCTGGAAATGGAAAGAAAATCGAGGGGCGTTTTGAAAATACAGCCCCTCAATTTTCTTTGCATTTTCAGATATTTAGTGTTGTTCTGTTATCCGAGAGGAAATACAATCCAATGCCAATTTTTATCTTACTACTTTTTCCGTATAATTTATTTTTCTCCATTTTAGTGTGACTGAAAATTTCGTTTTTGATCAAAGATTTTTGCTCGCACTTTTTTATTTATCAAATTAAATGTATTATGAATTACTGATGAGCTACTCCAAATTCAGTAATATTTTAAGAGGATTAAGGTTTTAATCGTGTTAGTAACGTATAACATCAATCTTGCAGGAAATGAAGTCTGGCAGGTTAACATAGTTTCTATATTTACCTGCACGTACAATTTTCAGATTCAATTAAAATTTAAATTACTGAGGCATAGGTGGAGGAATGTTTTAAATCGATACAAAAATCTGTTGCATTCGAAAATATTCTTCATTGAAATAGCATTCGAGTGAAGTAAAACAGTGGCAACAAATAAGAATCACGACGTACCTATCTCAAATAGTTATTGGAAAAGTATGAATTGTTTAAACTGCGTGGATCGTGAAAATAGGCCATTGAAAAATGGTCTTCTTTTCAGACGATGCAAGCTAAAAAACTCAATATCTTACTGTCTATAGTCCGTGATGCTCATGAATTTATCGTAAGCTTTACGTTTATAGTTATCAGAATATAATTTTTTGCATGCACAATAAAAGAACGACGATATCTAATGCAAAAATTCTTACGCGTGAAAATAGATAATTTTGAGCTCTTACACATAGAGCTAGAAAAATTAATTATATATTGCACCCATTTACAAAAATGTACTACGAGTTTAAAAAAATCGAATACACACGCACAAACGCACGCACGCACGCATACCCATACACACACGCATACACATACACATGCAGCTAAACATAAACATACACACATATGCATAACCTTGAATATACAGGCACACATACATACACACATACACATACACATAAACCTGCACACACATACACATACACACAAACATACCCACGTATGCATGTACATACGCATATCCATACGGACATGTACACAAACATATACACATCCATAAGGCTATTTTTTTTTTAAATGCATATTGATTCCAAATACCTCAAACATCTTATCGAAAACAAATTTCGTACTATTATTCAAATTCCCCTGTAAATAAGAAGCAATAGCTAAAAAATTATTAGCTGATATAACAAGCTAACCATGTTATTCAATGAAATCGGACAAATGTGAACGTGGCACATCCCTCGAACGAGATAATTCTCAAAAATCCGTAAATTAAAAGCTTCAGCAATAGAAGTAACATCAGCAAACGCTTTGGAGTGGAAAATCTTCCGAAGGGCGATAGCGTCGAGATCGAGAGAGGCGCTCGAGCCGAGACGCCCAAGACGAAAATCCGCGCGGGAAAAAGTTTCGTCATCTCGACTAATGAACTTTTTCCGCGTGGCAGAGGCGGCTCGTCCATTCATCCCTCATGCCTCGTGATTCGCAATGCTCCAACGCTGCAAAGTTTTATACACTCGCATCCTCGACCGGCAACTCACTTCCTTTGGACAAAAGGCTTGTCGATAGAGAATAAGAAGACTCCGGAATCTAACATCCACTTTCCAAAATGAGAAAACCAGGGTCAAAGTGAAAAAATGCACGTTCCCCTATTTGCGCTCGAATTTCAGCTTCGCCCATTTCATCAGCCATTCCGTGTGTTATATGCGTGCCTCTCTTTCAGTTATGCAAAGTCTTATTAGCCGAGCCGAAAATACAACGACTATCTCTCTCCAACTAGCCAGGCGTGTCAGCCTCGAATAACTGTATTTCCTCGCAGCAATCTGCATAAGTATGCAAACATTGTTTCTCCATCGACGTTCTTCAAAGACAACTCGTGGAGACGCGGAGCACACGTTAGATGGAAAGGAACAATCTCGGGGCGTCCTAATCGAGATAATGGAACCCCAGACTCACTCGAGTATATCCAACTTCCACGGGGCAAACTCAATCGGAGAAAGTTTGATTCAGCCTGCCGGGAAGAAAAAATAGAGTTGCATCGCGCTATTAACGTCGATTCTCACGGCTCGACTTTTCGTCTGGGCTGTAGGTGCGACTACAGCGACGAGAGAGAAAAACTTTTCTCATTTGAAGCTCAATCGAGTTCCTCGCAAGAGAGCTCATTAAGGGACGGTCACGGATGCTAAGTTAAATATTCTGTCTGGGCTTATTGGGGATTTCCTCGTCTCTCTTTTCCGATCTCGAGACAAAAGTGGATTACATTAACATTATTAAGCGCTTGCGTTATCTTGGGATTAGGGAGGCCCTTGTTCATCATTTTTTATTTTAATTCTTGACGGGCTGCGCGACTTTGAGATGTAAATTGACGAATTAAATTGTCGGGAGTTTTTGTTACTTTGGGTGACAGTTATATTACGGGCTGTTGGAAAATGAGTAAATAGGGTTAAATACTCCGAAGGAAAAACGATATCTGCGGAATTCGAGTTAAGCAGGATTTCAGTTAAATGATTGTATCCAGATACATATCGAAGACAATAAATTGAGACATTACTCGTGTAGTTTACCTGGGTTCTTTTATTATTTTTTGTTTTTTATTTTATTTAGGATTACTTTTTCAAATATCTATAAAGCATATATATTTGTTACTTAAACGCTATTCAGCTACTAATAGTAACGTGCTGCATTAAAATAGATCAATGATGCAAATATACACATAAAAGAGTAAATTTTAATATTTTTAATTTTATATACTAGGTGTTTCAGAGATCTCTTGTCGGAGAGGACAGTGGCTCCCTAATACATTATTAAGTTATTGTTTTAATAATTACTTGAGTAATTACTTTTTTAGTTCATTCTTAAGCAAATAATTATTTATTACTTTAGTAATTACTAGAGTTAAAACATACATTTTTTCTAGCCTTTAGAAAAAAATTTATTACTAAAGTAATTACTAAATGTACTTTAGTAATTATTTTAGTAACTGCTAAAACAATAACTTGATAATTTATTAGGGAGTTACCACTCTCTCGACGATGAGAGCTCTGAAAGACCCGGTATATGAATAAAATAAAAACCATAACGATGTAATAGCGATCTGAGCCATAGCATACAATTACTCAGAGTATTTAACCCAATGAATATATGATCATTTTAATGTAGGAACTGTCAGCTTTTGTATTACATGACAGAATCTTTTTCTATATTATTCTAAAATTATTATGCAGCATTAAAAATATAATACAAATTACGTTGATAATTACCGTTAATACTAGAGTATTTATTCGACATTCACTAAAAATAACATGAATTAGAGGAGGCTTAGTATTTAAATAAGTTTGATTAAAACGAAAAGTTCTAGAAGAGTCATCATAATAATTACGATAATATAAACACAATTATAGTAATGATCGCTATCACGATAATAGTTCGTGGATATGCTTTTTAAACAAAACCAACTAATTTAGCTTAAAATTATTCTTTACTTAATAGCTCTGCCGCACGTTGAACGAGAGTCATCATCGAAATGACGCTCGCACACGCGATACCAGCACCGCGGCAAGAGTACACGACGAAAAAAGAAATCAGTGCACAAGAACCGCGAACGATAACCGGAGAGAGAGAGAGAGAAAGAAGAGAGAGAGAGAGAGAGAGAAAGAGAGAGAGAGAAAGAGAGAGAGAAGGACAAAGAGAGAGGGAGAAGCAAAGTAGTATAATAGTACAGTAATCGTAGCGTGGCGCGATGGCGCATCTAGTGGGTGGCAGGAAGGGAGTTTTTTTTTTAATTATAAGTTGGCAAACAGATCGCGTATCGCAATTAGCCGGGGTGTTATTGTTTCTTGCCCGTTAAAGCCGCGACTCCCGCTTGTATGCCGAGGTTTTTTGTTTATCCAATTAGGTAAAATGGGCAAACAGCAAACACTTGCAAATCGCATGCACACAAAAGCAGAAAGAGTTTGTACACGCGACGGAACAAACATCTGATCGAATTTGTTTGAATTTTTTTGATATACTACAACATTATTGGATCGAATGCTTCTTTTCGCTAACTTCACAGCAGGATTTCAAAAACAGATCAGATGCTTGTTCCGTCGAGTGTATGTACGGAAATAAAAACCAATTCATGTATTCGCGTATGCAAATACACCAACGTAGAAAAATAAAGATACACAGCCATGCACATACACATGCACATACGTTTACATACGTAAATATTAAAAAGCATACAATTTACAAACAATTATGCACAAACTCATATGCATGCGCAAACACATAAAAGCATACATAGCTAATATTTGCATTTACTTTATACATACGAACATTGTTATAAAAATATATAAAATCGTACAAGCAACACTCGCACGCGCATGCATATCTACAACCATACAAAATCATACGAGACGTACATACAATGTAAAAAATAAATTTATAATCATACGTGGTAAAAATTATCGATTCTGTAATGCAATTTTAATCTTAGCTTGTAAATTATACAATCTACACATAAACTTACAAGCAAATATACACACATCCACACACATAGATATAAAAATATTTACTAAAGCATATATACACACAAATATGCACATACACATATAAAAACATATAAAAGCATACAACATACGAGTTATTATGAGTACACAAAAGCATACAAGCTAATACACACTCGCATACATACATTTATATAAATATGTAAAAGCACAAAACATGCACAGAAGCAATAATGTATACACTTACGCATATACATATGCATACACTAGAAAAACATACAATATACAAACAGATACATGTATTAACACAAAAATATACAAGCAATAATACACGCATGCACATACATACATATACATAAAATTTAAAGACGAAAAAGCACACGGCATATAAACAATCACGAACCCTAAAAATACATAAACATAGAATAGCACAAATTATATGTGCTTTGTTTACAAACACACCGCAGAACCCCGTCGTCGATTAGCACCACATGGAAGCACAAACATGGTGACGTTAAATAAAAAAAAAAAAAAAAGAATAGCACAAAACTTATATGCAATCATGCACACACATATACATCAGGAACACAAAAAAGCTTAAAGCGTACATGCAATTATGTTATTAACATACACATCACGAACACAGAAAAGCACATAACATACGTCCAATTATGCATACACGTACAGAAACTTATACAAACACACACAAAATATACAATGAAATCCACACACACATGTGCCTACACGCATTCAAATACCAGTACACAAATACCCAAAAACAGACAAGCAAACATGCACGTTCCCACACATCGAAAACTAGTAACATATAAGGTAGGTACAGGCAGACGATTTTCGTGCCAACAGTGAGCGGGTGCAACGTCTGATGTACGTGTACAACGTGTAAACGTCGGCGTGATGCCGCTATACACGGCGGCTCGTCAGTCGTCACGAAACTCCTGTACATCGTGCAAAGAGCCGCGCAACAACTCTTGATAAACAACGAACGTGAGCTCACACACATACGTGCACGCGTGTTTATAGCGCTGCTCGTGCTCGCCTATGTACGGGAACGACCGCATCGCGCGAATATCCCTGCGGATGTGTATTCCATGCACACGTGCGCGCGCTCCGGAATTGTTCATTTTATAGAGAAAGAGAGAGATAGAGTGAAGAGGAAGAGAGAAGGTTGGCCGAGCGGGCTCTGAAATTTTTAAGCTCTGCTGCATTCTGCATGCATGAATGCTCTCGGGGCGCCATTTTTTGTTTTAAAGCGTAATTTTCCGTGGGAAGGGCCGCTGTTTTCCTGCATTTTTGACTGTTAGTAGTGGAATAATGTTGCGGGATACGGGGTTGTGGGTGTAGTTTTATAGTAAGCTAGATTCGATCTAACAACGTATTAGCATTCTGTTTGGGGTGCATTCGATTGTAAATGCGGATGAGAAAATATTTTTGACATTTAGTTGTACACATTTTAAAATGCTTAAAGAATGTTCTCATTGCTTGTATAAGGCCTTTAATACGTGACGATGGAAATCAGAAAGTTCTAAACTTTGCAGATATAATCTGTAGATCGGCTTGATCAAAATGAAAAAGTAAAGTAAAATTCTAATTTCTTTAATTATTCAAAATTTGTTTTACAAATTCTATCGAAATATTATCTATTTCGTTTCAACATTTAATTATCTGTAAGTTACATCATGCCTGCTATGCCTGCAAAGTTTGAGGAAGAAAAATAAATGTGTACGAGAGTTATCATGGATACAAATTTTTCACATAAGGACACTCGCACACACGCACACACGCGTACTCACGAATACACACATATACATACACATATAAAAACACATACACACGTATACATACACATATAAAAACACATACACACATATACATACACATATAAAAACACATACGCACATATACATAAACATATAAAAACACATACATACATATGCATATAAGCATATACTGGGTCTCCCTGAGCTCTTCTGGCGGAGAGGGCAGTCTCTTCCTAATATATTATCAAGTTATTGCTTTAGTAATTACTAAAGTAATTACTAAAGTTAATATTTATATTTTTCCCGTCTATATAAAAAGGTAATTACTAGAGTAATTACTAAATACTTGTTTAAGAATGAACTGCATTGTATTTACTTAAGTAATTACCAAATCAATAATTTATGGCAAAATAATATTGTGTTATTTCTTAAGTAATTATTTCAGTAATTGCTAAAGCAATAGCTTGATAATGTATAAGGGAGTTACCGCCCTCTCCGCGAGAACAGCTCTGAAAGACCTGGTATACTTATATACACATGCACATACACATACACATACATACACGCACAGTCAAACATCCATACATACACGCACTGTCAAACATACATAGATACAGATATTTTTTAAACTCCTATTAGTTCTTATTCAAAATCCTCGAAATCATCGACATTCTCAGACACCAAATTTTGTATCGTTACAAAGCTTTCTCTGTTAGAAATCAAACCAAGAGTGCACATCACGTCATCTATTTTAATGGGGTATTATACGACATGGTTACTAGTATGTACTAAAAAAATCCTAGTATCCGTATTTCAGTCAAATGAACGCTCGTTTTCTAGAAATAATCTATTCTACCTAACGAATGCTTTATTCAAGGGGAGCTTCAGCACAGAGTGCACTAGAATTTTAAACTATTTTATTAATTCACATTCGCTGTATCGACCAAATCTTTCGGTATATCTTTAATTATTTACGTAACAAATCGTATTGAATCTTAAACTACCACAAATAAAATCATCAATATTATATATTATACCCAGAAATAGTATGGAGTAGCAAAAATTTAGGATTTCCTGGTGTTAAAAGTTCGTTAGGTCTTTATAAAAAGCACTAAAAATATTGTTTATTAAATCTTTCGTTCCCTTGTAGCCACGTGAAATATTTGAATCATAAAAGTATGCAAGAGAACATAGATTAATAAGAGGAGAGTGTTTTTTAATTAATTATATTTTTAACAATGGCTTTTTTATAGACAAAATCCGATTTTTAGAAAATAGTTTTGGAATGAAAGTGATAAAAAGTAATGTCCGACTAAATTAAAACTTATATCACTGGTTTTACCCGCACCAAATATTTTGAGATACCACTGTATTGAATGAAACACCGAGTCACAACTGTATTAATTAACAATATTTTAAAAACATTGTTGAGAATTTATAATTATTATAAGTAGTGTAGGTATCTACCTACATTGATTTTAATATTTTCATTTCTCAATTCATTATGAAATTCATCTTATCAATTTGTGTACTAAAGATTTATTTACAATTGTGTTTATCAGTCAGGAATTTAGAAAAACGATGATCATTCCATTGACTGAAAATCTATTATTTATGCTCTATTATTGTCACTTAATTCTTCGTGTTAAGTTCTCAACTATTTACAATTTTCAAAATAGTATATATCGACAATGAATAAACAAACAACATTCATTAAGTAAATAATAAAATCATTGGCTTTTAAATAAACAGATTTGAATTTATTGCTGACAAGAAAAAATACGAGTTTGTCGTATTCCTAACGTTTTACTAAAATCCTAGCTCATCAAGAAAAAAATAAAAAAATCCTTAAATATTATAATATTTTAACTTTCTTTGAAGAACACAGCAGGGTGCGACTCGGTACTTACATATTTGTGCATGAGCCTGAAGCAGCCATAAAATATACAGCAGTCGTAATGTTGAGATAAACAGCTGCCCTCTTAAATTTAAAAATTCAGAAATTATTCGCATTCGCTGAATGCACGATAAAGCCGACTGAGACGAATGAACTTTCGTAAGAGATATGAATCCCCCCTCGTTTTTTTAGCATTTCTACAACTCACCTCGGCTTTTGGAGCACTAAGGAGGATAATTTCATGAAATATGAAACTTCTTAAGAATTTTTCGTTGCGATGCGGGTGGATACAAAGAACCAGGAAAAATTCTAACATTAACGAAGACGCCAGGCGAAATACAAACATACAGCATCAATGATAAATAATTTATTATATTAAACTAAACCGTCCAAAAATTTCATATTCATCGTATCCCTTGATAGTCTCGCAGTGGACTGAGTGGATGGATGGATGGGTGAGTGGATGGATGGATATTTAAAATTAACCGACGGGGCGGCACCGACCGAGGTATTGTTGCTAGTTAACTATAAAGAGTAAATAGAATTTACAAGACTACAATTATAGTATCGTATATTCGCTTATGCTTTCAAGACTATTATTAATCATTGATGAATCTCTAAAGCAATATAAGATAATACAAAGTTTTATGGACAAGAGCTTTGATCCTCTTTTATGGTTGTTTGATAAACCTGGATGAAATTTATCTAGTTTTATGGGCACTATAAATAACTATATCCTGAAAATTGGGTGCATAATACTGCACTTCGTACAACGAAGTAAGATTAACAATTTACTCGCTGAATTTATGCGAGTAAGCATTTCTTTCTTAAATCGTGATATACTGCCTCTAAAATCTTGAGTAAATGTAAAATATAGCTTGCAATAAAAATAAAAATTTAAAAAGGAATTGATTAACTCAATGCACATAGGTTTTATAACGCTACTTAATCGTCCCTTTGTTCATTAAAATAGCAAGCTAGGATTAATTTTTGAAAATATTCATAAATGAATAAACAAGAATTTTTGTTTGATAGTTGGCTCTTAAACATTCTTCAGGTTATACATAAGATACCTCATGATAATAAATTCAAAATATTTTATTTGAGCATTCAATCTTTTATGAATCGATTTTAAACGCTTTACGGAATTTTTATTATATGCATTAATTTGAACTGAAGTTAAGTTTAGAAGTTTGAGCATTTTTTTTTTGAAAGAATTATAAGCTAACTAATCGAGGTAAAGAAGGAATCATACTATTCCTTTAAGAAAATGTTCTAAAGCATGCCTAGCTGAAAAGGAAAAATGTTAGTAAGCCCGTATAAATAATTAGGTTTATTCGCAATATTTATAACGTAATATCAGCTCCTAATTACGTTTTTCAATGGCATTAAAATTACCTACAAAATTCATTACCACTGTATTCTCCATCCAACTATAAAATCATAATCAGCGCACATCCACATTAACTCGTGCGCTACTGGAGTCATTTAGCATAATAAGTGCGCGGCAGTGGAAACAATTTTGCGGCGAGTCGTCCGGCGAACAGCGCCCAGCGAAAACAAATCCCCGCAAACTCCCAGATTCCAAAACGCTGTGCATACGTCCGTTTAATTCCCTACGTCATATTGTTCCGGACTGGGGTGTACATTATGTGTAAGCGACACGCGCGCGCACCGGAAAAATCCACTCGTATGCTCGTTCCAGCCGGCGAGAGCCCGCGAAACTTGTGGCGTGTGTGCATGTGTGTGTTTTATGTTTGTGAATATGTGTTTGTGAATATGTGTGCAAGCTCGTGACTCTAAACTGTAATACTCGTGGCGGACGGCAAGTGACATCGACTGGTGGGCTACTTTCAACGAACTTTATCGTTTTTGGTTTATAATGCAGTTTTAATGAATATCGATTAGATTATCGAAAAAGGGAGGACTTTATGTGGGAATACTTTTTTGCATAGAGCTAAATAGTAATAATTGGTATATTTGAACATTTTATTAGGAACAATAATTGACGTAAAAAATATGGTTGTACAAATATTATTGCTTATACAGAGTGATACTATTTTATCATTATCACTTTATTTGATCAAGTTACATAATAAACTCACTTGATACACATTGATCACATACCTGATAGAGTACCTTCTATAAAAGATGACTATAAAACTAAAAATATTTGATTTAGGAGTACACTCGGGTAGGTAAAAAATCAACTTCTTTTTACTTTACAACGTATTTTTTGAAGTTCACTCTATCCCTTAATAAACGAATGATTGTAATCGTTAAAAGTAAGACGCAAAATTAACTCTTAATTTTCTACAATGTAGAGAAGGATGGAATGAGATGGGTGTGAGAAGGGGGAGGGCGCTGTTGTGTAACTATATACGACTGCACTTAAGTATGCGAAATAATAACTTCGTGCACACAGGCATGCGTAGTAGTGACTTCGTTCACACAGGCATGTTCATATAATAGGCATGCGGAAGTAATTTACGTAAGAAATATTACTACATTTTTTGTTGCAAATTACTGTTGAATATTATGCCTGAATTTTTCAAATCCCAAGTGAGTTTTTATTTTAGGTCGCAAAGAGAGAGAGAGAGAGAGAGAGAGAGAGAGATAGAGAGAGAGAGAGAGAGAGAGAGAGAGAGAGAGAGAGATGAGTGAGTGAATGATTAAGCGAGTGCACAAGTAAGTAAATCAGTTCGTGCATTGGTGCGTAAGTAATTACGTGCGTGAGTGCGAGAGAGTAAATATAAAAATATATATTGATTATAAAAAGAAAAATAAGTAGGCGAATAAGTCAGTGCGTGCATGAGTGAATGAATTAGTTAGTATGTTAGCGAATGAGTGTAAGATTTAGTGAGCAAGTAAGTGAGCAAGTGAGTGAGAAAATGAGTGAGTAATTACGCAAAAGAGTGACTAAATGAATGAATACCTGCATAAGTGAGTTAGCCAGTGCGGGAATGAGTTAGTGCGTAAGTGACTAAGTGAGCAATTTAATGATTATGTAAGTGAATATTTGAGCGAGTGAATGTGTGGGTGAATGAGTCAGTGAGTCAATGCGTGAATGCGTGCTTGCATGAGGACGTAAGTGAGAGAACGCGTGAAGGAGAAAATAATTGCGTGCATACTTGACGGAGTAATGCGTGCGTGAGAGTACTTGAGTGTGTAGGCGATTAAGTCAACACGGGAATAAGTAAGCGCGTAAATGATTAAGTAAAGGAGTAATGCGTGCGTGAGAGTAGTTGAGTGAGCGAGCGACTAAGTCGGCTCGTGAGTAAATGAGCGCATGCATGGGCAAATGAATGAGTCGGTAAGTGAGAGAGTAACTGCGTGTATGCATGACTAAGCGATTGAGAGAGTGTGTGAGTGTGAGTGAGTAAATAAATAAGTGAGAAAGTGAGTGTTAGAGAGCAAGAGAGAGCAAGAGCGAGAGAGTGAGAGAGTGAGAGAGAGAGAGAGTATAAAAACCTAATGAAAGAGTGAGTGTGGAAATAAGAAACACGTTAAATGTTTTTATTTCATATACCTACACATAGACCATGCTACAGTATCCATGCTTTCCACTATCCAAGCACTCCATTATCCACGCATCTCTACTAAAAATACAACCAGGTGTTTACTTAAATGAAAAATATGAGAAGAAAATCACGTAACTAAGTTTAAACTTTTATAGGTATGAGGTGTTGTACCTATAAATGGATAATAAATTTTTTTTATCATTAATACTTGAGATAACAAATCAAGTGAGAAAATGTCTTAAAATCCAAACTGCTTTTAATGGAAATCGTCTCATTTTTTCAGTAGGTACTATTGTGCGTACACATCCCTTTATTTTCGTATTCTATCATGAAACTATCATCATTATCTAATCACTTTTAAGTAAATTTATCATATAGTACTTAACTTAAAGTAATAATAACTTTAACAATCATCTTCTTTATAAGCAATCCATATAAATATTTCTAAATACAAAGAAGATATTAATATCTATTTCCTGCAATTCAAATGGAAATTGAGACTACCGACGCGTGAAAATGTAGCGTGCATAGCGCGCTTGACATTTCAACTATATTAAAAAGCTTAAAATTGCATTTTCACGTACCCTATAAGTTATTTGAATACTTTAAAGTATTCAATTACATTTGCATACACTTAAACACATAAGTGGACCCTTTCTTGGGTATAACATATTCGGATTCACTAAGTCAGATAACGTGTTTAAAACTACGTTGTGGTATTATATATAGAGGAGACTAGGGTATAACGAGCTACTAAAATGCAATGGCCCATAGAAATTATAAAAAGCTAACACCTACGAGGAGTTGAGGTTCATAGCTCACTTGTAGTGTACAAAGGATAGTCAATGTGCGACTGTGTGTGTGTGTTAAAATAAACTAACTGTTGAGGTAGAGTGACCACCGGGTTGAGAGAAGTCGGTGATAGAGAGATTGATGAGCAAATGAGTGTGTGAGAGAGGGTGGTGTTTTCCTCGAGAAGCTGCTGTAGCTCTGGGGGCCTGCTGCTCATTCGAGAGAGCGACGAGGTAAGGAAAATAAAGTTCATTACTCGGGGAGCTACTCAGAAAACTACTGAAGAGAAGCTTTACATCCACTATGCATACTTTTTGTGTCATTGTTACGGCTCTAAAACGACTTAAATTCCCTGTTTTATATCTGCTATCATTTCAATTCTTCAGATTATGTTTTTTTTATAAATAAACATATCAACCTCTTTCTTTTGGAGCTCTCAACGATATGTCAAATATTTTACAATCAAATAAATAGTACATTATGTAACAAGAGCAAAAAGTCGAACATTTTTCCCGCGGGTGAGTTTACTGCCCGAGCGAGCGAAGCGAAGTGAACGCAGTATCACCCGAGGGAAAAAATCGATTTTTTTCTCGAGTTACATATAGTACTTTATGTCCATCTCAACTGTGGCCACTTTTTGACTTGGAAAGCGGGACTAATAAACTGTTAGAAGACAATATTGTTAAAAGACAATCGAAAATCAGGGTTATTGGTAGAATTTGATGAAGTAAAGGAATCTGGACTAGTTTCTAATGAAGTCACTTTTTTCCCGCTAATCATTTTTGCGGGCAAAAAGTGTAATTTTAATATCACTTTTCAGGGCAAAAAGTGGCCATTTTTGTTCAGATGGGCATAAATGTTTTAATGTACTAAAAATGGTGGCTCATTATACCCCAACAAAAGTGGCCTGTTATGTCCCATTTGCAATAATTAACATTTCGTATCATAACTTTTTGTAATCTTTACGAAATAAAAAGTTACAAAAAGCAAAATGAAGCTTGAAACATCTCCTAAAAAAGGAGCATTGCCTGCTTTTTTAAATCGATCAAAAATATACATGGTTGGCGATTTGAAAAGTTTTTGTCATTTTTCATACAACCTGATTTCTCAATTTAAAACTTCATTGCGCTGTAAAAATTAACTAAGAAGATTCACTAAGACTCTAGGTTAAGATGCGGAACACACAATTGTTCGTTTTTTACAGCAAATATGGCTAGTGGCCCGTTATACCCCAGTTTCCCAAATTTTTACAACAAAAATTTCTTATCGAAATAAAATTGAACGACTGCATATTAGAAACATTGTTTTTCACTTGATTAGTGGTTCCAAATTTATTTTATTAATAAATTTAATACGCCTTATCAAATTTCATAAATAAATAATTTTAAATTTTTCTGAATTGGCAATATTTTGTTAGTCTTTGTTTAAGGTTATATCTATTACATTCAATTTTTTTTAATTTAATAGATAACTTGAACGTGTATTCTCTTATTGGGAATAAAAGATGCTCCAATAAATTTAATAGTATTATGTGTACCAAGGGCGAGAAATAGACTTTATCCGTCCACGTGTGAGTTTGCTGTACGAGTCAGAGGCAAGCAAGCATGAGCTAAATGCGAGTGCGTTTTGCGAGTCGAAGACGAGTACTTCACACACTCTAAGGCGAAAAAAGCTTCTCGCCCATGTTGCACACCGTATTTTTTGTGATACATGTATTGATTTTCGCAGTTTTTCGTGTCTATCGAATGGAACCAAAGTTGGCCGTTTTTCGACACGGTGCAGCTATGCACGCGCATGCATATGCGAAATATATGCATAAATAAGTCTTTTGAGGAGGTTATTTTTGCATCCTTTGTAGAAACTTTTTTATCGCCGGTCAGAAAACGGCAACTTTTTGTCCGCTTTATAGGCACGAAAAGGCATGAAAATCGTGCATGTGTTACAAAAAAGAATTAATAATAAATGAATGTATTATAGTACAAATATAAGAAGGTCTTGTAACTACATGAATCATTCTTTATCAAAAATTATATAATGCGCATGATATTATTTTTCCGTATAGGTATGTTATAAGCACAAAACAGAATATCATAAAAAATACTAAATTGTATACTTTTTTACAATCACCGGTATTGTAGAATTGTCATCATCAAAATCTATTCATTTTAAAAACGCACATTTTTATTTTATTACAAATAATAATACACCATACATTTATCTCGTCAAATAAACAGAGCACGTGGCATCAGCTGATTAATAATCAGATCAAACCCTCGAAAATAATAATCAACGCGTCAAAATCATTCACATACATATTCGCCCTCTACCCCTACATTTAAATAACCACGTGGCAATTGAAATAAAATGTCGCAGTAGTCATCGTCGCTTTTTCGAATTCAATTATCCGCAGTACAGCTGTAAAACATATCCATCGCGTAACGAGGAAGAACTTTCCCATAAGCGGAACTCGTATAACGTACCGTGTTTTTATTTATTTCGTTCTCATTTCCCCGGTATATAAACTCGTCTGCTCGCGCAGGCACGCGATTATACCGCGGAGAGAGATTGAAACGACGCGCCGAACTTTGTGCATTTCCGCAACGGGAAACAAACTCGACGACAAATTATACACGTCGGGGCTCGCGGGCGAACGAGCCAATTTTTTTTCGCATTGCGCATGTTTGCGGTTGCTGCGTGTAATATATGTATAGAGGTACATATATGGGTGATTCCGCCGTAAGTGACCATGATCCAGATCTGTATGGAAATTATACATATAAATCATATTTTCGTGGTTTTATTATATCTATGAGTCAAAGGCGTAACGATATAAATTCAATGTATACGTTTTAGAGATATCAAGGTTTAAAGTTTATCATCTAAACTAATGTTAACAAAATTCATAAATAGTAGATATACCCTGGTAGAAAATTATGTAGTTTTATCGAGACCCTCGCTTATTTCGCATGATAGACTAGATAGATCTACATAGATATCGATTAATTTCCCTCAGGATACTCACTTATCTCTTTACTTTCCTGATCTATTGCATTTTTATCTGAAAATATACTATCTAAGAATACCAAAAACGCTCAAAGCTCAATTAAAAATAAATTGGACTTATTTCGTTAATACGGATACCCATAGATACGTATACCATAGGCACCTTAAATTGTGAAAGTATTTTAAATATTGAGGTGCACTGTTTTCGAAGTTAATCAATAAAATAGGTTTAAAATATTAGTTCCGTAGTACATTAAAAACTCAATTTAGAACTACATATATATATATATATATATATATATATATATATATATATATATATATATATATATATATATATATATATATATATATATATATATATATATATATATATATATATATATATATATATATATATATATATATATATATATATATATATATATATATATATATGTAGTTCTAAATTGAGAGAACGCAGAGAGAGCGAGAGAGAGAGAGAGAGAGAGAGCGATTTAATGATATACGTTCTTATGAGTTTTAAACCCAAATAACACCCATCGAAATTGTAAAACAGTTCATATCTTTTCTAGAAAAATCATCAACATGACTTAAAAGTTTCGCGTGTATGAATTGATTTTTCACCTGTGTTTAAATTGTACAAATATTTACATTAATTACATAGGGACTGGGAAGACTGGGGTATAATGGAGCACTAAAATGAAATATGCTTTAAAGTACGTAAAAAATGTAATTCAATAAAAAAAAAATTTCTTTCTGTTCTTTGCTATGCAAGAAAATTTTCCTACGTTACTGCTGAAATTTATATAATATAAACGTACTTAATAATTATTATCCGAATACATCGAAAATCACTATGTTAAAAATCATTGGGGTATAACAGAGCAGTCAATTGGGGTATATTGGAACGGTATGTTATTATTACCAGCACGGTACATTGAGCACATTATTAATTTTTTAAATTATGGTTATGATTATTAGCTCACAGAAATTGCTACCTAAATAAATTATACGAATTTTGATTACATATAGAAAACAGAATCAATAACACCACATTTTTTGCGTTTTAATAAAATGCCATTTTTACAAAATGTACTGTTTTTTACAATCTTAAACTGGGTTCTATTTTTAAAATTCATTCTGCATGGTAACGGTTGATGTGAAAGGGTAAATTAATTCGCATAACCGCTATAATAAAACTAACATGTGATTACATATATGACGCCTCTTCTGAAGCAAAGTTATAGCAACTGGTTTGCTGGGGCAACCAGAATACGTTTAGATACAATAAAAATAACAATGACTAGTTACTATAGATACTATTATTTACTATGACTATTTTTCTCATGTATAGATACAATATAGTTATGGCAGTAATATCTGCCGTAAACTGTAAAGTTTGTTTATGTTTTAGTAAGTCGAAATTATAAACTCAAATCCTAAGCTTTGAAAACACTAATCGAAAGTAGTGATAAAAGTTATTCTAACTCAAGAAATCCAGCTATACATACTAAATTTCATCGTTATGGTTTACAGGATAAACTAAATTACAGGCGCTTAATCATTTAACGAATTGATTCAAAGCAATGTCAGTTAGTTAGTTCTGTAATACTTCCATTTCATTATTGTAACATACGTAAAAATAATAATTTGTGACACTTATGATTAAATAGTTTGCAACGGATTCGTTTATTGAACGTGTCCATTACAAACCAAACTGTCGATGAAAGATGATTTCACTTAAAAGTTTTTTTATTCCTTAAATGTGCAGGTTACAGCGGAATAAGCCATATATGTGTGCGTGCAGTCCATTCGTATGCGCGGCCGTGAACCGCGATGAATAAAAGGTGGGAAATCGGGCTCTAGATTTGAAAGGCGGAATTGAGAGGAAAAAGAGAGTCAACAGCTGATCGATACGCCGAGAATGCTCAACGTCACCTCCGAGTCGCGCTAATTAATGATTCGTGGTGAATGGGCGTTATCGTGTGCTAAATTTAAGTGCATTGGTTTACGTGTGAAATTGCAAGGTTCTAACGAGCTGCTTTAGAAAGGTTATTTTTATTTTGCAGGAGAAATTTGTGTTTTTAATGAGAATTGATTAAAAGTTTATTTGCGATATATTTTTGGTTTCCTGTTTAATTAATTAAAAAAAGTAATCATTCGGAATTATTTCGATGCTTAAAATGTAAAAGGCACGAAAAAATTTAATTTGTCAAAGGTATATTTTTATTTGCTATTTAAATGTACGTGTATCTAATTGAAATTTTTCTTTCTATTTCAGGTGAGATACAGAAACCATCATTTTTGAAAAGTTCTTTGTTACGTGAGTCAACTTTGTTCAAACTTATATTTATCCTATTTGCTAAAGAATAAATTCTAAGTCAATTATTAAGAAAATAATTAAAAAGAAAAAAAATTGTTTTTACTATTGAATATCAACCAGTATTCAGAAATAGTATATTACTCACCAAGGGAGTAAAGTAGGCTATAGACAAACTCGCAGGCGTCAATAGCCCTCATTGCTCCCAAATGCAGTATACAACTTTTTCTCATGCCCGGCGAAAAGTTATTTGTGTTTAATCCGCGATTGCAGGGTTGAAAACGTCACATAACCTCACTTCTAGAAACTGCAACGTGGATGCTCATCTCTACTTTTGCTCCCGACTAATGCCACCTGCGTAATTTGTAGCCCGAGCGAAGAGGGGGCAGTAACACGCAAGCAGCGTTAGTCGGGAGGAAAAGTAGAAAGACGCGCATTCACGTGACAGTTTCTAGGCGTGAGAGAATGTGGCATTTTATTCCCTGACAACGGAGAATACATACAATACTTTACAATAGGGTACAAGAAAAATTTATATTTATTTTATATTTATTGTTCTGAAAATCCATTGTGATTTGAATATCACTCGTAACTTTGTACCTCTGAAATGTATCAATTTACCTGAAAATATTTCTACAGCTAGAGAGTACATAACAAATAATTATTTCGTATAACATACATACGTGATCCTATACAAATAATTTTTAGTCACGTATACGTTGAAATTGGCAACTCATACTTTCGTTGCAATTATGTTAACCACAACTTCAATCCTAAAATGATACATATATTCCACCATTTCTCGAAAAGTCTCTCGCAACTCCACTCTTCACACTTTATACGATCACAATCTTACTTGGATGGTTCCATGAAACTGTCGTATTTCGATTCATGAAATGGTAAATATTGACTTTGTGTAGTTTAGAAGTACTACTTCGAAAACTAACAAAAAAATAGTAAATGACCACTAGTATCCGACATCACCTATACTTTTGATTGTTTAAAACTGAATATTCATTTTCTTATCTCTGTGAGAAGAAACGTATTTCGTTAAAAAAGATATTACTACGATCTATCGATCGTTATATTTTAATAAAACAGAGACTGATTAGTCTATCAACTGCAAAAATGATTAATCTACTTTAAAGTTTTAAATTGCAGCGAATTATTCTTATTTCTATTGCTTTATTCACAACAGCTTAAAATAATGATTATACCATGGATGTAATATATGATGAAGGTGATATTTTAAATGGGTTTTCTTTGGATCATTTTTCTCATCGGTTTATTTAACTCATTCGACTTTTATAAAAAACTATAAAATTTTATAGAAAACTAACATAGAAAATAAAATATAATAAGTTTTATAAAAATTACAATATTTTATATGCACTTTTAATAAATTATAATCAATGTAAAAAATAAGATGTTATAGTTTATAAATATTCTAAAATTACTTATTAGGTCTAAATTTAAAAATCTGCTACAAAAGTAAATATTAATTATTTATAAAATTCGCATCTCAAAAAAATTTTACTCTTTACTTAATTTTTTGTTAAATAAATCCAATGGTATAATTAATGAATTTCTTTATTGTTCATTCACTGGTGTTTTTACCCTGTGGTAATATTTTACAGTTTATTACTGTGACTGCATATGATACCAAGGGTGACGCGACCCAATTATTCTAGGTATATATGAAGTAGGAAAGAGCCAGATTACAACGAAAAGTTAAGGTCATCTTTTTAGGCATTGAAAGAAATATCAAAATATATAATTTCCCAAAACCAAAACTGGAGAGGGACTATATTGCTTTTATATTAACAAATAATACATTTTAAAGTCCAAATCCTGAATCCAAGACAAGCTTATTCTATAATAATAAATATTTTTATTATAGTTTATATACTATAATATTATTTATGAAAATAGAAATTAAATTACAAAATTTTAAAATTACTGTAGGCGAGAGACTGTTCTGTAACTCTTCTGTGCAATAATTTATTTTTTAATACGATGGGTTGTACATTAGTGATACAAGAAATGTACAAAATTGACGAGTATTTTGGACATGTATACTCATCCCAGTGCGTAGGGGGGATAATAATATCCTTGAAGATTAATAAATAAAAATTCCAAACCCTTTGTTTGAAAATCGTAGTACATCGTAGTACTTATGCCGTACTTGAATAAAAAATAAACAATAACAGAAGAAAAAAGAGAACGAGCCAAAGTCTCCAGAGCCAACAGAAAGATTTTTCTCGCTCCACTTCCTCGATTCGCCCACCGAGATTACAGAAGAGGGTTGAATACACACACACGCGCGCGCGAGGCTTGGCAACTTTTCAACGCCGCCTCGGCTCGACTCTTCAATCCACGTGCCGCTGCTATCCAATCAACGCTTCGCGGTGCTTTTTTCTCTTGCTTTTTGGCGGATCGCTGACGCGCGTGTGCACACAAAGTTTTCTCGGGCGTAACGTACACGCTGTTCGCTGGAGGTGAGAGAGCGGGATGTCAAATGGAATGTAGTTTTGATGTTTCGGTTTGTGATATAGGATTGGTTTCTTCAGGATGGATCTACTTTTCGAAGTGGTTTTTTACTAATGAGAATTATAGTTTACTTATGTAGTTGCAGAAACTATAGCAATTTTGTTTTTTTTAATTTTCAAATGATTATAATGTGTTACATTTATGAACAATATAGTTATAGCGATTTCAAGTGATTTATGTTGTTCAATAAATCTTTAAATCTGTATATTGATTACTGCTTCCTCATAGAGGAAGCTTTGTCATGGTAAAAATAAAGTATTGCTAAAAACATTATTGAAACATGTTTTAAGACATACGGAATCAAAATACACTATTTTTAGAAAATGTCTGTATGGATGTGTGCGTGTGTGAATACGGGCGGGCGTGCGTGCGTGCGTACGTGCGTACGTGCGTACGTGAGTGCGTGCGGGCGCGCGTGCTTGCGTTCGTACGACCATGCATGTGTGCGAGCGAGCGAGCGTGCGTACGTGCGTGTGTATGTGTGTATGCATCGACGGAGTAGGATAACTATTACGCTGAATATTCACGGTCAAAGTTAATGTTTCAGGCTCATTTTTCTGTTTTTTTGTTTAAGGATGGGGGCTAAGAATATTTTGTTTTGGTTTTCGATGTATTTTTGTTTTTTAACAGTTTTTATTTTTTTTTCTTTATTTTGAAAATAAGAAGGATACCTGAATTCATTTTTAATCAATTCTTTGCGATAACACAAAATTCAACAATTGTATGCCTATATTAGTCAATAAAATTAGTGCACTCATTGTAAGACTTGACAAAAATATATATGCACAAAGAGTAAATTGGTCATTTTTAGATACGTCTTTAGCTATGAGAGCAAATGTTATTAAGATCAAACGACTCCAAATATGGTCTAGAATTATACTTTTCTGCTCAAACCGGAAAAATTATTTTGCATGGTAGACATAGTTGGAATTTTAGTATCTGCTTACTATAAACAAACTTTAATCTATTTATCAACGGAACAGTGGACATAGCGCAAAAGTCAATATTTATCTGAAAAATATAATTTCCAATCCTCTGGATGTATCATTGTTTAAAAAATGTATTTAAAAATAGCCCCATTCTATTATACGAAATAAATTATTATGTAGACACGTAATACAATTAACTTGCTGTATTTATTGTAAAAAATAAATTAATAATTACGTACGATATATCGCAATGAAGAAGTAATTATTTTTCAAGTAATTAGAAAGTCAATTGTTTGTTTTGTATATTAGACTGCACGTGGTTCATAATTAGTTGAATTTCTGATGATTTGCTTGTAGCTTCCATTGTACAAGAAAACATGCCCCTTAAAACTTTTAACCGTATATATTTGCTTATATTTTACTCTAGCGAATACATTATATTAAAAGTGTACAAATGTACTATTTATGTTGTTCCTGAATTAGTGCAAGAAAAACATGAATTGGTGTGAGTACAGTAACCGCCACCCTGTGTATATATACATCAAGTAGAGTAAATAGTGACTAGTTAGAAGTACCTACATAAATATAGTTATGCAGATGGCTGCATTGTCTTTAACTTCTCATTGTTACACACTTGGTCAACTTATCAAATTAAGAATACAGCTAGAATAATAATGTGGTTAAAGTTCACAATGTTATACAAAACTTAAATCCACTCTTGTTAATTGTATGTCTGACAAGATGTGGATATTTTCTACTTTTATTATGATACGTACAGTATTCAAAGATATTTAATCATCCACATGTGGACTGCAGTCAAAAGACTTTTTATTAAATAAGAATATTGTTTGATTTTCAAACTCTTTATTTTAAAATTTGAGAATATTTATAGAAAACAACATTGTGTTCAATACTATTTAACATATAAATTATTTAATTCATTATTTAAAATAACCTATTTTGATGGTTTTCAAAAACGAGATAAAAATTTGATTTTGCTAGGTTTATTATAAATCTTTATCAAATAAGCTTGTTTTGTAAGAGATAGTGTTTAATCAAATTAAAAAAATTCAAGGACTATTATCGTTCTTCAGTCATTAGTTCCATCAAAGTCCATAAATCTACTATGAAAATTTGTTCGAAGACTTATTTTGAAGACATTGTAAAACAGCTTCATATAAAATAATACTTACAAGTACGCAATCATTGATAAAAATCTTATTGTTTTTTATAAAAAATGTTGTCATAAGTATTATTTACATGTCTTTTCAATCTCAGACTTGAATACTATTATTATATCACCTGCTTTCACAAGCAAAATGTATTTATCATACAATATCTTAAGTTATTTTGATCGAATTGACTTGATATTTGGCACGATACTTCTACAAACTTACACTTACTACTATAAGCGTCTTCATAAAGAAATAAGTCTCAATGAATAAATCTTTCATGCATTAAAAATTTAATAAAGCCGACAAGGTTAGCTGGGCAGCCTATAGAAGCTAATTTTTCTAACAAGATGTCTATATTGACATTATCGAAAGCACCACTAGTGTCTAAGAACGCGGCGAGATCTTCTTTTTCTTCTAGAAAAGCTTCATTTACTTTTAGCGTGAGATTCATTAAATTGTTAATGCAGGATCTACCCTGACGACCATTGAAGCCTGTTTTTTATTAGGGTCTCAAAAAGCTTGCAAGTGCACGCGGTAAGAGATATTGGGCGGAGGTTACAACCATCTGATTTAGGGATAAGGTGTACAAATGAGTGTTTCCAGGAGATGGGAAAATTGTTTGTAATGTACATTTCGTTATAAATATCTAGTAGAATAAGCTTGAACTTAATAGGTAGCATTTTAAGTGTTTCAAAGTCTGACGCTCTCAATTTAGCGCTGAAGCATCAAAATCGGAATATTTGTATCTTCTCCGACTCGCTAAGCACACTTTTATCCCTGAAAGCCTCAAAACAGATATCAAAACCAATCACTATATTCTTGGCATCAAAAGAAAGTACAACTTATTTAAGAAGAACAAGAATAACACTAACATAACGTTCTATTGGATCACCGCAAATATAGGCATATTGGGCAACGAACTAGCTGACCAACTCGCCAAAGAAGCTTCCCGTTCTATTTTATATTCCCTTGGATATACTCGATGTTCCATACACAGATCTCTATGAAAAAGCTAAAAAATGCTCAAAAATAGAAACTGTCAAATCAATACAAAATCAAAGCTCCTTTACTGGCAAAATGTACTTCGATCTGTTCTACAAAGAATTACAAGCCCCCTGGTACCTGCACAAAAATCTTTCCAGGTTCTTTATAGTATCTATCAACCGCATAAAAGCCAATCACTATAATCTTGCTTTTTCTCTCGCTAGAGTTAACTTAGTTAAATCTCCGAAATGTAAATGCGGGGCAGAAAGCGAAAACATCAATCATGTACTATGGCAGTGCTACCTCTACGACGAAAAAAGATGTACCATGTTAACCAATTTAAGCAAACTTCATCTCTTTCCGCCATTTAATATTGAATCACTTATCGAAAAACCGAACATTCAAGCTTGCCAATGTGTTATTTCCTTTCTTAGCGATTGTAACTTACAGATATAAGCGCAACTGTACATTCCACCGATTCTCTATGTAAATAAATTGCGATCTTAATACCAATGTAAAAATCTTATGCATATACGTAATATCCAGTACTATGTATACTTTCTTTGTCAGCTGAAATTAACCTCATAGGAGGTTTGTAATGCTTAATAAAAAAAAATAATAATAATATAATAATAATAATCACACTTCAATATTCTTTATATTTTTTTTTTATTTGGGTTATAGGTCGATTATAGATCATATAATCATTTACAAATGTATACATACATCATTCATCCATCCACACTCTTCTTTCTTAAAATGTCTTCTCTGCAATGCTCGTCTTCTTCTTTCTTCTGGTATACAAGTTATTATAAAAGAGAGTTGACTTGATGATCGGGACGCAATACTTGATTAGATCTGTGTCCACCAAAGTTCCGAGAATCTTTATGGAAGTCTGAGCCTTGCCTTGTTTCTATGTTCACCGGCGCGTATAATTTGGCGACTCGCGGTGCCAGTAAGTAAAGGTGCTTATACCTCGAGATGAAAATTGCGAGTGTCTTTCGATTTCATCCGCTCTCACATATCGCCACTGGCTATCTCCGCCTATAATTTTCTCCTTCTATTACTGCCTCTATTTCATTCTCTCTCTCTCTCTCTCTCTCTCTCTCTATATATATATATATATATATATATATATATCGATTTAAGTAAGTATTGTACCATATTTGTACATTACAAGTTATCTAATAATGATTACCAAGTCTGGGATCAGTATTTATAATCATTTTGCCAAATTGTTATAAATAATTGTAATAATAGCATAACTGATCAGGCGTCATTTTAATTTTTTCTTTTTTAAGATCGGTAATTTTAAGAATACCAACTGGTATGATTTTGATATTAAATATTCAACAGATATGTACATACGTACACACACATACGTTTTTAAGACTAGTATATTTGAACTCCCCAACTCATAAAACATGTTTATATACGTTGAAGAAACAAAAAATATATATCACCGTCGTAAAAGCAAAAACTAGCAACCGCTTCGAAAGTGCCATATATTTCTAAAAATGAAAACAAACGACACTTGTGACGTCATAAGACGTATTGACAATATTTAGATACCAACAACTCTGAAACTCTCTAGAATTAGACCACAGTGCTCGCCATCTTAGTGAAATAACCTAATAACGTCCACCCGTCAAACACCTTCTCCTCGTACAGCTCCCACGTATACTCACAGAACTCAACGCTTCCTCTACAGTCGATTCGCATTTTATATCATATGCACCTGCTGTAGGTACTTGCCCACGCGTGCTGCTCTCGAGCGTCTCGTAGGTGGAAAATTATTCTCGATCCGCCGTGGCGAAAGCTTTAAGTCACGCGCGTCAGACTGAGCGCACTCCGACGCGATAAAAACCGCGCGCGAGATCGGGGCGACACGGATGTTACATGTAACGAAAGAAGAGCTAGACGGAATGTCACGAAGAAATTGATAAGTTTCAGGGGTTTTATACTTTTCTCGCGCAAAATGTTGGATGAAATTTTGAGGAGATTCAAGGGATTTGGTAGGGATGAGTAAATATGCAATTCTGACATTGAATTATTAAGGGGGACAGGGCCTGGATTGAGTCTTGAAAATGAATATAAATGTTAGAGGCCTCGCTTGGATTCTTGGTTTGAACCTAGCAACTTTGAATTAATAAAATCAATATATTATAAATTTTTTTTACATGTATGGCGCTGGAATGAGAGTTTGCTCCATACATGTATGTGTATGTGTGGTTAAAAAAAATTTGTTGTTACATTTTATAGACACATAATCTTAAAGTACACCTTACTTCCTTTCAACGTATGTCTTTCAAAACTGATCTAAAACTATTTTTATAATACCAAAAAGTAGCTATTTTACCAAATAAAAAATAATTATTTTTGGTCAATTTATAAAGTAAGTACATACTCTTAAAACATGCGTGTTTTTTATTGTATATAATTGAATCGAATCTATTAAATTAAAGAAATTTATGTATTGATAATTCAAGACCTCTCTTTAAGAAAGCATTCTGCTAAAACAGTTAGCAGAATTTTTTTATAATAACAATCGTTAAAATACATGCATATAGTGTTTTACCCACATAATTGGTTTAAATCAACTGATATTAGGAATTAAACTTAATTTTTATTTTAATTATGCTGCTTATTTCATTGTAGATCGATTTGTTAATTATTGGCTCCAGTAACATGCAAGTAGGCGTCAATGTTTCTGGTGAAACTTTAATTTTAATAATTTATAGAATTGTAAGATTTACGATGACTACTACATTTCAAATTTCTTGCGCCTTTTAGATTCCTTAATAGAGAAACTTTTTCTAAAACCTTCAAGAAAGTGATAATGTTTATTAAAGAAACTGAAAATTGCTTTTTTGTAGGAGGCTCCAGAAAATGATCTGTATTTTTCGAGAAATCTGAAATGTTCTAGTTTTTGTAACAAACGCCGATATTGACTAAAAAATGTCTAAAATTCAAAGGAAAAATTTAGATTTAACTCAGGCGTACCCTTACAGGTAAATCATATAAAAATGTTATCGAAAAATAAATAAGATTCGTATTTACCTATATTGTTTTATTATGTATAATTTTTTCTAAGAAAAAAAATTAAATAAAATTTTGAATAAACTTACACTAAAAACGATTAAATGTATTTCCTTTATGATTTCTCGAGAAACTTGAGTCTGCCACAAATGAATCTCCACGAAAATTCGCTTTTCAAGTTATACCTTGAATTCGGTGCAAAGTGCAAATTGGCGAGTTTTATGCGAGATACATAATTTTTAACGTTTACCTTCCGTCCCTCGTGAACTCGTAATTTTTGCTTGCTCTTGCTCTCTCTCCCTCTCTCGCGCTCGCTCTCTCTCTCTCTAATCTCTCTCTCTCTCTCACTCTGACTCTCTCACGCGCGGGAAAGGGGCTCGAGTGGACCGCAACTTGTTGAAAAATATCGCGTATAAACACGTTGAAGACTATATAACTTGCCACAAAATAGAAACTGAAAAACTCGAACGGAAAAATCAATAAGATAATTTTCCTAGGAGAAAATATAAGATCTTCGAGATATGTGACTACTTTCAGCATTTTAAAATATTCCAGGTATAGTGATAGGGTTGCAAACGAAATAAGCGAAACTGCTGCGTACAGAAACAGAGTATTTTTAAATAAGCTATAGCGCGAATGTCCCAATTGCTATTTATTTAAGCATTACCATGCATATTTATATAAAAAGTATAATAAAGTTACTCTGGTTTCTATTTTAAAAAATAAGGGATAATCATCTTAGTGATAGCACGAATTGTATAAAATAAATATTAATGAAAAATGCTTTCAGAAAACTTGATGTTAACAAAAGTAAATTGAATAAAATACGCTAAATATACTGAATGCTACTCACCAACTGTAATGAATACTATTGTCAAGAATTATTTACTTTTATATACGCTGTAATTTTAACTGCGTCAATCGCATTTTTAAAATACAGTACTATTGTATTATAACTCGCTTTTCGCTTACAAGCATATTACAACATTTTAATATTACTTCACACCGAGAATTATTATTATTAATTTTAGTCTGATTATCCAAACATCCAGGCTTCATGATAATTATTGTATATTAATAATTATTATAATAATATAATATTAATGTTATCATTGTTGCTAAATATGTATACAATTTTTAATTTTTATAACATTATAATAATTAATTAATTAATAATTTACTGACTTCTGGAAGTGCGATCATCTCAACGTCCTGATTTCATAGATTAAATTATATTATTAATGATTAATAATATCTTGATAGACATAAATCTTATGCATAGCCAGTGATCGGCCACTATTAGATATAAATGTTTGTCAATGGCCGATTACTGGCTATAAATAAGATTGATATCTACCAGAGTAATTAATATTAATTATCTACTTTTAATCCTTGTATATTTTCTTCAAAAATAGATACATTTTCAAAAGACTGATACTAACAAGCAGAGTGCCCCATTTGTGAGAAAGGAATTCCGGTGAAGCTTTAGAGGTAGTTTCTGGTATCCAAAAACGAAGCCCAGTATCCGAATTTTATTTGAACGAGTTCTTGTTCTCGAGATATGAACTAATTTACTCTGTACATGCATTATTTAAATGAAAAATGGCACATCTACTTCATATATTATCATGACTACGTAATTTATGACGATAAAAAATATATTCGAATAGTAAATAAAAGTAGACGGATAGAGCTTTAATTTAAACTTTGTTTCGTATAAAATATTAATTTGCTCTAAAGTTATTAACAATTGAGGGTGATGATTTTTTCGAGGAAATTCGATTCCTAAATTCGTTGAATTTTTCGTCACTATCTTTAATTGTTAATGATTTTGGACCAGATAAATATGTTTATACGAAACAAAGCTCTAACTAAAACTCTTTTCACCTGAATTTATGTATTTTTTAACTTTTTTATGGTCAAAATTTACGTAGCCATGATATAATAATTTTATTAAAATAAGAATAATGCACAGCTTTTAGCATATTTCGCCTAATTAATATACAAGACATAAATACTACAACTAACAATACATTTAACCAACGAAAACCCCGTTATCCAAACAACGATACCGAAAAAGAGAAACAAAAAATTAACGCACCGCGCAATCTCCACCTCGGTGAGAGAACTCTTATCGAAGCAGCCCGCGCTCAGCTGACAATGAAAAATCGTCGAGAAAAGCGCGGAGCATTGTGTGCGAAAAAGCGGCGCCGGTTTCCGGCTGCTTGAGAAAGATTCGTATGCGCGCGGCGCCGCTACAATGCGCAAAAACGCCGTGCACGCGCGTGTACACGTAGGAGCGAAACTTGAACTGGGATAACGGCGATGTGGAAGGGAAAAATAGACGCGGGGGTCGTTTCGTAGCTGAATCGCGTACACACATACACACACCGCTTGAATACAATTGGACGCTTTCTGCATGCATTTCACGCGAGCGCGCATGTACACGAAAACACGTATAAATGGGTTTTAATTAAAAAGATGAATGAATGCAATATGATTGGTTATTAAAAATTGCTAATGAAAACTTGCTGTGCCGTATTTTGTAAGCATTGAAGGCAAATTGGTCTGTCAGAAAAATCTGTCTTTTCGGGAGAATATTAGTTTGAAAATGAGTAATATACATGAATGTAACGTGAGTTGCAGAGAAAGGTTGCCAATTGCACTGCTACTATGATTTCTTAAAGAAATTTAAATTAATTCCTAATTTTTTTGCCATCTTTATTTCCACGTGAAGTAATAATTTAATTATATCAAGTAATATGAATGTGAATAAATTATTAAATTATATAAAAATAATTTTTTTTATTTTCTTTCAACGAGATATGCATTCATAACTTAAAATTATAACTTAATTACTCTAAATTCAAGAGCATTTTGATGCAAAAATATCATTGCATTTATGCTTATAGTTTTCGAAATTACAGTAAAATATGTTTGTAAAAATTGTATAATCCGCAGTCTCTTAGCAGATTATATACCAAATTAGATAAAAGATAATTCTGTCTTTATTTAAGAAAATTTAAATGCATTTTAAGGTCCATTGTGGTCCATTTTATCGTATAATTCCTTGTTACTCTGCTAGATGAAAACTGATTAAAAAATGCATTAACCTAAAAGTTATAGAATTTTCAAGGGGAAGAGCATGGTATTATCTTGAATTTTACACCTCTGACCATCTTCGAGGTTATCGCAAGGTCAACTTTAATTTTTCGAAAGGGAAAGCCTTTTTACCTTGTTAAATGATACAATAACTTTGTCGGGATTCATACAATTTTAATGTTTGAGATCTTATTTTGTTCCTTAAATGCTTTTTTATAAATCGGCCGAAACAAAATTATAAAATAATTTACGTTTGCTAAGAAAGAGCTAATTGTTTAATTAGATCACATGAGTTTATATAAGTTTAGTTTAAACTATAAGCTCTCTCTTAGCAACCAAAAATTATTTTAAAATGTTGTCTCTGCTGATTTATAAAAAATCATTTCAGGAACAAAATAAGATCTCAAACATTAAAATAGTATGAGTACTGACAAAGTTTTTACATTTTTAATAATTCTGTTTTCAAAGAAACAATGCTTTGTCTTTGAGATAGTAACTAAGAAATATACTATTATCTGGTTCACGTATACAATATCCAAAGTTTCTTTAAAATCAATTAAAGATGAAATTAGTTCGATAAGTGCTCTAATTACGTATATTATACCTCTCGATGACTTTGCAGCTCACCTCACAAGCTTTCTCATTTCGTGCTACTTAAAATCTATCGAGCGTCTGAAATTAACTCTCGAAATCAATTCCTCATCATCCATCCACAAATGAACTAATTTTCAGGCTACACTCAATTCCAGACCGATCAATCATCTCGTCGTCACATCTCTATTCCAGTTCAAGAATATACCTCGATTCAAAGCCTTCCAGCGCGGTCAATCGACCGTACCCTTACAGATCGATAACACGTCAGACTATCCCTTCGAAGTCTAATTTTTCTTCCAGTTCGTATCCGGATTCTTCTTGCTATATGTAACGTGAAAAGAGTTGTTAGACGGGAAGGGGGCCAGAATGACTCTCTTAATAGAATCTGTCGATGACGCGCGTAGGATGCTTCGGTATTTCTAAGGGGAGTCGTAAGCGATTAAGATGGATCTCCCTTTGAATCAAAGATTATAGATATTTTCGAAATTAATATATATCAATATCTAGCAATCTCGATTTAAAAATACAGCCATTGGAACTTTTTGCTTCACATTGTCTATATACATATAGAGGTGCACTTCCATGCAAAAGGCTATATCATGTTGCACTTACAACATATTTTTAAAATTTTGTATAAATCTTATATGCTTTCATGCAGTATAATATGTAGTTTGAAGTAGTAATAACTGTACTATTTAGTATTTCAGAATAAAATTATCTTTTGAAATGAATTATAATACTACAACTACCAAGGAGTATTGGTAGCTATATTAAAAGAATTTTTTTTGAGGAAACATAAATTATAATGAATAACTGCTAAAATTGTAAGGCAGCATTCATTCTGCTCATAAGAATACATACACTTTCTGTAAACTACTATATTTTTTTTAATTTTTCCTAAACTTCTTTAAATTTTTGCAGTGATTTTGAATAAGTATTATTTATATAGTAAAAAGTCGTTTAGTTTATTTTCTACGTTATGTTAAAAATTGTTTAAAAATTATTATTTATTCGTTCTTTTTATGTCTCTAAAGCGGATCCAAATGCGACTGTTCTTCGACACGGTGTAAACACACCCCTGTTAGACTGCAATATCAGACTGTTATAGTCTTTAGTCCACCCTCAACAAATGGCATCATTCCGATGGTATCCCATGCTTAGGAGGGCCTAAACCCTCTTAGGGCGTATTTTCAAAAATCAGCCTACTAGAGTGTTTAGGTCCCCTTAATCTTGTAGTATTATCCGGATGGTACCCCATGTTTAGAGATACCCAATCCTCGAACTCTTTTTTAAAAATCGGTGTACTTAAGTGTTTAGAATATTTGAATAGCGGGCATGACGGCGGACAAGGTTTTTTTATTCGTCGGTTGGCAAACAGACGCTTTGCGCCTGCTTTAGAGGCATGGAAAAACGCAGAAATCGTGCATATGTGACAAAAAAGTAATTTTTTACCGCATAGCAGCCGAGAACACTCAAGAAAATGAAAAAATAATTTATTGCAATAATCCCTTAAAAACGGTTAAAATGCATACTTATTTTCTGAAGCTTTCTTGAACTTCTTTAGGGTCTCGGATTTAACGGGTTAATGAGATGCGTGATTTTCAAAAATGTCGTTTTCTACATACCTTGCGAAGCTTGTTAACGAGGCTGACGAATTTAGCGGAGGCGCCGCGCGACATGCCTCTCAACATAGTGCGACGTCTTGTGCAGCGACGCGCGACACGTCGAAAGATGTCACTCGAAAAACTGGTTGACGCGAGGGTGGCGTGTTACGTTGAGAGATTGGAACATAATTCGATTGGTAAAAGACCAACGACGTTCATTGTGTCTTTTTGCTCTTTATGGAAGAATAAATAAGAGAGATTACGATTTGCATAATCATGTGCTCCCATAATAAGGGAGTAAACATGGAATGTATACTTAAGAAGGCAAAACGTGCACGGAAACAAAAACGCATATTTTTTATTAGCACATCATCTGTCTTTAAAAATTTTGACTAAATACATTTGTGCTCCATTATTTACAACACTATTAAACTAAAATTCACTCGCCCCATTTTTTACATGATTATTTAAGAAGTTACAGAGCGAAAAAAAATATGAAGAATTCAAGGAAATATGTTTATATTTATTACGCGTGCATTTTCTGTTTAAAAACATTGTCAACGAATATATACGTATAAAATGTTTAAAATCTGATGAACACTCAAAGTATATTATTCTAGACACTTGTTTTTCATCGTTTGTAACCTACAGAATAAGAAAAAGTTTGTTCGGAAGTGCTAGATTAAAAAAACAAATTTTCGATTTTCGGTGTCTACAACGTACACATTTTGGCGGATTTCGTCGCATAACATTCTACGTGAAATAAAAATTTTTTGTAATTTGACTTCACTAGTTTTGTTATTTATTATTACACATGATTTACTAACTTATTCTTCAAAAATAAGTTGAAAATCACGAAAAAATAAAAAAACGTGTAAAAAACGTTAATAACTTTTGGTTCGTTGCTTTAAAACGTTGCACCACATTTAATTTTGTATTCTAACAGCTGAAGGAACGTATACTAAAAATTTCAGACATGTGCTCAGGATATAAAAAAACATTTTTTTTACAATAAAATCCGAAGTTTGTGAGAATAGCCCATATAAGTATATAAGTTATATAATTTATATAATTATATAATTATAAGTATATATGTATATAAGCGTTAGTATTATATTTCATATGTTTATATAAAAGTATCAGCCTATACTACATATTTTTGTTTATTTTACAAAATTCTGCAGAAAAAAATGATCAGTAAATCCTCTTAAGTTTTTACATATGAATTCTGCTGTTGAATTTCAGTAAAAATTTATATAAAAATGTATTTTGGATTTTTTTGAGTTTTACAGTTTAATACACATAATCTTTATCTTTTTCGAATGTCGAAACATTTGGCATTTTTATTGTTTTCATCATTTTGTCAAAGAAACAAATATTCCAGTCATATCCTGTACGAAAGGTTTTTATTCGTGAAGTAGAAAGGGTCAGATATAGTAAGACGTATATATATATATAGTTTACAAGTTATTACGCTATTTAATAAAGTTTATGACGATTCCTTTGAGTCATAATTTTTATGCTCGGAACCTGGGCATACGCCATATCGCTTTTACTATGCTGCTGGAAAATTTATTTTCACGGAGATTTTTCTTTTATTTCTTTACAAAATTTTATTTATTCATATTTTGTAAATTATAAGAATAGTACGTAATTTAACAATCATAGTTTAGAAATCAGGAATAGTTAGGGGGCCAAACAATAATTATTTGTCACGCGTCGTTGGCATTTTTTATTATAACATTTATTGGATCTTATTAAGCAACATTAAAAATATATTCCACAATATATTGCGTAAAACTTCATTGAAAAATATATTATTTATTTTTAAGAGAGCAATTTAAAAAGATTTAGTTAGTATATATGGTTCAAGCAAAGCATTTTATAAAAAGTTTTCTTTTTATAGAAATTAATTATTCACTTTCAACATACATAATTTTGTTCAAATTAATTTTTTATAAAAATATTTTATAATGCCCTAAACAAACCAATGATTTTTTAGTTTTCAAGACACTTATTGCAATAGCTTATTAAAAAATCGCATAACCCAATAATTAAATAAAAAATAATAATTTTGCCATTTGCTTACTACTTAGGTCTTAAAATTTTACTGAATATGATTAAGTAGAAATAGTCGGATAAGATATTTTTTGTCATACTTGCACGAAAATGCATTTTTTCATGCCCATATAGCAGGACGAAAGTGGCCGTTTTCCGGCCGGCGGGCGAAAAAGACTTTTGCGCCCCCTATAGCGGGCGGTAAAGATTTTTCCGCTATCAAATCAGCGGGCACAATAGTAAATTTTCGAAAACCAGTTCTAAGTAGATTTAGACCCCTAAACATCAAGTACCATCCGGATGATAACACATGTTTAGGTGAGCCTTAACGCTACTAGGCTGATTTTACAGTCTAACAAGTGTGTGTTTGCACCGTGTCGAAGAATAGCCAAATTCAGTTTCGCTTCATAGACATAAAAAATACATGTTTAACAAAAAGTGCGGTATACACCATGGGGGAGAGGCCTTATTCAACCCTTGTGTGTTTGCAATACTCGTCTTCAGCTCGCAATACGCACTCGCAACTTGCACGCGGACGAAAAAGCCTACTTTTTCCCCATGGTACACAATATACTATTTTACGTAAATTCTAAAAAGTACAGTTAATATTTGTCTTTGTTAAAATAAAAATGTGAAATTACAACTGATTCATTGCCATAATTAATATTTCAATCAATTACCCCATCTTTCTCAAATCTCCAAAAAGAAAACGACAAACACTCTCAATATCAAGCACCCAAAAAAGCACTTTATCAGCCTCGCGCGCGCGCTCATCGCGCAAACAATCGGGTATCCTTCCAAAGCTTCATCTCTCACCGCGCTTCTATTTCCTCCTCTCTATTTCGTCGAGTCTCGCAACAGCGATTTGTATCACTCGCACGCTGCTTCTCGCCCGCGATATTCCGCCCCGTCAGACCTTTTTCGCTCCCGAGCGCTTATTGCGTTTAGGAGCAGCTACCGCCACCGCCGGGAGCTTATCACTCACGAAAAAGGAAGAGAGAGAGTGAAAGAATGAGAATGGCCGTTTCACTCGATTCCGGACTTTTTTGCTTCCGACACGCGATTGTGCAATCGGTCTAGGTTTAATGAAACGCGAGGCGCGCACATTTGACGCCCCGCTACCGGAGATTGAGGACTGCATCGCAAGCACGGGTTTGGTAATTGAGGGTTCGGCTCGCTGGGCGCGATGATGATGTCTGGCTTTCGGCGTTCGTGGGATTTGGTTGTGTTTCGAGGGCGATCGAGGAAATGTTGGGAATATCGATTTTTTGTGGAGGTTTTTTAGCTGTGAATCAGCCATCAGAGGAAAATTGATGTTATAGTTATTGAGATCGGGTAATGTTAGCGACAATTGTATGTAAAAAAGTGTGCTTCACGAACCCATGGTGAAATGTACAACAAACGGTTAAGATAACTTTGAATTTGGAAGGGACATTTCAATAATTATTCCCTCGGATTATACCAATAATCTAACGTTTCTAAATACCAGATAATATGAAATACCCCGCTATATTCAAAGTTATTTTAGCCGTTGGGTGTACTCTTGGCCAAATACTGGTTTAGTATTAGTTGCCGAGACTACCAGTTCTGGTAAACGTTAGAAGATCAGCACTGGGATGTAACTGCGGGATGATAAGATCGGGCCAATATACAACACTTTTTTTCTCGATATAGGTAAGTATTCAAAATGACAGAAGAAATATAAATTTTCTAACACACGCAAGACACTTCATTCAAATTTAAGTGTAATAATTATAAACACAGATTACTATTATGAAGCCTCAATTTTTACGTAAGCTTTTAATCGTACCTTAAATTAATATTTTGTTAAAAACTAACTTAAAAATCAGGTTAAGTTATGCATGCTTTATGCATTGCACCGACTCGGCGACGTTCTTCGGACCACCTCGCTTCTTGCTACTGGCCAGTTCTTATTAAAACGATAAATTCCTTTATTGGTTCAGCACCGAAAAATAATTTACTGGTATACAATAGTCAGCCAGAATCAGCCCGAACTGTCAGCGCTGGGCAATTCTTTCATGGAAAATAGAAGAAAATACTTTTACGACGAGAGAATTAGAATTATGACGTCATAAGTGTAGACATTATCGACATATCAATGATTTTTAAAGAATTTCAAGGTTATACAAAGTAAACTATTTAAACAGGAAAATGAGACGTGAGAAATTAAAAACAAATAAAAGTTAAAAGAGATTTGCCATTAATAGCAATTTCTTCAGAACTTATGATGTCAATAAAAATGATGTAAAAAGATAAGTCTTAATTTGCTTCCATTCCTTTTTAATTAACAAATAAAATAATTTTTTTTAAAGTGTGTGTTGCAAAAAACTTGATCAAAGAGTAGTCAAATGTCAATTTTTGCTGTAAATTATTACCATAATATTATATTATGTAATAACTTTTCTGAAATAACTACTCTTCTTATATAAAGTTCTGACTGTTATTCCGGTACAAAGCAGGATTCACAAGAGGAGATATTGATAATTCAATCACAGTTTAAACTTTCAAAATTATATTTATTTATTGACTATCCGATATATTCCTGTGGCGCATTTACGTTATAAGCCGATGTTTTCCCTGCTAGTCAAATGTCTAAACTTATCGAGAGTCAAAGCTGCACTGCTGCTGTTGAGAGCGAATACACTGGCACTTTTTTTACGATCTTTTTTCTGGAGGCACTTACGACAAAAACATTTGCTCAATCTTACGCGTAGCCGATTTCATTCGGTTCTCTTTCTTTTACAATACTGTAGCTATTCAGCTTTTCAGCAATTTAACATTACATATTTATTCATTATCTATTTAACATCATTATATTCGCCACAAATATTGTTTTGCAATAATTAACATTACTTCTGTTTATAACAACTGGCTTATCAATAATTACTCACTGAAGTTATTGTTGTTAATTATCTATTTACTTATTTATGATTAGCACATTTTCATACGAAATTATAAGTAGTAACATCAATGTGTGGTGGGGCAACATTAAGTATAGACTAGTTATTAAGGAATTTGAGGATCATTCACTCTTAACTTTACATTGCTATAAAAATTATAATTTATTATTCACCAAATTTCAATGCAAAATGAATTTTATATTTGTTTTTATAAAAAAGACACATGTAAACTATAAATATGCAGCATTAATATTTATCTCTACAGCAGTCCAATCTTAAAATTCGCGTACCTGACGGCTGTTTCTTTGCATAATTCGATTTTTTAAATCTTATCATCGCAGCGCTGAATCTCATTTGAATAATTGAAAATCAAAATATTTCGTAATGGTTTTATATATTCATGTCCTATTAAGCATACTCAGGATTCCAGCGATATTAAATTTCTTATGTGAATTTTGATCCAATTTCTTTAAAAATTCAGAATAATAATTTTGATTTATGTACGTTATTTTCGCTGACATATTTTTTATAACGTTAAATATTTTGCATTTATAAATTGTTTAGTTCTGAAAAGATTAACAAAATAATTTTATTAATATATATATTGTATATATACATTACTTATTACGTATAAACATATATAATTATGCATAAAGTTGACAAAATTTTGTACGCGATTTATAATGAAATTAAGAGAGATTCAGAAATTGAGAAATTTTGAGATTTAACTTTGTTAACTGACAGCTAATGTAGTAGAAACTTTATATGAATAGTAACCCTAAATTATTTCAAAATATATTTAATGAATAACCTAAAAACCAGGGGTTCCATCCTGCATATAATTATATACAACTACTTATATATAATTTTGTTTACGATTCTATATATAATATATAGTTATATATAAATACTAATAGAGTAAACTCTAAATATATCGTCACAAACTTGGGGAGGAATATGAGATGTAAATGACATACTGAGTATCCCCTCAATACGACATTAGATTGCAGATACTTTAAAAGATAAATTTGCAGAAACAGAACGTACTTGAGTTTGGGAAATATATACGCGGAAATGCTTTAAGTAATGATATAGATAATGATTACATATCGATAGTCTACTGTGAAATTATTTGTACTCGAGTAATTTAAAAGAAGGGGTTAAAAACTAAGAAGTTTGGTTTTATTCAGTAAATGTAAAATATTTATAATTTATTTGTATTTTTTATTCTGTAAAATTAAATTTTACAGTTTTTCTTCTGTACATACAGAAAAATAAAAAAAACGGGTTTAAATTATGTTGCGAAATCCTTTACAATATCCACATCTTTTATCGCATGAATTACAGTTAAAAAGATTATTCATCCCATTTAAACATTTTCCAACAACTTGCAAGGGACAACCTACAAGATGCAATTCTACCTGATATGTACCTACTTCTTCCTTCAATTACTAAAATTCGCAGTTTTTTAATGCCCTCCTTTCCAAATACAATTGGAAGAGCTTGTTAATCGTGTACTAAAGTACCAACACTGTATCCCCGAAACCAAAAAGTCACGTCAAGATGACTAAAAAAAAGAGTAAAATCAGGTCAAAAGCCGGATGTCAAAAAGACAATGGACAATAAGCAGCGATGAACTTTCATTGCGCGAAATTAACCCTCGCTCGTTCGCTAGCGCGGAGCGACCCTCGCTGTCCTACTTGCAAGGTTAAAACCAAAAATAGCGAGGGGCTCTTCGCAATTACGTGGCGCGAGCCCGCGCGTAGCAGCGTGTCAGGAGTCAATCGGAACGATTGAGCTGCTATAGTATAGTCGAGTAATGAGACGCGACACGTGTCGGGAGGTTGGCCGAGAATTGTTAGTTTTTTTAAGGTTTTCGAGGAGGAAGAGTAGGAAATAGACAGAGAGATTTTTTTATTGGATGGGTGCAGTTTTTTTAGATGTTGGAATGGATATGGATGAAAAAGATTGGAGGTTGTTGAATCAGGCTATTATTGTGATACAATAATGTGGGAGGCAGTTTTTGAAATTGTACTTTTACGGTAATATGATAATTCTAAATCTAAACTTACTGTGTTACTGTAATTATCTTTTTTTTTAAGTAAACCGTTTTATTAAAATACAAAATAGTAGGTAATATAAAGATTATTCTTTGAAAATCAACTATGAAATATATAATTTAAAAACGAAATTTATTTGGCAGTATAATAATAAATCTTTGTAAATAGTGAACTTTAGGAGTTTTAATATGGAATGAATTAGTGATAATTAAACATAACATTGAAATTTCGAAATTCGGGATATGCAAATACTACTTCACAAAAAAATGAAATTTCTTATTTTGCTAGGTATCCTGAAAACAACTGTCTAACCATAAATTGAACAGAACTATCTTTGAGTTATTATTTTAATCTAAAATATCTGAAATGCTTATATAGATGTCAATAATAGATCTATTAATATTGACATTAATTTTGTTTCTCTTTTATTCACGTTCATTATGATGTGCGATACCTTAAACAAATGCATTCGTGTATTAAATATGAATACTTTGAATAAATTTGAAAAAATAAATAATTTTTATAAATTTGATTAAACAATAATTTTTATAAACCTTTTTCATACCGTAAAATTTGAAAATAATCATCATGAATGCGATAGAGTCTACATTTTTAAGCGAAATTAAATTTAATTTCAATAATGTATATTTTTGATCAAATAAATACATTATATATTGAAAAGCCAATATTTGAAAAAAAACTCATGTTAAATATACTATTTTTCAAACTTATAATTAAGTTAATTTCTAATGATTTTTATTCTTAAATCCTATCATTCTACACTTAAAACAAATTTTAAGAGTAAATTGACATGTTATTAAGAGAGCATAGTGTCAATCCTATTATTGTCCTTAACAGAAAACAGTGAATTCGTTTTTGCAGTTAAAGATTCTTTTTAATGTGAACTCATAGTAAAAACGACTAAAGGATTTACAAACAACGAATACAAAGCTTTGGTTTTTTTGTACTTTATTATGCACCTCTTTAAGGGGTAACACCACTGTAGAAATTTAAAAAAATCGATTTTGTTTTTATTGGCTTAAAACATGCTTTGAACCTTCTAGAACATGGTACAAAAGGTCCTATCCCGAAAAAAAATGATTCTTTAAAAGATTTCCTCATTTTTTTTACGTCCGAAACTGATTTTGAAACTTTAAGTTGATTTTTCTCGAAACGAGTTTTTCTCAACGGGCACGCAGCATAATTTGAAAAGTTTTCATCCGATCCGTTTGAAATTTTAACCATATCTTAATTATTATGTTTCGAAGTGAAGCACGTAGGGGATTTTAAATAAATTGATTTAAACAAGTATTATAAACACAAACGTGCCTTTTTTTCATGAAAATTTGTAATTTATTTTCAATTCACTGCAAAATTTGCAAAAATCAATATTTTCAAAATCCCCTTCGTGATTCACTAGCTATTAACATCAAGAATAAGTGGATTTTTTTTGTTCCAGGTTGAAATGTGCGATTGGTACACTGCGTGCCGCGGAGCGCTTCCGCTGCAAGAGGCCTCAAGAGATCGGCTATAAATCAGCTATTTTGTATTTTTTTTACTCAATTTTTTTAAATATACTATAATATTAGACTAATAATATATCCAAATATCATTTCTTTATAACCTTTCTTTCCATTAAAAAAAATACCCAACAAACGCTTCTTTTTCGCTATTACAGTGGTGTCACCCCTTAAACTACTTTACGATTATTTACCTTTAATTTTCAGTACTTTATTCATCGAAAAAAGTTACGTTTCTAAATAGAGTTACGGTGATTCTTACTGACGATGATAGTTCAAATTAGCATTGTTCTTTTTCGTCTTACTTTTGAGAGGTAGCAAGAAATGGAGAGAATAAACGGAGACTTGAGTGGAGTGTAATTTGAAGACTTATCGGGGCTGTCGTTTTTAGTCTTATTTTTGCTATTGTCAGAAGATTCATGTATTTTATGTTGAACAGATAATTTACATAATTATACGTAGTTTTAAATGAAAGAATGTGTATTATTTTTATTAATTTCGATCCTCCCGATAATTTGATTCAGAATATAATTGAACTGAAAAAGAACGTGTAACTACAGATAAATTGAGACGTTAAATATGAAACTCTTTTCAATCAATAACGTAATTGTAATTAAGTAATTTAGGAGAAAGTTACTTCATTTTAAGTTTTTTTAACAAAAACCTCTGAGGAAAAGAATTTTTAAATTCGACGTCGTAAAGTTCTGAATTACATAACGTTATCTATATACAGGGTAGGTGTTAACTGGAAAAAAGAGCATTTGCAATATCTACTTTATAATGAATTTCGTATTAGATCAAGTAGCTCCACGCTGGAGGATATTGATTGATTCTAAAACTTTTTTATAGATGGATTAAAGTTTCAGACATCAAATTCATGTCACTTTAGATTTAAAATTAACATAATAATAGCTTGCATTTTTTCCTTAAATATCAAACAAATTTTTTGTTATAAAACTTAATGTTTATATACTTACGTTTTAATACTACCTTATGTAACAAGGGCAAAAAGTCGAATATTTTTCCCACGGGTGAGTTTACTGCCCGAACGAACGAAGCGAAGTAAGGGAAACATCACCCCAGGGAAAAATCGACTTTTTTCTCGAATTACATATAGTACTTTATGCCAATCTCAACTGTGGCCACCCTTTTACTTGGAAAGCGAGACTAATGAACTGTTAAAAGATAATATTGTTAAATGACAATTAAAAATCAGGGTTATTGGTAGAACTTGATGAAATAAAGGAATTTGGAAAAAAGTAACTTTTTTCCCGCTAATCATTTTTGCGGGCAAAAAGTGTAATTTTGGTCTCGCTTTTCAAGGGAAAAAGTGGCCATTTTCGTTCAGATGCAGTGGAGCGAGGGCGTCCCACACGCTGGCAATCGCTGGCTCACTTTATTCACGCGTGCAATATACGATTTTTTAACGTACCTACCAAAAAGTTCGTACTCGTTCACTGCCAAAGAGGGAAAATAGTGCTACATATTAATTTCCTAACCTCACGCTAGTTCCCGCCGCCACATGCTGTTTGTGCCCGAACCGAAGTCGAGGGCACATGCGCGTCGCGACGGGGACTAGAGTGGGGGTAGGGATTTAATGCAGCGCTTTTTTCCCGGCTCGGCAAGGATAAAGTACACACTTTATGGCGGGGTGTGTTGAAAAATATTTAGAAGATAGAAACATTTGCGGATAAATAGAAGAAGTAGATATATATGTTATTTATCTGTGCAAGACAAAAATATATACCAATATATCAAAACCAATGATCAATGAGTAATATCGTATAATACATAAGTCCTCAAGAAGTCAAAATTAGTTTAGTTATTAAACATATACAATACAACCTCCCGACACTGTGACTCAGGGTACTGTGAACCTCCTGACACTGTGACAGCAGAACATTTCGGCACTGTGGTTTCTCTGTCTAAGTATGTGCAGGGTCACGTGTCTCAACATTGCAGAGAAAGTTTTATGAAAAGGTTTAAAGCGAAAAAGATATGATAGAAAAAGCTTTATGCAAAGGTTTAAGCCAACAAATTTTAATAACAATATGTTAAATAATGTTCAAACTGAAAAAGTGTAATTGAAAGTTTTGTAAAAAAGAATGATATAATTATATAAAATTTTTTATAAAAAAATCTTTTTAATAAAACTGCATGAAAATGAATTGTACTGAGAATATTTGATTATGGAGAAGTTGCGCGGGAAAGTTAATATGATAACCTAGATACAACCCTGGTGCTCGACGCTGATTGGTTGGCGCCAATACACATTACCGGGGGATAGCTAGTCCTGAGTTTCATAGTGCCGGGATATTCTACTGTACTAAATAACAATACAACTAAGTGGTAATATTTACGATTAGTCAGGCATACATACTTGAAAATAAAGTTACCTTCAACAACGATGTTAAATATTTAAAAAAATAATATTATTAATAATAATCGACTAATTATCTGTATTTCTGTTTAGTATCAGTGTATTCTAAAATTGTTCAAATGCTGATTCATATTATTAATTTTCTGTTGCACTGATGTCTAATTAAGCTTATTCCATTTACATGATTGGTAACAGTTCACGTAATTAATCTATTTCGTCATGGACATCATCAAAATTATCATTGCGTAATACATCGATGATATATAATTAAATATAGTTTGAATATAGTTCAAAATAGAGTTCAATTACTACGAGTCTAATAGGCTTAATTATAATTCACATTCGATTTCACTTATTGAACTCGACCACGAATTGAAATTTTTAAAAATTCCTTTAAGAAATTAGAGACCGGTTTACATTATAGGAATTTCTATTTAATTTAATAATAAAATGAATGAGGAATTCAATGAAAGGACATTATTAAACAATAATATAATAAATTTAATTTTTATAATTTAAAAGTGGTGGTAGTACCATAAAATTCGTAAAACTTCTAACGACTGATTTACTTGACTTGATTCTCACAGAATATTCGTCAACACATTGTTTCAAAGAGTACTGCTGATTTGCAAAATATCGTGAACTCTTCTTGCTATTAATACCTTAATATGAATTTTCTAGTGTAAAACGGTAAAATTGACAAACAGATGATAACATTTATTATCTCTATTTCCAACTCCAATAGCTTGGAAACTATGTCTTCCATCGTGCCGTGACTTGAAACAAATTATCAGACTATATCATTATAGTACAGTATGAGCAAAAATCAACGTTAATCAAATCACTTCAAAAATTACATATGAGTTTTAAACTACCATCGTGCCCAGTCTCCTTGAACTTAATTTACACCTACAAGTAAATTTCCTCGTAAATTATATATCTCTTTTTTATTCAAACAAATGATATTATTCCGAAGATTATCTGTAAATATTAAATTGGTCCATTAAAAATTGCTTCTACATTATTTATGTATCAACAACGATAATAAATGATATATAATATCTCCTCTATTTTAACAGCTCGGACCCGAAATCCCTCACATATTTTGACTTGATCAGTTATTTTTTATTAAATTTTAGATTAGCTTATATTTAAAAAAAAAGATGAAGAATCCGCGACGCTCGTAGTACGAGCTATAAGACGAGTCAGCGATAAGAGATGTAGACAGCAAGATGTACCGGCTTGCATCGTGGACATTAGCTCTGTGGTAGAGCACATGCTTTACAATATCGGGGTTCCCGGATCGAATCCCGTCGTCTACATATTTTTTCGCTACACTAGGATAAGTAAAGTAGTACAAATAACTATTCTCGCTTACTAAGCAAACTTCTAGTAATTATAACTATTTTTATTATTTATTTTACTACATTATAGTCATTCTTAAAACTAAATATAGTCAGGGGCTCTACTAAGTAAATTAGTTTACTGTAAACTGTTTATACGGAATCTGCTTTAGAATGGAAGGTTAGAATTCTAACTTCGATGAACCAGATTGAGAGCGTAATAAATGCAATTTCAACGTATTAGATGCTCGACAAATGACATTAAGTAAATATACTTCAATGTTTTGACTTTTGTTAGCGCTATATTGCGTATCTGTCTAGCGTAGCACATGTGACAAAGATAGACAATCAGGCGGGAATGTCAATTGTAAGCTAAGTGAGTCCTACTATATTTTAGTTACAACCCTTACTAAATGAAATAGCCAACCTAACAAAAAAGAATTAGTTGTATCAAATTCCACTATAAACTTAGTTATAACTTACAATGGGAGTGCACGGAGTTCGGGTCATGGATTTTGATGAAACTTTGGAAATCGTTTTCTGGTACCTAAAAATGAAGTCCAATGCCTGTAATTTTATCAAATGGGCCTTTGTAAAACAACGTATTTTATTAACGTTGATAGCATATATATATATATATATATATATATATATATATATATATATATATATATATATCTTATTTTTAGCATTATCTATATGAGTAATACTAATGTTTTAAGCTCTATCTCAAATTCAAGAGTCCATTGGGTATTGGGCTTCATTTTGAGATACCTAAAGTCTATCCGCAAAGTTTCATCAAACTCTTTACTATGTACTTATCTCAATGTGTCTACTACGTCTCTATTTTTTGAACGTTACAATAATATCATAAGTATGTAAAACATTTAGAAATTAAATTTTTGAAGAAAACCCCTTCTCGCGAGTTAAAAAAAGGTGTAGGAAAATCAGACGAAAAAATTAAAATAGTTAACATTAAAATACATCAAAATGTTGAAATAGTTAAAGTTAGAATAGATGAAAGTGTTAAGAAAGTGGAAGTTAAAATAGATAAGATATTACTGTTCACAACAACAGAACATGATTGCCCATTTTTGTGTATTAATTTACCATTATACAATGTTTCAAGCAAATATTTTAATACTTCGACGAATACCATTCAAATAAATTGACATAAGAAGTCCAGCTGGACATTTCATTTGCAGAAGCGTTAAAACTACTTCTTGAAACTTTGTCTAATACAGCTCCATTATCTATCACCAAGACGTAAAATTACAATTTTTAACTATGACTCACCTCGCTAAATTTTGCACACTTACCCAAAACCTCTAAAAAATTCCTCACTCACCTCATTGAAAATCACCCTGTAAACATTTAAAGGAATTCCTCTTCCTCCCTCTGCCCGATAAATAATCAAAGCTGCGCCGATACCCAATATCAGACGTTCAGCCACATGACCAGCGAAGAAAACAAAAATCCCTCTGCGGAGGCGCAAAACGTAAAATTCCTCGCGAGAAAGATCCTCAGTCCCCAGAGGATACCCGCGTATAGTCTTCTGAGGTCCCCGGAGAGCCTTATCCCATCGGTCGGTCGGTAGAAGGATGAGAGGGAGAGAGAGAGAGAGAGAGGGAAGGGGGCAGAGAGAGAGAAAGAAAGAGAGACAGAGAGATAAAGAGAGAGAGAAGAAGGAGACTTACAGGGGAGATAACGAATAGGTTTACGGGAGGGCTTCAGGGGAATTTTGCTTGTGCATTTTACGTACAGGTCGAAATTACGGGGTCTCCGTTGTCGTGTTGCTTTCGAGGTGTTTGCGAACAAGGTTCACTAGAGAAATATGGCGATTGATCTTTAGTGTTCAAAATTAGTTTTCAGAATTAGTGCTTACAAAATTATTGAGTGTGGCCAACATAGCAGTCAATATTACAGAAATGTCGTAGAAATATTTCAACGTTGCTGTGATATTGCGGATAAGTTGATATATTGCAGCTACATTTCTGTGATATTCCAGTAAGCTTTTCCAGGTTGTAATATTGCAACAATTTTTCTATGATATTACATTACGATATATCACATTATAATAGTGCAGTGATATTTTTGTGATACTGTGCGATGATAAACTACAACGCAAGATTGCTGCAATAATTCTACAATATTACATTGTGATAAGTCACATCGTAATATACGTAGTACATTACTGCAATATTGTTATGTGACATACCGCATTGCAATATTACATCAATATTATTACAAGTTTACAGAATGACATTTCTCGATGCATGTCACATTAATATTGCCAAAATATTTCTACAATAATACGCGAAATATCTTTTAATATTTTTGTATGACATATCACACGGAAATATTATAGTAATATTTGTGTAATATTACACTGTTACACATCACACTGAAATATATGCGAAATATTCTGTAATAGTATTATATGACGTATTACTTTAAGATATTACATCTATATTCCTGCAAGATTACAGAATGACATTCCTGGATGCATTTCAAACTAATACTGTGGAAATATTTCTAGTATATCATATGGCAATAAATCAGTCATCATTTGTTTAACGATAACATTTTAATTTTATCGTTTTATTTTGCCAGAAATCTTGACTATAACTGTAAATATGTTTTAGTTCTGTAGTTAGTCAAGGTTTACGTAAAAATAAATCGAGAAAAACCGATTATTGCCATTGTACATTATTTGAAAGTCAATTTTCTCTAGATTGCGGCTCGATGGCGCATTGACGTTTTCTCGCAAGTGCTAAGATTCGTCTTAAGTTATTATATGAATACGGTTCAAACATTATGATAACGTGTTTCCATTATTATTGTGAAATGATAATAATATTCCTGCAGTATGACTGCAATATTTTCCGTTCTCACCGCAATAACTAAAAACCTATGATAATATTGTTGTAGTGTTACTAAAATGTTGCCTGATTGTCACCAAAATATTGTCCTGATATTCCCCGTAATATTCCCGTGATAAAAATGCCGCGGACATTAAATATTGCTACAGTATCACTGTAATATTACTGCTACATATCACTGGCTGATACATATTGCGTGTAGTACTCCTATGATATTGCTGCATGTATGATATTGCTGAATGCTATGTGGATGATAGAACATAGAAGAATGTTGAAATAGAAAGTTTTTAAATGTCTGAAATAGAAAGTTTTGTGTATTGCAATAAAAATTATAGACTCCAGACAGTTTAAATGTTGATGCTCAATTAAAACCTGGCATTCTGTCTAACGCAGAATGCTTAAGTGCAGACACTGAATTTGAGGCATTTAGTAGGAAGTAAACACCGGAGTTTGAGTATACACACCAAATATTTAAAGCAGATTTGTTTGAAGATTTCATAATTAACGAATTAACATTTTAAGATTAAAAAATTATATATTCCAATACACCATATAATCACACACACACATACACACATACACATACACACTTTCGCACGAACGTACGCGCACATACACACACACATACAATAATGCGCACACATATAGACACTCATAGACTTCACTCATAGACATATACACACGCATAGACGCAGATGCACACACATACACACTCATAGACATACACAGCGCACACCCAGATGCACACACATACACACTCATAGGCATACACACACGCACACACACGCATACACACACTCACACACACGCACTCACACACATACACGTACAAGCACTCACGCACACACATATACGTACATATACATACAAGGACACGCAAACACACACTTACATACTCACGCGCACGCACACACTCACACACATTTACACACACATAGACACACACACGTACAAAAAATTACAGAGGACATTTTTTGGGAAATTCATTGGGTTATGTACACTCGACGTGGGAAATTTCTGGTCGAATGCGTTTGAAATCCTTCAATGAACTTAGCGAAAATGTGCGTTCAATCCAATGAGACACAATAACATTGCAGTATTTCAAAAAAATTCAAATATATTCGACCAGAAATTTCCCATGTCCACTGTACACCACAACAATGACACGGTTGTCCTGCCTACATTTTTAATTGTTTTATTTAAAAAGAAATTTGGTTTGCATTTTTCAAGCGGTGTACAATATGAAATTGAAACAAGTCAATATTTTATAAACTTTGACTTTATAATTTTATTATTATGCTCAGACTAAAATTAATGAAAATAAACCTTTTATTCATATTTCTATTTTGATTCCTTAATGTTTAGTAATTTTTTTCACGTTAACAGTTTACTAAATTTGGACATGGTAGCCATTTAACCCTTTTGGGGGTTAACTGCACCTGTACTGGTGTGAACAGAGCTTAAGAAAGCAAAGCAGGTTATTTTGAACATAACGTTGACTTACACTACTGGAATACATTGGAAAAAATTAAAATAAATGATCAAATTGATAATTACTTTATTCTTAACAATAGCATGAGGGCATTAATATCCGATTTTATTTATGTAATAGGAAAAATCAATTAAAAATACTACTTTAATAGAATCATTTAATTATATCTGATAAATTTTACTCTATAAAAAGAATTAAAAAGTGCTACATTATTTACGAAAAATTTTTTCAAATACGTCACAATCAGTCATTTATGCTGGTATCAATAATTTATGTATTGATTATGTATTGAGAGAAATGAGTCCTGATATTATCATAACAAAAATACTAACACCCAAAATTTAAAGTTTTGTAGATTCGCCTATATAGTCTATCAAACCGCCTTATTACATTACAAGTACATTTCTTGGTAATTAGGTTAATAATTTAGTTAAAGGAACAACAAGAATTGTTAGAATAGAACCACTAAAATATTTCTCACAATATGAACTCTATGTTTCTCAAAAATCTACACGTATAGACTCGCCGCGTAATCTTACTTGTACACTTCTACTAAACATAAAACTGTTTATAGCTACTCTTGATATCGAAGCATAACTATTTATGAAATATCTGAAATAATATGCATTATAGCACGATCCTTCGTGTATAGTCTAACCATGTAGTAGGCATTCTAGATGTTACATATTATATTGCAATTCAAATTGCGTCTAAATTTGTATAAACATAATTGTATCTACACAGTCTTCAAACTATACTAAGTAATATTTACGTAGTACGTATCTTTTCTCAAAACAAAATTTTCAATAGAGGTTTAGAATGCTTAATGAAGGAAAAAGCCCTAAATCCAGCATAATCCCATAACAAAGCATCCAGAACCGGTATAAGACGTCTGTCGGCAACGCCTCCGTATTTCTCATATCTACCTAACGAAGAAAAAAAAGGGAAAGAAAGGAGTAAATAAAACCTAACCCAGAACCGTCGCCATTTAGAAGATTGATTGGTGCTACTGCTCTCATCCAGCTCGAGAGAAAAAGCCGAGCCAAGAGAGAAGGAAACTCTCGGGAAATTGAATTATCCACCGCCGTCTGCACACATGCACACAGGAGCGCGAGAAATCCGCGAGATAAGGTCTCAGTTCGCTTGATTAAGCCGGAGAAGGAAAAAGTCCCCTTTTTGGGAGGAATTTCGCGAGGACGCGAAAGTTGTCGAGCTCCATTATACACGCAGAGTGAGAGAGAAAAACTGTATACAGATATTAAGGTTTCACGTAAATTAGGATGCGAGACGAGATTTAGATGGAATAGGGATGTGAATTAGATGTCTTTTTCTGGAAATTAGGGCGAGATTTTAAATTATTCAGAGCCTTTGATTGTTTTGAGAGCTGAAGGTAATTTTTCGATACATGCTGGTCATAATCAATCGCAGGCTAGTATAATCATATAGGACAACAAAAAATATATTAACTGCGATATTTTTATTGAATAAGATTATACATGACTCCATGCGAAATGCTTTTTTCAAATTTTACGAAAAATATATTCTCATTGTTTTATTTATAACAATTTTTTTAAAATGTGTTTAAAATACTTTTTTATACTTATTCAATTATAAACTGGAGTTTTAACAAGAACGACCTTTTCTTCATTCTGTTCAAATCCGTTGAGGTTTAAGAAAGTTATACCTATTTGAAGTTGGTAACACAAGTTCTATTTTACATTTGTGTTCTGTGTCTTAGAGAACTAATGGCGTATTTTTAAGAAGTTGAAATAAAGTTGTTATATAGGGTATGGATACTTATTTCTACACCTGTACATAATTCTGTGTGCTTCAGAAATTTTCTTTAGAATGTCATAGAAATATTTTGTAGTTCGACAATAGTGAAATTAATATTGAATAGTATTATTTTAACAAGCTGAAAGGTGATTTTGTAATAATTTAAAGAAAATTTCCATCACAGAATTAGCTAAACATACTCTATATCATCTATGCAAATACAAACTAGTTTTTCAAAATATGTAAATATAATTAGTTACATTGATTATATAATTACCTTTGTTAATGTGATTGTAACGCCATCTACTTTATTTTCAATAGATTTGAAAAATTTATCAAATAGTTAAAAAGAGAAATAAAAAAACCGCAGCTAACTGCTTTATCAGAATGCTTTCTTAAAGAGAGGTCTTGATTAATCGAGTTATAGAATCTTATGTTAATTCGCATGAATTAATTAATTAATTGACATGAATTTATGATTTCAGGGTTCAGAATATCCTTAAAAGAATTAGTTCGAATAAAACTTTACGTATATTTTATATATTTTAGTAATCAGTGCTAAAGAAATTGATTTCGATTCGCTAAAATATCTATTTTAGAAAAAATGGATACATTTTTCAAATTCGCGTTGTAAGAATTTATGTCTAACTTTTATATATCTTCAATACAAACTACCTTAAAATCTTATTTTTGAGTTGTTAAAGTAGCTACTTCCAAAAATTATTTACATTCTCGTTTGTACTTGAAAATAGCTTAAGAACAGTTTTAAAACACATAAATAAAAAGGAAATTGTACGCGCTTTCAGAATTTATGTCTATTTTTGAAATATCTTCAATACCAAATTATTTGTAATTTGATAAAAAGCTACATTTTTAAAGTAATTTAAATTCTATTTTTCTTAAAAATACAATAGCTAAAAAATAGTTTTAAAATACATAAATAAAATAGAAAACCCACGCATTTTACGAGTTTACGTCTATCTTTTAAAATCTTTAATAGAAGCTTCGGGAAAAAATTATTTTTGATTTTATAAAATAGCTACTTTTTGAAAAGTTTTTAATTCACGTTTATTTTTTAAATATAGTTTAAGAGGAGATTTAAAATACACATGTCAAAAGGAAAGTACGTGCACTTTAAGAATTTGTGTCGATCATTTAAATATCTTGAATAAAAACTAACAAAAAACAGCTCGTAACATGCTTCTCTGCAACAGTTATAGTTAACATAAATTTTGCTTTTATTGTTTCATACATACATACATACATACAAACGCACACATACATACATGCAGACATACATTCTTTCTAAATATATTTTTCTGACTCAGGAACCTCAAAAACATTGAGATATATCAAAATCTCTTATCCGAAAATTTTCATCGTTATATAGCTTTCTCTTTGAGAAAGCAAAGCATGTATGTCAATAATTTTATTGAAAAGCATCAAATTTGAATTGTAGCTTAATTCTACGATTACTGATTTCAAGTGCATTGGCATAACTCACATTTTTCCTGCTTTTCTTAGGTACTGATAAAAATTATATTTGAAAAATTTTATTTTGTAAGGATTCTAAAGATTTCCTTTATGAGTTATCTTTTGTAGTATATCTAAATTACAAATATATTTTAGAATACATATAATATTTTCTACTAGAGCCCTCTATCATATATATATTAATTCCCTCAAATATATACTCTTCTTTACATTTTGTATTATTCAAATTTATCTCGAACGTCGCCGGCTTAATTAAATTTCTGAATATAACAAACTTAAAATTAATTAAACGTCGTAACGTTTACAATGGAAATTTGAAACAATTCGTAAAATAAACGTACACTTACGTTTTAATTTAAATTTAAATTCAAATTTAATTCTCAAATTATTTAATATAAAACCGTATATGAAACTTGAAAAATTAAAAGTTAAGAATTCAATTAAATATTTTGAACGAACAATTCTTAAACGCTACGCTAAAAACGTAATTTTCACTTTTCATTTGCGCCAAACCTCGAAAAAAATAATTCCATTATCAATTTTGACTCGGCTAATTAATCGCGTGAAATGAATTTCACCTCGCCTCCAAGTTTCGACAGTTCCTCCCCTTTCATTCAAGGCAAGGATGAAAGCACCTACAAAGGGATAAGTCTTTTTCCTTTAGCGCCCACGCTAAAAAATCTCCTCCCTCCTACTTTTTCTACTCCTTTCCTCTCCTTTTTTTCTCGCTCACTCGCGAACTGCCACTTTTGCGCGTAAAACTTTTCTCTCTCGGTCTCGCGCCCTTTCTCTCTCTCTCTCACTCTCTCTCTCTCACTCTCTCTCTCTCTTTCTCTCTTTCTCTCTCCTTCAAATTGATGTTTCCTGCGGTTTCTCGAAAGTGCTGCGGCGGCGAGTGCGCAACAGCCCGGAAAACTCTCGAAACGAGCTCGAAATTATTACAGCGGATCCTGCTCTCGTGCTCCGGAGTGGATTATGCATCGTGGCGGATAAAATGAGGGGAAGAAAAGGCGGTGCAGCCCGTCAATCAATCTTGGATTTGCGACCATTGTTTTCGACGAGCGAAAAAAATTAATCTCTCGTCGGGATTCTGAAAAGCGACTTTTTTGCTTTAATTTAAGTCTGCGATGATGAAAAGTCGCAGAACCTAAAATTGAAAATAATTATATCATTATTTAAAATTCGAGAATTTTATAATATAAAATAATTATTCTTTCCAAATCATGTCCTTTATTATTTCAAACCAGTTCAAACTGTATATAATTAAAATTTTGTGATAAAAAATAGTTGAGTATTAGAATACGTGGATGTCATTACATAATCAATAAGAGTATTGATATATTTTTATAGGAACTGAAAATGATTCCTTATAACTAAGGATATCAATGATTAATTAAATTTTGTATTTAATTATGTATAATAGAGATTTAAAACTTATATGTTACTTAAAACTAATTTAATTTAAAATTAAGACTTAATTTGATTAAAAATTAAAACTAAATTATATGGAAAATTAAAAATTAAAAATTAATTAAATTTTTATAATTAAAATTAAAATTTAATGAATTTGTTATTTGCGATCCAAGAAATCCTGTGTATGTCTAGTAGAAAAATTGATAATATGAGAACAAACCTCAGTACGTCAAAATTAAAATTTAGAATGAAATTTTAAATTACTAACTGGAACTCAACAATTAAGAATTCAGTTTTAAGTTTTAATCATAAGTTTTAATTAATAATTAAGATTTAATTAATAGTGATCATTCATTTTTAATTATTTAGGCAATAATTACCATTTCTGCAATCCTGTTTACAATATACTTTTATCCACTTCATTTCTATATTTGGCATTATTTATGAAAGACTAAATCAAATTAGAAATAAAAGTTAGAATTATGAAATAAATTATTACTTATTTTAGTTGCATCTTAAAAATGTTGTTCTTTAAATACGTGTCGACAACACGAATTTTACTTAGTTTAAGAAATCTGTATTAGTAATAAAAACTTGTAACTTAATATAAACAAAATTTTTGATTAGAATATGAAACATATGAAAAATAAGAAATGATTGTGAAAATAAGGAGAAAATATCGTATTTTAAGAAAAAAATTACTTATTTCTCGTCATTTTACTTTCTGTTGTTATATTTTAGTAGAAAATAAAAAACATAATTAAAAGTCAGAAACTTATGATACGAGTACTTATCAATATAAGAACAAAAAGATTCTTGAATTTGTTGCAACTTACTGTAAGCACGATCTGTTCTGTACATTAAGAATGTATTCCACTGTGTCACACAAAGCAAAAGTTTACCAACAAATACAAGACCCTTAATTAACCCATTATATACAACACGAACTAATAAGAGCAATTCTCGCAACCCTCGCCCCCAACCTCCCCCTCAAAATTAAATTATACGATCGGCACGCATGACACTTGGCGAAACAATGAAATCACACACACACACACACACACACACACACACACACACATATATATATAAATCAATCGCGCGCATGCACACATAATTCCGAACGAACGCGGCAACTTTCAACATCAGCTAATGAAATTGTACAAAGTGTCGGCCGTTATTGCTCGGAGCCAAACAATTTCGAGAAACTTAGACGATTAATTCGCTGCAAGCCGTGTGTTACGATTAAAGCCAAATATATATAAAATGAGCGGGTGCCACGTGTACTTGACGTGCAAGGCTGTGTGTATGCGTTTCTCGGTTCTTCGTCTCGATCTCGTTTTATGTACCTCTGGCCGAGCCATTCGACTCGCTTCAATAAGATCTATCATCCTCTTGTATCCTATCATAATCGTATCTCGCTCGTCTTTGTATATCTTGGATGCTGGTAAATTGAAATTAAGTTGCAAATTCAGTGTGTAGTTTTTTAATTGCAAGTTTTTTTTTTAATTTCAAGAGCAGATTTTCGACGCTTGATCCGAATAATAAATATGCTTGTGTTTTACTTAATGTTAATTTCAAAAATATTGTTCTAACAGTAAATAATTGTAAGCATGTTTAATATTTTTGAATTATATATTCGTATAGCATGTTATATATTTTAAGAATTTAGATAATATATGGAGATTAAATTTATTTTCGAAAATAAAATTGAGATTTGATAAAAAACTAGTAATATTTGCTTATAAATATTTCATTAAATTGTCTTAATTATAATAATATTTTAAATCTTGTAAAACTTTGCAACTGATTGCTGTTTTACAGTGGATTAAAAATACTCTGCTTTATAAGGCGTAAAATTACCGAAACATCGGCTGAAATTGCCAATTAAAATTTGATCACAACAGCCATCAAAACGGTCATTTCATTCCGTAAAATGAAATTAATGGAACATTAAATAATCTTAATACCGTGCGTCGTATTATATATTAAAATAAACATCGACTTGAATGAAATATATTTTCAGTATGCCAAACATATGAGTATTAATTTTTTCATAATCATTCATGATCGAAGTCTTATTAAAATAATTAAACAAAATGTTACGGCAGATATCGCGTGAAAAATAAATTTTTAATGCATTGTTGAAGATTCTTTTGTTAATTTTAAATCTCATAAAAAAGTCAACGATAATTTTAAAGTGTATTAAAACATATATTAAAAACTAAATAAAAATAAATAAATAAATAAATATCAAAGAACAAACAAAATAAAAGATTTCGTCGCAATTATTGAGTATTGTTCGCTGTATGTAATCAACAAACATTGTTCAGAATGCCTTCTTAATATCCGATATGTAAATTTTAAGTTAAATATAAGTACAAAATCATACCCTTTCCATCTACATATCATTGGTTATAAAACTGTATATCGTCGGGTTAGACGTAAACTATACTATCTGAAGTTTTAGTTAAAAATGATACTGGCTGAGAACTCGCTTGGAAACGATACTAACTGAAGATTTCGTTCAAAACTGTACTCTCTGAGATTTCCTCAGGAAAAGGTATTACATTCGGATGGCCCTGCTCATATCATATTGACCTTAAAATTTCTTATAAACTTTATCTCAATGGCCCTTACGAAGAACAAACATTTTTGAGCACTTACCATAAAGACTAACATTTTTCTTAGTTTCCAACGAAGACTAGCACTTGTTTATCGGGTTCAGGTCGGGTTCAAGTTCAGGAAAAATGATTGGTTTACTCGAGAAAATCAGGCTACCGAAATAAATAAAAGTAGCCCTAATAAGTCAGGCGGCGCAAAATAGCAACATTTGATAGTCTTCGTGGGAAAAATCATGAAAAGTGCTAGTCTTCCGTGAGAATTCAAATGCATTACTCTTCGTGGAAAATGCACGAGACGTGCTAGTCTTCGTAAGAGTCATCGATCTAATAATAGATAATATATTTCGATTCCTAGGATCATAAAACATGTTTTAATAATGTGTTAAGGAAAACTTTCTTTTTATAACACTACCAATCCTCCTCTATCTCAATGAAGAAGCAAACAAATAATACAGCAGTTCTCCGGCAACTCACAATAATTGTGTCCGCTACTCACACGCTGCTCTTATAAATTCCTGTCGCTCATTATATTTCTCTGCGCCAACGCCTCGCATCTCTCGCTCTTTCTCGCACTCTCTCGCACTACTCCCCAAAGCGATATAATATCCCAGCAAGCAGCTAGCTTCGCGCGGGTCGGCAACAGCATGCAGAGCGCGGCCCGCGCTGTGACTATTTTCGTCAAGAGAGTGCAGGCCAGGCGTGCGAGTTTTCATCTCTCTCCAGCGCGGCCCGGCGTCATCCGCGTAAAAGCTCAAGCCTGCCTGTTGTGTGTTTCTCTCTCTCTCCTCTTCTATTTTACCCCGACCCGCTCCTCGCGCCTCTCGTGTCAAGATCACGAGAAAATTTGTCGTTTTCTTTTGCGCACTCGCGCGTTTGTGGGACTGAAAAAAACACAAAACAGACACGAGAGGCCGATGTGTTGCATAGGGCGAGAGAGAGATAGAGGGGGAGGGTTAGAAGAGGTGTTGTGGCCCACTTGTGTACCTGCGAAATTTCGTTGCTTTTGTTTCTTTCGTTTTTGGGAGGGAGTTGCTGCTGCTACGCGTGTGAGTTAAGTGCGCGCGGAGAATTTCGCTGGCAGCAGGCTAGGAGGGTTTTGGAGTTTGATGTTTTTTTGAAGGATTCTTTCGTGATTAATAATGTGCTTTTTAGCGTGAATATCGTTAAGAGCTGTGTGAAATCTTTAAGTGTCCAGTGGGATGAATCTTGTATACCAATAATTGTAATCGGTTCTTTTCTTTCGTAGAATAATTGTGGATTTATCTGAATTCATAATTTTGACAATAAAATATGGATTGCGATAAGAAATTTCACTCTCCAATTAGTTTTACAAATTTTGTAAAAAATAATGGTTAAATTAATAGAAAATTAGAAATATTGATTACTACAGAAATGTAATCAAAAAACAATTTTTTTGACGATTAAATATTCTTAGGATTATGGTTTGCGAATTTAAATATTAATGCGTTTTATATCCTGGCGTTGGACGGTTAATAAGACTGAAAATTTAGTTAATATAATTCACAAAATCATATTTTTGAAATATTAACCAAAATGTACTTCATCATTTTATTATTAATACTACAGTAAAAGTTTACAATCTAAATGGATTTACTATTGTTAGTAAAATTATTAATAAATTATAGTATATAACCAAATAAACAGAACTATCCTCAATTTATAATTCGACATGGAAACTCGTACTCAATCACAATTATAAGCAAACCATTAACACGTTGGACAGCCGTCACATTTTTTACAACAAGAGCAAACTACACTTTGTTGTAGTGACGAGCGATCAATCAAGCGTTTACATCTAGTTATCTATTTTTCTTTTGTTAGTACTTGAATGAATACATAAACATGTAAAATATAGGATACTAGATTTATACAAATATTGATAATAATTAGTACGATACTAAGAGAAAATATACTTGAGGATACTTCTTTATTATTGCGAACGTTTTCAGATTCTTAAAATCCTCTGATGCGAAGACTCAAAAAATAAATAAAAAGTGAACTAAATATATGACGTTACAACATTTCTAGAATTTGAAGGACGTTCGTAACAATGAAACATACCTTCAACTATTACGGCTAACTATTACTATCTGGCCAATAGAATAATAACAATAATAATAATAATGGTTTCCTGAATGTGTTTATATTTTCGTGAAACGCGCATGGAATACATAATACGCAACTTTTATTAAAATGTACCCAAATATTAATTTTTTATATAAAGTTTCTATCAGTGGATTGAATTCTCTCATTAATATATGTCTATATTTTTTATTTTATTTTTTTATTTATTAGACCAGAAGAATTTACATGTTTATATATATATATATATATATATATATATATATATATATATATATATATATATATATATATAAACTATATATATATATACATATACTAGGGGGGTTCTCCCCTGCTCGCTTTTAAACTTTAATAAACCTCGCAGAACTGAGTGTCTGTTGTAATATTTAATATAAGAATCGCGCATTGTAATTGTGTACAGTTTAACATTGATCAATATATCTATATTCGACCAATGGTAAATTGTGCACAATTATAATGTGCATGAACCAGAACTCTATAATTTTTACTTAAGATATATCATCATTATTTAGAGGGGATGTGGAGGGAATGTGGAGGGGATGGAGGGAATATGGAGGGGATGTACAGACCAACGTGGAAGTAATGCATTAAAAGTGGAGAAAATGTGGACGGTGTGGTGGGGAATGTGGAGGGGGTGGAGGGGCAAATAAGTAAAAAAATAACGTAGTTTTTTAAACAATTTAACGTTTTTATGTGGAGGGGCTGTGGAGAGGATGTGATGGGTATGTGGAGGGGATGTGCAGAGGTGTGGAGGGGGTGGAGGGGGGCAGAGGGAAGGTAGATGGCAAATATATAAAAAATAATAGCGTAGTTTTTGAAACGATTTAACGTTATTATTTGGAGGGGATGTGGAGGGAATGTGGAGGGGATGGAGGGAATATGGAGGGGATGTACAGACCAACGTGGAAGTAATGCATTAAAAGTGGAGAAAATGTGGACGGTGTGGTGGGGAATGTGGAGGGGGTGGAGGGGCAAATAAGTAAAAAAATAACGAAGTTTTTTAAACAATTTAACGTTTTTATGTGGAGGGGCTGTGGAGAGGATGTGAAGGGTATGTGGAGGGGATGTGCAGAGGTGTGGAGGGGGTGGAGGGGGGCAGAGGGGAGGTAGATGACAAATATATAAAAAATAATAGCATAGTTTTTGAAACGATTTAACGTTATTATGTGGAGGGGATGTGGAGGGGGTTGAGGGGGTGAAGGGGGGTGGAGTGACTTGATAATGCTATATTATATAATCGTAAGCAATATCAATATATATATATATATATATATATATATATATATATATATATATATATATATATATGTATGAAGAGCAACATTTGTTATTTGTCTGTCTGTTTGTTCAGGCTAATCTCAGAAACAAAATTTGATCGAGTTTTGCATACACACATGCATACCTATGAACGAATTTATTAAACTAAATAATGTGTAAATCTGTTAAACCTATTATTATTAATTATAAAATAATGATGAATAATCATGAAGAAAAAAAAATGAACTAATTTGAAATTAAAATTTTAGGTTACATAAAATCACACTGTTTTCTGTCTCATTAATCAACGTAAAGCTACCTATATTAATAACCTTGATAATAATTAACGCTTCGTCTTCATGGCAGTTTAATACAGGCTCGCTTTAACTTTCAATTTCGAATAACATTTATGTTATTCAAACAAATCTCTACGCAACAGAACTCTTAAAAATTTACTAGTAATTATCACTATAACGTTATTTAATATTAAAAGTTAAAGCGAGACGCTATTAAAGTGCCAGTGAAGACGAGTCATAATTAACAATAGAAAATTATAAAATAATATCTAACATAAAATGAACTATCGTTAGAATCATTAGAGACAGGAGTAAAATGATTCTTACAACTGTACGTAAAAATAAATAATACTCAAGAAATATAAACGAAGGTACGAGTACCTTTAAAATCGAAATAATTCGATTTACAATCGTAGGCATTCCTTTATTATATATCGGAGAACAAGCACTTGACAGTCCAGCAGTTCCCACGATGTTACCAAGTGTATACCCGCGTTTTAAATCTCCTCGAAGGCAGCAAGAGAGAACAGCACCGCGCATAATGACCCGTAACTATAGACACTACACCCTCCCCCACCCCATCCAAATGAACAAGACAAACATACCCACCTCCACACACACTAATGAGCTCCAGCTCAGCTTTCAGCTTTCAAAGCTTCCTCCTCCTCTTCCTTCTTCATCTCCTAAGGCCAGAAGATGTGACACGTGGCCGCTGCTGTTGCTGCTGGCCTTTCCACGGCTGGCACCTACCAAGGTGAAAGAGCAGAAAATAAGAGAAAGCAAAGAGAAAAAAAAGGAGACGAGAGATGGATGGAAAGACGAGCTGCTGCCGCTGCCGCTGTAGAGAGTGCGCCAGTCGGCTTCTTTTGAAAGCAAGGCTTTTTTCCCTCACTGTAAGAGTGTGTGTTCGCAAGCAGCCTCCGGTCTTTTCTGCTTCGACACTTGCCCTCCCTCCTCGTAATCCGTCGTCTCTGATTGTATTATCCCGATACGCCTCACTGCATTTTTTCTTCTTCTTCTTTTCGCGTTTTATTTTTCTTCTTCATTTGCACTTGTATATGTATGTATATATAGTCGGTGTTTGGCTTTCGTATTTTTCCGTTCTCGCTGCCGGGTGAAATAACGTATTTTTCACAGGCTCGTTTTTTTCGTGTCGCTCGAGAGCTGCAGCTGGATTGAAAATCGTTGTAGCATCTCGTGGCTCTGACGTGATGTTTACCGATTGATGCGCGAAGTGAAATCCGGATCATGAAGGGAGTGTGTATGCGTTGTGAGTGTGTGTTTCCGTATGTGTATGTTTATGCATAGACATGTGTGTATGTTTGTGCGTATATTTATGTATACGTTTGTATATATATATATATATATATATATTTACGTATATGTTTGTGTGTATATTTATGTGTATGTATGTGTGTATACTTATGTGGATGTTTGTGTGTACATTATATGTATGTTTGTGTGTATATTTATGTCTATGTTTGCGTGTATATTTATGTGCGTGTGTGTATGTGTGCGTATGTTTGTATGTATATCTGTGCGAGTGTGTTTGTGTCTGTGTATGTAGGTGTGTGTGTACGTGCTAATAGTGTGCATGTATGTATGTGTATGTTGATGTGTATATTTGTAAGTATGTGTGTGTATGTTGATGTGTATATTTGTAAGTATGTGTGTGTGTATGTTTGCTTGTGTATATGAGTCCGGGTAAGTACTACTTATATATAATTATATATGACTCATTTTTACCAGGGAGAGTACAAGTACGTGTGTGTAAGTATGTGTTCATATGTTTGTATATTTATGTGAATTACTTATTTTCCTGCGTATAGGGAGTGCGAATGGATAGTTCAGTGAATGGGGAGTTCTTTGATTTTGTAGCATCGATAAAAATTGTGAATTTGGTGTTTAAGTCAGCATTAAAGATGTTACTAAATTCATCTGGATGGTTTTTTGATTGTTCCATATGTTTGTGTATGTATATGCGAGTACACGTACGTGTATGTGTGTGTGTGCTTATTTGTTGTGTGTTTGTGTATATGGGCGTGTGTATTTGTGTATGTTTACGTTTGTATCCGTACGTATTTGTGAGTATATTTGTGCGAGTATGTTTGCGTATGTGTGTGTGTATGTGTGTGTGTTTCCTCGACGTTGGTGATTTTCGTTTCTTTTTTCCAGTGGGGTTGAATTTATAAGCGCTTTATTGTGGGTTTAATATCGCGTGGTTTGATTGATTTCGTGGCGAACGTTGCGGGAGGAGATGGACGCTGATATTTTGAAAATGTGTGGTTGAGTGGTCTAGTGGAATTGTGATTTGCTCTTTTTTTCGTTTTTTTGTTTATGATTTTTTTTCGCATGAAGTAGTGAAGTGATTTTTAAGAATTATATGCAAAAAATTGATAGGCAGGGAAATAAAATTATAAAACTATTGGATGTATTAAAAAATTTCTTCTAGTTTCTGTATTTACTAGTAATACGCCAAGAGAAGTATTTAGTTAGACTAAATAAATAATAAGTATTTATGTAAGGTAATTGTACCAATAAGTGGGCCTTTTGTTGCATGAAGATAGCTTATCTAAAGTACAATGCTTAAAACCAATTTAAGACCTAAAAACCTTTTATTTATTGTAATATATTACTATTTTCTCAAATGAAAATGAAAACATTTTTATAATATTAGGTAAGTTATAAATAGATACTTTGTACCAATGTATGGCCTCCCAAAAACGACCTATCTCAACTTTTGATATTCTAGTAATTGGCATGACTTTTAAAGCTTTTAAACATATTTATGGGCAACATTGAAAAAGTGATCAAAAGTTAATATAAAAGGGATTCAAAACTGAATATTTTAAAATAAATAATAATAGATTGGGTAAAGTAGTTATTCAAGACCTATAAGAAGTTAAAATCGAGGTTGATAATGATTTTTACTTTTCAACGAATACCGGACAACAATGGTTTTGTTTATTAATATACTAAGTAAATCGTACTGTAATCAATTACGATATCAATATCCTAAATGTTGCCTAATAAATTTTCTTAGTGGAAATTTGATATAACTATTTTTATTGTTTCTTTTTAGTAATATTCACTAAGCTTATAGTTAACATTTTTGCCCAATTATCCATCTTTGTCAAAAATACTACGATAAATATATACTTATTTTAGCATTGCCAATAATAACAGACTTGAAAATATACTTACTTTTTATAATATCTCGAACTTTCTAAAATACCTTGAAACTACTGTTTCTTAGCAAATTCTTTCTCAACTTATATCAACGAAACTTACAAACCTGAATTTCTAACTGTCGTTTAAAAGCAGCAGCCTCATAAACAAACCTTGAACGATTATGTAAAATAGATTTTCCTGAATTTTTGATATGTGGTAGAGGATCGAAAAATAAGAGACACGTATTTATTTTTATCGGCCCTATCCGATATTAAAGGGGCAAAAACCGCCCCTAAAGTTTACCCCCAAAGACGGTTTTTTTTAAATACCTTAAGTTCTAATTAACGTTTTGAAATGAAACAAAATGGAAAATACTTCTCTTTGAATGATGAAACTAGCAAGTATAGTTTAGTCCCGTAGGGTGACAACCCTTACTTTTTATTTCAGAAAAACATTATTTTTTAAACTATTTTTGCACGTTTAAATAGTTTAAAAAATAAAGTTTTTCTGAAATAAAAAGTAAGGGATGCCATCCCCGGGGACCAAACTATACGTGCTAGTTTCATCATTCAAAGAGAAGTATTTTCCATTTTGTTTCATTTCAAAACGTTAATTAGAACTTAAGGCAGGTTTGCCGTGGATTTGCCCTATTTATTCAATAATTTTTATTTCATACAAAAAATAATCTTTATTGTTCAAACTTTTTACATATTAAAATACACATTTTGAAAATATAAAATTTTTTTCTTTTTTTACGGATTTTTCTTGACAAAATGGCCGCCTCAAAATTATTTTTTTGTTTGACTGTCGACACGATATCTCACCAACGGATCATCTGAAATCAAAAAACTAAAAAGATTCTTAAAACTTATAGTTTTGGCTATTGCATGATCTAGGATTATAACGATCAATACACTTTTCAAAAAGTTATAAACAATTTATGTTGCAAAAAAAGAGTCAATAAATTCAAACGTCCGCCATTTTGTTTTTTCCGGTAAAAATGAAATATCCTAGACTATGCAATAGTCAAAACTATAAGTTTTAAGAATCTTTTTAGTTTTTTGATTTCAGATGATCCGTTGGTGAGATATCGTGTCGACAGTCAAACAAAAAAATAATTTTGAGGCGGCCATTTTGTCAGGACAAATCCGTAAAAAAAAAAAAAATTTATATCTTCAAAATGTGTATTTTAATATGTAAAAAGTTTGAACAATAAAGATTATTTTTTGTATGAAATACAAATTATTGAATAAATAGGGCAAATCCACGGCAAGCCTGCCTTAAGGTATTTAAAAAAAAAACGTTTTCGGGAGTAAACTTTAGGGGCGGTTATCACCCCTTTAATATCGGATTGGGCCTATAAAAATAAATACGTGTCTCTTATTTTTCGATCCTCTACCACATATCAAAAATTCAGGAAAGTCGGAGGCGGACACCTTGTAAGTCGGAATAGTCAGTTTACTACAAACTTCTCTTAGTATTTTATAAAGACATTGTTACAAAATTCTTATAACAGTTAAATTTTTAAACAATATTTTGTTTTATATAACTTTAAATTTACTTACCAATTAATAGAATGAAGAATTGAAATATTAATGAAGTGCTTTAGATTTACAGCTGTGGAATATATTTGTTTCGAGTACGACAGTTCATATAAGAACTAATCGAAGAGGAAAAGTGTGTCAATAACAGTTTTCATCATGCATCCCATCCATCCTTTTACTACTGCTCATATTGCGTTTTATGAACAATGAACACTTTAACGACTACTTCACAATACTTTTTAAATAATAAGATTCATAAAATACAGAATTATACCCTCATAACAAACAAACTTATAAAAATTTACATTTTATACTACAAATGCATAATTTGATTAAAGTAAGTATATAGCATCTGTGACTAAAAAAAATACTTGAAAAATGGTACAAAAATGAGTACAACTAATTCTTTCCAATAGTAGTTATTAAATAAATTTCGGTAATATGTATATTTTATTGAACTGAAAGAAAACATAATTATTTATTACTATTATTTTTTTCTTAGATAAACTTTGAATGAAAATTACGAATAGTAGAGTTTTATACTTGAAAATATATTCCGTTTTGAAATTACCTAATTGATCTGCTAGTTATTTCTCACTGCATAAGCATTTATCTAATATTGCTATAAAATGGCAAATTTTACTACATGATCGCAGAAATTTCCCTTCTGCTATATTGACTACTAATTACAAATCAATCAGTGTTTCCTCATTACATAAGCAATTCCCTAAATTTTCGATTTCACATACATTTATCAATCCCGCGAACAATGAAATTACACATCCCTTACAAACTTCCCTTGTCGAGCTTTTTAATCGCGTTATTCATTAGTATCCACGATTACGCGGCGCGATAACGGCACCGAATCTGCTTTGAATCACATAAGACCGTCGCGAAAAAAAGTCGCGGTCAAACGGGCCGCGATGGAGCGAGATTAAAATTCATAACCCAATGCAGCATGCAAAGCTCTGACGCTGCGATGTATGTGCATATATATGTATGCATACAATCGCTCCATTTATTAACATCCGTGCATCGCAAGGGCGATCCATCAATGAAACACCTACAGCCAGGCGAGCTCACGAGGGAAAACTAATCTACCCTTTGTATACAGTTTTTCATCGAGTAATTTTGTCCTTCGCGCTTTTTGTAACTCTTTTATCTTGATGAAGGGTTTGTAATTGATTGTAAGGGATTAATGTAACGTAATAGAGAATGAACTTGTATTGTTTTTATATTATTTAATTAAAATATGGTAAATTATAAATAAACGTGCGAATAAAACATTTAACGTATAAATAAAAGAAATAGTAATTAAGTTTGTTTTCTATTTTTTATTTGAAACTGCCAAGATTCATTCGATTTCTAACAATAGGATCTGTCATAATTCGATTTTAAGGGTCAGAGTGGACCGTCCCAATTACAGTTTGGACTGAAATTTAAGTATATAGGTGGGATAACAATGTATCAATATTGATAGATCCTAAAATCTAATTACTTGGTGTAAGGAAACAATGTATATAATTTAATATAAAACTGTACGTTATATACTTATATAATTGGATGTTATGTTTTTGTTAAAAACGAATTGTTTACAATGTTAAATTTCATTATTAACACTAAATTATGCATCTATTCTAATTAAATTGATTATTTCGAAATTCATGCTTCTTCGTATATTTTCTAAAATCAAACCCATAATATCGCATAATACTTTATAATGGACTGCATCACATTACTTATATTGTTTTCTTATCCGAAGAAATTATATTTGAGTTACTATCAATATTAATGCATTATTAATAATTTCTAACAATGAAAAAAATTAATATAACTATTTAAAAAATTAACATTCCAGAAATTGGTTTATAAATCTTTATATTCTTTCTGTATCTATATGTGGCTGTACTGAAAATATTCATTACTAAAGATATTTCCAATATATTTCATATGTTATCGAATCGTCACACACAGAAACGAAATTCCTTATAACTAACACTATTTTTAAATAATTACTAGGGTTTAAGAATCATTGACAGAAGAACATTAGTATTCAAATTCACTTTAAAAACATAACAAAAATTTTTTAATGAAATAATCTTATTGTATCTAATGAATAGGGAAGAATATACAATTTATTTTTTGATTATCAGTTGTGCAAATTGTAAAGAACCTAAGCCGACGTGAATTGCTTTTGAATTTTAAAATATTAACTCAATTTGCGAAAGTAATAGCTTATTAAAGGTCCTTTGAGGACACAACCGTCACACCACAGTTAAAGCTTTACCTATATCTTCATAAATTTTGAAGATATCGTAAAAATGTCAACAGTTTACAAAGAAACTATATAATAATCTACAAGAATATTCTGCTAACTAAAAATCGGTATTCTTCTTTATTAAAAAAATACATTCTATTTATCATCGATGAAAATTATCAAAATGGACAAAGGTACCCCATAACACTTTTAGTATAATAGTCGAGAATTTTTTTATTACATCAATATTCTTCAAATTCTCTAATCAAGGATTTATTGAAACACGGATTATGAGTTCCGTATGAGATTTTCGGAATTCCGATTTCACATGCATTTTTATCCATTTAAAACCATACGCACAGAAAAATAAAATATGAAAATTGCTTTTTTAAAAAAGCTAAAATAGCGTTATGAAAAAAAATTAAAACTGCCTATAGAAAGAATATTCTTTTTTAAGTTAAATCATGTTGGAAATGTAATGTAAAATCTCAAGACACTCAACTAGAAACGCAGTACATTGGTCCTGTGTGTAAGTGCGTATATGTGAGCCTTATATGTATGTATTTGTGCGAACCTTTTCAATGTCGCTGTTGTTTACCTTATTCAGTCGCAATGTACACGCCGAGTAGCGAGCATCTTCTGTATATTATATAAGCTATCTTTTGTTCTGTATAATTTGATATTAATAAAGATGCATTAAAATTAACAAATCACTTGTTTCGAGAGCGACCAAAGACTTCTGAATAAAAATAGTTTTAACTTTTATGAAAGCTGTTCCAAACTACAAGTAAAACAAATATATAGAAAGCTGAAGGAGCCTTTTTTACGTTAAATTGACGTGCGTTTCAGTAAATTTAATTTTCTATTTTTACGTGTTACGGATCCACTGTGTACTTTTCGTAAAAATTTAATTTTGTTCGTTCTTATCTACAATGCTAAATCCTCTATTTTAAATTTCAAAACCTTGATAAAGAATAATTAATCAATAACCTAAAAGATCTTTGTAAGCTAAAATAAACCTCATAGTTTATTATTAATAATATTAATATTTATAATGTTATTAATAATATTTTCATTGTGACGTGCATTTCCCGCAATATTATTATTAATAACCAGTTGTGAGCATCAAAGTATTTTTCTTATACTTATAAATGTTGTATTAAGATATAAACAGAAATATTACGTTCTGTAATATTTAAAAAAACATATACATAAACTATATCCTTCAACAAACGAATAAATTAATCGCCCATTCAGGCTCCCGCCTTCCTCTTTCATTCACTCTAGCTCCTATACAAAGCATCAAGCAGGGATCATCGCTTCCTCCGATAAGCACCGAAGGCGAATGCAATCCGGGGATCGCGACATAGGATATACGGAGCGACACAGAGTATAACCGATGCAAATTTCGGCAAACACTGAATATTAATGGCGCTCCGACTGCCGTCGCGGCGGCCTGGATAAGAGAGAAGATGTCACGGACGCATACACATACACACAAACACACGCGTGTACATACACATACACATACATTTATAATACATACACAGACACACGCACATACACATATATGCATATGCATCATACACACAGTTACATAAACACATACATGAATGTATATATACGCACAACACACAGACACACATACACATACACAAATACAAACCCACATACAGAGAGAGAGTGAGAGAGAGAGAGAGAGAGAGAGAGAGAGATTGATTGATTGATTGATTGATTTCAGTTTATTTGCCAGGGTCCATTTTGACCGTATGGCATAATTTCATACATTTGAATATAATAATTGTGATGACAATAATGTAAATAGTGTCGCATTTTATATGTTCTAACATAAGATATAAAAAAAAAGAAGAAATACTAATAAAAATTATAATCATAAAAATTACAATGCCGTTGGTTGTAATGATAGGTATTTCGTAAAATATTCGCATAGAAGAACAAAAAAATTCAACGTTAAAATATAATATAAATAATAAATAATAAATGATACAATTTAGTAATAATAAGAATAATAAAAAATAATAATAAAAATAGAAATAACAAAAAAATAATAAGTAAAATAAAAATATAACGTTCAATTTCAATAGTAGACTACGATATCTTGAGTCGATATTCACTAAGAGCACTTTTGAAACTGACACTTGTTTTTAACAACCGTATAGAAACTGGTAAACATTACCAAAGTTTCTCCAACTACTTTAAAACAATCAAATAGATACTTTGGTTTATGCGTCGTCATTATTTGATCCATTAATGAGGCTATAAAGTATGTGCGTCTTTGAGTCGGTGTAAGCCAGTCTAATTTTCGCCGATAAATCTCAATTTTCGCATCACGATTTAGTCTATATACGAAACGAATGACAGAGTTTTGAATTCGTTGAAGCTTATTATTCAAGTAGCCTGTGGCATCATTATACATAACACAAGCGTAATCGAAATGCGGCATAATAAGAGAGGGAACCAATAATTTATTAATAGTCGGGGATAAGGAGTGACCCATATGGCGAAGTCTATGTTAGGTACCATGCACCTTACTCGAAATATGAGAGACGTGACTATTCCACGTTAAATCCTCATTCAAAAATACACCTAGATTTTTTACATTTTCCTCAAGGGGTATTACAGTACCATCAACAATAATAGGATCTAAGCTACTTTTATTTATTCGCATGTGATTCTGTACGTAACCTAAGAGCATGGCTTTCATCTTGTGCACATTTAAGGTCAAATCATATTGACGAGCCCAATTTACTACTTCGATTGCATCGTAATTTAATAAATAAATTGCTCGATTTAATTCGCTAGGCTTACAACGTATGTAAATTTGTAAATCATCGGCAAATAGCATGCCTATGGTATGACGAAGGCGGCTTATTATTGAGTTCATATAGATAAGAAAAATAGTTGGTCCAGGTAGAGAGCCACTCCATAGGTATTTGAAAGAAAATCAGAACAATTTCCGTAGAGATCAAGAACAGCTTGCGATCTGGATGTTAAGTATGAATGAACCCATTTTATGGTATCATTCGAAAAATTTAGATCTTTTAGTATTATTAATACAGTCTTATGAACTGGGGAATCAAAAGCAGTTTTAAAATCAAATAACAGTAAAATAGTAACTAGACCTTCTTCAACCCCTTGACGTACATCATCTATTATTTTGAGCAATGCCGTTTGTGTACTAAAATGCTTTCTAAATCCAGATTGATAAGGCTTTAGTAAGTTTTGTATTTCAAGGTGAGAAGTTAATTGTTCAGCTATTAAAGTATCTAGTACTTTTCCAAAATGTGCTAAATTCGCAGCTGATCTAGTCTCAGAAGGAGAACTTGGATTAGATACTTTACTCAACGGGATTATAAGTGATTTCTTCCACATGGATGGATAAGTACAAGTTCTAATGGATACATTGAACAATTTAGTAAAAAATGGAGTAATGATTGGTAAAAGATCCTTAAAATAAACAATAGAAAAGCTATCGGAGCTTCTACCTTTTGCTTTAGGTAAACAAGCAAGTAATGCGTTGTGAACCTGCATTTCATTAAACTCTTTAAAGAAAAACAGTGCAAAATTTGAGTTGCTCGTGGATTCGAGAATATCTTGTAAGGAAAGCTCAGAGCAAGACGGATGGCGACAAGTTACAGCTGAATAATGTTCGACTAATTCTGAGCTAAAAAATTGATGCAATGGCGATTTACTTTTTTCTTTAACCATAGTGGTTTTATCTAAAATTGACCAAACTTTATTTCTATCTTGAGTAGTGCTTAAAATATCTAAGTAATAATTATGTTTAGCTTTTATAAAATCTAATTTAATTTCTTTACGCAAAATTTTATATTCCTCAAGTAATTTGATACTAGAATTTCGTTTTGCTCCCTTCTACAGCTGATCGCGTATTTTGCATTTCCGTTTAAGTTTCTTCGTGAGCCAGGGAGCCATTCGTTTCTTAATAATGCGTTTCCGGAAAAGTGCATGAACATCAAGAGCTGAGTTTACTAGGAAACAGAAATTCTTCAACATTGAATTTACATCATTACATAATTCGGGGGATGAAGAGATGCAATTTATAATATCAATTACATCATCAGAGAATAACTTAATATCACATTTCCTAAAATCTCGGGACGTAATAGTTTTTGGCTGTGGCTTGACGCTGTGCACTTTATATTCAATAATTAAATAATCGTGACAGTTGATAAATGGTGAAGCTGACTTATTAAAGGTAGAAATTTTGTCACCAGAGTCAACAATAATCACGTCAAGCCAAGTGCCGGAGTGATCTTTGTGATGATTCGCTCCATATGGTACACAAAAAAGAGAATTTTCGAATATAAAATTTCGTAGATGCTTTGAATAAAATGAGGCACTCAGCAAATCAGAATTTAAGTCGCCAGCAATTATAACGTTAGCATATGACAGTGTATAACTTTGAAATTTAATATAAAAATCTGACAACACAAGACTCCCTGGAGGCCTGTAAACTGAAGCAAATAAAATTGTAGTGTCTTTGCTAATGTGAATTTCAAGAAGCATATATTGAGATTCATTAATACTTTTAATTTGGGGAGCTTCTAAAATTTTATTTCTTAAATTTTTTCGAATATAACACGCTACACCGCCTGCTTGAACATAATTATTTCTACCACCTTTGGATAATAAGCCACGATCATTTCTGATTAAAATATAACCTGAAATTTGAGCTCGTAAATCTGAGTCATCAGAATTTAACCAAGACTCAACTACAGAAAGAACATCTATATTTTCATCGAAGAGAAATACTTCAGTTTGCTCAACATGGTTTTTCAAAGAGTTTGCGTTTATTTGTGCAACGCGTAAAGAATCTAAGCTAGAATACTGTGAATTATTTGTAGCATTTAAAGGTAGTCATACTATTTCTGAAAGGTCCGATTCAGTAAGAATAGGAATCGCCTTAGCATGTTCATCTTTACGTACGTAAATATGCTCTTGGTGAATATCAACAAACTGATATTTTGTCACAGTCCTAAGATCCTCGATGCGACTTTTAGTAATCAAAACGTGCTCTTTAATTTGAACTGATTTAAACTTTATTATAAGTGAGTAACATTAGTATGTTTTAGCAGTTTGACTATTATTGACGACCATATACGATGGAGTACTGCCAGCAGCATTAAGGATCGTATCATTTTCACGAGAATTTTGTTTCGTGGATGTAAAAGAGCGAATAGTTAAAATATCATGAATTATGTTCGGAAGTTTCAAGTAATTCATTACTCTTATTATAATGTCGCTATGTGATAACTTTAGGCTCATTGGAATACCAGTAATAACTATTTCACTGGAAGGAGTAGAATGAAGATCATAGGCTAATTATTTTGTGATTGAACTATACCTACTTGGGATGTTAGAGTAGTAATTTTATCAGAGTGCTCGCTTACAATAATTGTTAATTGTGGGAGCTCGTTTTTAATTGAGCTTAAATTATCACCATTTGATAAAAATTTTACCATCATAGCTGAAAGTTTGTCATCCACTGATAAATTTGGCTAATCCATCGGAAGAGTCTGAGACGAGCCTGAACTTTGTTGGGAAACAATTGGAGTGGTATGATTTACTGTTGCAGAGCCTAAATTCACCCTAGATTGAGTGAGAGAAAATTGACTAGAAATAATTGATTGCTGAGTAGTTTGTAAATTAAATCCATCATGTTGGAAAACTAACAAGTTATTATCTGTACTAATAGAATCCATAGCGTCTGTAGGAATAATTATGTTTCCAACACAGCAACGTCTAGCTGAAGCTGATGTTAGGTATACTTTAGCACAACCTATGTGATAATTCGCTTTACATATAGGGCACGAAGTTAAGGCTACCGTAACGTTACGTTTACATTTTTTACACTTTTGCATTAAAAATAACTACCTGATACAATTATAACACAAAATGATTCCAGCAAGAAACTAACTAAAATTTACGTATACTACAAAAAAAAATTAAAATAAACAAAGATAAAAGAAAATAACTGCATGACCAGAATATAAAACTAATATGCGTACGAGCAATTATATAAAGGCCTTTTTTGTTTAATCTAAAATTACAAATAGCTTAAATATGCCTAAAACTATCTTTAGTGTGCTTAAATACGCTTAAATACGTTGCTGTATCCCTAAAAGAAGTTTTCAAAAAATAGAAAAAAGAAAACAAGTGGTATAACTAATTCAGTCATCCATCGATAGCGCAGGTGCCTAAATTACCCACTATACAGTAGTTTGAAGCAGAAATAGTCAGACACAATAATTTTTTCGTGGCGGCTGTGTAAAATGATTTGAAAATCGACAAATCAATAAAACAACACAAGACCACTTTAAAAATACTGCATAGCACCGGTAAAAATATGGAATTTACACCAGCGAAAAGAAAACTTATGTTCCCGGGATAGTATGCTGCCGCGGAACCTAACCTGACCCGAGCGAAATAAAGCAACGAGTTTATCAGAGAGAGAGAGAGAGGCAGAGAGAGAGAGGGAGAGAGAGAGAGAGAGAGGGAGAGAGAGAGAGAGAGAGTTGATAGGGTTTTGTATCGGCTTCCTCGGATTTGCTGCGCGCGAACCGACACAACAAGGTAGAGCAGCCCGGCGCCAAGTCTGTTCCGTTGTGTATAGTGTTTATAGGACGAGACGTGCACGCGGGCTAGAGTGCATAGCTTGCAGGTCGTCGATTGCCGTAATACTAGTTGGATTAAAGAGGTTTTGAAAAAACATTTAACCCCTATTTTCAAGCAAATTTGAATCGCATAATCAAACAATCTGATTTATTTTAATTGTAAAAGTGCTACAAAAGTTATTACTACATTTACGTTTTTCAACTTCACCGATTATAAATCTCAAGTCAGAATTTTTTAAATTCTACTCGGTGGATTCAATATGGAAGACCAAAAGTGAAAGACAAAAGAGTAAGCTACTTTACATTTTAAATTTCCATATTCTGACTTTGGATTTGTAATCGGCTATCTTATAAAACAACTATTTATGAAATAAGAGAAAAATCATTTCAGTACAGAAATATATGACTCAAAGTTTTAAGACGGTGATGAAAATCAATTTAAGATTTTAATTTTCTGCGCTTGAATTTTACTGACATAGTGACTAATTAACTATAGAATTAAAAAAGTGTTGCTTATTAATTTGGAAACTTTATAGAATAATAGATTATTTCAATATTGACGGCCAGTTATTTTAGATTTTGCCTAATTATAAAATTTTATTTGTAAATTATAGTCAATTATTCAGTTGACAAAACAGTGTGGTAGTCTGGTAGATAATAGTAAGACTTGTCATACCCTTAATCGATAAAGAGTGCTTATATGTACATATGATAAAATAAAGATGTCATCAATAAGTTCGTTATAAGCTTTAATTAAACAATCTTAACTGATTTTATAAAGATTGTTCGAGGTCCAAATAGTTAGAGGAGCATAATACTTGAATTTTTTTCTTTTATTAATCTTATTTAATAACACTGATGCATACTTCGTGTTTTTGTCAACAAAATGAAGAAGTCATTCATCAAAGGAAACTTTTAACAATTTCAAAGAACTCAAATACACTTGTCTGACTATACCTGGCATGCATCTACTTCCATATATTTAGCATACTGCGTACATTCGTTAGATATTTCTTTAAATTTTCTAACACTGTAGATACTTGTAGTTGTAAAAATAGAAAAGATGTTAGCGGCATCATTGGAGGGATCTGTGAGTGCACAAGTGATCGATCATTCAAGAAGTAGCATTAGGCGCGGTCAGTATTTAGATGTCTGACCGCTCGGGAACCCCGTCACAACAATGATTGTTAAGCAGATGGAGAATGAAAATTTAGGTGCTTTTTGTGGAAGTAAAAGGTATTTAAGTTTGACTTTTCTGTCGGCTGGTTCCTGGCGTGGGTTTTCTTGATCGGTCAAGTGTTCCCCAAGTCCCTGGGCGAATGTGGGAATTCAGTGGGAATTTGGAATTCAATCAAACACTCCTACATGCAGGTGGCAGGAGTGTCCCGTAAAAAGACATATGGTTTCAGTACGGCTTGGTACATGAGAATAAATAATAAAAATAAATAGAATAGATGTTTTGAAGACGTTCAAAACTATTACATTTTTTACAACTTTAATTAAATTTTTCACTAATATTTAACCAGATCTTAAAAATATTTGTATTTATACAGATAAAAATAATAATGGCTAAAATTATAATTTTATAAGATCATAATTTTATGAACTTTTTTAACAAAGTTTTCACAAATCATATGTAAAAGATTAAAAAATGATCTTAATAAAAAAGTAACCTTTTTGAGACAGATCTGAACATCTTTTTAACATAAACAATAGATCTGATATTTTATTTTTAATCGGGTGGTTGTCTTTCGTTTTGTATATTTAAGATCTTTTTGTATTTCAATAAATGCCATAAGGTTCAGATAGATATACTTTTTATTCATCACTATGACAAAATTTACAACTGTATGTATTTACTTAAAATACTGAAAATTAGTTATCACATTATTAGTTATTAATTGCGTTTTTAAAAAGTTTTGGTTCGCTATCACAGGTCGTCAATTTATAATATCTAACATAACACGATGTAGTCAGTTTTATCACATAATGGTTCATCAACTTAATAAGATAAAAATAAATAGATAACAGGTAATATATACACACACCACACATTTATATTGCACGTACGTCTATCGCGTCAAGTATAAAACACACTTTCATTCTTTCTTCCAGATAATATAGAAACTTGGAATAAAAAATTATAATATATAAATTCTCACAATAGAGAAACGTTCGTAAACACACATGCTTGCGATAGCATCACCACACGTTACCGAGTCTCTACACCCGCATCCCCAAGAATCTCATCATCCCCAAAATCCCTAAACTCACGTCCGATACCGTTGTATAAATACGGCAGCCAAGCCCAAACAACCCGGCAGACGCGTCCGGCCTATACAAATTGTCGGCTTATGCAGAGCCCTGGTGCATGTAGACACGGGCGCACTCCATAAACGATCCCGTCCTCTGAGATTCCCGAGCCTCGCGCCCCCTATCTTCTCTCGCGTATATCCCTCATTGAATTTCCTCTTGGCTTTTGTGCGCCCCCGGAGCTTCGTGCTACGTGGAGGCATACGAGAAGCCTTTAGCTACAAGCGCGCTCGTACTGCGGGCTTGTAGGCTGCCAATTTGCACGAGGCGAGTCATTCGTTATGCGTTGAAAAGATGAGAGAGAGTTTCTTTGAGCTTTTAGCAAATACTTTAATACAGTGTATCTCGCACTGAGCAAACAGTGTCGTATATATTGCTAAATTTGTGTTAAATTATACAGTATTCATAACGCATATTTTACGATATGTTATTATTGGAGTTATAAAACATGCATATCGTTGCCATTATGATATAGTTTTCACGTGTACCTATCAAAGTATATAAATAACTGTTTGATGCTTAAAGAATAATTAATTTTATTTGTAAATTGATTGAATTTAACGTAATTTATTTTAAGACCACCTTTGCAGTTTTTAATTTCTTACTTCGTTTATGCAATATAACAATACAATAACTTTAATTAAACTACTATTTTGACCATATATCCTACATTTTAACGTAGTTTATTCTTTCTGCTTTTTCTATGTGAAAAATGTATTCTAAAGACTAAAACTTTTACGAGTATATCCAGCGCGTTTATATCGTAGTTTCAACTGTTTTACTTTATCAATGGATCTTTTAGTTTTAGCACATAAAAACAGAAGAACGTATATCAACATAATATTTAAAGTATATAAAGTCATAATATAGTAGTTTAAGGGGATGTGAAAGAGTCTTATACACATTGCTTACTTCGGAAATTTTTCAAAACAGTTTTCTCGCTACAAATAATAACCGAAGTCTTTTGAAATTTGAACCAGACAATACTTATATAAATTCCAAGAGCATAATAAGCCGTTTTCTTAAACTTGTTCAATCTCGAGTAACTATTTAAAATAAAGTCAATCATCCTGTGACGTGTTCGCATGATATAATCAAAACGCCGCTATCACGGATCGGTAAACACGAAGTATAGGTATATCTCGATATTCGAAGCGCATCTGATTCACTCTTTTGTCGTTGATAAAAAACCAACGCCGGCCATCCAATGCTTACAAATTCCCTTTGAGGAAGATCTCCAAACAAACATATTACCAATTCTATATTCTAACAAGAAAGTAGCTTCGATTTCGGACTTTGTTATTCTTTTATGAGTATATACTTAATAATTTAATTTAATTTTTGTAAACCCATTTAAACATATTCATTTTTATTTTTGCAAATAATTTTCAGCGTTTCTATCCGTTAGCATGAAATGTGATATTTTGTTTTTTCTTTAATATTAAGAGTTTATTAATCACTTAATCCATGTTAAATACTAAACAATATTATTGTTTTAAGCATCAAATAGTTTATACTCTAAAGCTTTACGAAATGACACTGATTTCAAGTAAAATTGGGCTCGTCTTATACTTATGAGACTCAGTGAAAATTGGTACAAGGATCAAAGGCAAATCGTTAACCTCTGAGGGTACCTTACCTCTGTAAGATATTCTAGGAATAAAATATGAGATTGCCTTTCATCATTTGTGAATAGAAAGCTTTTTCTTATTTGATTTTAACAAGCTTTTTACATCGAGAATTCGTTAAAACCTAAGCAGAATATAGCGTGCACTTCACAAAGTACACTAATGCATATATAATTTTTCTCTTTTTTTTGTAAAATTCATACCAATAACCGGTTAATAAGGTTTAAAAAATCAATGAACATTCTTTAAAAAGTAATATTATTATTTTTCATCAAAAACGTGTACTAATAAGAGTGTTTATTGAGCGGAAATACAGTAGCAAGAGTTATTCGCTTCGAAAAAAGGCACCTACAGTTTCCCGTGTGGTTAATTAGGTGAATTTGCGCAGCCGTTCGAAAGAACGAGACGCATATGATTCGGAGCGTGATTATGTTTGCCAAGGATTGTTCGTTTGTTTGTTTGATCAGGTAGAGCTGGAAGGGAGTGTAAGAATGCATGTAACAAGATGGAATAATGGCGATCAGAAAGTGTTTCTTTTGATTGGAAGGATATGTGTTAAAAAACTTATGCTTGTAAAAAATTGTATTGCTTTTGGGCACTGTTACATGTTTTTCATATATTAATTATTTATGTGAATGTAAATCACGTTTATTTCAATTTCAATAATTTTTATATTAAATTGCAACTGACACAGCATTGAGAAATTTTATATTGAAATGGTAAATCATGAGAAACATTACTCTTGATTTGTAACTAATGAGAAACTGGTAATTATAACAATATTAATTAAAAAAGATGGATACGCATGAGTAGTCTCGATAAAGATTGATAATTTACAAACGAATATTAATTAAAAAAATGTTGGAGGACTTATGTTAAAAATTAGATTTTCATTCGAATAAATGTCTTTAGTTTATACAAGAAAAAGATAATATATCTATACCATAGAGATTTATGTAGTATATTTTTAAAACAGTATTATTGTCTTATATAAAAATGACTTTATTTGCATGCATAATACTACTCGACACAAGAAACTACTTAGGAAGTAATTCAAATACCATTACAGAAACTTTACGTGAACGCCAGGTTACGCAAAAGTGTATTACGGGTATCTAGATTAACAATTTACTGACAATTAAGCTGATTAAGCGGAATAAAAAAACTTTTTAGCCTAAGAAAGTTCATTGTTTTTTTAATGTCTCCGATATATACAAAGTAATTCTTATAATATTTTCGCATCACAATATTTGAACCGAATTAAATTCAATATTTAGAACTGTAAATGGAAGTTTCTTTTTTATAGATGGCTATGTGACCTTACAAAGTTGAAAGTTAGTGTTGATAAAGATAACAACGAGATTCATAAGAAAATTGCTTTCAACACTGAATTGTGAGTACTTTTCCAATCGTACCCCGCTATCACATACTAACAGAAGACGTTTCATTTTTGCATAGTATATCTTTATCGTATTTTACATCTTAACTAACTTCCGACATATTAGGGACATTCAATTTATAGTTATTTCCAAATCACTTATCTTGTACAGTCTTTGTTTCTTCTTCTTCTTCTTTTTCTTCTTCTTGTGTTGTTGGTTTGGTTTTGGTTACTGTCTTTACTCTTTATTCCTCTATATCTGTTGTTTTTTCCTTCTTCTTCTTTTGTTAAGGTTTCCTTATCTTCTTCTACTGTTACTGTTTCCTTGTCTTTTTCTTCTTTTGTTACTGCTTACTCGATTACTTCTGTGGTTTCATTAATTTCCTCTATTTCTATTAGTGTTGTATTCAGTTCTTCTGACGCTTTAATTACTTCTTTCATCATTAATATGTCTTTTGCACCGATTTCACATTCGTGACAGAACTATTATGTTGATTTCAAATAAAATAATTGATTATCGAATAACATCAATAAACTTTGTTTTGTAAACTATCGTTAAGCTTTTCACCGCGGTTCTAATGGTTCGGAACGCATCTAAAACTGTAAGTCCACCCAGTTACAAATTCTCTTTTAACTTTGCACTCTGGAATCGGTGATGGAGCAGCGGAGGCACTCTATAAGGCAGTGTATATCATTACACCAAATACCAAGCATCTAAAGCGGAAAGTAGGGCACTCGGTCCTATTTGAGTTGAAGCTGGATGGCAATACCGACAGCTTAACAAACTGATCAGATGACTGACCTGTTGATACATTAATGTGACCTGGCAACATTTTGTCTACGCGGGAGCCAGGCAGATTGTATCAGAAGACTATACAAGGTGTCTTTCGCCAATCTGCACCGGGCAAAGGAGGGAAATATAAGAGAATCTGTAACTAGGTATAACGAAAGTGATAGGCAAAATTGAAGATAATATGACAGGTAAAAAAACTGCTGCCAATATATATAGAAATAGTGTATAGTGATTCCTTACATCTCAAAACATGTTTCTAACATGTTTTTAGCAAAACTTTTTTTTTTACTCACAAAGCTTCCTCTTTGAAGAAGCAATAGAGAGGCAAGGTAATAAATACAAGGGTAACATCAGGGAAATGAAAACTAAAGTGAAATGAGAGGTAAAAGCACAATGGGCATATCTTAAGTGCTGTATTGGTATGTCCCCGGAAGGGGGCTCCGATCAACCCCAACGCATACAAATACGAATCGTTAAATTCGGAATTTCTTATATTTCTTGTAAACTTCAAGATCAAGTTTGAGAACAGAGAAATTCTCAGCTCTCAAAATCTGATTTAAGGTGATGCTAACTTATTTAAGGTAAAGCCACCTGTCGCCGACCAATACGAGGAACCACTTTTCTCATTTAATTTTCAATTTTTAGCAAATATCTTTGTGAAACGTTATTATCCTAATAGAGAACAACAACTTTCGAGAGAGATATTTTCTCAAAATTGAAAATTGAATGAAATAAGTGATTCCCCGTATTTGACGGCGACAGGGGATTTAGCATCACCTTAAAGTGATTTCACCAATTTGGATTACGCTTAATTTTGGGTGTTAATACTTAATTCTGAATAGCCACTTGGAATTTACTATGTGCGCTCGAAATTTAAGTATTAATAACATTGAATTAAAAGTTAACTATCAAATTGTGTGCATTTACGATGACCTGAATGTTGAGTGTAATACTCATTCCATCTTTACTGAAAAAATCATGTAAATAATCAGGTAATAAATCACTTGTTACATTACTTGCTATTTTGACACGATCTGTCCCTGATTATGTTATCTAAAATCTATAGATCTGACGGTCCATATGAATAGTATCATTCAAATGATACTTTTAATATGGAGCTATTTAAATCTATATAACTTGACATTGAATAATAAAAGCTTTTAGGTGATGAATATGGTACTAAGTAAGTGATATTAACAGGTGATATTATCACGTGATATATCATGCCAAAATATCAGGTAGTATACATCATCTGATTTTAAATCGGATTTGTTTTCAGTATAGGATTTAGTCTAAAATGTTGAAATTTTCATTAGATATTTAGAGTAACATATAGTCTTGAGCGTACAATTCAATGTTATAATATACGCTCTTTCTGTTTATATTCAAGGAATGCAATGGCTCAGTCGGTAGACTCCGGAAGATTGAAACCGTAGGTCTTGGTTTCAAATCCTGGTCTAGGCTCATGAATTAAAGTACTTCTATTTACTTGAGGGTTACACCTAAGTTCAGAGTAACTCTCAAATTAACGCTCAAGTGAAAAAAAACACTCAACAATTTTAAAACACTAAATTGAGATTTAGCACTCAGGTTGTTAATAGAACTCTAATTAAGACTTAATTCATAGTATAACTTATCTCATATTGAGTGTGTTACATAATTTAATTCTGCAGTTGAACATAGCGCTCTAGGTAACACTGAAGTTGAGTGTTACACTTAACTGGAGTATTTAAAAGCAACTAAAATCACCCTCTCCAGATAACCATCATTTTGCCATTTGCCGTCAGGTTGCTAACAACAGCCAAACATACAGCAATCTGACAGTAATCGAAGAGCAAAATAAGCGCAAACTATGGGCAACCCCGGAGCAAGATGTTTCTGAGAAACTTTTGCTATCTAGGATAATGTTGGGTGTTACAAGTATCATTTTGAATATAAACATTCAAATCTTTGAGCCTTCTCGATAAGGGATAGCTACAATGCTACCATCTCACATTACAACTACCCCAATCTTTAATCAACCGTAAATAATCCATACCAACCTCAACGTTCCCAAAACTAACCCTACAATCTCGCATTCTCTGTCCACAGGACCGCCTAGCCATGTGACTTAGCCGCAGCCGTCGTCTCTCACCACCAGCACCATCACCACCGTCATCCTCAACCTCGCCGAACTCACCGCCAACCACGACAACAGCCTCGCCGTCGACCTCCACCCTCCCATCGCCAGCGACCACCCAATCGTCGCAACTACGGCTGCCACAACGAGTTCGGCGAAGCCGCGCAGGCGACGCGGCAAGCCGCGGCCGGGGCGATGAGCGTCGGCGAGGGCGGCGCCGCCGGGGAGCTGAGCCAGGAGTGCATCAGCAGCGGCGCCGGCAGCGAGTACGGCAGCGGCAGCGAGGAGACCGCGGCCCTGCTCAGCCCTGCGCGGGGCGGCGGTGGCCACCAGATCACGCCCATCGTCGTTGCGCCCCAGGCCGTGGTCGTGCTCGGCAGCGCCTCGACCTCCTCGTCCTCCTCGTCCTCGGCCACGGTGCAGAATGCGGGGGCCAGCTCGGGCGGCAGGAGTCAGAGCCAGGCGGCGTCGCAAGGTGGCGGGGGCAATAAGCCGGTGCTGCAGAGGCAGGACAGGGCGACGTATCTCGTGGCCTCGCCCCAGCTGTCGGTGTCGGGGCTTGGAGGCTCCGAGGAGAGCGGGACCGGATGCGAGGATTCGGCGACCAGGTCCGTGCCGGATATCGAGCTGCAGTGCAGGTTGGATGAACAGCAGCAGCAGCAGCAGGTGGTGCAGCAGCTGCCGCTGCACATGTCCGTGCAGATGCACAGCGTGTACCAGAGCGGGCATTACAGGCAGAGGCCCAGCCATCCGTACAGGTGTAGGTGCGACAGGAGGGACTCGCTCGCACCGTCGTCCGCACTGCATCTCGCCAGGAGCGTGTCCAGGTGAGAGAGGGGTTTGTTGTTTGATGGGGTTTAGAGGGAGGGAATTAGTCTGGAGAAAGTCTGGCAGACGTCTTTTCTTGTATTGTATCACTTATTCTTAATATTGACAGGAATAGAAAACATTAATACTTTTCCATTAAACAATAAAAAAGTTTTTTTCAATATTGCAGTCTTCTTTAAAATTTAAATATTTATAAGAAGAGAAACAAAATATTAAGCTACTGCAGACTGGACAGAGTGCGATGTTATACATTTTTTTGCCACTTATGCTTAAGGAGGGTCGAGTGCTTTAAATGGTACAATTTTTCTTTTCTACGTAGTTAAAACTTATCAGTGTCGATATTTATATATGTATAACGTTGACATTATGAACATTTAATATTTTTATCAACAATTGCGATGTTGCAAACATAATTATTATCAATTGAAAAAAAGAATTACTAAAAATGCAAAAAAATTTCAGTATTCATACAAATTTAATGTTTGAGATTTTATTTTGTTTCTTAAATGTTTTTTTATAAATCAACTGAAACAAAATTTTAAAATAATTGCTCGTATTTAGCCATGCTGTAGCCAGACTAATTGTTTACATAGAGTTGCTGATGGGATCGTAGTTTGGTTATTTTGTTGTGGAAAACTGAGGCGTGCGGTGTACAAGAAAGGAATTTTTTTCTTAAGAAAGAACTGAAGAGTATATATAACTCACAGTTCTCGTACCCTAATAGTAAAAACTATTTTCCTTTGTTCCCAAGTAAATGATTTTATTAGTCGGAAGCGACTGTCTTCATGAGCCAGTCAAAACGTGGACTTTATATTTGACATTCCAAAAGCTAGTTTGTTGTCCTCTTCGGAACTTGTATTTAGTCTGATAAGAAGAGTTTTATACCTTTGGATTACAGAATTTGATGAGACTTTGGGATATGTCTTCTAGTACATAGAAATGATGACTTTGACTAGTAATAGTAGCCAAAGAATTAGTATTGCTCTTATACGCATAGTTAAAAATATTGTATATATAGATATACTACCATTATTAATAGTTGTATCTGTATCTCGAGATTAGAATCACGTTAGTCACTTTCACTAGTCAAAATCGTAATTTTTAAGTACCAAAAGACATATCCAAAAATCATCATCAAAATCGGTGATTGTAAGTATGATACTCTCCTACAAGGAGAGAGTACAAGATGTGGGTCATGATTTTTAATAAAACATTTAAAAATCATTTACTAGAACCTAGAACTGAAAACCAGCACCCATAGTTTTTTTGGATAGGCCTTATATGACGAGATATAACTAATAACATTATCCTTAATAGCAGTGTAACTATATAGATGATTTTTATATAATAAATATATGGACAAGATTAATGTTTTTAGCTATATCTTGACATATATGGTACTAGTAAATGATTCTTAAATGTTTCATAAAAAATCCCGACCCATATTTCGTACTCTATCCTTGATATAGAGTACATTTGTACTGGCATCATGGTTGTAATTAATATAATTAATTTGTCTTTTTCATTGACTCAACGAAACAATCGTTGAACTAAATCTTTCACAAACATACATTTCTACAATAGCATAAATTACATAGATTGTTCGATTAAAGAGATAATAAGTGGAAATATATAAATACAGATCAGAGCTATAAGCAAATGGAATAGAAGTTCTGAGCTATGCCATACTTCTTGTGTCAACAACGAAAGTTGTTTACTACTAATGATTAAAATCATGTGGCTCCTGCACGAAGTGAAATACTAGTTATAACTTGTAACTTACAAGTTACAAGATACAAAATAAAAAACCATATATTCAGTATATCTATACGTACTACATACATATATTTGTCTGATATTACAATATTATATATAAATATACTAAATACATGGCTTGTATCTTGTACCTTGTAACTTGTCATTTATATCTCACTTCGTGTCTGAACCAATAAACCTAATAACTACGGTATGTGGATCGCAGTTGCCGAAGATGTATGAATATTATAAAAAGTATAATATGTTTGAAAGGAACCGGTATCTCTTTCTGACCTACAAGGTCTATACACATTAAACGCACAATTATCATATTAGTGAATACTACCTGTATAATATAATCAATTACTATTATAAATGCTTGTACGACCTACGAATACCGAATAAAAATGAAGCCGGTTAATGAAATATAATCTTTTAAACGGTTCGTAATGGGGGTTGTGTCACTACGATTATCGGATATACAGTTTATAGTTATATAGTATATAGTCATAGTACATAATTATATAGTTATATAGTTATTAAATCTATGATAAAAACTCGGTATGATTGATTACATAATGATTACGTGAATACTACAGCTATTTAAATTTCAAAAACCGAACATATATCTCAATGAATTATTAATAAAGATATTATATATTTTTTAATAAAATAAATAATACAATAATTATTTATTTAGTACTTTTACATTTCTAATAGTAAAATTAATCATTAGTTATTACAAATGATTTCAAAATACGGTTCGTAATGGGGGTTGTGTCACTACGATTATCCGATATACAGTTTATAGTTATATAGTATATAGTCATAGTACATAATTATATAGTTATATAGTTATTAAATCTATGATAAAAACTCGGTATGATTGATTACATAATGATTACGTGAATACTACAGCTATTTAAATTTCAAAAACCGAACATATATCTCAATGAATTATTAATAAAGATATTATATATTTTTTAATAAAATAAATAATACAATAATTATTTATTTAGTACTTTTACATTTCTAATAGTAAAATTAATCATTAGTTATTACAAATGATTTCAAAATAAATACAAGTTTTCTAGCTAGCAAAAACAAGGCATATTATGTATATCTGAAATAAGAAAGAAAGAAAACACACGTATAGCTAGCACATTAAATGATTGGGAATAGTTTTACGAGGCCTAGTAAAATTTGCAAAAGATGGATATACATAATACAACTGCTAGTTTGAAAGGATAAAATTAGTATCAGTAAAGAAAAATAACTATCGCACAATTGTAAAAATTAATAAGATAATCTATATAATCTATATTTACCGCATAGGAATGCAACTAATCTTTATATATTAATAATTCAATTTGAGGCTAAATAAAAATAGTACATTGTGCAACTAGGGAGAAATATTGGGAAAATTGAAAATTCCCCCCTATACACATCGTATTTATTATAATTAGTGCATGAATTGGCATTTTTTTATGCATGTAAGGCGGATGGGGAATTGAGAATTTTCAGTACTTTTTCTCCCGCTACTCAAAGTCGCTCGAAATTCTCAATTTTCCATTCGCTTTACAGGCATGGAAAAGGTCCTTATCCATGCACGTATTATAAAAAATATATTTCTGCACTGAAACAAATATTTTTAAAGTCTTATCTAAAACATTTGTAAACTAAACTAAATATTAAAATAAAAATACTATACAGTAATTAATTTTTACACTGTTTCATCGTTTGTAAACAATGAAATATTACCGCGTTTTGCATTCATCAATGGACGAATCAAACCATTTAACTGAATATAAAATTGTTAATTAAATTGTTAAAAACTTTAAATTGCTTTTCTCGTCTTTAAATATTGTATGCACTTTTATAACCTCCGAAGCTTTTCAAGGTGCGGTCATAAAGTAGTTCACAGTCTTTTTATGAAAAATAGGATCGAGTTTTTTTTCATCTTCAAATTGCCTTTTTCTTCGAGCCTTTTTTATTGGAGCTTTAAAGTTGAACGTCTCAAGAATTAAATTTTTTACCATTATCACATAAAGTCGGCGGAAATATCTTTTTTTATTTTGTATTTCTACAGTGAAAAATATTTGAATAATTGGGATATAAATTTGCAGAGAATTTTAGTGCGCATGATTTATTAATCATCTACAATACATAAATAAATTTATTACGTTTTTTATTATGCATAAAGAAAGGTTATATGATAAATCGTAAAACTCTGTCCATAATATCAGCTTTGCTTTTATAAATGCAGTTCTATCATTTATCAAGTTTCAACTGGGTAATTAATATTCGTGTAAATAGTAGTTGTCTGTCATACTTTGTATATAATGAACCTAAATATACTCTAATTCAGAAATGATGCTTATCTTTTAATATGCTCATAATATTTCAGTTTTCATTTAAACCAAGCACAACATTCGTTAATTTATTACGTAACCTACATAAATTTGACCAAATGTATTTACATTATAACTTCTGTAAACAAGCTTTTGCATTACTTAGTATACATAATAAATTATTAACAAAATACATTTTCTTGTTATTTGTAAAATCAATAATCGATATAAGCTACGTAAATTCACAGTCTGTTTTATTTCAAATTGAAAGCAAATTATTTAAATTATACTATGGATACAAAAATAAGATAACATGAAATTTGAAATTTATTTATATTAATATTATGGTCTAAACTGTGATGTGTTTTTTATGTGATTTGGGCGGAATTTTCTATAGTGTTATCGAAAGAAAATGCGTTCGTCCATGAAATCTTTGAAAAAGCAATAAATATTAAGTTGATTAAAATGATTTCTATGGCCAATATTACCAATATAAAATGATTTTCTGTTCTAAATATATACAAAGTATCAGAAAATAAAATTAAAAAATAATCGAGTATTTCGTCAAATTTTACTATAGGACTACTACCACCTTAAGCAATATGGATAAAAAAATTTTTATAATAAAGTTTAGCGCATTTGAAAACATGAACAAATGAGTATTTTATTAATTTTATTAAAAAATTCAGTGTTCTCTCTATTTATATAAACTTAAAAGTAGTTAATCATATAGTTTCTCAAATATCAAATAAATAAGCCATTTTAAAATGCTTTGGTAAGTACGAGTAGTTTAAATAATAACATTATTATTATAATTATTTTAATTGGTTTTAAATTCGAACCACACTTCGTATACTTTTCGCCTATAAATGACACATCGTTACAAATACTTTCAAATAACCCTTCCTTTACAACAAAACCATAAATCTACAGAAATCTCGAGCACGTACCGAAAATTCCAAATTCCTCTTTTACTTCAAAACTACCCTCACATCTGTAAAAACGACAACGTACGGTCTCGCACACGAGAAATCCTCAGCAATTTCAGAAACAATTTCCTGACACGATACCTCTTTCTTTTTCTCTTCCTGATCGCAAAAATTGCACGTACATCGTACAAAGAATCCCATTTCCCCTTTATAAGGTAAAAATATCAATTACTTGCCACTGCCTAATATCTGCTGCGCGATGAAAAATTGATTTTTATCACGTGCGATTTTGCCTCTATGTAAAATATAATCATGTGAAAGCACAATAAAATATAATACAACTTGATGCGTTTAAAATTTGATAACGATGTACAGTCGATTTGCATTAGATACAAAAAAATATTTTGTGATGAAACTTACACACGATGATAATCTAAACGTTTTAAGGGCATAAACCAGTATACTTTGCTAAAAAATAATTTTTAAACTATTTATTTTAGTGTTCATAGAACCATTTTTGAATTTTATTCTTAAATGATAAATACGTATAATACATTACAATAAAAACTTAATTTATGCATAATCGTTTATATCTTTATATCTTTATAAGCTTTATAAGTTTTATAAGCTCAATTAGGGTGAATAATAACTCTGGGAGAGATTAGTTCCATTTTTTCTTTTTCAGAGAGAGCTTTGTATCGATAAATATTTTTGGATCAAAGATATTGATAAATTTTGATGTTTTGTTATGTATATACGTATATATATAATTACGTAAACATGTATGTACGTATGTATATATGTATGTATGTATGTGTGCATATATGCATATGTTTAATTGCATGTATATGACTAATTTTTGTCTCCACCATAACTATCAAGCCAAAACATAAGATGCGCTAAAATTTTGCAGGAATATTAGTTATTTTTCAATATACAATTTATAGGATTTAAAATGTAATTGGATAATATTAAAGTATTTAAAAAAAAATAATTTTGTAAATAATTAAAATATTTACATAAATATAATAAGCTATTAAAAATTTTTAAATCAAAAATAATTTTTTTAGAAGTACATATAATATTTTCAATAATGAAATACCATTTTGACTAGAGTATTCATCTTTTTTGCTAAAAATTGCTATTTTACTCTCTTAAATTTTCAAGAGTTATATTTTCACTCGAAAATCCTCGAGTGGCTCACTTATAACTCGTTCCGAATAAAATTTTACTTTAAGCGTGTCATAAGTGTACTTATGGAAGACCTGAACATGAAAATATAACTCCTAAAAATTTCGAGAGTAGCTAATCCAAAATAATTTTTTTAGAATTTTATACTGGTCATATATAAAAATATATATTCTTAAAGCACGCTTTATTTTACTCAATTTATGTCTTTCACTATAACTTTAAACCAATTTTCTAACGTAAAACGATATTTTAAATAATGCACCTACTTTTTCAAAAAGTTGCTATTGCAACGAATCGAAAATAAGTTTAATACGACTTTGTGGTAGAAATTTATAGGTATGACTAATAGAGCTTGGATACTTGAATATCAAATCCAGTAGTTAATTATAAATACTATATACACAAGTACGCCTGCAAAAGTTAAGTTTGTTCATTTGTAGTACATATGTTTGAGAAAATAACGTAAAACAACCTCAAACATATTCGGCAAAAGAACTATCACTGTCCCCCTGACTAACATTTTTCAGTGCCAATTTTCAATACAAAGAAATTCTGAATTAACCCATTTCTCAAAAACAAATTTTCCTAAACCAATCATCACTATATTTCTTTTGCAGCCGTCAAATTTCTCTCAAAACTTTCAAGCGCGCAATTTCACTCCCTTTCTCTCCCTTCACCCTTCAAACACACGCGTTCGCGTATACAAAGTTCGCAGGCCTATACGCCCGCGCCGGCTCTGTAGTATACACTTGCCGTTGCGCGGCGCAGCGCATGTGTGGCAGCAGTCACAGTCGGTCGCGTGCAGCCGCGCGCGTCGCGAAATCGAGTCAGGCCATCGATTTCGGGGTATACGGGCTCTCTCGAATATAGGAAAGTGTATGTGTGTATGTGTGTGTTCACGTATGACGGTTGTATATACACGCGCGCGCGCGGCTTGACATCGCGCGGAAAATAGATGCGGCCGAGTCCTGAATGCTAATGCCGTCCGTCTCTGTCCTTTGCGCGCTCGAGTCGTTCATGCGCACCTTTTCTGTCTCTCACTCTTATTCTGGTTTTCTTTTTTTCGTTTTTTCAATTTATCGCTGTCTTTGATGCTTTTGAGGACGGGTGAATTTTAATCAGATTTATCGCTCGATTGTGTGTGTGTGTGTGTATGTGTGTGTGTATGAGTGTGTGTGTGTGTGTGTGTGTGTATATACGTGTGTGTGTGTGTGTGTGTGTGTGTGTGTGTGTGTGTGTGTGTGTGTGTGTGTGTGTGTGTGTGTGTGTGTGTGTGTGTGTGTGTGTGTGTGTGTGTGTGTGTGTGTGTGTGTGTGTGTGTGTGTCTGTGTGTGTGTGTGTGTGTCTGTGTGTGTGTGTGTGTGTGTGTGTGTGTGTGTGTGTGTGTGTGTGTGTGTGTGTGTGTGTGTGTGTGCTTGGTGAGTGGTTTTTTGGCAGGGTCGCTAAATTTAAGCGTGAAGTTAGAATTGATACGTTTACTATGGTTGACATATTATGGTGGACAAATTTTTGAAAATAATGAAACATTTTTAAAGTCGCTGAATAGGAATCTGAACTTGGAGCTTTGAAATTTAGAATGGCGGATCTAATGTAACAGATGAAGTTATATGAAGAAATCAGACATTAACATAAAAATCATTATCAAAGGGATTTTAAGAGCGATGTTCGTACGACGACTATAACGTACGTACTTTAAATCTCACGCCCTCTCAGACTTTATACAAATTTGATAATAAAGTTTCGTGTAACTCTCATAGGGTTATTGTTGACTACACGTTGTACTACCTTCTTCCCTGGTTCCTAACATCAAATTCTTTTTATATATTGCAGCATTGAGATAAATTTGTTATTAAATCAGAATGCCATATTAGATGGTAATTTTCATCATAATTTCATACATTAAAAAAAATGTGCTATGTTGAATGTACCATGTTTAATTTTAAAAGTTAGTGTTTAAATTAGAGTCCTATGGATTTAAAAGCCCTATTTTTGTCCAATTGTACAAAAAATCGTTAGAATAATTTAATGAAAACGAATTTGGTCCTTGGAGATTCAGCTGTTTTAAAAGGATTAATACTAGCTTGCGTCATTAAAAAGACCTTTTCACAGCCCGCAATCCGCTTAAAACAAGAACTGGGGGTGGTTCGTTTCTGTTTTTCTTCTTTCTTTGTCTTTTGTAATCGGAAATTGGCGTACTGGATGGATCATTAAGTCGAGGTGAGAAAGGCGGTGCGCGATGGTATGAGGTGATCGATGGGCTTCGGATGATTGAAACGCTTCGCGTGCGGAACTGCTCACGGCTGTTTTGATCGTCGCGAGAGGCGTAAGGGAAGAGTTCGGTGATCGCTTTTTGTTGTACTTTGGGTAGGAAAAGGTTTGATATGATGGAACTGTCTTACACAATATTATGGATGTTTGATTACTGTGAAGAAACCACTGCTAAGTCATTTATCGGGTTGAAAACTCAAAACGTTCCAAAAAAATTAAATCAAATTCGTATTTTTTACGCACACATGCACACACACGCCCACATTTAAATGCATGTATGCATGCACAAATATAAACACACATGATGATATTCTTTGAAAACCTATACATTCTGATACAACAAGCTTGAATACATACAAATTTAATCTTAATCTAAGATTTCAAATTTTTGTCGTTACAAAACTATTTTCTCGAAAAAGCAGAAAAAGTAAAGCAGTTATGCAATAAATGTGCGTTATTATAGTTGTAAGCACAGTCTATATTTGCATCACATAATTCTGAGTCTATAATAGTAAAATTTTGTCAGTAGCATTTCTCTCCAAAAATAATACTTGCAAAACGATCATTAGCACTAATTTTGTTTTTGAAACAACAGTGAAGATTTCTAAGAAATATTTTTTTTTTAATGGTACGCCAAAACTATTAGTTGTCTTTCAAAAAATTGTCACTTCCATCAGTAAAATTTTTAAAATAAAAATAAAAATATACAAAGCCATTCACACCATCATTTATCACTGCCTTAAAATAAAAAGCTCCTCCATCACAGCATTCTAAAACAAAGTCCAAAAACACTCCACTTTTCTTTTTATCATTCAAATGAACCTGTCTTCCCTCACTCGAAATTAACATAGAATAGATTATCCCTCTACTGGTAACTTCACCAAAGTATTCCATTTCAATTACATTTTTATATCTATCTTAAAAGTGAAATAAGTATTTACTCCCCTGAACAATAAATTATGATCTCAACATTATTAAGTCAAAACATTATATTAGTTATGAAAATATTAGCTTGCAATGAAGAACAATGATATAGGTAATGCTCGTTAACTGGCGAGTTAAAATAGCTCACGGTTCTCTGGATTACGAAAATTAAAGTTTTAACATTTACTTATACCATGCTTTTCTAGAGCCATTATAAGTATGACTTCAGAATGATAGAAAAATAATTCAAAATATTTGAAAATTTTTTATTTTATCCTAAATATTAAATAACATTTTCCTTTATCCTTATTTTCATGTAATTTGAAATAACCTGAAAGTTTCAGATCGATCCCTTAAAACTTAGATCCAAAAAAGCATAGCAAGTGCATCTTAAAACTTTGATCTTCGTCATTTGTAAATTCATGAGCTGCAAAATAAGCCAATCACCCTAATCAACTGTTCAAACACTCTTTAAGTCCTACATTTAGCCCAAAAAAATTGGTCAAGTCATCAGCTCCAAAAGAAAAACTCCAATAACACCGCAAACATTTATGTCCATTTCCAAGTCACTAAAGAAGAACCATTATATAACCCTATCACCCCGACAACATCGCCCAACGTCGCGTCAAAATCCGCGCGCGCGTGCTTATCGATGCTCGACGGGCACCCAAACCCGCACGGAATTCCGACTCGCGCAACGCAACAGTCGCGCGAGAGTAGCGCGCGCCGATCGCGTGTTATGGAAAGCCGAGCCGCGCCTGAGTAATGAACCCGTGGCAGGCTTGTGGCACGCGCGCGAAGCGTACAGGTTTTATGTGGGACGCTGCACTTCCTTTTTCTTGTCGTCGCGACACGGATTTGCTTATCGCGCTTTTAGTTTCGATCGAGATCTTTAGATATGCACATTTGAATTATCGGAACAGTATGGTATTAGTCAGTGTTAGCGCTGATGAAAAATGTGGAGTTTTTACGGCGTTGTGGAGGTGGCTGACCAATCGTGGAGCGTTACTACTGATTCTATATGCGTTTTGTTACTTGATTAATGTTGATTTTATTTTAATGGTAATTAATGTGGAAAAAAAATTAATGAGTAGACTACTATAGTTTAGTATCGTGTTAAATTATCTATGAATTTTAATGTATGAGGTGAATATAAATAAATGGTAATGGTAAATAAACAGTTGATAAATAAATGAATGATATTAAAATTTAAGAAAGTATCATAGTGTAAATAGTTCGGGGATTTTGTAGGCCTATTTCGCGAATCTTTTTGAGGGAAAACAATAAAATATACTGGTATCAGACTTCTTTTTACATATTCATTAATATACCGAGAGTAATTATTATAATTTCTTCTAATTTAAAATAATTAAAATTGACTGATACATCCATTGCGATGTTTTAATCAAGAATGCTTGCGATATCATCGGTGGAACACCAACACTATTTTAGTAAAAATACATTTAAATTCACAATACTTTAACTCATCTTTCATCGCTGTAAATTATCATATATTTTCCTTTCTTTCCGTCTACTTTTATTTTTTTCTGTTTGAATAAATTGCCGGATGTCTACAAGCTGAGCTATTACCATTTAAAGTACCGTAAACCGGGATGACGTTCCACCAGGGCAATTTTGTGCCAAACACACAAAAACGATTACATTCTCTACTCCCGCTGAAAATGTACATTCTCAAGCAATCAGAGATGCTTGAATTTGAAGATTAGATGTAAAATTAAATGTAAAATCAACGAATATAGTATTAATAATAATATTTAATGTTGATTTTTCGATGGTTGAAAGTATATGAAAAATTAAGATTTACTCGTTGTTCTATCAATTTAGTAATGTCGTTTATTTAACTTTAGGACCAATTAATATTTTGGCATCTAATACATGTATCATTAAAATGTATCGTGTATACTTTAGTTTTTTCGTTGGAACATTTTCTAAAGAGTAACACCTCTCTTATTTTAAGAAAGACGATTATTGGATAGACAATATGAATGAGTATTTTTCTTTTTTTCTAAAACGGATAATCTGGAAGAAAATGTAACGTATACCATTTCCGCAAAAATGGATATTTCAAACAATTCGTACGTGTTTTAACAGTATTTTGACTAAAACACCAGTAATAATGACACGCTTTTTAGCTAATTACTAGTTTATTTTTAACTAATATGAATCGTAAAAAGATAAATTATTTTTTGTGATAAATTATGGTTATATTAAAGTGACTCCAGAACATTTATGAATAAATTAGCCTGTAGATATAAATCAATAAAATAATATATACATAATCATTTTCGCTCATCCAAGGTAGTGTGTCCTCAATTCGAAACTCGGGACCGCAATCCTTAATCTATTTTGAATTAATCAGTTTTTCTATTTATTGTTTAAACAGAATATACGTAATCGTGTGATGATAGGCAGAAGAGACAAATTCATCGAAACAGATACAAATATCAGTGTAGCTTAAGTCAAAATATTTTCAGAATATCATTGTGCTGCAGAATTCCAAAATTATGACCATTTCTCGATACACAGATGTTCATCGATACGTCTTTGTTACCACCTCGGATTCCCGGCACTTCCACGGCAATTTACCGCTCTCCGAGCCATCGTTATCGGAAGAAACACCCTCGAAGGCCTAATCGAACTCACGCGATCACTGCCACGACGTGCGCAGAGGAGGGGAGGAAAGAAAGGATTGAGGCAGCGGCCGTTAATTTCACCGCGAAATTGCGCCGCAAGAGCCTATACAATAAAATCCAATACCTTATCCAGGGCGAACTTTACCCCCCCCCCCCCTCCCCCCCGCCCCTCGCCCCCCACGACTTTACTACCCGCAGCACGTTGAATTACCTTCTTCGGCGTCTCTCGTGCCCCGAGCTCATCGAAACACCCACGGCCTCTCTGTTTTCGTCTCTCTCGCTCTCTCTCTTTCTTTCTGTGTTGCGGTGTAACGATCTCACACATACACGTGTATATTTATGGGCTGTTCCGCGTAAAATCGAAGTATAACAATAATTTAAAAGGGAGTATTTTTAGAAATTGTTGTATTTAATGTAGGATATGAATAATAGCTTCTTCTTAATAATTGTATTCATAAATTTGAACGTGTTTTAAAATGTAGTTAGTCGTATTTGATTCCAGCCAAAAAATAATGATTCTTTAATTTGAATGTATAAAAGTCAGATTTTAAGAAAATTTTTATCAAAATTAAGTACTGACATAGAGATTTTTTGAAACATAAAATATGTGCCTTCCCATGGAAATACGACTTTAAAAATTGAGTATAGTGGATACCGGGTTAAGTCCTTTTGTTTATATTCTGTGCTTAGAAAAATGATATGTCATGTTTGAAAATGGCTCATAATGCTTATGTATATTCTTTTATGTTCTGAGAATTAATTTCGTTAATTGTTATCACAATATTGGTTCAAAAAAATTAATGGCACTTAAATGTTCGTTTATTAGTAAATTATTAAATTCACAAAGACAAAGTTGCGGTATTCTTCGAAAAACAATTTTTGTTAATTTTCTTATGTAATCACTACTATTTCGGTGCTAATCATATCACCAAACAATAATGATACGTCCTCTTGAGTTATAGCGAGTAATACTTTTTTCGGAAATAACAAATCAGTCCACATTTGTTCATAATTGTGCTTGTTTACTCGAATAAAAAGCAAATATTTTCTAAGTTTGATATGTTATTATACTATATTATTTTATTAACAGTTTTGTCAACAAGTATAGTTTTATTTAAATAAAGAGGTTAACCTCTTTTTAGTTTCGATATAGCACATCACTAAAAATTAAGACCTCAATATCTCGAAGACAAGAAAATATACTCAAGTCCTTATTCTTTAAAGCCACACATAATATATAGTCACAACTGTTTAAATAAAAAATTCAAGAAGCTTTTAACTTCTGCATTAAAAGAAGAGGCATATTAAAAAGTATATGAAGCTCGTCTTATAAAATCGATAGTTTTTAGACTGAAAATTTCTGGTAGTAGATTAAATTTTTTCTCTTTTCATAAAATGGCCATATTTAAGCACACGCGGTTACTCTATAATTATCTATTCTAATATTTTTCCATCTAACTTTGTGATTTCTGATATAAAAACGAAAATGAGGCTGTCTTTTTAAGCACAGGCGGTAAATTTCTAAAAACAATTTTCGGAATTTCCTACATAAATTTCACAAATTCAAATTTTGGTACTCAAGGAGTAATTTTGAATACTCCCATATACATAAAAAACACGTGTGCAAACTATCAATTTCGAAAATCGTACGTCAATAGAGCCTAACGAAAAATAGAGGGAAACAGAGAAAAAACTATATCTCCCTCTCACTCTCTCTGTCTTCTACTTGCGAGGCTGCTACAAGTTATGGATATTTTTCCGTTCCCTTTTACGAGGGCACCACGTGGCACACAGGACGCCCGTTATATCAAATCTTTCAATTGGGGCAGAAAGTGAAGTGTGTATATACGGTTGAGAGGGAAAGGTGGATTTGATGTGATTTTTTAAGAGTATTCCACGAGTGTTGCGAGTTGTGACAGCAAATGTCAGAAACTATTCATAGCAACATTCATGGTATAGTTTTATACAATCTACCAAAAATACAATCTTTTTAATACGCCAGTAACGTATTGCGATTTACGTAGTACGAACATATCATATTTTCAATCGTTACACAGAAATTATAGTATACTTTTAAAGTCAAAACAACTATTTAATCACTCACTTATTATTTAATCTTGTGCCACTTTGCCATTATTATTTATAAACTTCGAAAGTAACGAGACCGCAAAATTATATTATTGGTTAATCTAAAGTAGCCCAGAATTGATCGTTGTTATCAGTAACAAAAATATATGTGCTTAATGCTCTAATTTAGTTTGCATAAATTGACCATATGCTATGTTTGAATATTAACTAAATAAATCAGAATATATAACTAAAATCAACACGAAGATTCTAATTTTGGTGCTTCTTTATTAAACTATGTCATCAGCATTATTTATAAGTAAAGCAAATTTCGAAAATAAATAACTAGATAAAGATTGATTTTAAGTTGTTTCTGAAAAAAAAGGATATATATCCCTAATCAATCATTGGAAACCTTTATAAGAGAATTAACAGATTATTTAATTATAAAATGAATATCGCAAAAAGATGCATATCATAATACATGACTAGACAATTAATTAATGCAAGAAATTTATAGTACGTCAGGTTAATTTATGCTCTACTATAAACTTACACTTTTTCGAGCACTTTTCTATTTTACAAGATATGAGAAACATTTTTAAAGGATTAACCTACATTTTCTACTAAAGTTATTAATTAAGCCAATGGTTACTAGAATGTGAACTATGGTCAATTAAAAAATTTTAAACATACTCTTAAATATGTACTGCCTTATAAATTAAAGTGTCTTTGCACAAGTATAGACTACAAGATTATAACACGATTTACATCCTACTTACGTGCAAACTTTACCGTTATCAGCTTACAGTACTAAGACTATTATCATCAAAATAACTTAAATTCTATCTTTATCTAAAGCAAATTAATGAAATTAAATATGAATTAGATATTTTAATTTAATTACATACATTTTAAATTATTCAGAATTAAGAAAAAATATTTTGTCTACTTTATTTTTACGGAAGAATAATACAGAAAAGTAATAAAACATTTATTTATTTTTTAACATTTTTTAATTTTACTCATAAATATAAAAAAAATATTGTCACGCAATTAGTTTATATTGTTTGAATTCAATTTGAAAAATAATCTTATATATATACATCATTAATTCACTGATTAATAATTCGTATCAGAGAGTTTTCCAGGTCACCGACAATAAAGTCTCAAAATAATCATAGTATGAATAATGACACTAAGAAATCAATGATTCTATATATGCCATGTAATTATTTTATATATTTGAAAAAAATCTTTAAATAAATACGATAAGACTATCCCTTGGAACTGTCGTACCTACAAATGCAGTCCCTGTACTTACATGTCTTGGTATAAACCTGCATTAAATATTGCCATTTTATTTTCTTACATTTTTGGCTTCGTGATACCAGAACCATTGATATAAGATTAAAGAATTCTCTAGTTTTTATTTTTGCATTTCCGACAATGTCGAGTTATCATGGATAAATAATTTATTGTACACTCTAGAAATCAGTTACTCGCCACAAGTATAAATAATTATGAATATGACTACAATCGATTTCTGTTTCATGTAAAAGGAAATATACTTACCGCAAATATATTTGTCTTTTTTTTTTAAGGTACGGAATCGTTTGTAGTCATATTCAAAATAGCTTGAAGAAGAATAACTAATAAGCTTGGGCGAGTACCTGATTTTTAGAATGTATTCTAAAACTCTTTTTACCCTGGCTGTATATTCTGGCTGCATTTCTCTTGCAAAATAACTAAACATACCTAAGTTTCGATCGGCTTCTCTGAAAAAAAAATTATTTAAAATCGATGTAGTTGATTGTAAATAAATAATGCTTTGAAATTATTAGGTTGCTTATTGCTCAAATATTCAAATAATCAATTCAATTTTTGTCTATCAAAGAAATATTAAGTGAAGATTCAAATAAATAAATTTGCTTAACACTTCCTATATAATACGAATAAAAGAAAAATATTAATAAAGAAATGTACATAAAAAAAATATTTATTTTATTAAACCAGTTGGTTATTCTACTCTCAAGAAATGCTTTTCCTCTAAATCGCCTAAACCAAATCCAACTAATTTTTCTGTTCATCGTCGAAGTAAATGCCCCCTCGAATAAACCATCTCGTGCAGTACCCTCCAAGCGATCTTCAATCCAAGCCATCAGCGGCCGGCGGCCGAGCTATATCGCGCGCCCCGGCGCGATTATAAATTTCGGTCGAGTCGCAGTCCTCACTCTTCCTCCTTCTACGGCCCTAAACGGGGTCAAGACGCCGAGAGAACACTTGTTATCGCCGCGAGCGGCCGCGCGCGCAACAACAATCCGACACGGCGAAGAGCTAAACAGCATTCGAGAATAAAGTGTTCGCGCTGCCGCGTCGAGGATATCATTCGCCGGATACTCCTTGCCCATTCGTCGAAATCTGATACGCCAGTCGATGTGATATAGCTTTGTTGGTTTTAGATTGGTAATACAGATATATATATATACAAGGCGATTTTTAATTTATTTGTTTGTTTGTTTATTTTTTCGTTTATTTATTTATTTATTTGCGATATAATATTTATTTATTTATTTATTTATTTATAAAATTTACAGACCATCAGGCCTAAATAAAAAATGTGAAGAAGAATAATACAAGTATTTAAAATATAAATACAACTAAATTAAGACTAAGTAACAATCGGTTTTAACGCAAAATGTTTTAGCTAAGCATGTTGCAAACATTCTAATAATCTAAAAATTCCTACATCGTAGGAACAAATGTATATATCATATAATTTGATTATTATTGATAATGAGTGAAAATCACTTTTCTTGACTTACTCTTCAACAAAGAAAGATCAACAATATTTAAATCATTACAATGAGGTAAACTATTCCATAACCTGATGTAGCGAGGTAAAGTGTTTATAAAAATATATAAAATTATTATTATATATTGAAATTAGACTGTATAGTCTGCCATAATGTCATAACATATTGTTCTTTTAAATGTGTTTTAAAAACTTATTTAATTTAGGTGGCTATATTTTTGTATAATTTCTCTCATTTTCTTTAATTAACGAATTATCATAAAAGGTTATATAGATAAACTAAGTTTAGTGTGCTAATCAATTTTGATGAAGATTAAACGATGAACTTTCTTATCAATGTATTAAGAATTGAATATATGAGTAATTCTAAAAGCTTTAAATTAGCATATTTTATTCATAGTACCTTCTATAAAGAAAAGTTCAGTTTAAGTAGAACAAGTCTGGGTTAGTACGGCATATATATACACTTCTTACGTTATTTAATAATTTTTAACCAGATTTCTACAAGTTTTCCTAGTAATAAGATGATCAATTATTTTTCCACTCTCAACGTTAATTTACGCACGCAAAGCGCTATATACAGTTTCTCAGTTTTCCACAATAAAATAAGCGTACTAAATACGAAAAATTCAATTAGTTAAAAATTACATAAGCTAAGTGTAGTCAAACTTATTCAAATAATATGAAACTATTATTATCATATACAATTATTAAAAACTTATTATATTTGATATTCTTATATAACTAATTTAATTTTTCTAGCCATAATGAGTTTATTTCCATTTCGCATCTTCAAATTAAGCCCTGTTGGAAATTTTAGTGTATAATCCAAAAAATCCTGCCAATTCCTTCTAAAAGTCTAAAAATGACTGTCAAATCATAGAAATAAAGTTTTCTAAAGGAAAAATATGTGGATATAATTTGTATGCTCAAATATGATTACTATTTTTTGAGTAATTTCATTTAACTGACTTGAAATTTGACACGCATCAAGTTTTTAATAAATTCTAACTAAAGTAAAATTATATTTAAGATTATTTGAGGCTTTGAAAGGTGTTTCCTGGTACCTAAAGATGAAGTGTAGCATTCTTAGTTTGTTCCTATGTTCTATTATTTGCGATATATAAGACAATTGATCTCAATTGTGCATTTTTATAATAGAAAATGGTACCTCTATTTCTAAAAAGAAATATTAATCTTATCCAAAGTTATTAACAAATAAAGATGATGACTTAATATGCATGAAAAAAGCACCCCCTCGATTGCGAATCTTCAGCAAGGCGGGCATGGGTATTTAGGCGCGTAATAATATGGCTGGATACCCAATAGTGCGCCGTACAGTGTGAAACGACGAATATTTTAGTGTTGCCAATCTAAATTGAGGTTTAAATCTGAACTTTAACCAAAGGCGAATTAAGAAATCGGCCATTCTACTCAATTTTTGAACTCTCGCCCCTATAAAGGCATTCATTTTCACTAATTTTACATGCTATTATGACCATATGTATTACAATTTTAAAAAGTAGAGACAACGGTACCTAAATATATATTGTAAATTAACACATAAATGCTTTGAGTACAATACTTTTTATACAAAAGAACTAATTGTCAATAATACAATCATAAATCATAAACTTTAATCCCAGCTACTCCAGGGACAGCATATTTTAATTTTTAATAAATATGAAAATAATAATATAAAATAGTAAAACTTAACCTTACTTTAAATTTAAATTTAAATTTACTTATCCCATAAAGACAGCATTTTTGCTATCTCAAAGAGATAGCTGTGTCGATAATAATTTTATTTTTGTTTTTTTTTTCTAAAACTCTTTGTGTCAAAATATATCATATTTACCTATAATTTAAGCGCTGGTAGACGTAATTTTATCAGAGATAACATCCCTAGTCTTTCATGAATATTTTGACTTTATTTTCGGAGAAAAATTAATTTACCGCAGGGTTTCAATTGAACCGGTGGGGCATTTTACATGAACTAAGGCTTTAAATGATTATTTTTCATATAACTATGATCTGAGTGGAGTATAATTTAAAAAGAATTACAATTTCATTAAATAAGTAATGTAACTTTATATAATTTTTTTACATTTTTATACTTTGTTTTATGCATTTTTCGTCTGTATTAAAGAACGAGGTATATTTTATCAAAATTCTACTTCATTCCGGCCATAGCCACATCAAAAACAAACACTTCAAACCTTGGTTCTTGGAAAATGGTTCACCGGTACAACTGGAATCATGAGGTAAATTAACTTCTCTTCAAAAACAAGGTCCTCGTGCATGGAAGAGTAGTAATGTTTGTTAAATAGAATATATTTTGACACGAAAAATTTCCAATTTGCTTTTAACGAAAGAAAAAGAAAATGATTCCCGTGCAAAATTCATGCATTAAATACTGCTGTCCCTGCGGTACTAGTAATTGTATCTAAGGTACAAGGCTATAATATAATTCATTATCCATTGGCAATACCTATAGAAAAAAATCCAAGAAAAAAAATAATTCGTCGTCCCCCACACTTCGACCGCGCTCTTCCGTATCCAGCCACATCCCAGCAAGCCACCCCCCTCGCGAACAGCCCGCCAACGTCTCAGAAGCAGCGTCTGCTCCACGTGTTCCAGAGAGAGCGTGCGCAGCAGCGGCAGCCACCACCTGCACTGCTGTCCCTGTCAATCCACCGGTCTCTCCTCGTCCTCGGGCACGATGACCTACAATCTACCGCCGGCCGTCCTCGTCACTGGCTCGCCGACGGCGCGCATGATACGCCAGAGCTCGCAGCCGGAGTCGGCGGGCAATTGCTGCTGCTGCTCGGGCTGCGGCTGTCCCCTGCACGCTGCCGGCGGAGGAGGAGGCGGTGTCGGCACCGGCAGCAGTGCCGGCAGCGTCATGTTCATGGGAGCGGGCGGAGGTGGCGCCAGTAGCGGTGGCGTGCCCAGCGCCGCCGCGTCTTTGCGCCAGCTGCGCGAACCCGGCGACGGGATCGCCGGTATTGCAGCGGACTCGCTGAGGATCAATGGTGGCATCAGGCAGTTCCGGCAGGTAAGGGAGTGTTGCAGTGTTGCTCGGTTGGTGGGCTACGTAGGTGTGAGTGTTGTGCTTTTCTTTGCTGTTGGCTTGGTGGGTACGAGTGTCTTGTCTTGATGACACGTGCGCGTGCTTCTTCCGTTTACGGAGTCCGTACTTCCTCTGTATTGTGCTCGATTGTTCTGTCTTGGAGTGGACGCTAACGAGATGGAGCACGTAGTGTAACAGAGATTATTTTTTCTTTCTTTTTTTAATAATATTGAGCAACAATTGATTAATAGGAAAATTATTAGTTAGTTGATAATGAAGTATCAGTAGCGTTTACGTGAGTCTTTGATAGAAAAGAACCTAGACCTGTAGTTCCGCGTTAAAATTAAATGTGAGTCAAAGAATTCTTATTAAGTATATTAACACAAGACAATAATAAAAATTTGTAAGTACACGAATATAAATTTTCTTCAACATAACCGAGAAGAACAATTAAATTCGCATTCTTAACTATTGCTACTTTATTATCAATCAAACAACGATTTTCTTGTTATAACGTATTTCCTCTTTAATATTGCTGAACAATTTAAAGAGACTCGTCAAATCGAAAATTCATCTCATCCTTCCACGTGTTCCATCTCTCTATCTTTCTATCTATTTATTAATTTCTATTTAAAATTCTTTCTTACTAAGATAGAAAAATCGAGCCCCTCTGTGACTATCTATATTTCTCCTACTCTGCTGCACACGAATGCGAGGATATGGTATACAGAACTGGCAACGTTGCGTACACACTGACACGGTGACACACTGTATTTCTGTTCTTTACCCCCGTGTACCGTATAACCACGAGCGCGCACGCGCCGAGCCGGGTTATTGCGCGAGACTGTGTGTGTATGTGTATATCCCTCGTGGCGATCCTCCACCACGCGCACCCACACTTTTTTCCAACGTGGCGATTGAAGAAGAGTGAGGGAAAGAGAGAGAGAGAGAGACAGACAGAGAAAGAGGGGGTGGATAGAGAAGTCGTCGTGTCGCGTCGCGTCGTCTGCTACGCTGCTGCTGATGCGGCATAGAATGCGTTTCGGAGCTTTCTTTCTCAGCTGCTATTGCTGCTCCGTCGGCGCTGATGGTGCTTGAGCGTTATAGATCGGTATACCGCGAGGGAAGGGATCAGAGTATCTGAAATTACGTTAAAAATAGAAATATTACTTACGAGATTGAACAGATGTAAAATAAATTATTGCGCCGTAAGATTGAGGCTTTGTAAAAGTTGCTGATTAATAAAAGTTATGAGAAAATTAAGCTCAAAATTAATTATTGGTTAAAAATAACGTACTTAGGAATAATGAAATGATTAAATGAATGTAAAGTTTTTGAAAGACAGCATTTAAAAAGTTTTGCAATGTTGTTCCAGGTATTTACTCGCGTAACTATTTTTCGAAAGAGTCAAATGAAAATTCTTTGTAAACGAGTTTGCGAGTTCGAGAATGTAATAATAGAAGCTGGAGTTGTTTCGAGTAGTTACTACTGATTTTGAAACTTAATTTGATTGAAAATTCTTCAAGTGCTGTTTTCTCTGTTTAGTGAATCTAAAGCCATCAAAAGTTATACATTATTAATTATTCAGAAGCATAATACAGTACACAATAAGACCATTAAATATTTTTAAAGTTAAATACTCCTCCTTAACTACAGCTTATGAATTCATCAAAACCATTCTCTTACTTTCCTTTTAAAAACTTAACGAAGCTAAGTAACTTAGCAATACGATTGCAATGCAAATACGCGGAAAACACAAGCAGCACCATTTCGAGGCAACTAAAAGGAGATACCTAAAGAAAGTCCAACATTACCTCATAGATGTTTACAGCGGCGAGTAAAGCCGTACAACGATCAGAGTACATATAACGTCGCAAAAAAATTCGCGCAGCATCGTCGTAAAATTATTCAAACGAGCCATCGTAAAAATTACCATTGAAAATTCTCGTAAGCGCCTGTGTAAAAGCGCAACTTCCTTTCTCTCTCTCCTCTTTCTCTCTCACTCGCCTCGCCCCGCCATCGCGAAGGTAAACGAGATCGCCATCGCTACCCACGACCTCCGCAAAACGCGTATATATCGAGTTTCGCTTGGCCACTGGTGCACTCGTAGCAGCAAGCTTTCAATCATGCGCGCGTGCACGTGCTACAACGCGACAAGCCAAAAGTTCGCGAACGCGGCACTGCACACTGCCACGCGTTTCACGCGCAATTTGCACGCGAGAGTTGCGAGCACAGGGGGGATAACGTCCGTTGTGTAGAGGGGAAACGATGAGAAAACCACGAGAAAAATTGGGTTGGTTCGCCTTGCGCGGCAGAGTTCCGTCGCGTTGTTGCTTTGGAAAAGAAAAAAAAAACATTCTGTGGTTGGTCCTGTGACAACTCGAGCTTGAATACCGTTTTTCGCGTGCTGATTTCCAAAGATGGCTTTTAATTTCTTATATGAATATTTCGTTTCGAAATTGTTTATTGATCAATAGAGTTAGAACATTATTTCTTCGATATATCGATAAATCGATTTAAATTCGATATAACAATAAATCGGTGTCAGTTCGATATATCGATGAACGACTGGAAATTTGATATAACGATAAATCGATTTTAATTCTATATGCCGATAAATCGATTTTAATTCGATATGTAGATAAATAGATTTAAATTTGTTATGTCGATAAATCGATTTTTATTCTATGTGTCGAGAAGACAATTTTAATTCGTTTAATCGATATCTTAATTCATTGCCATTTAGATTATCGGTGTATGATCAATATTTATAACTTTGCAATCTATGAATAATTTATTTTCAAAAATATTAAAAATTATATTAAAATATTATATTATTTTATCGATATATTCTATTGATAAATCGGTTTGCATTCGATTAATCGACATCACAATTTATATTCAATTTATCGGTATATCGTTCTGTGTTCTTTGTAACATATAATTGATCTATTGAGTAAAAATAAATTAAAAACTATATTCTAAAATATTAAATAATCTAAACCTGATTCATATTCGGTTATTCAACAAATCGTTATAAAATTATACAATAATTACGCCAATAGAAACCAGTAAACTAATCGACTGCGACAAAAATATTCGAAATTTATGAGAAATACATATCAAAAATTTTCGGGAAATTATTGCATGCACAAAGTTCACTTTAGTATGTTTTAATCCTAAAGTCCATAAAACGTAAGCATGCGACTATAAGCGGCCGTGAAAATCGACAAACGGTTTTGGGTTCGAGTTGACGAGGCCAGGTGCCTCGGCTTTTTTATTACAGTTTTATTGCTTGACTCAGTCGTTGCCGATGGCTGTATAAAAGTGGATAAAAGGCTAACCGAGAAATGAGGCAAAATCAGCCACTACCCACCCATGCTTCGACGTGTTCATTTTTGCATACGCATATACACAAAACTCACGCAATAACAGAGAATACCATAATACGAATACATTAAGAGGTTTTTAAAAGTCATTCCTTTATTTATACTTTCTGTGTGCAATTTCATGTATACATTTATGACATAGCATAACAATGTTTCGATCTGTAATCTTAAAATTTTTCTGTATTTAATGTAGCTCAATTAATACTGACAATAGTTGAGTAGCCGTACTATCTATTATATGACTAGAGGTCTATATTGCTATCATTGGTGGAATTAACATTTTCTTTTTTCAATACCTTCATGTTAATAACTAATCTTTCTGTATCTGTCAACTTACTCTCTGTCTATTAGTTAATGTTTTAACTGTTTTATTTTGACTAATAATAGATGTAAAATAACATTTTTCAATATTGATTTAGATCTATGTAGTCTATAAATAATAAATTTATGCTTGTTGATAAAAGTAAACGTATAGTTTTGAAAGTTATATTTTATATCTTAACATTTAAATCCCAATGCTACAAAAATAGCCAAAGAAATTCTCATTTCCTGTACATGAAGAAAGCGCGGGAGAATTTGAATTTCTAGATTGACAGTGCATAAGCCCAAAGAGAATGATAATTAAAAGTCTCGAATGTGACGGAACTGTCGACGACGCAAACGATGCCGCAAATTACATCACCAAGAAACTACCTGTACGACCCCTGCATTTTACGCAGCTTCTTTCTCCACCAAGAGAAACAAAGTGTGAATGGGCGTGTGTAAGTGTGCGACCGAGAGAAAAATCCCGCAGGACGCCCGGACGTTTTTATGTACGCCCGAGTCTGCTTCCTCTGTACACCTACTGTTTATACTTTTTCCTCGTGCTCGCGCGCTTTTGTTTCTTTTAGCTCGCGCGCGATAACGAAAGGAAACTCCTTTCTTCGGTATACACTTCTCTGCGTTTCAGCGATTTTCCTCTCTGCCACGCCCCCTTCAACCTCCCCCTATATTTCTCTTACTTTGTAAGTAGCTTCTCCAAAGGTGCACTGATTATGTATAAGTTTATATAACTCTTGCTGCAAACTTTTCGAATATATGACGCACGCATGTATCTATTTTCTAATAATGAATATAATATGAATTTCTATGATTAAAAATTATAAACAATTTGTAAATAGACTTATTGTAATGTTTCTTGTTAACGAAACACATGAAATGAACGATTGGTCAACGAAAGAAATTAGTTTTATAAAAAAATTTGCCCGTATAGGAACGCGAGTAATGATTCCTTTTCTGTATGAAAATTATATAATGGTTCGTAAATGACTTTTCAAGCCACAACACACAAATTATCTTGTACTTATAGGATTCGATTGATATTTAATGAATTTTTAAATGTGAAAATTTAACTGCATTGAATAATTTATTTTTAATAAATGAAAGTTAAAGGAAATGTTACAAGTATACGTAGAAGTAAAATAAGTACACAAAAGTTTATTGTTTGAAATGAAATTAAAAACAAAGACAAAATTAAATTTTCACATTTGAATCTTGAATAAACCCCAAAATGATCGAAAAACAACAAATCAAATAAATAATTAACTAAAGTTCAGGACAGCAAGATATCATGTGTGTGTGTCAATAAATGTAAAAAAAATAAATACAATGTGACACAATTCTTTACCTTTAAATACAATACTACTGTGTGGATATTGATCGAAACAACAGTTTCATTCTGCTACTGTTTTCTGAATTTTAATTATTCAATAAATCAGAAGCGAAATATTAATCGTAAACCACCTATTAAATGATATATGTACTCGAAGTAAGTGAATTGCATGACAGTTTATTTAATTGCAGTTTGCATTGTTATAAAAAAATTGTTAGAGATTTCTTAGTTAAAAACTTGCTGTATCATACTGAGTTTCATGCACGAACGTAACGCTCATAGATCAACCATCTAGCGCTGATCTCAGAACTGCATTTCTGAAAAATTAAAGTTCTAACTCTGCAAATGATTTAAGGCTCTCTTTGATAATTTTTAATCAAAATAATTATTTAATCCTTCTTTTGAAAAGAGACAAAGTTATTACTACGAAATATTAATTCTAAAAGTTTTTACTAAAACTCGAGTTTTAACGATTGAGTTGTATGCACTATGCGCACTCCGATATTAGGACTTGTTCTTTAAAACAATTAATAATATAAAATAGAGCTGCATATCTGTCTATCAATGGCAACGCTTAAATATACCTAATAATACAGTTTTGTTTAATTTAAGATTATAAAATTTTGGTAAGTTTGTAAAATAAATGGACTTTTCTCAGAAAATCACTGTTTTATGAAAAATTGATGGCAATTTGATGTCAATTGATTCATCCTGGTGCATAATAAATTTAGGAATCTGAATGAATCTTGTATGATGTATTCTTTAATGCATTTCAAACAAAAGTAGCTTTTATTTATTTAAATTATTTAACGGTTGTAGTTACTGAAAAAGTAATGAAAAATAAAGCGGGGATAGGAGAAAACTCGTGTCGTCCGGCTTAGAATATAAAACTCTTAATCTCAGAGTCATTTGGGCGCTATTTATCGGTAACATACACCGTTATTATATATAATTCATATATTAAAGTTTATTGCAATAACAATTACTAATGAAAATATAGCATTTTTAATCATTTTTAAGCATAATTACATGTATATCTTTGTTACCTAAATGATAAATTATATTATATTATATTATATTATGATAAAATCTGCATAGAATTGTATACAATGCGGTAGTTGCAAGGATTAATTCACATATTCCTTCTCTTCACTAAAAAGAAAAAGAAACGATACATTATTCTGAATAACTTACAATTTATTTCCCACAACAAATGTTAAAAATTAGCTATGTAGCATCATATGATAAAAGTCTCAGTTCCGTAAAATTATCAGTGCAAATTTAAAAAATTTCCCAGGGAATCGTAATAAAGCTGAATATAGCCAATGAAAAATTCTTGTTTCGATCAATATCCCCCTGCCCCTCTAGTATCAAACACCATTCGAAAACTGCACCACATAGTCTGTAAACTCCTCACCCGAATGCGAACCCCAAAACGAATAAAAAAAAAAACAACCAATCCACCAAGAAAGAAACCCCGAATATAACGTTGAAAAAAAACCCTGGAGCAGTACCCGTGGTGGTGCAAGTCATCGCCCATGACGGCCACGACGCCTCCGCCGCCTACGTCCTCCTCGTCACACCACCAGCATCTGCATCATCACCAGCAGCAGCAGCAGCAGCAACCCGGAGGCTCGGCGTCGGGAAGCTCCAGCTCGCAGCAGGGCGGTGGCGGCGGCGGCGGCGGCCAGCAGCAGGGCGTGCTATTGTGCCCGAGGACCCTGGCCCAGGCGCGGAGATCGAGGCTGCGCCGAGCCCTCACCGAGGCCACCGCCGAGACCGTCAACTACGTCAAAGCGGTGGGGACATTAAAACTGACTGCATCTTTCATCCAAGCAAGCATCCTTAAAAAAAAAAGCAAGCGTTTGCCAAATCCAAAGCAACACGAGACACACGTTATGTATATGATACACGTAAATATATACGCACACAGAGAGAGACACTGGTACGATTGCATCACATTACACGATCATGTAGAGTTTCGATGGATTGCGAGGGAATGGTGTGATTGTATGTACATATATAGAGTTTTATCTGGCTGTCGAAAATGCAGTTAGTACGTAAAGGGTGTTCTAGTTTTGGTGCATCGTTCCCTGTAAATTTGACGGATACGGTCTGACATTGAAGAAAACGCATGCCCATTATCCTCATGTCCATCTTCAAGGTAATTTAAAAGTTTTTTAAATTACCCATTTCTTATTTCGCCAATCTATATACCCGTCAATTTTACATCTGATTATTTGTTTATGAAGCGAGATCACGTTGATTCAAATGGATCATGACAAGGTCAAGTTACACTTTTTAATGAAATATCCTGCTTTTATGAAACACTATCGTTATAAAAGAGAATTTTATGTAAATATACTCGTTGAAGATATCTGGTCACATTAATCCGGATTGGGTTACATTGGCCCCTTTCAAGGCACGTTGACCTCTTTCGGCAAAATTACGAGGGCGATACATTTAAATTAGACACCCTATATCCAAGGCATGAACAGGCTAAAATAAAGTTGTACGATCAGATGCGATCTTTAAATACGTTAGGCATGTGGCATTAAATGTTCAAAGGTCGCAGATAGTCCTATCTGATCTTACATGATTATACATAAATTCTTTTTAAGTGAGGAATGTACACAGGGAAGGTGAAGTAGTTGTAAATATCTTGGAAATACTTGATTGACATATAAAAAGTTTTTGGTAAAAGTGTAACTCTTTATTATAAAGAAAATTACAATCAACTCATAGCTAAAACTATACTACATCAATGTAATACAATGTATACTACATAATGGAAAATTAGATCTTATATAATCCAGAAAAATGGCGTTGTTGCATTTGATTACGTTTCATCCAACTATAGAAGCTTCGACACTTCCGCATAGAATCTACATGAATTCCATGTGAAACGTGCATAGCCCCATAAAAACTAATTGAGCTTCTTTATGACTTGAACTTAGTAAGCGTGTTTACGCACCATTTAATTTCATGCAGATTTAAGAGGTTATGAAATATCAACTTCGTCTTACCTCGTGGATTATATAGTTCCAATATTAATCTTTTACTTATGGTTGTTATTATATAAAACTGTTTTTGTATAAGCAAATGTTCAACACAGTTTAGAATTATTTTTCTTATTATATGTAGAAAGAAAACATTACAAAGGTTCCAACTTTCTAGAATTCATCACTAGAAGACGGATACTGAGTTCTACATAGATGGGCACTAAATACTACCTAACCAAATCACAAATATTTTTATTCTTTTACTATTGTATGAAAGAATAATTATATAAGTAAAAATTTGTATCCATTTATATTATTTCTGTACATTTTTGTTTACTAAATAAAGGTTTAATTTTATATAATATATAAAGTAAAAGATTAACCGTTATTCTTTATCTTCGTACTTTAGAACAAAATCATCCAGATTATCCTATTTCTTCACGGAAAAACAATTTCGAAAGTTTCAATGAAAAGTCATTCACAAATGTTTCACCTTTCCTGTGTACATGACCACGCGAGATCGGAAAGACCGATGATAACGGATGCTTCATCGACTATCAAAGCGCAGCAGCGTGTGTAGACCCTCGACCCCGCGTGCTTCGCGAGGTCGCCCCACCTCCCTCTCCAAAAATCGCACCTGTGCTCTGCATAAGCCTCCCCCTCCCCCCCTCTCTCCTTTACAACAGCCACTCAACCGGAAATCCGCTCTTGCGATGTGCACACGCAACACTCGACTCTCGGTCGAACACAATAAGCCCGCGAAACGCGCTGTGATACGACACTCGGACTCGAGACAAGAGCGAGAGAGAGAGAGAGAACTCCTCGCTCCCGTAGATATCCGATAGCTGGCACAAGATAGCTGAGCCGCGTGCGCTTCGCGAAGCTTTCGATGTCTAGCCGCCGTGGGGAGTAGAGAGCGACAGCGCAACTTTGCTAAACTGACAAGCGACTTGTATTAAACTCATTATGGATAGTCAAAGTGCTCGAGGGCAAGCGTAAGATTATATAGGGAGTCGCTGTTGTACCGCGTGATTTTCAGCTGAGTGCAGCGATGGTATACGTGCACATGTGAAATTGCGGCTGAAATTTCTCGGAGCCAGGACGTTAATGCAATTGTAATGTTGTAAATAAATGTACACTTAAAAAAATGTATTGCTCGAGTATCCAGATTCCGGTTGATCAAACTAAGCTGCGTATTTCTGCTGCAACAATACTTTTTTATTGCTCTCACAGCAATATTATATTGCTGTTACAACCATATAATGTCACCGACCACTATAATATAGCTAGAACAGCAATATATACAGTTACTCGAGTAGTACCAGTTTAGTTATCATATAAATATAAAAGAATTTATGTGAGATCCGTTACTGTTTCTCAGTGAACGAAATACGCGTGAAAAACATACGGTTAATATTGAAAGTACAAATAATGTAAGTCGTAAAAATATTTTTATTACCGTCTTATCGACACACTGTCTTACCAACAGAATATAAAATAATTCAGAATCAATATGCTATAATTAACAACTTGGTAGAGTGCATTATAATTTATACTTATAATGTATACAATTCGACATAAAAATAATACAAGAGAAAATCCGTAAAGCTAATTTTCATCTGCATTAACCAGTTACTTACAATCGGTAAAATAGTTAACCCCTAACCCTACCGACATATTTAAAAATATTGGCAAATACACCTACAGCGCCATAAATAAAGTCGTAAAATATCTGCAATCCACGACTTTCCATGGTAATAAAACGCAGATCACGCGTTCGCAGGAATCGCCGAGACGAGGAAGAAAGTCGACGGCGTGAAAAAAAAACTCAACTCGGAAAAAACAGCGATAAAAGCGCCTCCGATGATCGGGAGGGTGAACCAGCGACGCGACTGGAGTCTCGCGGACGCGTTCTCGCGAAATGGAAGGGAAAAAAAGTTGCACAGCTCGCGCGAAAGTCGGAAAGAGCTCTCGCTCGCGCACTTCGCTGCAGCGGCAGCGCGCGTCAATAAAAACACGACGGGGGCAAGGGAGAGCGGGAAAAAATTTACTGTATACGGCTGTGTGTGTGCGCGCGGCTTGCGAAAACGAAGAAGCTTTTTGCGAAGCTGCGGGAATAAACGGTCGAGCGGGCGATGAAGTTTTCAACGAGAGAAGGAACTGAAAGCCGTAAACCGAAGGCCAATACGAGGCACTGGCGGTTCGATTTATATATATATACAGTTTTCACGTTTTTGAGAGCGAAATCTCTTTGTTTGCCGACAGAGATTTCGAAGACAGGTTTCTGTCTTGTGTTTGTTGTCGCTGAAGTTTTGGTTTGCAATTGCGTTTTACACCTTATACACTTAATTAATTTTGAGTAAATCCAGATAAATATAAAGATTTTTTAAACGAAATTTTTTATACAAATTTGTATAATAAATAAAATAAAATATATGAATAACTTAAATACTTTGTATCTATTATAGAAATTTATAAACTCACGTTACTAAAAATAATTTGCTTATAAATAATGACTATGTCGATCACCACGCGCTAAATAAATTTCAAATAAATTTGAAATTTCTAATTCATTCCCGTATAGAACGTGATCCATTAAAAATATTTGACGTAATAAATTAGTGTAAATCTCGGGATATTCAAAGCTTCAGTATGCAAAAAGTAAAAGTTTTCTTTTTAAATCTTGAAAGAAAGGCTCATCTATGCGTTTTCTGGAATCTGCGTATCATTTTTCTCGGGAGCAAATTGTCTAGCATGAATTTTTCACCACGATAAAAGCATTGAAGATTCAAGTGATCTCACATAATACAAAGCGTAAACAAAGCTGTTTTACGAAAATGTATTCGTAGAGTTTTTATCAAATTAAGCATAAAAAATTGTAAAATAGACATTTCATACACCCTTATAACAATATGTATATTTATTGACGATTCACGCATGTATACCATAATTATATAGAATAACATTAATTTCATTCAAGCTAAATAAAGTCGTACATCGAGGTTACCAAGTTATTATGATTAAGGGATTACCCTTGAATCAAATATTTTCAGTCTTTCAAATACGTAAAAGTCGAAAAATAATAATTATATTTCTTTGTAGTATTTCTTTGTGAATTATTTAGATTCGCAATTTTAAAGTGTATTTAATAAAAGAGTACTTTTAAAGTGTATTTAATAAAGTGGATTTAATAAAAGGTAGACAAACACACTTTTAATTAAAACTTATACTGATATTCAAATTTTCCAAGGTATCGAGCAATATTTTTTTTCAATTTGTACTACCCGAGCGCTGCTTTATGTTGAAGCTCAAAGAACGTCAAAGTTCAAAGCTTTGATGAGAATGAAAAGAAGTTTGCTAAAAAATTAAAATCTATAAATTAAACCGTGCGTTCTATTGTTCTCCGTAAATTAATACGCTGGCTCGTAAATATGATACTTATCGTTTCTCATTAATTAAAGTCTCTTGTCAGTTTCGCAATATAAAAATACAAATGTTGAGCTTAATTACTGTATAATAGTTCAGGTCATGTTAAACCCCCTACATATTACCGGAAAATACGGGGAAACACTTTTTTCATTTAATTCTCAATTTTTAGAAAATGTCTCTCTGAAAAGTTGTAGTTTTTGATTGGAACAATAAAATTTAAAAAAGATTTTTACTAAAAATTGAAAATGAAATGAAGAAAGTGGTTCCTCGAAATTGTCGGTGATGGGTGGCTTTAGCATCACCTTAAGCACAGACGATGGATCGTTACGGAAAATCAACCAACAAACAAACTGAGAAACATATCTCATGACGAAATCGACGGCTCAAGACGATTTCAATTGAAAAATCCATCACCTTACTTACAGTGTGTTTTTTCAGCGTAACTCACGCACAGCTTGAGATCGCTTAAACTTTTTATTTTTCGCGTATTACTCGAATACTACGACCTCTCGAGTACAAAGGGGTGCATCTACACAGCATCAACTCCAAATTCAAAAATCAAACTCAACCATTTGAATTTTGAAATGAAGGATAAAAGATAGTCGAAGGCTCATCCGTTATTTCGCCTTTTTCTTTATTACTATTATTATTACTACTCTTACACTTTCACTTTTATATTATTTTTATGCCTCAACAATCACGTGCTCGCTTAGTCCACACTTGTATATATTTTGGAAACTCTTAGTGCCTAGTCCTATGAGAACATGTTTGACACTTCCTTGAACGTGTGCATATTTATACAACATAGAGAACCTGCATTTTGAAACGATGCTGGATAATAAGTATACATTATGTGTCCTCGCACCTGTTGTGTGTAACCTTTTTATAATGCCGTAGACCGCTTCTGGAACCCAATAGGGATATACATGATTTTTCATTCCTAAAATATTGTACAGTTTATAGTTTGATTACGTGATACATTTTTTAATATTGCTTTTTATAAAGTGTTAATTTGAGACAAGATTTTAAGAATACAAAATAAATTATTTGTAAATTATTTGTAAATTAAATGAAAGTATAATCAATAAACTGATGATGAATAATTTTGTTATCTTCTTTCTATGTACCCACCTTTGAAAACAAATAGTAGATACATAAAAAAAATGTTCAAACACCCTAAATAACAGAAGAATTCAGTATAAAGCAAGAATCGAAAAATAAAATAGAAAACGGTTCTTTACAAACTTCCAACAATTATTCCTCGAAACAGTACATTCCATTCAAATCAAGCAAAACAAACTTCACAGAACTGACAAATAACTGTATTTCAATTAGAAAAATTTCACAAAAAACAAAGTTGAATAATATTAGTACCAAAAGTTAAGTTAACACAATATAGAAGATTATAATAAATAAACTTGTATGTATTAAATAAAAGTAGAAACTATAAATTCCATTCAAATCATGCAAAACGAACTTTACAAAACAAAATAAAATAAAAACTATATTTCATTTAGAAATATTTCATTGTAACAAGAGTTGAATAACACGTGCTGCGTTCGTTAAAGTTAGCATTCCTAAAACTAGCAAAACAATTCACTCAGGCTCAAGTAGCTTTCTACTGCGCGGTGTACGTATACACCGTTTCAGCGGTAAATTTCAAGCACCCGGGTAGACCTTGCCCAACACCAACACCAACACACACATACACACACACAAACCTTCTTTTTACTCATCCCCTCGCGCGCGCGAATACACGCGCAAGAGATAAATATACAGCTTGTGCACATAGTTAACCATGTGTTTTACAGTGCAGGTTTTCGCCTCGAGATGCTGTTTGCGTTCGGAATTTCGAACGCACATTTAGACACGTATTTATACGTTTTGCTGACATTCATTCGATTTTACACATGTTTTTTGGCAACCTGCAATATGTGCACACAGAGGATATTCTTACTTACGAGATTGGGCACGACAATATATGACTGCACTGAGAGAAAGAAATAGCATATAATACACACCAGCGCACACACATGACCGCCTTGTATATAGTTGATCATCCCCACTCCCCTTTTTTACTCGATCGCTCGATATTTTATATCCTCACACACCGTCGCACAATACGTATTTATACTATTTTATATCCTGATAGTGCTACTGCTGGTTTCTGAGAGCAAATATTTAAATTAAGAAAGTGGTTGATTCATCCACATCATTGTAAGATATGAGTATTTTACTTTTCCCCTGGCACTTATTACACGCGTTTTTATACACTTTTCACTGGGCTGCTAAAAATCACCGGCTTATATATATTTACCAATTTTACTGTTGTTGAAGTTATGTATTTTAATGTAATACCTTCAAAGTTTGAACGACACAAATGCGAGTACGTTTACTTGGTCAAAATCCATTTTCACCAGAAGTTACATTTTTGTTTTTGTATTTATACTGACGCACTTTGTTTTAAAATTTGTATCAAGTATAGGCACTCCTTAATAAATAAATCAATATGGTAAGTAAGTTTTATACCAGTTCTCATTCCACGAATGAATGATTATTTTGATTCATCAAAATTGTATGACCTTAGTGAATCATTGAAGTTATTCAATACACATAGTTGTGTATACTGTCAACGACAGTCATATAAGAGTTCCTGTCGTTATTCGGATTATCATTTAATAAAACTGATATGTGATTAATAACTGGGTTACTCGTGTGTGATAAAATTGATTTGCATACATTTAACATCATGTTCAATAGAATCATTTAATATATAAATCTATGTTGATATTGAATCCAACGGAAATTCATTTTCCAACAATCAAAAAATGTTCTCAATATTTGACAAGCTTTTTTGTTGAAAATTGATACTACTGAAAGCTGACTAACATTGACAAAAAAAATACTGACATCAATCCTTTCTTGTTTGTGTTAAAAGTTTCGTAGAATCAGATTTTCGAAACGATTTCTCTATGGTCACAAACTTTTAATATCCTATTCCAATGTACTATTGACTTATTGAGATATACGGAAACTGATGTATTATGATTCATAATGCATTAGAAATCCATTACCATATTATATTCAAAGCTTTTAACTTCGACTCTTCTGAATTTTCATCAATTTTCATTTTATTTTAATGATATATAATTCTTAAAATGATTTTAAAAATAGATTCACTGGCAAATTGTAATTTTATGCGATCTTAAAAACTTAAAGTTTTAAACATTGCAATTTAATTAAAGTGAAATTAAGTGCACAATCTTATGTATATAATAATAATTGTTATAAATGAATAAAAAATATCCCGCGCTTAATGCTTAAGGCCATAATTAATTTGAATACCAAAGTGAGGGTTCATTAGAATAGACATCGATACGTGAGCTTCATTAGTTTTGGTTCGTGAATAAGCATTAGCGAGCCAGTGTGAGGGAAATTAGTGGAGCGGAGGTGTGACATTCCCCTTATAAATATTACTCACGGCTATAAGCGGTATTATTGGAAGCCACCTTTTTGCGAATATTTATTTTACAACATAGAAGTCATCCGCAAATTAAAATGTGAAAGAGAAGGATTTGTTATTAATTACGTTTATATAACATTCATGCATAAAACATATGCAAAAAATACACTGAATTTTTACTTTATTCTTCAAAAGAACGATCCAGCTCAAGCCTCTTAACCGCGCCATTTTTATCGAAATGTACTCCGACGTCAACAATAGAGAGTGGGCTCGCGAAGCGAAAGAGTAATGCTGCCTGGCTGGGCGTTAATGGGTTAAAATGGACGACATGAAGCGGTAACAATGAATCCAGACTGGTCTGACGAAAAATTAAATTTCGAGGAACAAAAAAGCCGCGAGCGAGCGCATGAATACGAACCAGCGAATGATTACAAAAGAACAAGGACCGAAGGAATCAGCTGTCCATTCCGTTATGGTCTTTATCATTTGTTCGTTCGTTCGATTTTTTTCAGTAAATTTCGCTTCAATATAGTTAATACGAATATAATACAGATATAGTTAAGTACGAAAAGTAAAGATACGCAAATGGTAAGTAGTGATCTTTGAAAATATTGATCTTAGGTATCAGAATACTGATTAAAATTGATAAGTATGCTCACAATTTAATATTATTCATATATAACTTAAAACTACTCATTGTGCGTCAAAGGTAGAAATTATAAATTTCTGAGAAACTATAATTATAGATAAAATATTACCATATAGGAGAAATGGGTATGAAGCAGTACAAAGAAAATTATAATCGGTCACCAGGTACTAACATTCACTTCGAAAACTACTATACTACTATATTAAAAACACTATTATTTCGATAGTAGTAATTACTCTTTCATAGTTACTAATTTGCTCGAGAAAGTGAAAGGAAAATTAAAAAAAAATAGATTTAATGTGATAAAATAAATGGAGAGAACAAGATTTTATTTGACATTCAGTAGTAAAAATTTTAAAAATTCACCTTTTTATGTATTACACTTTATACGAATAGAAGCTAGTAGTAATTACTAGTCACCAACCAACATTCCCTTCAGAAACTTATACAATACTACTATACTAAAAAACATTTTACGTCGATTCAAGTAATTACTCTTCTATAGTTACTAGTTCATTCATAAATGCTCACTACAAGATTCCACTAAATTTTTCCGAACTAATTACATATACTATAAATTTCAAGCACAGTCGATCACTCGGCCAACAATGCACGAAACCACGAAACCTCCAAGTGCTCGGCACTCATGAATTTTCATAAATCAGAAATCGATAATGGCCTCTCCCCTCCCACCGCCAAGTATCTCGATCCCCTTACCCCCAAAAATCTGTTTACCCTGCTCTCGCAAACGCTCTCGACTCCTCGGCTGGCGAATTTCCTCAGCATCACCGCCGGAATTACACGCGGCCCTCCGTTCGAGCAGCAGTACGCTCTCACACTCGGCTGGCCGGAAGCCGCACAAGTGGCCTCTCTCGAGCTTCGCGAGGAAGACGAGGAGGAGGCTGTGTGCGTGGTGTATATATATCGGTGCGACGGAATTCTCGGGAAACTTGACTTGTTACGAGCGGAGTGCGGCGCTTGTTTTGGGGAGGACGATGCGAGGAGGAAGACCGGCGTGTGGCTACTTTTTGCAAAGATGAACTTGGTATAATACACTGTTAAAAAGTTCATCGGCAATAAGTGCTGAACGCTATTTAACTTTTAAAACTTTGGTAAAACAAAATTTGTTTAGAATTTTTAGTGAAATTCACTATTTGATTCGAAATAAATAGTGAAAGTACTTATTAAAAAATTTAATAATTTTAAAACTGAAATATTTGAATGTAAATTTTAAATTATTTAGGATCTTCATCTATTCATAGCTTATCATGCTTCGTTAAAAAAAATGGTAAACTATACTTATTTTTAGTAAATAAGTTTTTATACCTCTGTTACCCAAAATTCAGTAACCGTTGCTGGGAAAATTTAGTTGTATCGCTTATGTACTAAAAAATTTAGTAACTCAGTGTAGTTAAATAGGAAAATGTACTATTTAATAGCATCAGTATTTGATTGTTCTTGTTGTAGAGGCATTCAAATACACAATGAAATAGTTATTTTATGAAATTGAAATAATGGAAAAGAAAGGATGATGCTCATGGATACCCATGCCAATCTCATCTCAGGTAAAACATTACTGGGAACGTATACAACTAATATGAGCATGAAGAATCTATAAAATCATAAACCAAGACGTCCTTCTTTATAAAGTGACAAACATATAAAAAAGGTAAATTTTCTTAATTTTTACTACTGCCCTGGTAGAAAATTATCTAGTTTTATCTAGGCCCTCGATTATTTCCTTGGCAAACTAGATAGATCTACATAGTTCTAGATTAATTTTCTACCAGGGTGAATGCCTGATATAATCTTGATATTGTTCATTTATTCTATCTAATTTAACCCTATATTTTAAAAATATCCCTTTACTTCCTCGGATTAAAATTTTTTTAATTTCCTATTTTGACAAACTCTAAACAGTAGAATTAGTTTTGTGAGTTTGCTTACGTTGTCATACTAACTTCACATCCGTGAGCATCCGTCTTTGTCTATAATTAAATATCTTAATAACTTTCGATGAATCATGAAAGATAAAATAAAAATTATTATACACTTTAATACGCTTTTTTATAAAAATATTCATCATCAAATATGCAGAATAAAAGCATTTCCCTTACAATAAATGTCATATTATAATCTAACACCTAATTTTCTCTCTTACAAAAAAAAATCACCCTAATAAAAGGTTTTCTCTTTGAGAAAGCAAAATACAGCGGCGAAAAAAATCCTCTCCACCTCCTTCTGTCCGAAAGGACACTACATCCTTTCAACCCCTACTTTATACACTCCCGGGTAACTCGAAGCGAAGAGCAGCAATGCGAAAATAACAACTAGATAGCTGCAGCGGAAATAGAGAAGAAAGAGCCGGATTCGCGTGAGCTTTCCGACAAAGACGAGAGAGCATCGGAAATCTGATTACGGTGAAATTAAGACTAAAGCACAGAGTGAGAGTGAGAGAGAGAGAGAGAGACTCGGGAAAATGTTATTATTATGGAGGAAAGCGGAGCAGCGAGCCTCGGGGATGAGGCCGCGCGATTCCGTAATTATCTCATTAGAAAAGAAAAGGCCTGGCATGGCGGTGCCTTGTTTATGTATGGAACCTTGGCATTCTCCCTTCCTCCCTCTTTCTCTCTCTGTTCCTTTTTAGCTGTTAGAAGAGCGACAGCGCTTTGTTTTGCGGCGCGGCTCTGTACACCTTTATATCGAGTGCAATTAAACGTTATTTTCCGCTTATTTCACCTTGACTCTCTCTATCTCTCTTCAGAGAAAGAGAGAGAGAGAGAGACTCTTTTTTTGTTTGCTCTCGTTATGTCCTTTTGTCTGCATTTCCCTCAATGGAGTGTACGAGTTAATTCAGAATCTGGAGTGTTGAATTAACCTTGAGTTTAGAAGCGTGTGACATATACATGTATGGGTAATACATTTTGTTAATTTAGCTAGTTAATCTAGATCAGTTTATCTATATACAAATCTATATTAAAAATTATTGTTATTGCAAAAATATATATACAGCATTAGGGCACTCATAGGTCAGAAAATATTAATTTAAAAATAAAACTTTAAATTCTTTTACACTATCTAGATAAATTGTCATTCTTGTAATATTATTTTAGGTTTTGTAAGAAATAAAATCTTATCTAATATTGCAGGTAATCATTTATCTTTTATATACATATTTATTAAAGATAAGCTGTTTTCCATAACTGCTGACAGTTACACGTAGTACTGACATTAACTATACCAAGTCTGACTTAAGCGCGACTGTTACTACTATAGTATCATAACTCAGTTACAGTGTATTTTATAACTTCAGATTATTATTTATATTAAACATCTATTTATTATCATTTACTTATATGATTCTTACTTATTTTCGTAAACTTAGTAAATAAATTTGTTAAAATCATGTTAAAAACTGTAAGTATATTGAATACCAAACAATAGTTTTAAATATAAAAATGTATATGGCTTTTTCATCGTTTATGATGCTAATATTGATTAAAAATATGAGGCTCTAACATTTCCATAGAAAGTTTCACTTTATGTAGTAACATAAATTCAATTAAATAAATTAAGTTTAGAGGCTTTTTAAGCAGTCGTTAACAAGTCTACCCCATGTTCCCTTTCATTATCATGCGAAAGCGGTTCATAATTAACTTATAATTTAACGCTCGTTTCCGCCCTTTTTGGAATTCTCTTTTTCGCTCGTTTACTTCTACGCTATATTTTGAATTTAATCTGCACTATAACGCAGTTTCATTTGTGCTAAAAATTTATAAACTTTTTAGAAAATAAGCGTCTCACGAAAGATTAAAAGAAGTGTCCGTAATTCCTATGTTTACATGACCGTAACTTGGAAAAATGCTTTATTTCATTTTGGGCGATGCGAGTTTTATTTGTGTTTACGTAACATGATGTATTGCTTCTATTCCTTAAAGCCACAATTTTTCCGTAGAATTCGTTGGCGAAATTCCTCTGTAGCACTACAATACTGAAATATTGCGACAAATATTTTCAAATGAAAAATTATAATAAACATTTTTTATTATAATAATTATTTTTCTATTAAAAAAGTGGGAGGATAATTATTTTAAACAATTTCTTTTGTAATGTACAAAGCTATTTATAAATATATCAATTTTATTGTTTATTTTAAAATGAACTTTAAAGTACATTTATATAGTAGTAAATGTTTCTTGCAAAGTTAAAAGACCAACATTGTTACAAAGTATAACAATGATGGTCTTTTAACTTTAATTAATCTCATAATGGAACATTGTCCATCAAAATTACAACACAATTCAAAAGTCATTGGTTGTATACTAATAAAAAATTAAATTTCAACATTCAAAATTAACTTTCGCAGAACTTTTTATAAAGGTTTTTGATATTATGTATAAACTTTACATTTTATGTTTGAACTGAACATAGATAGCAATATAATAAGCTCTTTTTAAATTACGTAACATTATATGTATGGGAACATTGAGTCGTACAAAATTAAACGTGTATTCACTTTTTTATTATCAAAGAAGACTCACCATTACATTTGAAAATCTAATAAAACACCACACTTTTCTAAGCATTGCGTTCATTAAAATTAATATTTTCAACTAGAAAAAAGAAATATTCCTAATTAAAAAATGAGAACGTATTCATTTTTCAAACAAATAATGTTAAGAAAATGATTGAAAAGGATGTCTTAAACGTTTTATGTTAACCAGCTTTAAAAAAATTGGTTTATTTAATCTTAATTTTTTTAGTCCCAGTATTACGTATATAATTCATTCACTAATAATTAATTTGAATATTTCTTTTAATTTTAGAGTTCATTATTAAATGAACGTTAATTTGAGTATACCTCTCAATTTTACAGTTTATTCCGCATAAAGTATTAGTATGAGCATTACTCTCAAACTTAGAGTGCACTCTGGATAAAATGTTGATATGATCGTTACTATCGACTTAAGCGTTCACTCTTTAATTAAGTATTAATTAGAGCACTTTTATGAACATAGAGTAGCACTCAAGTAAAATGAAACCCTCAAATTCACAAGCCGAGACCAGGACCTGAACCCGTAACTTTCGAACCTAAGGTATTAGACTGTACCACCATACTTGACCATGCTTGACATAACATAAGCTTCTGTCAACTTTCGTGTTAATTTAAGTTCTCGTCTCAACTTAATCGCTAACTTGCATCGAGTTCTACTACCAACTTAACACACAAGTATAGTCTAATAACTCCAAATTCGTGAATCAACTCTTAACTTTCCAGTATCAATGCTCAACTTTGTCCGTAAACACTAAAAATTCGTGATTTATTTCCGTATCCACAAATTCGCTCTTATACGCTTATCTTTTCACATTATAAAACAAACTCCGCGCGCCAGTGCACACCTCCGCCTTGTTCGCCGTCCACAGCGTCAATTTGCCAAATCCGCCTACATCCACATAACATCCCTCCCACTCCTTCAAAGTGCACACAATGCACTGAGCGCATAATCCCGCGAGAGGCCGCGACGGTGGAACCGTCAATTTCGAATCGCCTCCTGGGCTCGCGTTATTGCCTCCTATACTTTGCCGGCCGAGGAAGCCGTAAAAGCGAAACTGCGCGTCGCGGCATTAATAAAGTATATACATCCGGGCGAGACGTTGTGGACGCGCAGTCGAATTTCCATAACTCGTTGAGTCGCGAGGGTGTGGGTTCTTGTCGTATAAAAGACTTATGTGTCTGGGGGCTACGCTGCGGAGTGAATGTGTTCGAGGTGGTATGGAGAATTATATGGATTGCATGTGAGGGAAGCGAGAAAAAAAGGAGTATGAATAGATGTTGGGGGGACTGAGATTTAGTGATTCTGATGGTGGATATTTCGGGATTGTCTGCTTTCTTTGGGAAATATGCGGATTCGATTGTGGAAACTTTTATTTTGCGATAGGGTGTAGCTTTGAAAATGGAGATTTGTGTGTAGTAGTTCGGTTTTCAGAAAGACTTGAGGTTGTGTAATAGTTTCAGCTACGTTTTAGTATACTAGATTATATACTATGCTTGACAACTTAGAAACGACTAATTATTTAAGCCATAGAAGATTGATTATGTCAATCGTATGTATTATAAAATGTAAATGAAAATATTGTATTTATAGAGTACATTGAAATTAAACTCTTTTTTGAGATGATTATGTAACTTATCGCATTTGCCAGCGAGAATGAATGTTAAATAAATAGTTAATAATTTAAAAATTGAGATTTAAATGTATTTATTGCGTTAAAACTATATTTTATTATCAAATAGTTATTTTAATAAGTATATAATGTCTTGTTTCTGGTATGAAAATGGTTTCGTAAGTGATCTATTTTCTACAGAGGCAACTAGAGCAATTAATCATAAAAACATAAATCCTTTTTATCAATAATCTCCTAACCCATTATGCTCTCAATTATACTGAGATTAGAATTTAAAAATGAATATCTTAATCCAAATCAGTATCCTAAATAACCTTTTGGTACATATTTAGTTTTTTCTAAGCTTAGTTTCTTCTTTTCATGATTACTAGGAATGCAATGAGATAGTTTCCATACAAAAAATATTCTAAGAAAATTTTAGTGCAAATTTGATTTTTTGAAAATTTTCCCCAATTTTGACCAATTGTATAAAGAATTTTCATATTAATATCTTGATTTTTTACAAAATTTAAGAATTTTCAAAGTAGGTGTTACATATATGTACCGCAAATACGTAAAGGATGAAGAATCCAGGAGATCTTTGCAATCAAATTTGAATAAATCAATCCCTTATAACTTTTGATCTATCCAAGTCTAAAAGAAAATGTTTTAGTCGCGCTTTGAATATTTATGTCGATTTTCTAAATTCAACGTCGCCTTGTTCCTTTAACGGGTCAAAATACATTAATGCATCAAAGTACTAGCAACATATTCAGAAACCTCCAAACTATCTAATTCTGCCTCCTAACCGTACAACTTATCCGTACAGTATCCTCACTCGCATATTCAAATCTGTACAATGCGCCACATCAGTTAAAGAGGTTCATCTAGTGCATAACTAATCAAAATATTCGCAATATTTTTGTAAGATACACTTTATTTGAATTTTTTCATATATATTTAAGAAATTACGATTATACATACAATACTGATTTGACTTTGTTTTTTGAGGTTATGCGTATCCTTTTTCGTATCAATTGATTAATTCTTACTTTCAGAAGTACTCAACGAATATTTTCAAGCTCGGTAGGTATTCGTAATTTGTGTTACGGTACAAAAGTTGTCAATAAAATCTTTCTGTCAAATACTTTGTACCATACAACTGAAAACAGCAAAATTGCGATTTCTCATAAAGCTCCATGTTAAAAAAGATATTTCTAAATAAAAGTAATAGTACCTCACCTCTCAAGAACCCTCTACTGACAAAAATTGAACTCGATCATTTTGGAAACTATATCTAACGGTATACGAATCTCATTAAAATCTGTCAATTGCCTAACCAGATAAACCTCCTTGAAACGTCCGAGCACCGCGTCGCAGCGGCGTTGTTTACCGCTTTAACCCGCGCCACTCCGCAGACAGGCAGAAGAAGAAAGTCTCCCCGAGGCGGCTGTTATTGCGGCCCGTAAACCTGCCGGCTAACGATAAAGGGCCTCCCTAATGGAGGCTCAGCCGCTCTCTCTCTCCCCCGAAACCGCACGCGAGCGTATATAAAATTTAGGTGCCGCGCGCTGAGGCTTTGCTTCGTCGCCCGCAATTTCGGGCATATCCCGCTTATGTCCGCAGCCTTGCAGACGCTCGTTTTGTCTCTCGAAGTCTGCACTGCACTTCCGTCGGCTGCGAGGTTGGCCTGGTATTCGGGCAAAATGGGGTTAAGAGGAATGGAGGAGGATTTTTAGAGGGTAGGGTGTGACGTTCGGGGGGAGCCTTGTGTTATGACCGAAAAGTTGAACAACCTTTGAGGATTTTTCATTTGGTAAATAGAAAATATGAGGATGTGGATCTTCTTATATTATATTAATGTATTTGGTAGCTATAGAAATAAGTTTTTTGATTGACTGTTCAATTTCTTTAGTATCCAAGAAATGAGCTCCAAGTCAGTTTCTTGTAACTGAGACACAAGAAGGTTACAAAAATTAGATATTTTTAGGGCTTTACATAAGGATACCCCTTAAAGCTGTAGAAATATTTATAGAGACTATATGTAAAATATAAACTAATACCAAAAATCATTACTCCCGATTTTTGTCCATTATTTACTGAATCAAGTCACATAATTTGGAATATTAATCGCGTGTTAAAGTCATGATATACTTAATCACATCTTTTATGGAACAAATTATTGTGTAATAAACAAATACTTTGAACTGTTATGAAATTCTGATATAAATCCATACAATTTTCGTTGCATTAATGGCCATGTATAATAAAATGCAATTTTTTTCAAAAAGTTTTCTTACTACTATGCATAATAGTACTCTTAAGTGTCTTATTTCTATTCCATATAAATGTTAAAAAGTTATCTTACATATTTATGTATTCAGCCAGCACTGCAGGATGCCAAGATAAATAAAGCAATGAAATATAATCTTTTTCATCTTACGCAGTTTATCATTTTTTCTTCTCTTATAATCTTTCCTTATCGCTTTAATTTTACGTTAAATTCTGTTTTAGTTACGATTTATATGCTTGCATATAACCAGAAAGCCTTCATTAGAATGAGATAAAGGAATAAAGTTTTTATTATTTCATTAGAGATTATATTTTGCAGAATACGATTTATCAAGTTATGAAAAGAATACTATACTACAAAAATACTTGAAATTTTACTTATGAATTTCTTATAATCGACAAAACTTAGTATAAAAATAACTTTAACAATCATAAAAAGTCTATTATTCGTCTAGTATCGCATGTTATACATGATTAATTAACTTTTTACTTGAAAAAAGTAAAAAAATTATATATTTATGTTGCTATAAGTATTACATTTGCTTTTTAATATCTGTTCGCGCACAACTTTTCAACGGATGGAGCGAATTAAACAATTCTTTTTAACTGATTTATCTAATAGTACTCCAAGTACTGGGAAATTATAATTTTATTTTTGGTGTTTGCTAGAAGTTCGTTGCATATTTATTAAGTTTTATGTACAGAGTCGAACACAATTAAATAATTTTTAATACTTTTTTGCAATGAGCTTACTAAACTCAATTTACCAAACTGACAACATGCAAAAGACCTTTGTAACTTACTCAATTATCGTGTTTTAAAGGCTGATTTATTAACAAAGTCTTGGATTATGATGGAACTATGGGGATCGACTTTTGGAACCCAAAAATGAAGCACAGTACCCGTAGTTTTATCCAATGGGTCTTTAAATCTGAGATAGTGCCAAAACACATTAGCATTGCTCATATATATAAGAAATGCTAAAAATCAAATATAGGTATCAGAAAACGATCCCTAAAGTTTCATCAAAATCGGTGATTCCGATTCCGTGATCCCCCTTGTCAGTTCAAAATCTCAAAACTTTACATCAGTTAATAATCTGCATTCTCTTCTATTAATTGAGAAGAGAAATGGATTAAAACTCGAAAAGCAATATAATCATTTAAAACTTAGCCAATTTTTCTCTTTTTAACGTAAGCTGATAAACCTTTCCGGTTTTTAAGAGATAAGACTTTAAAAGTATTTCGGTGCACGATTGAAGATTTTTAAAACAATGACAACAATTTTAAAACGTGTAAAATTTTTCATCTGTATAATTCAATCTATCTGTTTAAATTTAACGAAATATTATTATCTAAATGTTGTTTTATGAGAATGCTGCGGTTAGAAAAAGAAGACGGTATATGCACATCCATGAAACATAACTTTCGGGAATAATTGTTGATTCGACTAAAGTAGTTACGATAGAATAGGAAACTTCTGTGAAAAAATCTATTAGGTAAAATTGCGACAATTCTATTTTAGAGATTGAGAGTATATTCGGATTGTTAAGATGTGGAGATTTCGCATTGGAGATAAGTGATGCGTCATGATCTGAAGATTGATGGAACAAGCCTGGGTTAAAATTTTAAGATAAATATAATTATTACATTTTCTTTCACATAAAATAGGATTCGTTTGAGGTAATAGGGAAGTTGCATGAACGAATCCATTGGGTCTGTCAGATAGATTATCGAAAAATAATTAACAAGTATACTTTTATATTATTATATGATTATTAACAAAGATACAGCAGGTTGAAATGTCGTGTGACGTCACAATTCCCCATATATATATATATACATACTACGATGGGGAACGTTACACGACATCACGAGGATATCTATATATATGGGGAATTGTGACGTCACACGACATTTCAACCTGCTGTACCTTCGTTGATAATGATTTAATTAAAAAAAGAAAAAATACGTGTTAATTATTTTTCGATAATCTATCTAACGGACTTACTGGATTTATTTATGCAAGTTCTCCATTATCTCAAAAGAATCCTATTTTATGTGACAGAAAATGTAATAAATATATTCCTCTTAAAATGTTAACCCAAGCTTGTCCCCTCAATCTTCAGATCATCACGCATCCCTCACCTCCAATCCGAAACCTTCCCAGCTTCACAATCCGAACATAACCTCAATTTCTAAAATAGAATTGTCGCAGTGTCTCTGCTAATAAATACGTACGTTGCATATATGTATATGTATATAACCGCGAACGCGCGTGCCTCTCTCATCCTGCGGAATGAAAACGAGATGATCCGCAATAGCTCTGCATATATTGCGCGCCGCGCGTAATATGAATAAGCAACCTCCTTAAGAAAATGAAACGGCTCTCTCGCTCGCTCGGAGATATAGCGGAGCGGCGGAGCCCGAGAGAGTTCAAGAGAGAGAAAGAGAGATGATACAGTCGAAAAGGCGGAAGTGGAGCGTATGTTATGTATGTGGGAAAGTAAGGAATTGGGAGTGTGAGCGAGAGAGAGAGAGAGAGAGAGAGAGAGAGAGAAGAAAAGGGGTAGGAGAGGAAGGAGAGTATAGGAGAACGGGTGAGCGGTACATTCTTGGCTTACAGCAGTAGCGGCAGCTGCTGCAGCCGAGCGAATCGTGTACTAAGGATCTTCTTGCACGTAGTTACTGCATCCTTGACGTTTTGTGCTGGCGAGGCATGGAGAAAGAGGAGCGAGAGAAAGGGAGAGAGATGGATAAACGTGACAAGAAGGACGAAAACTTCCTCTCGCGCGCGTTTAGTCGAGAACGATAAAGTGCGCTTTGGCAAGCAAACGCTTGGGGTTCACTCTGTCTATCTGCCTCGCTCTCTCTCTCCCTCTCTCTCTCTCTCTCTCTCTCTCTCTCTCTCTCTCTCTCTCTTACACACGCTATACTCCTTTGGGGTGGATGTTTCGATTACTGCCGGTGTCCTGATTACTGTCGTTTTGATTTGTTTCGTTTGCCGCTTTCGGATTTACTGAATAAATTTGTTTCACTGAATATGAAATGCAAATGCATCCGTTATATATTTTCTAACAATGGATAGTAATATGTCGTATGGTAGTAGAATCTTTATTATAAAAATTCGAAAAATTTCGTTTAAAAATATGAGCAAGGAAAATTCTAATAATGAAGGATAATCAAATATATGTATAACTCATCTTTTTTTCATATCATTCTTTTTTTAATTTTCCTGCAGTAGTGTGATTTATAGATGGCACTCTGCGCATTACAGCAGATAGGAGAAGCATCAAATGTACAACGATAACTCGTAGAAGGATTGTCTGAATTCAAAAAGTGAACCAAATTCTTACATGTTCTATCACTCCACAAAGCCAGAAATGTAACAAAAACACGAAATGACGACATTTGATACACGTTTTTATCAATAAATGCCATTGCTTCTCTTTTTTACCAGTGTACTTAGCGTCATCTATAATCATACCACTGCAGATAAACTAGAGAAAAGGCATTTATTCTAATACTTAAATAGTGTATAAATAAATGTCAAAAAATTATTTTACCATGGCAAGTACCTATATACTTTTCTCTTAAAAACATACTAATAATCATTTACTTTTTGAGCGATTTGCAGTAATTTCTTATTTATTTTAACGAAAAGGTGTTTAAAAAGGTTTCAATAATTAATAATAATATTTATCCATACATTAATTAGACAATAAATATAATAATTTATAAGTCTCTAAGAACGTTCACCAGCTGATAGTAAGATTAGAATATTAATTTTCAATATAATCATCATTAAATAACAATATTTACAATGAAAACCCTTTAATTTACAATCGCACTTTTGCATATTCTGTACCACGGTATGGATATATTAATAAGATTAGAGCGCAACTTTAGTACCGCTTGTTATGCCCAGATTTTATTCTCATTTTACACTACTCAAGGTAGGGCTCCCATATTAAAAATTGAAACTTTAAAGCTAAATTTCTCAATTTTTTATACCGTAAGGGGATCGAAATTTTAACCGCATATAATAAAACACACCTGAATTAATATATATTAAAAGTTTCAAGACATTTTAAAGTAATTCATTTATCCGGTGATCAACCGTACAAAAAATTTCGCAAAAATCGAACATTTTGCTTACGCCTACAAGACAGTTAGTCAAAAATTGAGATGTTCGATGAAATCATCCAGCTAAATCAACAGCACATCGTTCTGTATATCACCAATCATAATCCTTAAAAGTTTGAACATTTCAATTAGAATTATAAAAAAGGAGAGATTTCGAAAATTCAGAAAAACCCCTACAGGACCACCTTAATCCTCTACCGGGCCGTACCCTCTCGTCAAAACCGTAAAATCCCACGCGGTCATGTGCATCGAAGCCATTCTCGACCGCGCACGCGAGATCGCTCTCCTCCCTCCCCCCTCACAAATCCTTTAAACCTCGGTCGGTCCGCACCGGATTCGCGCTGACTGTCTAAAAATCCAGCGAGATTTCGTCGCGCGGCAAAAGAGAACGAAAAGCCGCTACCAACGTGCGCCCGATTTTTATTACCTCGCCCCCGCGAGGTCGTCATCTTATACACTATACCCTCTTTTTTTCGAGACCACGTCGGAGAATTTTAATCGCGAGGCCCCCTCCGCCCCCCTTTTTCATTTCGCGAAAATTTAATGGGTCGCGCAGTGGCGCTGCACAGGTAACCTTCGACAGGGAAATAGAGAGCGAGAGAGAGAAGTAGAAACTCGGTGGGGTTGCAATTTTTTCCATCCGGGTGTGTGCACCTCCTTTCTTTCCTTTGTTCGCGCGCGGAGTTTACAACGGTTTCATTTCGGCCGGATTTAATGGATCGCCGCGATGTATTTATTGCTCTTCTTCGTTTTTTGGAAAGTGGGAAGGAGAGGGATTTTGCAGCTGTGCGCGCGGATTGGACGAGTTTTTATTGTGGAGGGCTAAATTATGCTGGGATATGGATTTGGAGACGTGAGTTGCTTGGAAAAATTATGAGGAGGCGTGAGTTTATGTTGTAGTGATGCTTTTTGAATTTTTTATAGAGATTCCTTTCTTTCTAAATCTATTGTAAGAAACGTTCTTGCAATAATTCGAGGTTTTATAAGACAAGTGGACGAGTATAATCGTCCTACTACACATGAGGTTTTAATTTAATGTACCTGGCTGTCACAATCACCTCTAAAAATTTATTTTCTACCTGCTTCCCAATAATGTACAAAGTTAAAACTATCAAATAGATGCAAACTGCATGACTATAATTTTTGGACAAATTTGTATCACCTTTTGCTGTCAAATGCGTAAATGAAAAAAATTATTTACGTTCCTTAGAATAATACATCAGACCGTAGTGACTTCAAATGTGTCGTACCTATAGTCTGACGTCACGAGGATTTTCAAATGGCTATATCTTCTTTAATTTAGATATTTTACAAAAACTGTTTATAGAGAAAGTATACTATTATACAGATTATAGTATACTTACTAGTATATTATACAGATAATAGTATACTTTCTCTATAAACAGTTTTTGTAAAATATCTAAATTAAAGAAGATATAGCCATTTGAAAATCCTCGTGACGTCAGACTATAGGTACGACACATTTGAAGTCACTACGGTCTGATGTATTATTCTAAGGAACGTAAATAATTTTTTTCATTTACGCATTTTCGGAAAAAATCAAACAGAATTGCAAATTGACTTCGATTCTGTACCCGTATCGTAGACATCGCCGAAGAATTTCAGCAATTACCCTATGCATAAAATTATAAAAAAAAATTTTAAAATCTGTACAGTAACATTGGTTTGGGAGATAAAAATCATGTTTTTTATTAAAAAAAATTTTATTTTTATCAGACTAAAAATAAAACTATAGAGTGCTTATTACTGAATTTAGCCCTATGTAGGGATGTTACCGTCAAGGCATTTTCTTAATTTTTTAAGGTTTTTTGGTTTCTATTGAGTATGCAATAACCCTTAAAACATCTCATGAGATGAGTAACTTCTTTGATTTGATTCACATATTGTATAATTATGAACAGTTTTAAGTTTAGCACATAAAAAAATTCTGCAGCAAACAAAAAAAGTGAGTTTTGAAGTTGATGTGACTCGATTACTCGCAAATTATTAATTTAGAGGTAGGAAAAGAATATAACGATCCCTGCGAGTGAAATGAATCTATTCACCTACGTTTCGGACGCATTTATGGATTCCCTTTTTAAGACTACAAAATGTGTGTTAATTTAAATATTATCTAGCAAAACCCTCACCATCAAAATCTTTTTAAATCTCACATCATCTGAGGAATAGTAATTTACAAAGATACTGTTCTAGCACAAAGCAGGATTCACAAGAGGAGATATTAATAATTCAATCACAGTTTAAACTTTCAAAATTATATTTATCCAAATGCCTAGCCAATTTATTACTGTGACACATTTATGCTAAAAGCTGATGCTTTCCCTGATAGTTACACATCTGAACCTATCGAGAGTCGAAGCTGCACTGCCCGCCGTTGTCGAGAGTGCCGAAGCTGGCCCTTTTTTTACCAACTTCTTTCGGGAAAACGCACTTGAGACAGAAACACATATTCAACCTTTACACGTAGCCGTTTTCATTCGGTTCTCTTTCTTTCATAATGCTGTAGCTATTTCTTTTCAGCAGTTTATTTTATTTTACTATCAATTTAACATCATTATATTCACCACCAATATTATTCTACAATAATTAACATTACTTCTGTTTGTAACAGATACTAACAATAAATAAAACAATAACAATACATTTTTTAAATAAAATGTATACAATAAAAAGATGTCTTATGTTTAGTTAAATTATTAATATAATAAACAAATGCAAAACTCGCGTATCACGTCGCACCAACATCGATTAGTCTCGCGCGGCCGGAAGATTGCGGATGGTTGTCTCCGCATCTTGTCAGTCCGCCTGTGAGAGAGGTACTGCGAAGAACACCTCCAATTCGGCGAAAAATTGATGGGAGTTTGAATACAAAAGAGGGGAAAGCGACTCGTCCGCAGCGTCGCGAGAGCGCTTACTATAATATAAAGCTGAGAGAGGCATCAAGTGTATGCGTACTACTACTTACAAGATTTACGTAGTATAGTACACGGAGGTAGCAGACGGCCGCGCAGAACAATCACCCGCTCGGTTTTTTATTACGAAGGGGTTTCCTCGATGCGGCCCAGTACTACTACTTCGAAAATCCTGTAAGAAGTGGTACACATACACTTGCTGCTACTCTCAGCTTTATATTATACTAAGCGCTCTCGCGACACTGCAGGCGAGTTGCTTCCCCCTCTTTTGTATTCACGCTCCCACCAGTTTTTCGCCGAATTCGAGGTGTTATTCGCAGTACCTCTCTCGCAGGCGGTCTGACAAGATGCGGAGACCACCTTCCGCAATCTTTCGCCCGTGCGAGACTAAGAGAAGTTGGTGCGACGAGATACGTGAGTTTTGCATTTGTGTACAATATTAATAATTTAGCTAATCAAAAGACATGTTGTTTATAGTATATTTTTTATAAAAAAAAATTTTGTTAGGTTCTAAGACGTGGTTAAGTTTCTTATTGTTAGTATCTTTGTAAATTATTATTCCTCATGTGAGACTTAAGGGAAGAGTATATGTTTGAAGATAATTTTTTTAAATGTAGGAAAATTTTCTTTTATGAATATATGATTACATACATAAAAGACGGATGTTTTAAGCCCTGCCTAATATAATTAACTGAAATGCAAAAAAACTAATGACATATGATATATTATTGAATACAGTATTTAAATATGTACAGAGAGAAATTTTTTTTTTCAATTTATAATTATAATTACTGATCTATAAGATTTATTAAACAATTTTTGTAATAAATTAGCTCATATATTAGTTAGAAATATCATAAATTAACCTTTATATATTTGTTTTAATGAAATATCTCTCTGTAATTTTTTTCAAAATGTGTCAAAGAGACGTGTAAAGATTTACGTTTTTCTTGAAATAAATTGTTTAAAGAAGGTTTAGAAAATATATAAATTATGTATCTTTAATTATTAGCATTTGAGCTTGCATCGTGTAATGTAAAATTAATATTCTTCCTAAGCATAGTCCCCTTTTGGCTAGATAGTTCTCCATCTCTCACTTTCTTTCTTATGTACTTTTTCCGTTTGGTCCGTTTGAAAATAAGCTATGACGTGATTAGGAATTTGAATGAGTCCTAAGAACACATGTATTGAGTACTTCCATCATGTAGAACTGATTAAAAAATTTTGTAAAATAAATAAATTTTCCCAAAAATCGGTATACTCTTCCCTTAAGGTGGGTCTTTCGCTAGATATAGGGCATAAAACAAAAAAAAAATTATATGAAAGTTTATGAAGGTCCCATTAAAATTAATCAGATGCGCTTAATAATAGTCCACAACTACATGAAAAAAAAATTGTTCCAAAAAAATCATGACGTCACAAGTATCTATATTGTCAATCTAAAAAACATTTAGGTAAATTCCAATTACGTTTTTCTTATTTTTTAATCAATTTTAATATTTCGGGTGTTATTCTTTTCATTAAACATTTATCTACAAAGTTAATGAAAAAAATACATAAAATAATATATCTGTGATAAAAAAAAACCAATTGTTTATAAAATTTTACGCGATTACTTATAAATAATTAGCTTTCTCTTATTACAGATATATTATTTTATAAATTTATTTCATTAACTTTGTAGATAAATATTTAAAGAAAAGAATAACCCCCGAAACATTAAAATTGATTAAAAAATAAAAGAATAAATGGAGTTTAACTAAATATTTTTTAAATTCACTATATTCATACTTGTGACGTCACGATTTTTTTGAAAAAATTTTTTTTCATGTAGATATAGGACCTTAATAAACTATCATATAATTTTTTCATTTTATGTCCTATATCTAATAAATTGACACACATCGTTGATTTGTACATACTTTAACTTTAAATTATATTTTTCTAGCCTTGAAAAGGGACGCCACAAATATGTCCGAAACGTAGGCGAATAAATTCATTTGACTCGCAGGGATCGTTATGTTCCTTTCCTACCTCTAAAAAAAAGTGAGTATTGCGTCTGGGCACAGTTATAAAAGAAAAAAATGCTTTTTCAAATTCATCTAAACTTGCAGATAAAATCGCAATAACTCTTTCATGAACTATCAATCTTCAATAATTGTAAAATACATTATGAAATATCGAACACACTTTAAGGGGGTCCGAAAGGCAATTAAGAATTCAAATTTCCCGCCTGTATTTTTACCGACTAAGTAGTGACTAATTATTTATAATTATAAAAATTCTTATATTTAGACAAATCCCAAACTCGCTTGCCCTTCATCGAATAGTAATACACCTTACTACAAAGTTTTAGACGTTAAAAACAATGGCACCCACAAAATAATTGGAATGAAATTTCGTCAACATTTCATTCCAATAACTTTTTAGGGTGTCGTTGATTTTAACGTCTAAAACTTTGTAGAATGGTGTATTACTATTCAATGAAGGGCTAGCGAGTTTGGGTTTTGTCTAAATATAAGTATTTTTATAATTATAAATAATCAGTCACTACTCGGTTGGTAGAAATAAAGGCGGATAAATTGAATTCTTAATTAACTTTCGGATCCCCTTAATATATAGCTGCGAATCTGTCAACAAATGGCAGTGGTCGAAAACAAAATTAAAAACATGTTTGATGCTTGAAGAAATTATTCCCCCTTTTTCAGAGTGATTTTGCTATAGCAAAACTTCATAAAATCGTTCTATTTACATAATCTTCATATCTATATTTTGAATTACGAACTTGAAATATCCAACATAACCATAGATAAAACATAAATCTTATTAAAATGCCAGAAACTAACCAAAAACTTAAGTATCGATCAAACGCACCAACCTAGTCAATAACTAACAATTTCATCGATAGTTGACAATCGCCACCTCATCGCTCTTCCAATAAAAAATAATCCAAACGCAGCGTAGGTACAGACAGAGTCCGAGTCGAGTCCGGCAAGCCATTACTCACATCGACTCTTTCCCGAACATTTTATCTCACCCGCGCGCGAGATATAAGAGCGAATATCTCTCACCTGGGAATTTTTTTAATCGTCCCTGCGCCTCATTTCGCGGAAATGTAACGGCACTCGGTCTCTTGACGGAGATATTTATGGCATTTAATTGTAATTGGGTATAGCACACGTATGTGGGATCCGATAAAAAGAGACGGCCAGAGCGTCTCGCTACACCTAGGATAAATGTATGTATTACTGCGGGATGAAATAAATAGAAAGTAAAAATGTGAAAATTATTTACTATTACATTGTTTTTTTTTTGAATTTTAGTAACGTTAATCTGTTTTTAAATCAATTCGTAATATAGCACATAAATCCGCAGTAATAGGTGCACAGTAATGGGTGTACGACCTTTTGCTTTATTTTAGGTGAATAGTATTTATTGAACGCTGTATAAAGTATCAATAATTTATTATTTTCTTATATTGCATACGGGGCCTGCGGCGGCTCAGTCGGTAGAGTGTCGGATTCCCACGCCGGTGACCCGGGTTCGAATCCTAGTCTCTGCCGATTGATACAAGCACCTCTGTAAAAATTACATGTGCTTTGTTTACAAACACACCGCAGACCCCCGTCGTCGATTAGCACCACATGGGAGCACAAACATGGCGACGTTAAATAAAAAAAAAAAAAAAAAAATTATATTGCATATTATTTTAATAGACACTAACTGTTTAACTATACACAACATATTGTACTTTCAATTAAAAATCAAATACATTACTATTATATTACTAATAAAGAGAGATAGTCAAGCAAAGCGAGGTACCGCAGTAATAGCTACTTTTACCCCATGCATAAGTTGCAGCGTTTGATACACAGGTGTGCCGGTGGTAACGAGAAATTTTTTGCGTCGCGGGAGAGAAGCACAACGAGTTCATCTCGATTAAAAGCACAGTGGGACTCGAAGCGACGGCTGCGGGATGCCCGTATGGCGAGTCATTTTATTTTTTTTTTGGTTGTTGACTGGGGAAAAAGTTGTGTTGTGGACTCGATGCAAGCTGCAGCGACTCGATATTTGCTCTTTTTTTGTTACGAGGAAGCGATCGTTAAAAATGTTTGTAAGCTTTATTGAGGTGGATTCTGAACAGCTGTTGGCCTTTTATGGCTGAACATACGGTGGGATGATTTTTTACTTTAAAAAAAAGTAAATTTGTTAACGCATTTTAATTGTTAATTGAAAATTCGAATAACGTTGATTTATTGTCAGGATAGCCTGTGCAGGTTGTAACATATATTCACATATATATGCAATCACATATATGTAACATATTTGCAATTATTATTATATTATAATAATTATTATGTTCTGCGTAGATTTCACGTAAGCTGTATTGACATTTTTAAATTTTGAGTATGTCATTTTTATCTATGTTTTCTTTCATGGAAACAATATCAATTATTTTAGGATACAATAGACATTCAAATCACACTAAAACATTCAAGATAGATATATATATATATATATATATATATATATATATATATATATATATATATATAATTTAATAAAAAAAATTATTTTGTCAAATACATTTTGTGTCAAAAAGACGTAGGGAATTGTTTAATGCCAAAAACGTTATTTTGCTGAATAATTTATACCATGAAGAAAGTAAGAAGTACTTATAAGAGATTTTATGTGTTAAGAATTATTTGTGAATATCCAAAGAGTTTACAATTTGCAACTAAATGGAGAATGGGTTACACATAGAATTGGTTCAACCGTTGAATTCTCATAAATGACAAAAAAGTGATTGGACTGTAACACAAATTTGCATTTTTGCCTAGAATAGCCTATACAGTATTGTCTATTTTTTGCTTTTATTGTTTTCTTATGTTTCAATCCGAGGATACAATATCTAAAGAAGATGTCAAATTTTCATTAAACTTTTTCTACAATATTGACGATTGTTTTAACTTGAAAATTTTTATAACTGTGACTATATTCAGTTTTTAATCTCCGAAAATGTACAGATCTACTTCAATTCGTCTAAAACCAAGGACACTACCTATATCGACGTTCGTCAGATTATTTGAGCTCTTGAAAATCACCCAACGACATTGCCATATTTCATTAGTGACAAGATGAAAGATAAAAAAGAATAACAGGTCACGTAAGAAAACAAAAGCTACGCGATCTTTAATTAAAATTAAATATTTTTCGTCAATTACGGCCGCTCCAGCCGGAAATTAAGGAAAACAATTTCTTCGCAACTCAACTGGGGAAAACCCCGCCCGTGGACTTTCTTTATAGCCACGAGACACGCTTTGCGCAAATAACGAAGGCCGAGAACAAAGAAAGAAAGAGAAAGGTGTTGAAGTAAGCGTCGTCGTTCCTCTTTTTTTGTTAAGTTTAGTTTGGCCGATTCGCGCGTTTAAAAATGCAGGCACGTTGTTAATTATCTCGAGCGAAAAATTCCAGCCACCCCTAATAAAACGCAAAATTAAACGGCTGGGTGAGAGTAGAAGAAGCGGAAGGAGAGAAACGCTTTTTAAAAAATAAAGAGAGGAGAGTAATGGGGGCGAGTAAAGTTTTTTTTTCATGCTCTTGAATCTGCGGTTGATGAGTTTCCGGTATAAACTTTTACGCTGTTTGACCAAGTATATGAGTATTTTTGACGGGAATAACTAGACGTGAATACTTCGATTTTTTAACGATATAACAGAAATCGAGTGCGATATTAATGTTTTTATTTTCTGCGTTTGTGAAGATTTCAAATAACGATTTTAGAGTGTGGGATTGTAAAAAGCTTAATATTTTTTCTGGTCAAAGAGGGAAAATTCATGAATTAAATGCAAATACACGTTTGTGAGTTTCGAAAATCAATGAACGAATGTATTTATTTGGCCTCGATCGAGTATAGCGCGTACAATCTTGTTGATTTTAAAAAAGCAGCATAAACAAATATGCTAAAAAATTCATTGGTATTTAGGAAGATGTAATTGAACGTTTTGCATAGAAATTTATATTTAAAGTAGCTTGATGATTCCTATACTAAAATACTCGATTTAATTGACAAGAAATTTTGCGAATTAATTATTTTTAACGAGTTTATAAAAGTTAATATTTCTCAGGCTATTACGATGCTTTTCAATTGAACCAATTCGAAGTTGATAGTATTTCCCATTTCGGTGATTTATTAATTAGAATTTTAAATTAACTGGAATGGCTGCCGGTCAAAGTAAAAATCAGTACATTCAGCGTCCTCGTAAATGTGAAAATCGAATGCAATCATGAATTTATCATTAACACTTTTCAAAAATAAAGTCAAGCGAATAATATTATATAAAATATAAAAATTATTACAAATATAAAATTATTTATTAAAAACTATGCTTATAATATTTCTGTAAAACTATAGATATAGACAAATCGAAATATAATTTCTTGTAAACATGTATTTTTCAATTTTCAAATGGTCAATATGTGTACCTTTAATACACTCAAGAGCTCAAAATTTTGGGCTACCCTCCCTTCTGACAATATAACGGGGTGGAAAATTAGGTCGGTCAAGAGCTCTTTTCGTGCTATAAACCTATAAAGCTTTTAAACCGATTATTTCTGTAGTAGCGAGAAGCGATCCACCCGTTGATTCTAAACTTTTAGCGGTATCCTCTAGTCTCTCTATTCTATTTCTCGCATGGGTAGGATGAGCGAAATTTAGATTTTACTTTTAATTTTTTAGAAAAGTTTATGACAGTACGAAGTTTCTTGGCAAATTCCCTGAGGCTCCTTCTCATGCACCCTCCGAGTGTAACATTACGCGGCAGAAAATTTGATCCAAATTGCAAAATTGTAAATTTTGCCTTAAACGTTGGGTAAAATTGAGATTGCGGTGCTTAAGATTAAAAAGAACTTACCCAAGCTTTGTTAAGTTTCAGAATCATATTCGAATGTTTCAGAATGCAATTTTTCCATACAAATATTCGTTTGTAAATTATTAACATTGTATATGTGCATGTGTGAATGTTTGCAGAAAAGATATGATGATTCTTAAATTTCTAAAAGTCGAAAATCATATATGAACTAAATAAAATTATGAATGAATATTTGAAATTGACACTAATAATTATTTTACTACTGGTATAAAAGACTTAATGACCAATTTAATCCATAGTTAGAAGTTATTTAGTGCAATAATGCTTTTGTTATAAATTAACTAGATGGTTAATCTATATTTTCTGCTTACTGTCACTTCTTCCTTGGTATTGCTATTAATAGTTATTAATTGCTAGTTATTAGCTATTAATAGTTATTAATTGCTAGTTATTAGCTATTAATAGTTATTAATTTCTAGTTATTAGCTATTAATAAGATCAATTTCCACAGTGTTTATCACACTAATTTTAATAATCCTTTATTTATGTACTGCTAACGAATATGATACTGCAAAGCAAATTCACAATTTAAAAACTATTCAACTAAAAATAAAACAAAATATCCTTCTCGACAACCTATCAATCACATCGATTAAACACGAAAAGAAAATCAATCAAACGAACCACCGACTCTTTTATCGTACTCCAAATAAAGCAAAAATAATTCCTCTTTCTCTCTTCTCAAAGTACACATTCGCGCGCGCGCGCTCGGTGCGCAAAAGTTCATAGGGGCCGTGAGCCGGGAAGATTTTCCACCTTTGAATTTCAAAGCGTTCGAAATCCTCGCGGGAGTGCGGCGAGAAAGGGAATGAACGCCGTACAAGAGGCCGCTTTGTCTTTTAAGTTCCACGAGAGTTGAAATTCTTTTTGAGAGTTGACCGAAGTGTATTTTTAATGATTGTGGTGCGCTATGTGGCAAATTTCGAAAGTGTGGGTCGAATTTGAAGAGCTTTTTTGACTGAGGTAAGCTTGTAAGAGTTTACCTTAGACAATGACAGCATACTTTTGTCTGATAATCTTATTGTAAAAGATAACGAAAAATGTTAATAAAGTTTCACCGATTATTAAGATTAATTAACAACATTAAATTTGCACGAGTTAAAGTACAAGTGCAAATTAAAAATTAATTACAAAATCTTACTCATGATTTTTAGATAAATAGATATATTATTTATTCTCGTAAAAAAAATACTAAAAAATAGTATATGGGTATATTCACAATAATGGTACCTTTTTAATGTCCCCGCCTTTTCGAGCATAATACTACCATTATTTGTAGATCTTAAAATTATACATACCAGTAGTAGGGAATATATGTTTCGAGAAAAAAATTATTTGAACTTCTTTAAAACTAACTAGTTAATATAATTACCTTAAATGAGTAATCTCGAAAGCCTTTTTATATATTTTAAGTTAAAGTATTAACCAGTTAATTTAAAAATTAAATTATTTTCAATCATTTTCTTTCCAAATTCACATTCCCTTTTTACAATATGCAGATATTCAAAATCTAAATAAAATATAGTACCGTATAAGCAGGAAAATAGAGTGTACACCCAACGGTAGAACCATTTTTCTGAATGTGCCCCTAAATAACAACTTTTTCATAAGAATTGCATAAGAATGTCAAGTCACCAAATATTACGCCTAAGAAAAAGTTGTTATTTAGGGGCACATTCGGAAAATGGTTTTACCGTTGGGTGTACATCAAAAGATAGAAATCTCTGTAGAAATATCTAAATAATATTATAATTTATTTGAATTTCTTATAAAGACTGCATTATTCTGAGAAAAAATTGGATAATTCAACAACCTCTAAAAATAAAATATTACAGGCATTTATTATATAAAAAAATGTTTTAGATTATACAACAAAATATTATACTGAATGAGCGCATGTCATCGAGAGAGCTAGTACTGAATTATCCAATCTATGTTGAGCACTGAGCTTCGACAAAAAAAAATAGAAGAATGTCAAACTACCCACTCTCGACATTCATAATGGAAGAGATCAGGCGTTACTAGAGAGCACGAGATCGCATAAATTTTTCATACGTCGAAGCATTCAAAACAGTCGCAAAAAGGGACAAGAACACACAGAGCGCACGGCCTTGCGAAGTAGTTGGCAGAAATTTACGGAATTTTTACTTTGCTAGCAAAAGAAGAGAGATACGTGCGCGCTCGCGAGTGTCGCATTGCCAGGACGATTTCGTAATTTTTCGGATGGATGGAGAAAGGATTTCATACTGCTCTCAGAGAGGGCAGAGGAATTCTTGCAGTAGAAAGATTCGTTACCAATACTTGAAATTTTTCTTGCACGAGGAATGGCAAATTTGCTCATTTTCGTTTATCTTGTTTGCTGGACACTTTGCAGGCTACTTATTTTATAGATGTCTACGATGTACAATGTGAAGAATTGCAGATTCTTGACTTTTGATAATAATATGATCAATGTGAACTTAAATAATTATATTTTATTTTTTACGATTATATTTTCCTTTTTGTAAGCAGTATTTACTCTGATATACAGTGATATCTTTAAATTTAACTTTATAAAGAAAACAATTTTCACAATAGTACTAGCTAGAAATATAATGGTAAACAGTACGGCTTTACTTCAAAGAAAGTTTAATAAAGCATTCATTCAGTAAAACTTGGAACACAATTCTTAATCAAACTTCTCAACTAAATTTGTATATAACTTTAGACTTTTCTATTTTTCACAAGTATATCTCCTTTAATAAACATGTTTTCTCTCTTCATAGAACAAATCATTAACTGCCAAAACTCTTAAATGTGCCATGAAAATTTATTTAACGTGTATATTTTACTTTCATAAAGTAAGTTATTAGATAATTTTCTTAGCGAAGAAAATTAATGGATCCTGCAATGCAGTGTGTTTGAAAAAGGGCCATTAAACGTTTTTCACAGTCTAATATAATGGCTCCAAAGTAAACTTTTTTATTGCTGAGCTTTTTAAGCTTTCCCATAAAATGCTAAGGGTGAGATTTTTATTCTAATGATCGTTTATATTATTTTATTTTTAATTACGTGCATACTATGTACTAAATTACAATGACCAAAAACAAAAACTTTGTTTATTTCTTTTCGAAATAAACAAATGATTTTAATCCTGTGAATCTAAAATACATTTTTTACTTTCTTGCAGTATTTACAGCAACAATTAGAAAACAATTATATAAGAATTTTTTTTATTAAATACAATTAAGTTACGCTTTCCAGATTGATTTAAATCGATGATATTTTTCTAAGGTATCTTCTTTTTCTACTATTGCAAAAAGACACGAAAATAAGTTTTTACTCCGTAAGAAAATTGTTTTACGTTTTCTATATCATTCAATAAAGCACGCGAATTTAATTTATTTTCTTTGGACAGATTTTCTTTTTAAGGGTAAAAGAGAGAGATAAAGAAAATATATAGTATAACAAGCTTGCCGAACGTTATTCTTAAGTTTGGCGGACTTTTATTTTTGTTTCCTTCATGCATACAGTCGCTATATCGAGAAACGAGGAAATCCAATAACAAGACTTAATACGAAAACGAACTGCGGAAATTATGCTTCAATTAACTGCCGAGATCTTCAATCTTGTATCTTATACAAAAGCTAAGACAACTTAGATGGTTAATAAGTAGTACATTTATCACTAATTGGTATGATTCAATCGTTTCATCATTTTCAATCTTTATTGAAAATTGGATTTGCTATAAAATCTTCATAATTATTGTCATCTTTTAAGTTGGTTCCTTTTTCATTTAATACTTTGTAAGTCCTAAATTGTGAATAACAATATAAATAATTGGTAAGATTATAAACAATTATAAAAATTTGTTCCTGAATATTATAATGTCTCTTTTGCTACATAGGTAGATAACTCATTTAAGTAGATACATGCCAAGTTTGGTAAAACACGTTTAGCTGAGATCAGTCCACATTGACACACTTACTGATTGTTGTACAAAAAATCTTTGTTTTTCGCTAAAATTTAACCAGTTTATAGGACATTTTTGTAACTAAATAATTAAAATTGCAAAGCTTAATTAAGGTTCAGTACTTTAGGACACTGTCACCCACTTTGAAACATTTTTATTCAATACAGATGTTTACTTTTAGAAAGTTTTAAAAATTTTTACAATAATTATAATACATTTTTTATGAATATATATATATATAGTCGTATATAGCCTCAAAGCGACACGTGATCCGTGAAGTACTCAATGTTTGTTCATATGATAAGGTTTTTTCTCTATTTTTTTCAAGAATTTATTATTTTTCATTTGTTCCTTTTATTAAGTAAAATTTTGTCTTAAACTAAGTAACTTAGTTCTTATTTACATTTTCAAATTTTCTGTGATAAATAAAATTTGCGTTTTTATTACTTCTTTCAAGAACAACTAATTTATCCCTCGAAAGAAAAGATACTTCTACAATTGAGCCAGAAAGCCGTCAAAAGCAACCGAGATTCGGAAACCTATTCTACTACAATAAGACGACAATACGAAAACAAGGATGCAGCGTACGCCATAAAATCCCCCCTTCAAAAAAGAACGAATCCCAACGTCCCGTCATCCGCGTATCATCACGTCCCGCCAGATCGCCCGATATTTGCATGAAAAAAGACGTTCCGAAGTCCCGACTCTTGTCCCCCTACATCCTCGAGTACACGTCTTCGTACTTACCCCATCGAACAAGAGCAATCTTGGCAGACGCGAAGGCAGCGCCGAAGCATAAACCGGAACGAAGAACACCGACTCCCTAAAAAGGAAAACGAAATACCGCGTGTATAACAGAAAAGTGTGCATACCGAGCGAATGTAAAAAGCAGGGTGGCGGAGAAGAGAAGGGAAGGAAAGAAAGGAAGAAGCAGTGCAGAGATGCACAACTCCGCGCTGCTCTGCGCATTAGGAGAATATATAAGAGAGTAGCTCGAGTGGCTTGTATACTGCACTCATATCGTGCCTCTAGAAGAAGGAATAGAGAAGGAAAAAGAAAAAGTGGGGGAGAGATGAGGGGGAGCATCGAGTGGGGGGATATAAAGAGCATTAAAAGAAGGAGGAAAGCTTGGGGGAATTTTGTGTTTACAAATGCGTGTGGCGCGAGCTCGTGATTATTTGTAAAAGTGATGGATTCGGGGGGATGCGTCTTGGGGGGAGGGTGGAGTTGAGTAAACGAGGCTCTTTGTCAATTTGAAGGCGACGAGTTCGCCCTTTTATCATGGGTCTAGAAATTTTTTTGGGAGGGGTGCGAATACTTTGACTTGTTTATTTTGACTATGTTGAATCTTTCGAAAATCAAAATATTAAGTGTATCAAGTTGTTGCCCTAACAGAATGAACAATAAAAATTTACGAACTATTTCATCGATCGTTAAAATTATACAGATCATAAAGTCAAAATAAATTTCTATATAGTATTGAAAGTGATCAAGCAGCATATTAAGTAAAATAATATATAAGCTGTCGATTAATTGAGTATTTGAATAAATAATTTTCTTTAAAAATGAAAATAATACCACAATAATTTATTATAGGTACTATTAAATAATTCGTGTAAGTTTGACAGCAATTGACTTGATATTTTCAAATACGTGATTTGTATTGAAAATTTTAGAAAATATTTTGTTGAAACATTAAACTTGGAGTGAATAGATAAAAATAGCTGAAGCATCGGACCCTTCCAGTCTTTTTAACTTTATCGTAAGATGAAATATAAAATTCTCAAAAACTGCATTGCATAGTTTTATTGAGAATTATGTTTTCGATAAGAAATCTCGACGATATGGAAAATGAATCGCAAAAGCACTTTGAAGAAATACATTTTACCGATTCGTCCACTTGACTGCATATTTACTGGTACGCTTAAATGGATTTCATATCAAACTAAAATATAGCGGAACTTTAGTTATAAATCTTTCGACTAGAGTAATGATGAAAAAATATATTTTTCCTACCTCGTCAAGACAAAAGAATTACATAACCTTAAAGAAGCTCATAAATATTCTTATTACTGATCTACAGCTATTTATCAATTGCATAATAAAAGAAAGGAATAAACCCTTAAAAGTACATTTTCTTTAAATAAACGGTCGAAATGACAAAATTGCCCCGAAGCGTTTGAAATTAATTTCCCTTCTTTTTGCGTATAAAGTTGGGGCGTGCGCGTAAATTCGATTTATCTCAAAGGATCCTCAGTCTTTCTTCAACGTCAATTACGGTAATCGTGACCAGCGACATTAACATATCCAGTGTAAAACAAAGACGTGTGCACAGCTCGACTATACCAGTACGTGAGAGAAATGGAATAAAGGATAAAGATGAAAAAGGATGTTTCTTCTGGGAATTTCACTTAAGAGGACAAAAGCCTTGTGTTAAAACGCAAACAACAATATAAATATTTAGAGTTTAACCAATTTTTCTCTTTATACCTACACTGGTAACATTCTTTCTCTAAATAGGGTTTAATAAGGGATTTTAAGATATTTATGAAACATTTATTCGTTATTTAAAGTTTCGAAAGCATCGTTCTCTTAAAGAGAAGTGACATATAATTTAGAAAATTCATAAATTTGCGCTACACTAATAAAGTTATGTTCAAAATATAGCTTTTTCAAACTCTGTTTCACTTATATATAAGAGAATAATATTCTGAAGATTTCCGGAAAGTCTCAAGTCAATCCATTTATAATTAATGTCTTAAGTATTATGATTCAACGAAAAAACAGAATCAAGAGAATAACTATAGCGAATCTTAGAATTTTTTTTCTCTTCCACCTCAATTTTCTAATTACCTTTAAACTAATCAATTAAGTGTTACCATTAAGTAAATTAAAGTAATAAATAACATATAATTACTATTAAAAAAAAAGATGTTCCAAATATTAATTTAAAGCTGTCTGGGTCTACTTTCAAAAACAGTGACACGAAATATCAATTTACAATAATCAAATTATTGAAAAATAAATTTTTAACAAACTAGTAAATCTGTTACTTATTTTATTATTTTAACTATCCATTAGAACACAGTTTACATAATTTATACATCATTATTTTTGTAAACAGTCGCATCGCTTGTACCTGATATTATCTTAATAGGGGAGAGAGGGCAATATAAACATGGGGCAAAACTGACATTTCCTTTATTTAAAAATATATGCATCGTTGAAAGTTCAAAATTTGTTTAATAACACACAAATGTATAAACTATATGTTGGTAAAGCGAAAACAAATTTAAAATAAGACATCATAGAATAAAAAATAAAGTGTCCATTTGCCCCCAAACAAAGGCCCATTTTGCCCCACCTCATTTTTCTTATTTGATTTACATATAGTTAAAACTAAAATTAAATTATCATAATCAAATAATTACTAAAGTACTCATTTTAATCCGTAAAGTGACACTTCCACCCAGCAAACTGATAAATTTCCCCTAATTTTTTTATATTGCTTGTTTCTTCATCAATGTCTATGTTGCCCCTGCTGGGACAAAATAGTCATTTGCAACGTTTCTGACGTTGATAGTACTCTTTTTATATTAAGAATTTGGGATATTTACACTTAATTTTATGGTTTTTATCTATTGGTAATTATAAATGAGATATGAAAATATACTTTAGAAGTATTCATTTTTCTTAAAGTAGGATTTCTATATTTTTAAATTCAAAATGTCCATTTTACCTCACAGAATGAACTTTTTTCCCCGCTCTCCTCCTAAACTACATGGTCCTCCAAGGGTTTAAATACCATAAAGAAACCCTATTTTATCCACAAAGAAATGTTGCCAACGTAATATTAAAAAAGAGAGAAATCAGTTCCATTTTCAAGTTTTAACACGGGGCTTGTCCCTTTAACGAGGCTAAAAGCATCCTTCACCTCTTCAATCATCCATCATCTTTGACGAGGCTTTTACACGGGCGTAAAACACAAAATACGACACTCCACTACCAAATTGACCCGTCGCAATCCCAAAATCATCAATAATACATCCCCTACCCAAAAACAGAAGAAAGAAAACCCCAAAGCCCTACCCCCCAAAAAAAGAGAGACTCACCCACCCTCGAAATAAAGACGACTTCGACACAATCCAGTATCCACAATCTCCAAGCTAGCCAGCGGAAAAGCATAGGAACAGAGAGGATATATGGAGTGGGAGAGAGAGAGAAAGACACATATATCAGCAAAAGGGGAGCAACGTTGGTTGCGGAAGCCCGAGAGAGAGAGAGAGAGAAAGAGAGAGAGAGAGAGCGAGAGAGAGAGAGAGAGAGACATCCATCTGTGTGTCGTATAGAAGTTCACAAGAGAGACAGAGAGAGAGACGTATATATATATATATATATATATATATATATATATATATAGAGCGCGTGTCGACGGATGAAACGATCGCGTGGCTCGCCGCCACTGCCCTCGGGCATGAGTCTCTCTCTCTCTCCCTCTCTCTCTCTCCCTCTCTCTGTTCTCGCTGTGGCAGGCAGGAGCACAGCACATCATCGAGGAAAAGCGAGACGAAGCGCACGGACGACGACGACGGAGAACAGAGAGAGAGAGAGAGAGGGACGGATTTTCTCCTAGGATAGCCAGCGGGAATATAGCCTGAATGCGTATGCGTGTGTGTGTATTCCTCATGCGTGTTTGTGTATATTCACGTGAGTGTGTGTGTGTATATTCACGTGTGTGTATGTGTGTATGTCCGTGTGCGTGTATATCTCCGTGTGTATGTGCATATATGTGTGTGTATCAGACAGCGTTGGCGGGAAAGGAACAAAGGAGATTGCGGGTGCGTGTGTGCATTATACGTGCGGGTGTGGGGCGAAATATTGAAAATGAAGGATGGGAGAAAATTAGAAGCAAGCAGCTCTATAGTAGCGACTTCGGAGACGCTGCGACGGGCTTTTACGAATGGACTCATTTATAACGATTTGCCTCCTTTCGGTATTTCCCTCATTCTTAGATTTCATTCTTCTGTTGGTCTACGTGCGTTGGCTTCTTGGTCTTCTTCGGCGTTCGGGGATTAAGGCTAGGAGTTTATTTCGCTGCTAATGACGAGATAGTTACCGTCGGCCTTCTTATATCGTTAGACATTCAAAAAGATCCTTTCGGTACTGCTTTTTATGAAATATTAGAGTTTACTGATTTGTGTGTAGAGATTTTATTATAAAAAGGAAAAAACAAAAACTTATAATACCACATCAAATATCAGCTTAATAAATCAAGCTGCTTTAAAGTTATTAAAAACGACCAAAAAAATACATAACTTCAAATATTTTAGAATCTTATTAATCAATTTTGATTTTTTTTAAATATGTAACTTAACAAATGTTTAGGAGTATTCAATTGTATTGACTCAAGTTAAATTTTGTAAGAATTTGCTTTATTTTTAAAAACGGAGTTTTTGTCAAGTACTAAGATATATAAAAAAACTACAAATTTTACTTTGAATAGTCGACAATGAAAATAACCAACATTCATTTTTATATCTAATTTTCGTTATTTGTTGCCTAGTTGAAATTTTTTAATGACTTTTTATATAGGTGTTTTTCTCGTTTACAGTGTCTTTTATTAACTATATAATTAGGATATTATATTCAAATGACACTCTCTCGGCTCGTGCTCCAGGTTTCCAAAACACCTGTTTTGGAACGTTACACTGGTGACAGCGGTGGGATTTGAACCCACGCTCTTTCGAACTGGTTATATATTAAACAAGTAACAATCGCTAGAGAATCTGCTGGAGAAAATTGATTAATTAGAGCTCATTCAATTCGCCAAAATATACATAAACTAATCAAATTAAATTCAAAAATCAATCAAAGACTAAAATCCTTAAAAAATAATATTGAATTAACGAATCTCGAGATATTGTGACCTATGAACTCACACACTTTATCTATTTACTAGCACACATTTGTAATAGTATAATTGGATTCCTAAAATCTCAAAATATAATTCTATGATACTTTCAGCAAAATTATTTTTGTGCTATGACAAAGTTTTCACTAATAGGAAGGAACTCTAAAGAAGCAAAATAAGATAAACCAGGACGCAAATATATGATAACAAAAAGTAACTGATTAAAAAGAAAGCACTTGCCTGGCCAATCATCATAGAGTAAATCGAAAATAAATCAACGAAATAAGGTTGCAAAAATGTACAGCGAAATCGCGCTACCCCCAAAAATGACTATTCCTCTTCTCAAACACGAAGATACTAAACGCGTAGAAGGTAAGATCGTGAGCCAGCCAGACAGAATGACAAAGTAACGAGGCCAACCTCGCGGAAATGAAGACGAAAGAGAAAACCAAAACCATATCACACAGGAAATCCCCAAGAGAAAAAGTGCAAACAAGTAGAAGAACCCTAGAAGATGAAACAGCACTAAGACGAGTGTATAGTATCTGTTACTAAAAAGGTACTAGAGATTCGAGTGAAAAATCTATACTACTAAACTTTTCTGGTAAAAGTGAGTAAGAAAATTTGGATGACGTATGAGAAAGTAAAAGATAAAAATCATAAAAATCACATTTACTTTAAAATATCTTAACTTTTAGCCAATTACAGGCAACATTTATTTTTTTTGCAAAAGGTGCAAATATAAGATACTGAAGTATCTAAGATAATACTTGCATGTATATCTTATTTAAATAAAGCATAGACCAGCGGATACATTTTAGGTTAACATTATTATGACCAAAAAATATCATCTACGCAGGTTTCCACTAAAAGATACCGTATCTAGATGCAATACTAGATACAAAAGTATCTAGATAATGTACATAACAAATTTTAGATAAAAAGCATCTAAAAAAGTATCTACATAATTCTTTATCTGATGCATCTTGGAAGTTTTTGTATATTTCTTGGATTCATGTATCTTAGTTACTGCCCATGACTATAACACTATCAAGCTTCCAAAACAAACACTCGCTTTTACCAAACGCCTTTGTTTCGCATCAAATTAAACTAACAAATGTCACTAAAAATCTAGTAACCCCAAATAAATCCCAATCTCCAATATCTCATGTTTATTAACTATCGCTAATATAAACGTTTTATTTCCTAAAAAATGGAGGGAACCTCGCGGCAATAAAATCTCTAGCTTCAGTCCCAGTCGTCATCAGTCCAAACGACCCCAAATAAAAGCCCCGAAAAAACCAGAACGTAACTCGTCGTCGATCGCATCTAGAAACTATCGAAACACACCAAAAGAGTAGGGGAGGGGAGAGCGAGCGAACACGGGGGTGTACACCACCACTCCACGTACAGAATAGGACGAGAGGGAGGGAGGGGGGAGGGGGCGGGAGTGGAGTGGAGTATAGCAGAAGGACGGCAGATCCGTGGCGAGGCGAGCAGTATTAGTAGTCCTGTCGGGAGCGTCGCGGCGCGCGGACGCTCGGTCCTGCTGCTGCTCTCTTCTCTCCCTCGATACAATTACTACTTATTCTCTCTCTCCCTGTGTGCGTATATATATATACAGGCAAAAGAGAGAGCGCGCGTGTGTGAGAGTGTGCTGGTGGTGTGTCGAGGAAAATACGTATACGCGCGCCGTTGTCCTTGAAGATGCGGAAGGAGAGGACGAGAGAGCGCGTGCAGTTTTTATTTTCGCCTTCGCTCGATTTGTTCGAGGAGGAAGGATTCGCGGTGTAGTGCGTGGTGTGTGCAGTGCGCGAAATTTCCAGGAGTTTCTCTGTTTGGAGGTTTGTCGCGATGTGTCCGCGAAAAGCGTATTATTTTTGGCGCTTTCTTTGGGTGCTCGGTGGATGTTGAAATTTTGGAGGTCGACGAGTTGAAAGCTGGACGATCAGCTTGGAGATAGAAGTATGAGGGATAGTGGGTGGTTCGGAGGAAAGCTGAGGAAACATATGTTGGGAGGGATAAAATGTTTCAGATGCTGGAAGTTTGAAATTCTGTATTGAATGTAAGATGTGATGATAGTTTTGTTGGTGGTTATTTTAAGTTTTGTGTATCGATTGAACTTTAACGACATGCGATACTGCGTAAAAGTTAACGCGAAAAATAATCGTGGATTTATGACTGACAAATTAAGTGTACACGTGAATCACGTGAATATATAAATCGAACGTATAGTATCGGAAAAATATCTTTAATATTATCAATAATAAATCCATTATTGTGTTTTTGATACTAAATGTTTAAATATGACGAATATAAAGCATTTAATAAAACACGTGCAAATTATATTATTCACTACATGCTGAAATGAAAACCTTTAAAGAATACAAAAGACACTGTCCATACAAAATACGCAAATTAGCATTCTAAAAAGTAATTAAATTAAATTAATTAACTTCATTAAATAACTTCGAGGTTCATAAAAGCTTCGAACAAAATGCAAAAAATTACAATAAATTATAAAATTGTGCTACAAAAGAATTGTATTATAAAGATGCATAGAATTAAATACAATAAAGCCATTTATAATCCCTTTAATTTTTACATCCCTTATTCGTTATAGATACATACTAATAAAAATTTTAACTTTTAATTTATTTGTAAATTTTGTTATTAATAGTATATATTGTGCACCATGGGGGAAAATAGGTTTCATTCGACCGCGTGTAAGGTTTGCAATACGAGTCGAAGGCGAGTGTGTATTGCGAGCTGAAGACGAGTATTGCAAAAACATAAGGGCGAAAAAGGCCTCTCTCCCATATTGCACACCGTATTCTTTGTCAAACATGTATTGATAACGTGTTTTTTATGCGTATGAAGAGACACACGCTTGTTAGACTGTAAAATCAGCCTACTAGAGTATTTAGGCCTACGTAAACATGTGGTATCATTCGGATGGTACCCCATGTTTAGGGTCGCTTAAACCCGCTTAGAGCTTATTTTCGAAAATTTACTTTTGCGCCCGTTGATTTGATTGTCGGGAAACGGCCAATTTAGTCTCGCTATATGAACATGAAAAAATGCGTTTTCGTGCAAATGTGATAAAAACTAATTTAAAAATACTTAAGTTAAATTAAAAAGTGTAATAAGCATATTATATGCATTAAATTTTTAATTTAACAAATAATATTATATCATTACAACCAGAATAATTAAATAAAGTTTATAGAAATTTAACTTTTATAGTAAAAATATTATTAAAAAATCATTTTTTATTGTCAAGCAATGCTATAAAACATATGTAAAAATAAATCTTCCAAAATTTCGAGATAAGTTTAAATCTACCATTCTCCGGGGTATATATCCGTTCTTTCTCAGTAAACATACAGTAAATAACTCCTCCCTTCTGCAGCAAATAAATATTTTAAATACGATTATTTTATTACAACCAGAGTATTATATAAATAGTAGAATAAGTTCGACTTTTAATCAATATAGGTTTAAAAAAATGTATGAAGCAATAAATTAAATAAATCTTACTTAAATATAAATATTTTTTAACTTTCAAGGAAGGACAAATGTACCATTTCAGAGTAGTAGTAGTAGAAAATTGCTTTTATAGCATATAAATCTTTCAAATGACATTGTTAATACAGTATTAATAGAACATCTAACTATTTATAATTTAAAATAAAGTAATATTATTGTTTTTAGACAGAATAATTATATTAATATTACAACGAGAATTTCTCGTTCGATATCGATTACTTAAAAAGACGTTTTTCAGTCAAATAAAAAAATTATTAACGAAGCACTAAAATAAACTTTCCGAAATCTTGAGTAAATTAAGAATCTACTTTTCCAGTGTCGAAATCCGTTCTTCCACAGCGAATACACTAGTTCCTAAAGCGTAGTGTAACAATCATAGCACTCTCTTGAACTCAAAACAGTCCTCGAATAAAGAATTTACAAAGTAAAAACAACCTCGTTTCCGTATCAGTGTCGAACCCTATAGCCACTTTTACCGCGTGCGTGAACCAGTGCCGAACCCGCAGCTACATAAATAGAAGCCCGTTACGATCCGATCTACCAAGAATTTCTGTTCAATATCTTGACTACCACGACGAAGGCTTCTGGCCATCGTAACAAAGCAATTTAAAACCCGTGTCGAACCCGAAAGACACTTTTCCCACGTGCGATAATCAGTGTCGAACCCGCCACCAGGAAAATAAAAGTCTAATCAAAGCAATTCCAGCTCAATCTCTCGACGCTAAGATCGTAAACCCGGAGTACCATCGCAAGTCAATCAAAACCAGTGTCGAACCCGCGAGACACTATAATTGCGCACGTAAACCAGTGTCGAACCCGTGACCACTCGGAAAGCCAATCCTCGTTCCAGTGTCGAACCCACGACCACGCAAAAAGCCGTCCAATCCAAGGAACTCCAGTTCAATCGTCATCGTCATCACCGGCAGCAGCAGCATCGCCGTTGGCACAGAAAGCGGCCTGCAGCTGCAGCCTGCGCTGGCGGCGGGGGCCGGCAGCAGTGCGCTGCCGCTGCCGCTGCCGAAAATATGATCCGGCCGGCGTGGCCACCGCTACTGCCCAGCCTAGGCCGCTGCTGCTGCTGCTGCTGTCACGCTCCAGCTGCGGCTGCTGAGGACTATGGTAAAGACAAAAAAAAACAGCTGAACTACGCCTACTGTATCGCAAAGTGCCACCCCATCCATCCGTACCCACGCAAGAGAGGATATGCTATGGCTGCACGAACGCACGCGTTGCCGCGGCGCCGCTCGTCGCTGGGTAGTAGTGCTTCGTTTATGCTGCTTTCGACGTTGCGACACACGCTTTGTACATAATGAGCGATTGTTGAGGAGAAAGAATGGACGTTTGCATTGGATGGGGGGGGGGGGTTGAAGTGTGAGATGCCAAGCTGGAGCTTTGAATTGGAAGATATCTATGGGAATTTTAAACGAGTAGAGGGATTGGTAGGGGAAGCCACCTGTCATCGACAAATACGAGGACCAATTTTCTCACTTAATTTTCAATTTATAGCAAATATCTCTATGAGACGGTATTGTTCTAATCAAAACCAACAACTTTCCAGAGATATATTTTCTCAAAATTGAAAATCGAATGAAATAAGTGGTTTCCCGTATTTGACGGTGACAGGGGGTTTAGCATCACCTTAATAACATAATGGAGGTTTGACGGCCTTTTGATAAAAGATACTTATTAACGTGCAGGATTATTTAACAGCGGTTAATTCAGGAGCAATAAAACAAAAACTTTCACTTTATACATAATATTAATTAAGAAAATACGCTGCCGTTTTAAGAAATGTGATTTTTAGTTGAAAATAACATTTGACAAAGAAAAATCATTTTCGTCCTAAAAATGTAGTTAGAATAATTACTATCTTAGGAACATTTTAATATTTTGCTAAAGTCCTATTTACTGGTAAAAATTAAATCAAAATAAAGATATTTTTAAAATTTTAAGCCGATTCTTTACAGCTATATATAGAGAATAGAGAAAGTTAAACTTCACGTCAAGTTTCTTCAAATAGTCGCTAGGTAATAGCTGCCAAACCACCATTTTGTTACTAAAAGAAATAAAGAAACTGTTTTTATATACTTGAATACGTGTAAAATAAATATTTTTATGCAGATTTTCTATACACATTATTGTATGCCTTCAGAAAAATTTCTAAATGTATAAATAAAAATTTGTTGTTCCAGAGTGGTATTACACCTTGAACAGCAAAATTATAGACGAAATATATATTAAGAAATAATTTTATAAAGTAAGAATAAATATTTCGGAATTTCAATAATTTTAACCGGTTTAGTAAATTTAAAACTGTTCTTTCTTTTTAGTATATACATACGTTACTCAAATTTTCTTAGTATCTGTTTGCAAAAGATTGTATTCTTGTATAGATTTTTCATCGAAACTATAGTACTTGTATATAATAGAAAATATAATAATAGAGAAATAGATACTATACACTACTCTTAGTGGAGTGGAAGACGACTAATCCTATACATTTTTATAAAATTAATTTGTATACATTTCGTCAACAATTTTGCTGTTAGAGCATCTTCTAACATTCAATTGTAAATAAACATCCGATCTACAATATTTCTGAATATTATTTTTCTTAACAGTTGGCAGCATTTGTTTAATATTCCATAAGTGAGTTTTAATGATTTTAAGGTAGTTGTTTATTTTCCAGCTTTACTAGTCTGTTTTTGTTTATTGGTGATAAATAATTAATTTGAAGCACGAATTAGACGTGCAATACCTGAAATTACTGTTATTCCAATCTCAAAATACGCGTTAATATCTTATAAATCACATTAAAACGACATGTGCATTATCAAATCATTAAAATTTTCATTTTCATGATGTCTATTACCGTGTTAATATCTTATATGTTTATTTATATATAATATTCTAGGAATAAACACGTTACAAAAACGACAATTTTTATATTTTGGTATTAGACTATATACTATGAGAATATCATTTTTAACATTCAAACGTGCTTCATCTAAAATTAACGGAACAACTCAGACGTTTTATAAACAAAATTCTGATTAAAAATGTATATTACATTAAAATAGCCTATTTTTGCCATGTTTTATATTCTTAAGGCCATTAAAACTTGCAAGCCATAGAAATTCCATGTTATTCTGGCAGTACCCCATATTTTGCGTGCGTAAATTTGATAACTATGTGCGTGAGATAAGTTTCGGTTGGAAGGGAAGTTTTGGGGGAGCGAGTCGCGATTGCGTGAATTAGCATACTGGGCTTGATTATTGCTTCCTTTTTATTAGGTGACTGAGAGAAGGAGAGGGAGTGAATGGTTTCTGGAACTTTTGTGGGTCACGGGTAGTTTTAGAGGAAAAACGAGTTTAAGTGGGAAATTTCGACCTGAATGCTTATAGGCTTTTAAGACGTTCGACGTTCCTTGAGAAGATTTTATTTTATTTTGAGTATTGGGTTTGATGTATCTAAGGATTTAAAAAATTAAAACAACTTAACGCTATTTAGCAAAAAATTCATATTTAATAATTTTTGCAAATATCGTATGCCATGAATTTTTTATTACGATTCGAATGGGAAATTGATATTGGTTTTTATTTTTCTGATAACAAATTATAAATAGAAGAAATATCGTCTTTATTGTGTATGTACCAAATGCACGGACTAAAAACCATGATTATAAAGTTCAAGTAAAATAAGATAGGTCGAAAAAATAATTTTTTATATTTTGAACAGGTCAATAATTACAAAATGTACTCTATTTTCATGTAGAGCTTTTGATATAAGGTAATTATATTAAAACTGAGTTCACTTATATATAAAATATATGTGTAATTTCAGAATATAAAGCTTCCTTTACGAGGAAGCAAGAATTGTATTGAAAAATGTTGCGTTTATCTTAATATTAATCTTGTTTCAATCAGAATGTAGTCTGTTTTCATGCAGAGCTTTTATTGATATAAGCTAATTATATATAAAATGACGCATTTTTATAATGAAATATCAGTGATCGAATCTGATATTTGGCTTATGAATAAAAAGATACGGATCGTAAAACGCGAAAGCTTTTTTAATGAAGGTATAATGATATATTTATAATTTATACTGTATAAATTCAGCCCACTCAATTTTAACAAAAAATATGCAACGGTTTCAAATCTCTTAAAAGTATTGTAACAGTAGAGACAATTTCTATATATTTTGTACACGAACAAAAAGAAAAGTAAAATCTACACTTTTAAGTAGCTCTACATTAGGCATTTTTTCTTCTTTACAAACATAAAATCCACTTTCTTTTACTGGCATAAAATCTTTTTGAAACTGTCATTTCGTAATGTTTAAATACTAAGCTTCAAACTGCAACTTGTAATCTCCTTGAAACATAATTTATACTATTTATCTCTCTGCAGTAAATTGGCATAAAATATTATTTCAAAAGGACTGCACAACATTTTTTCATTGGTCGAAAATAAATATTACATACTTGCACAATAATTTGTATGAAATTTTTAATAATTAATTTAATTTCTTGAATTTTATCAGATTGATACAGCTTTTATTATTAGAAGAGATTTTAACATATAGTGAAACGTAATTTCAACTTAAAACACTTTGAAATAAAATGAAAAATTTAAATGAAGTGGAGTTCCGTAACTTTGAACACTTTAAATAACTAGCTTCACTTTAATAACTTTTATAGAGCAGATCACTCGTAATTAATTCGCATTCAAAGAACTAAAATGCAATTTTAAAATATTTACAGAAAAAGTTATGGACACGCAAATTGAAGTTGACGGGTCATATCTAAAAATTTTAAAGAACAAATGTTTCATAATAGAAAATGGAGGAAACAGATACCACAAGAAAAACTTTATAAAAAATTTAGATTATTACGAAAATTAAATTAATTTCTCTTATTTATCATCTTAAAAACTAATTTAAAATGTTTAATTTACTCTTACTAAACGTAAAGAAGTAAATAGAAACTATAACTCGATCAATTTTCCATTAGTTTATCTTATAAAAAATTTAATTATTTAAAGAATTTTTTCAACAATTTTTGTTTTAATTCAACAATTAAATGATTTTTTTAATTAATGCGTTCATTGCTTGTATTCTTTTATCTCTGCGATAATTATAAATGTAAGTAAGAAATTAACATACGCTATGGGAAAATGTAGGTTAACATGAAATGAGGGGTGAAAGTTTGGGTTGGGTTGAACACACGCGGTCGTTTCGATTTTTTTTAACGACTGGCACACCTTTTTTAATGTACACATAAAAGAATTTTCGAAAATAAGTAAAGAAATCAACGAAATATGTCGTATCACAATTGTAACTAACAAAGATATGAAAAATATTGTATGAAAAATGAATGAATATTGAATGAACTTACTCGGGCTTATAAGTATTATGAAGCTTATTAGAAATACGCTTGTGCAGTATAAATTTTTGAAATAGTATTTTTTCTATTGCAAATGAGCTTTTAGTAGAAAATTATACTTTTATCATATTCAAGCTTTCTGCTTCATATATATATTTAAACATTAATTAGCTGTATATTCTTAGATTCAAATAGTTTTTAATTATAACCCTTACAAATTTCATGAAACAATACCATTACTCAAAAATGTATGTATATATATATTACACTGAAATCCCCAAAATAAATTGATACTAATGTTGGATAATTTAAGCAAAATCTTATTCGACCATTTATGTATGTGTGTAGCAATGAATTGCCTATTGAATACATTTCAATTCCAAAATTTAAAAATGCAATTAATTACTTGTGAAGACTAGGTAATATTGGAGCTCTATTTTTTATTTTTATCATTTCTATATCTTATATTCATTATTGCTCATTATTGATTCTTGCGCATTGCGATTATTAAAATGAATCATGAAATAATAAGATATTGGACCTCTGATAAAAACCAAGCCATTTATGAAACTTCTTTAGAAAAAACTAATCAGTTGAACACGAAATGACTGATTTCTGGTTCATAACTATTTTCTTTCCTACTAGGGTTAATTTGTCAACTATTTATTAAAAAATATTTTATTAGTGCTTATATTACATATGTTGCCGTTTTATTTAAAAAATATAGGCTTAAAAATAATTCGATTACATGAACGTTCTATCAAATCTAAAGCATAATTAGTTAGAAAAATTAGTTAGAATAATTAATTAGAAAAATGTATCGTTTCAATACAATGTGAGAAATTAACCTACTTATAATTCCTCTTTTAATAACCACGAAAAGTAACTCAAAACAACGCAGATAGCACCTAGAAATCACTTTCCCGACCGCTCGCAAAACAACGGTTTAAATTTCCCACGCGAGTCCATAATTTAACATCATTCGTGCGCCACTTGCTATACAAAATTCACTCCAAATGAGCATCCGGCGGTGCATCAATCACACTTGTCAAAATTAACAGCGATTGGATTAGCACTCGGTTTACTCTCCGGATTCGGTGTGGCTACGGCTGATTTTCATTATGTTTTTTTCCAGACAGAGGCAAAATGGAAGGCATAGTGCGTTTCTTACACATAAGAATTGTACACGTAATTATTGTGCACAATTTAGCATTGGTCAAATATATCTATATATAATTTGACCAATGCTAAATTGTGTACAATAATTACGTGTATAATTCTTATGCATAAGAAACGCGCTATGCTAAATGGAATACCTAACAATAATCTTTGTTTTCTGATAATTCAAAGATAAAAGAAAAATATAGAAATTATTTTCATTTATGTATTATCTTCTTATTTATGCAAAAAGAAACTACAAAAGTGTCAGTGAACGTTACAAGTGATAACGTTTATAATTTATTTATTTATCAAGTTACATTCAGTAACAAAATACAATATCTTATAATAACGATATGCTATAATCAGATTGTACTCTGCAGAGATATACAGGGACGAAACTTATAAACTAATAAAAGAAACAACTTATAATAACAATTATAAGCTACTTAAAAACTACTTAACACTAACTATAGAGCTTCTATGACTTATACTGAGATATGAATCATAAAAACTCAAATAATATAATCGTATTATGTTTCCCTAGTTTTTATTATCCATCCTTCCATTTCAATTATATTAATTTTACTGTAATACTATATTCATATTTCTTATGCATTTCTCTATCTTCTTTTTATAACGTTTTTATTAAATTTCATATTTTTCAGATCTATTGAAAGTTTATTATAATATGCTGGGGAAACTAACTGTGTCGTCCATTATTGTTTCTTTAACGAATTCTTCTTCATCATCATTGATGTGATATACAACATTTTCTTGTAGTACTTCAAACCCTACTTCTTCACCTGCCATTGTTTTTATTGGGTTGTATGGATAATCATGTTGTTTGTATTTTGTTCTATATAATTAAAATTTATATGTTTCACAAGATTCTTTGTCGTCAGCTGTGTGGTCGGTTTCTATATAGGTCTTATGTTTTTCGATACATTTATCACAGCTTGTGTATTTCTTATTTTCATTATTGGTGCAATCGTTATCTTGATGCTTTACAGAGCGAAAATTACAGAATTCATCAGTAAATTTTGCATCTATATATTACTTCCAACGTATAGTTTTCTGTCTTTCAACTAGAGTCAGTGTGTCAGTTTTCTTGTTTATGTATTAATGAACTATATTTATTTCTTGGTGTTCATTCAGCGAATTTCTTTCACAGATGTTTCCATATATTTTTCAACTCCAATTATTCTAATTATAGGTTTCTGAAAGATTTTTACATTTGATAAATATTTTTGATATAATTGAAAACATTTTATAGATCGGAATATTTGTTTTTTGTATTAGTGTCTTATTAGCTTCAATAAGAACATCATGTACTCCTTCTTTGTTGTTTGGTACAACTATTATACTTGATATCGTTCTGTTTTTACTTACATTTTCTGTGTCGACTGCTTGAGCATATGTTCGTTTTATAATCTTGTAAAACGATTGCGTGTACACTTTTTGCTTTAACATTCCATTGCTCTCTTTTAGTTCCAAATTCAAGTCTTTTAATACTTCACTCTTTTCTTGTATTTCTTTATTTAATGGTTTTAGATGTTCATTTTCAATCTTCAATTCTCGTACTTCATCGTTTGATTTCTCTTGAATTATAGATTCTGTATCATGATCATTTTTACTTGGAGTTGTTTTTGCAATCACTTTTAGGTCATCATAACTCTGTTTCAACAAATTATAATTGGTTTTTGTTTGTTTCTATTTGTCTTCAAGTTTCTTATATACTGAATTTTGATCGTTTGAAGTTAGGTCATCACTGCTATGTTTATCACACACTACAAATGAGCCAGTTATTTGTTTTCCATGCTTTTTTTTAGTAAAATCAATTTTATAAAACGCACTATCACATAGTATACAAATGACAGCACCATGTATTTGTATATGATGGCACTTAAAATATACATGGGGAGAAATTGCCTTAGATGGCAATCTACTGCCCGCGATCTTGGTACATGAATGAATTTATTAATTGATGTGATTCAATTTTGAAAATCTTGTTATTTGACATTTGACGAAAATATGGGGCAAAACGGAGCACCCGAGTTTTTATTTCAGGGCATATAATATAAATGTTTAAAATTAAACTACAACAACTTGAACTGTAAAAACCAGTTTAATAAGTTTTAATACAATTTTAACTTAAATTACTTCAAATTTGAATGTTTGAGGTCGATTTTTAAAACTCTTGAGTGGTACTACAACGCTGGATTCTTAGATTGTTCCTATAGTAGCCTCCTCTGTTGTTACGTAAATATATAAGTCAAAGATTATAATAGTAACTAGTAATTTTATTAGAATTGGATGTCCTAGATGGTAATGATGCGATGCTAGACCGCTTAAAACAACTCTAGTTCCAGGCTGCATATTAAGGAAATAAAAAGAAAGATGACCATGTAGCCCTGCAATGTTAATAGAAATCCTTAAGACTTTAAGCATTTAAACAAAAATTCCATTCAAATGAATGTAAAACATGAAACAGTGAATTTCTTTTATTTTTATTACTAAATGCCTGATAAAATCTTAATTTTTTCACTTCTTCTATCAAACTTGGCTCTCATTCTTCTTATGTTTTCTTTCACTTCCCTGGATCAGATACTTTTTTAATTTTCATATCTTTTACAAGATCCAAACAATAGGCATTCGCCATTCATAACCATGTAGGTACTTCAAATTATTAAGAATAGTATCCTTTTATGTTTGTAGTATATATATATTAACAAAATTTAAATCAGTTTTGCATGACTTATAGCCAACTAAAATATGAAATAGAGCTGGTACTCACTTTTGTCCTAACTTCTCTTATATTTCGGCGATATACGCGCGAATGTGTATGCACATCGAGTTGTAGGGAACGGCGAACTATACAAGCGTTTTCCTTATTTGATAAGGATTTCCTTTGAGTAGAGTTTGGGAATTTCTCGCAGCAGTCGCGCTACGAATATTAGCTTCGCTGCAGAATTGAATCTTGCCCGCTGGGCAGCACTAGAAATTCAATGTTTGTGTTGCGAAATTTAGAGGCTTTCGAATATCGCAAAATGTTGTGCTGCGCGTTCGGAAAAAGTTCGAAATTTGAAAACAAATTTCAAGTATATTTATATACGCAAGTGAATATATTTAACTATTTTGATTAATAATTAATATTTAATTTAGATTAAATCATTTGTGAGTATGGTTTTCCGGAATAAACATGTAAGTTCATTTTCTTAAATTGAGTTATACGTATAATTTTATACGTTTTAATTATAGCCACTTTTGTATAACAAATAGCAAAACACTCCACAACGAAAGTCTATAAGTGAAAAGAATAAAGTAAATAATAACTCTAACTCTATTCAAGTTTAAAACATATTTATTTAAAAATCGCTCATAACGGTCTTTTGTTATTTTAAGAAACTTTATTTCATTATTTCTTAATTAATAATTTGCATCATTTACAAAAACAAAATCACTGTATCACTAATGAAGGAACAATTCAAATTTATTTTTGTATACCTTCAACCTATGTACATCCGCAAAGTTAGTAATCGACAATTTTTGAGCTTGCCTAGAAAATGATAAACGAAATTTTAAAATTAATTCTACATCATGTTACTTGGTTTTTAGGTACATTTTGGTATATGTTATTAAAGTATAAAAGAAAAAAGTTTTTTAATTTAATGGTCGTTAGGTCCTTTTTAACGATCGCAATAGAAAACTTAATATTCTTGTATGTACCGCAAGCTTTTGAGATTTAAGTATTTGAATTGGGGTTTAAGATTTCCTTAAACTGTCAAATGAATTCCTTAAAAAGTGCACCTAAAAGTTGATGCTGCACATTTATTTTGAAGACTTCAGACTAACAAACAAAATAAATGACTCTTATACTTCTTAAAGAAGCTTAAAAGAACACTATATTAGGGACCATTAACAAATTACGTCACACTGTTTTTGACCATGTTTTATCACCCCCCTCCCCCTAAGTACATACCGTCACAATAATAACACCCGCCCCCCCCTTCTAATTTTTCAGTTTTAATAATGGTTCGCCCCTTAATCTCAATATTTTCTTCTACGAAAAAATCCTTTTTACAGCTTCCATTGTCAAAATCCTAAGCTCCAAAACTAAGTTATTTATTGAAAAAAAAAACCTCTATCCTGCCACACAATTAAACCATAGTTCGAGCCAAACCAGCCAAACTCCCTAATCAGCCTGAGAACTTTTCGGGAATAAACCTACGGGCGAGCTGCACGTACGCGAAATGAGCTTTCATTTCAATTGACATTAGTTTTCCGTGCACCCTCAAGCCCAGCGCGCAGAGCTTTCCCGGCATTAAATTATGTGCCGCGCGGCGCCGATCTCGAGGCGACATTATCTACTTTCATTAGTGGAAGAGAGAGAGAGAGAGATAGCACATGCACACCACGTATAGGTTTTGCCCCTCGGGGACGGACAAAAAATGCTCGAAGCGCGCGCGTCCTTTGTGTAATCATATGGCGCTTAATTACTTTCCGTGTCTGGAGTTTCTTTTTGTCGTGGCCGATGGTATCATGCGCGCGCAAGGAATGAATTTCAAAGCTTATTAGGTTCGCGTACGCAGCGCGTGCATATACTTACGGCAAAAAAGGAGCTGCTGTCACGTGAAAATATGAATTTCACTTGATTCTAAAGAGAAAAGTCGTACTTGTTCGTGGTGGAAATGGTAGAATGTAAAAAATTGTGAGAAAATGTGAATAATAAATTGTAGAAGAATGTAAGCGAGTCGCACCTCCAGAACGCAACTATGACAACTCAAAATTCTATATTTTTGAAAGAGCAAGCAAGTAACTTAGATTATTCATGAAATACAATTCATTTACTTGAATTTTATAATTGTATTACAGTTTCCCAACCCCTGGTCCCAATTTTACGAGCATATGAAGGGTTTTTATTTTCATATAAGATATTTTGTGGAGAAAAATCAAGACAAACAAAATTTGAATTGTCATAATCTTATTCTAGGTATGAAATGATAGTTCCTCCAATATTTGGGACATTTGACGCAACTAGATTTAACTGTTTGACATTTTTCTACTTTTAGTCACATTTCCTTGCATTTTCTTTCGAAATGAACAAAAATATAGCTTATATGAAAGCAGCGAAAGAGGGATGCGATAATTTTCATAAAACGCCAAAATCGTAGAATTTACATGTAAGTGTTAGTGCTAGTATGTATGATAAGCAATACAGAGTATCAGAGCGCAAATCTATTCATGATGGATGATTCTCAAAAATGTTACGTTTCTATATTCCATGCATATTTCGCAGTGAAATAAAACAAATATAATTTGTATATATTCATTAATCTTCTATTTGTATTACTTTACATAATCAATATTTGATTTTTACTGTAGGTACTTTATTCAATGAATTATGAAGCATCCAAACGCTAAATATAAGCACCGTGGGTGTTCTAAAACTAAAATCTAACCATACTTTAACACACGGTCTTTTTAATGTTTATATTGTAAATAAAAACAACTTGTATTTACTTATATAAATCATCTTTCCATTCAACTTTGTTATAAAATGAACGTTTTCACCCTTATTTTGTTACTGCGATTTGTCCAGTGATTTCTTAGTAATCACCGTGGCACTCAATATTTCAGTGTAACTCCGTCAAATTGCATATTTTAAGGGTTTAAATACACTCATTTCAAAGACCTCAAAAAGAGTTAAAAATTAAATTTAGTTAATTAATTAAACACTGACAATACCAAGGTGATTACATTAATAACGCAACATTTTTTTAAATAATGCCGATATGGAGAGAGAGGAGGTGGTAAGATTCAACTTGCATGTAAACATATGTGCGTAAAAATGAATGAGACAGGCTGTAAAGTGTATGTATAATAAAGTCCAGTGGATCTCAAAAAAATGAATTCTATTAACATTAATAAAGCAATAAAAATATCAAAACACATAATGTAGCATACAAAAAATGTTAGTAGCAAAAATAACATATTATTCCTACAAGTAAACTTCTATTCGATACATCTGAATTTGTGTATAATAGACAATTGAAAACAGAAATTTTACGAGTATTACCATTCGAGGTCACGCTCAATTAGAATCGCGCGGAACTCCGGCGAAGTATTTTAGAAATTCTCGCGCGCCATCAAGTTTTCTCCAGCCTGCATCAAGAGACATTTTCCAACTATTTTTGAAGACTCTGAATTTCCAGGGGGGGGGGGGGGAAAGCGAGCGGAAGCGCCGAGGCGCCGCGGAAAACATGAATATTCATAGGGGGAAGAACAGTTCCTAAATTGAATTATACGGCGCGAGTGTATGGTAATTTTTCTCAAATCTTTTCCGCGTACGCGGTGGAAAATTCTTTCGCAGACTTTGGCAGTAATTTCCTTTTTTTTGCAAGAAAGTTCGGGAAATGGAGGAAGAATTTTTAAAGACTTTTGCTAATTGGAAGTAATAGATATACGACGGCGGAGAGAAACTTTCGCCTCATTAAGCCGTTAATGACCAGAAGGGTCACTTCGGACCAATAGGGACGATCGTTTTTCATGAAAATTGAGGTCCGTTGGAGGCGACAAATTTCTTGATAGTGTCAGGAGTATTAACGTAGAGAGTCCATTGTAAAATAAGGAAAAATAATTTAATTCAGAAAATGATCAATCTATTTCTGATTTCGCAGTCGATGATTGTTTTCAGAAAAAAAATTATAAACATTGACTGAATTATAAGAAAAAACATAAATAATACGCAACGTAACTTTATTTATAATATCAGGGCATAAATTATGTTTCAAAGTTTAGAGTAGGTACAACCTGCCATGATAGAACTTTACAACAATAACCTTCTTATAACTTGTGCTCTACAACTTTAAATTGTTTAGCGTAATTTCTCAGCTAAAGAAGATTCAAAGTTATATTTTAGTTGCTTCATTAAACTGTATATAAAGATCAACGAAGAATGAACTGGATTACAAAAATTAACTATTGTATCCATTCTTTTCAAAGTGTAACATCTCTAAAAAGTTCTGCCAAAGGTTGACGGAAATATTGTTTTAAATGTAAATGAAGAATAATTTGCAGTCAGTAGTCAAGTGATAAAACCATCACGCGGTGCTATTCGTCAACAGCTTATGAAAATGTACTTTAGCGAGTCTTCAAATGCATGCAATAGCTGAATGCGCGCGATGGTAATTTCTCAGTTAAAGTCTAAGCTTTGCTTTTATTCCTTACTTACTTGATAATATAGTATACATGGAAATAAATTAAATGTACAATTGGTGACTTTCCGAAATAATGACTAAATAAGTTTTCATACTTTTGAGATATTGAGATTTTATTGTTTGTACTAATGTAGATTTAAATCTAACAGATAGCACGTAAGATTATACTTGTTAAATAAAGGATCAAATATAATATTATGCATCGTAGTGTCATGCATAGAAAATGCTTGCCTCTTATTTGAGAAAACTGTCAAACGTATAAACAATGTGGACTTATATCAATATCACTTGGTATTAGAAGTACCACCGAAAAACTACTAATAAAGTATCATAAAGAAAATAATGTTCTGAAATTGTCTCTAAGATTATGGATGTCGGTTGGATATATATATATATATATATATATATATATATATATATATATATATATATATATATATATAAGAGTGGACTCAAAATGTTTTCCGAGAATATCACAATTTCGTTTTTGTGAATGATATAATTTACTAATAAACAATTATCGAAATAATGTCACTTAAAATAAATAAAGATTATTATGAGCCATTCTCAAATGAAAGTTACTCTTAGGGTCCACGTAACTTTAAAATCACATAGAATTCAAGCTTTTCCGAAATAATCAAAGCTGGGATCGTAAGCTTTCTCTGGGGCCATTCACATATTACGTAAGATTGTTATGTTTTTGCTAATTTTAGACCCACGCAAACCCAAATGTAACGCATTTTCACTGATTTTCCTATGTCTTCGGCACACACCGTAACGCTAACAAGGACCTCCCTCTCCCCTTAAAGCGCTACGTAATATGTGAACGTCCTGTATCAGTATAATTACTCAATAATGATTATAATAATAATAATAATAATAATAATAATACTTATTAATATTATTATTATTAACACATTTCCTTTCTTGTAAGAAATTATCCAATTTTTCAAGAATATTCAAAATTTAAAAAAAAAATTCAAAATTTAAAAAAAAATGAGAATTATGAAAAATAAATTAAAAGTTTGAGTATGATTAGACTTAATACGTTGCTTAAAATTGACAAATCAATACGTATATTCTTTAGTTTTCTTCTCACTTAGGAGATAAATTTTTTAAGATTTATATTTTACCGAGCTTTAAACGATTGCGTTAGTCTCATAGGTTCCATTAAAAATACCGCCATAGACGGGTCTCTATAGTTATAGTTCGATATAACAACCACACTAATTAAAAACTATTTCAAATTAATCATAGACTTCTTAGAAAACCAAAATAAAAACGATTATTCAATCTAATTCGAGCATAGGCTTACCTCAACCAACAAAACTCACTTCTCACTACTTGGATAAATCGCCAAAACAAGCCCTCTCAAAAACGACCGATATCCGCAGATCCTTTCAAAAAACAACCCTTTTCCTGCAACCCAAATCCCAAACCAATACGATCCACCCACCGGTCACACCCTCTTCGTGCAAAGCACACAACCACTCTCGAAAAAACAACGTGAAAACGATGCAACAATAGCCCTTCCGAACAAAACGCAAACGATCACACCAGAGCAGAAAAATCACCTGCAAAGGAGAAAATAGTGAACGAGGACGTAGCGACACACTGCAAAAAACGTCTCTATCTCTCTCTCTCTCTCTCTCTCTCTCTCTCTCTCTCTCTCTCTCTCTCTCTCTCTCACTCTCTCTATCGGGCGCAAAAGCGTCTCATTAACGCTCGAGACCCTTGTTGTTCTCCTTCCAAAAGCTGCTGTGTGGCAAAACGCGTATATATATATATACATATATATATATATATGTATATATATATATATATACATACACAAAGCCGACAAAACGTCCCGTGACTGACTAATTGAGCTCGAACGAGGCGCGCGCGCGAGCTTTGCCCTTTTTTGCGGACAGAGGAGCAAGAAAACTCGTGGAATGCAGGAAGGGCTAAAGTGTGGGAGGGGGGATAATTGAGGACTCGATTGGATAAGCGGAGATTGAGTGAGAGGAGATGTGCTTTTGATAGGGAATTTTAGTCGGGGGTGGGTGAAATTTTGAAGCGGTTGGAGAGAGTGGAGTTGTTATTAAATTAGAGGTCAATTTAGTTGGAATAGTTTATGTTTATTTGAGATTTGGGTCAATTAAGGAAACCTAAGAACTTCGAGATTAAAAATTAATTGTTTATATATATCTTTTAAGGTGAAACTAAATTGTTTATCAGATATTATATACTGGTATTTAGAAAAATTTGAATACGTCTTATCAAAATACATTTTAGAATTCGAAGATTGTTAGGTCACCTTTAATGGCACGATTTCGTTATATTTATAATACATGTTCTTAAGAAGGGTCCTATTTTTCTTAAAATCTTTATTAAAATACCAATAATTGTTACGTATGTTTAAGTAATCAAAATTGAAAATTTTTTAAAAATTTTCAGCCTCAGTTGCCTCATATAAATCGTTTTAAAATTAAAAGTTCATGGATTTTTAGTAAAAATGACGTTGTTTGATAACTACGTCCAGCGTTTCTTGTGCACACATAATTTTCTGTACAGTCTTGAAAAATTCTTACTTACTTATGTTTAAGTAGGTTATGTATATCTATTTCCGCGTTCAAACGTATTTCTGTGCCCCTCGGAAATATTATTTTAGCCATTACAAAAACATTTTTTAGCTGGGTAAAAATATAGTTTTTTTATAAAATATGTTTAAAGAAAATTTTTGAAGGTCATCAAAATACGTACAAATTACATAAATAGGTACACTTACCTTCTTAAATCACTTGATTGATAGGCTATTAAAAAGATATCATTAGAGTCATAAGAGTATATCGTAACGTATTCTCAAAACAATATCCCAAATCCCAAACCAATACGATCCACCCACCGGTCCACACTCTCTCCGCACAAAATACACAACCACTCCCGGAAAAACAACGCGAAAATGACGTAACAATGACCTTTCAAACAAAAAATAGACGATCACACCGGAGCAGAAAATCCATCTACAAAAAAGAAAATAGTGAACGAGGACGAAGCGACATACTGCAAATACGTCTCTATACCCCTCTCTCTCATCATACTATGACAACTCAAAAACCTAAATTTTTGAAATACTGACTGATGAGTCACAGTCGTTTTTCGTGAGCTAAAATGATTTCGTTTGAATTTATTATTACATTATAATTTTTAAGTATAGGCATGAGTATTATTTTTTATATTATTTTATGCTTAAAAATTAAGCACAAAAATGTAAAGTTGTCATAGACTTGCTCTGAGGGTACGACATAGTATTGCAAATGTAATATCTTTGTCAGTTTTACAAATCAGGTAATTTTATGACTATTAAGAATATAGCATTCTTCGAACAATCAATTAGTGATCAAAATGTAATTAGTAAATATATATTTATACTGAGGATGAATAAGATTTTAATTTTCTCGTTTGCTTTTAAAACAATCATTCATCACTCCACAAAATTCAAAAATCTACTCAACTCCTTTTATTAATCAAAAACTGTAGTATATGCTTTAACATGTTAAAACAAGACTTTTAACAATGTTTCATCGCGAATAAATAAAGATTATTGAATTGATTATGGTTTTTCGGTCGAAGGCGGTGAAAATCTATGCCAATTTCAGATTGCTCCTTACATTTAAAAAATGGTTAAAGCTAATTGAAACTTTATTCGATCAGTTATTACTCAATGATAAAATTTGTGCATCCTTGTTACAAATCAATTGTTTTTAATTATTATTTTAATTTTTTTTAAGTAAATAAAAATATAAAAGAAATTTTTTATCAAAATTAATGAAATTGTTATAAATATAATTATATAGAATAACTATTTTTAAGAAGAATTCACAACTTTTTCAATTATATAATAGAGATTCAAAAAAGGTTTCAAATGGATTGGTCAATTTATCTTACACAGAGAGCATTTCATGTCCAATGTTAATTGAGCTTCGTTTGAAACATTAATCAAGGAGCACTAGCAGTTTTTTAATGCATTTTAAATGGATTAAATATGATCTGTGATGTATAAAATAAGCATATTTAATATAATATATACTATAAAAATAAAGATAAGTAAGCGAAATAAAACCAATAGCTTTTATTTGTCATTTAGATAAACCATAACAATTGACATATACTTTCCAATTTAATCAACTCGAATTGGAATTAAGTTGACGCTAAAGTCATCTCCTACGAATACGAGGATTCACTTTTCTTATTTATTTTTTAATTTAGAGTAAATATATATCTATGAAACGTTGTTGTCCCAATCAAAAACAACAATTTTCCAGAGATATTTTCCTAAAATTTAAAATACAATGAAAAAAGTGGTTTCCCGTATTTGATCATCACCTTAATGAAAAAACAATATTGTTTACTTCACATTCTCATAAAATTCACTATGTGTTCCAATTTTCTAAATAAAAGTTTTACCACTTTCATAACTATTATTAATACTGTTTATTAAAATAGAAAAAAAACTAATGCATTATAACTTATATGTCTTCTAGCACACGTTCATAATAGCATACAAATGTCGTATTAATGAATTGCGCTTCCTGTTTATAAATCGAGAAGAAAACTTCATATTTTCTACTACTAAAACTTTTTAATTCCCTTAAAATAAGCACTTTCGGAACAGCGCGGAAGCCAAAAGGACAAACCGCTATTAGGATGAAAACTGCGAATGTGAGTTTTTATCTTTTTCGAAGCTGTAACTCGGTAACAAAGGACGAACCATAATTCGACGGAAATTCTTTTTTAAAGCTGAGATTATAAACTTTGCAGTGGTTGTAAGGAAAATATCATGTGCCTCATTACTAAGGAAATTATACGATAGGAAGAAAAGTAGTTTTATTTTATTCTGTCGAATCACGGTTTATATTTTAACGTTTTTTCATGCGGTATTTTAAGTAGGCAACCACATTATGTTATTAAAATAGAGAAACATTTTATAATACGTCTAAGACTTAAAACACAAGAACAAATAAAAAAATTAATTTGTAAAAATTGACTCAACAATTCGCTGCGAGTTAACCAAATTGTTTGGTTAACTCGCAGCGAATTGTTGAGTCAATTTTTACAAATATATACTACAACGAGTATCAACATCCTATTGCAAAAAAAAATTAATTACCTATTGGTCACTATATCTTTTTTCTATATAAATGACTCCTGGTTTATTAGTTTCCGTAGACGATCTCATCTTTAAACCGATTAGTGCATCGCATAGGATTATGAAATGGAAATAATATTAAGTAATGAACTGAAATTACTCCACAAGCATTTAAGTACTTCCTCCTTGAAATCGAGTAAACTGATAATTGAATTCCACTCTCATTATTGATTTTCATCTGCACCCTTAGCCTCTACACTATCGTCCTATCGAAGCCTGACCGAACAAGACTTTTTTCACTTAAATCCTTTCAAAGCTATCAAAATTCTTATCTGCCAGTACGAAGTAACTTTGATTCACAATGATTATTATCCCATTATTATTATTTTTATTATTATCCCAAACTAAATTTTCTCATGTTATAAAATATATTCATACTATACCAATGCGCCTCCAGCTACATTAATTTGTAGTATACGCATGCGGATTACTTTTCTCGTTGACTGCTTCGCCGCATAAAATCCTTTTTACGATGCCGAGTAATATAACTCCATTATGTTCATTTTCATCGAAGGTAATCATGTCTTAGACATAATGCTTCAGTAAAAATTGAAAAGCTCCCTTTGTCGCGCGATCCGATGCCGAAGCAATCGATGTGCAAGGGACTAATTTCGTGCGAATGAACTTGGTTTATTATGATCGAGACAAACTTATTAATGTATTTAATTAATTAACTTCTCGATGCACTCATCATTTCTCTTTTTCAAAAAAGATAGCAGTGTCTTAAATAATGTAGTTTTAAAAAGAGTATAATACAAAATCTGGCATTTCTTGTCTTGATATACTAAAAGAATTATATTTTTAATATCTTTTTGGCAAATTCTTTACATTTTATAGATATAGGTTTTTGTATTAACACATAAAATAGAAACTATAGCAGTTTATTATAGGATTTACTTAAATCAAACTTTATAAATTAAATTAAAACGGAAAATATCAACGAAATGTGAAATTATTCTTTACAATATTAAAATATATGACAGATTACCTGTCACAATATATAAGAAGATAAACTCCCTGGTAGAAAATTATCTAGTTTTATCGAGGCCCTCGATTATTTCCTTGGCAAACTAGATAGATCTACATAGTTCTAGATTAATTTTCTACCAGGGCTATTCATTTCATTTTGAAAAATACCAACAAAATTTTAATCTTTTTAAGTAGTCAAAAAGACAAATGACTAAATAAAGATATTCTATATTATGAATAAATAAATATTTCCTGATAGCCAAAACTATATTTTTTTTATTAACGATGTTAAGAACAATCTCATGAAAATGAATCAGCAGTATAGATAGTGCAAGAAATATTCAGACTAATATTGACGGAGTCAATGCAGTCATCAATCAAAGTATAGTTTAGACGTGTACACCATCCTGAACATTTATCTTAATATACCAACAGTCGAAATCTATCAAAATCTAGACATCTCGGTCCTCATTTTAAAAAATATTTTAAATCCGGATACTCGAATAAACAACCACAATATTTAATAACTAAAAATCAACATTAAAGAAAACTATTTAGTATCTGTAACTTAGAAGTATTTATATAATTTATAAAAAATATTGGTAAATCGTTACAACTAGAAAGAAAATTTGAGTATTATTTACAATAGTCTTACATGAATAGGAAATGTTAAGAATTAATAGGTAAATATAAAAATCTGAAACACAGCATTTTATTATTTACTCGTATTTTTGATTATATTTATGTTCTCATATTCTCGGGTTCGAAAGGAAGAAATTAGCTTCAGGTCAGTAACAGTAAGTCAATAAGTGAGTAACTAACTATTACATTTATGTATTAATAAGGAAGTAGGGATAAGTATTACAATAAAATAGTAAATTTCATTAAAATAGAAAATGGTAACCCCTAATAAATTGTAGTTTTCTGTATTACAGTGTTTTTATTATTATGTTATTATGAGTAGTTTTTATTTTTTTACAGTAGTTCCTATTATAAATTAGTTATCAGTATATAATAACATAAAATATCTAAAATTCTAATGCCATTTTCGTGAATTTCCTGAATTCTCTGCAACTTTTTTTCTAAAAATATACTTTAACTTACACTTTACTTACTTACTTTTACTTACTTTTACTTACTTTTACTTTTACTTTATACTTTAACTTTTGAACTATATTAATGAAACTTTAATTTTGAATTAATTCATACTAAAACATAGATACATTAAATCGTCAAAATACTATTAACTATCATCAATCGGCCTTTAGTACATAACAACATTAGATATCTAAATTCCAATGATATTTCAGAAAATTCTCTGAATTCTCTGACACTCTTTTTCTCACAAAAAATAAACGCACTAAACCGATTCCATTCCCTCGAAAAACCAACGCGTTCTAATCCATCAACATCCATATATAATTAACACTCTCCCAAACGCGATCAGACATACGCGCGACAAACCCGCACTGTACGCTCTCTCCCCAAAGTCAAAAAAAAATAAAAGGAAAAAATTGAAAGCTACGGGAGACAGCAAACCTGCCTCTGCCTGCACGAAGCAAGATAAAGGAGCGACGCTGGAAATCCTCGGGGGAGATTTTCGACGCCGGTAGCCAAAAGAATGGCAAAGTTCGGCGCGCGAGCGAGAAGTTTCCACTCTCCCCTCCTACCCCGACGGTACAAAAGTTTTTGATGGAGGGTGTCTCCATACTGCGGAGATGGAGATCGGTCGTAGCGAGCGTTTCTCGGAGTGAAATTTTACTCCTGTGGGCGATAATGGCGAGTCCTTTTTTCTGTGCGGATTGATGGCTTACGCGCCGTTTTTGCACTTTGTTTTATGGGCTGGGTGTGAATGAAATTTCGCAAGTTTTCTTTATCGGTCGCAAGTTCGATCGGGAAAGTTTGCAGGCCGTTCTATTCGGAGGAATTAGAAGGGTAGATTAGCCTGGGATTTTTCGCTAAGGTTGGGGAATATTTGAAGTAGACGACGACGTTTCTTGGGCAGACTTCGTCGTCGCGTTTTATTTTTCAACAAAATCGTCAACTTTTTACGGGGAAAAAACTGTTATGAATCATGAAAAAATATTTCTATAAAGTATACGAATTTAACCAGTAAAATGTATATATATGTAAAACACAAAACTGTTTCTTTCTAGAAAAATGAATCGTAATGGTCTTTGAAAAATCGTCGATATCGCTTCAAATTCAATTCTTCAATAATTAAAAATTACTTATCAAAATCCTAGTTTTGAACTAGGTAGGTATCAATTAATTTATATCAAATATAGCCATTTCTTATAAAAATATGTTAGAATCCTAAAATAATATACCATAAACATTAATGAAGCGTTCTTATAAACAATATATATATAATGTAGATATATATTTAGTAACTGATATGAAATATAAGATAGATAAGTAATGGGATCCATAATGATGTATAAATATTCATAAAACAACTTTGAATCCTTTGATGAATCACTGGCGCTTAAAATTTCGGTCTATTTAATTTTAACCTGGATCAAATGATGAGCATTATAATCAGAGATAGGTAAAGCGTTCAAAATTATATAAAAAAAAAACTTGTAGTACGAGCAAACTAGATTAATCACGTTTTTAGGTCTTTTTCGTCAAAGAGATCAAATTGCGTCCTCTTCGGAAAACTCCGCAAGATATTAAAAGCCCTCGAGATTATAATAATCTCTACGGTAGCAAATTTTGAGATGTTCAAAATATTTTGAAGTGAACGGTGGTAAGAGTAATTTTCTTAAGAGGCTGGAATGAAAATGACCCCGTGACTGAGAAATTTCAAAGGAAACACACATCAAAGGTTCTGATCCTCTTTCTAAATAGGAAAGATACGTAAGTAAGGAGAAGTGTCGGAGAAAAAAATATCTCAAAAATTTGTATATATTCTTGCGAATTTAAAAAGCGGTTTTTTACTTTATAAAAATAAACTAAAATATCCATATGAAAATTTTATTTTCACTTGTCAAAAGAATATTTTTACCTCAAAGGTGCATCTTTTCTATCGATTTCTTACTTGTTGATAGTTTATTTTCTTCAGGATATATTCTCGTGTAATTGACGTATCAAAAAACGTATTATTGAAACTTTTTTCTATAATCCATACAGTAATAAAGCGTTTTTGTATTTATTGGTGTGTACATATTACAAGATACTTAAAAAAAATTTTTTTTTACATTTTTGTCTATAAAGACTTAAAAAGAAAAATAAATTATGTACACCATTTCAGAAAAATGACTTGTACCGATAAAATTACTTTTTCAAACACGTACGAATCATTGAATTTGTAATATTTTGATATTTAGCATGTTTTATTCCAAAACTTTTTTTATTTAGATGAGCCTCTCTTCAAATTTTATGTTCACCGCTTAGATCTCACTTTTTCAATATGCAAGTAATATACATAGAAACTTATTATAAGTTACATGAATAATAAAGCAATAAGTACAATTTTTATTATCATTAAATGTCAACACAATTTCTCGAAAAATGCGTTTAAAACGAATCCAGATGTGAACGCACCCTTAATCCATCTTTTAACAGTAAGAAAACAATCACATCGCGAATGCGTTGTCATCCTCGGAAAGATTGGAAAAAGACAAATCATTCCTCAAAAAGTAATAGTAATCTCCAAGTAAATCTTAACTGAATTAGTAACTTCCATTTCATTTCGACTCTCGCTCAACATTAAGAACATTCACTCCAATTACACTAAAATCCCTTCAAACCCCCCACCAAATAAGTGTCTCAACAAACGCTCTCCTCCTCCCCGCAATCATAAACAAACGCTTCGACGCCGCCGCTAACGTCCAAAAACAACTCACCCAAGCTAAAACGGAGAGAGAAGGAGAGAGAAGGAGAGAGAGAGAGAGAGATCCACCCCCTCATCTACGAAAAAAGGAGCTAATCCAGCGCTTAATCCTTACGCAGCCCTCTCAAGAATAGCAAGAAGCTGCGGCCCCTCGCGTCCTACGAATAACGAATAAGGAACACCCGCACCTTGTTAGATCGTCTCCCTTTCCCGAAGATATAACCCCTCCAGAAATGAAAGAGAAGGGAAGAGGAGCAGGTCGTTAACGTAGAGGAAAAATAATCAGAAACTCGTCGTATCAGAGCGTATAATATAGACAAGGATAGACGACTAAAATATATATAAGCAATAACGTAGCCAATTATTAGGACAAGTATAAAAAATTTGTCTATTTATTATAATAAATTTTATAATTTTTATAATATTTTATAATTATTTAATAATTAATAAAATAAGTAGATAAATTTTATAATTTAAGTTTTTATTTATCCATTTATTTTCAATGACAAAGATTTTTCTTCATAATTCGAGTTTCTATCTTCTGTAATTCCAAATTTTAAGAGCAGGCTAATATTTCTGTAAATAAGATTATATCAAATTCGGAAAAGATTGGTTCTTGACGCTCTCGTCTGTATACTTAGATATAACGCGTTATCGTCGCTTAGTCGTAATTTTTCGTCGCCATCTTCGACTGATTATTTTCATAGGTAAATTTAAATACAAGACATTTTTATATAAATTATAAAAGTGCTTTTATACATATCGTAATCAAAAACTATATAATTATTATATAAATTTCAATTGTACCATAAATAATGTGCAACACTTATACAAATCTATTTTTCCGTACTATTTGTGAAAATTTTCTTTTTCTTCTATATGCTTGAATAATTTCAATACACTGCACTATTTTTTTGACAACAAATATATACACTCGACTGTAAGATATTCTTGGTCTAGCTGACGGTATCTGACGTAACATTTACATATACCTCATAGTGTCGGTACTGTCAAATGCCGAATCAAGTGACGCCAAATATACCAAGAATATCTTACCGGCGAGTGTACATATTCAAAAGACCATTGAAATCGAATCTATCTAGAACACTGTTAATGAACGACGATTTAACATTATTAAACTTTGATCTCAAAAATCGACAATAAAATGCTGAATTCATTAAATTCAGAAGCATTGAAATGTGTTAATTTTTTTATATCTATAAAATGTTATAGTTTATATAGAAACTTATCAAACGAAACTTTAATAGAGCCACGGGGATTCAGCCAGTTAAATCTCGGCCATCAAAAGATCTAGGTTCGAATTCCAGTCGGCACATCTAACTTATTTCGCTAGAAAATTAGTTGTGCTTCAAACCATGGATCTGACAGTAAAATTCACATCTAAAACTATATAGTCATTTGTGATCTGTACAAACTCTGAAAAATGAATGATATATATATCACCATTCCATCATAGGCACTTCGATTGAAAGGTGGCAACTTGGATAAAAGCCAATAAAAGAAACAGAATCGACACTCTATTTATCTTCTCGTGTAGTAAATAATCTATAAAATAATAGAGCTCTCTGCGTAAGGCCCTACTTAATCCTCCTTATCGAATATTATTACAAGAATGCATATTAAGATTTCGATGACTTTTTGTGATAATAGAGGCAGTGCAGTGACATGCTGTCAGTCCATGTATCTTTTAATAGAATCAATTAATAATCTTGTCTTGATTTCTGAAAAACTTTAATTAATACAACTTCACCTATACGTCATTGTTAAGTGAAATATATAAATACCTAATTAAATTATAAGTTAACACTATTACTAACATTCGTATAACTACTTCAATATTAGTAAATTTGTGTGTTTCTAAAACATGACATTTATTTTAGCGTTGACATTTTGTATTGCTATTATTGTATCTGTTTTCGTCTTAAATTAAAACCGTAAAGTTTCCATCGAATAAATAGTTGAATATGTTTATATTCATAAACAACTTTTTTAACCTAATTAAAAAATGTTTAAAACATTGCAACACAATTCCTTTTAAAACTTGTGAAATCTTCTTCGAACTGTTCTCTCTCTGAAAAATATTTATAACCAAGGGCTTAACGCTTGATAAAAGATGTATCTTTTCAAGAATCAAGCTTTGTTTCTAAAGATCGTTAAAAGGAATAAAAGTTCATTTAGGGGATCCCTACCATTTTTTGATTAAAAAATCGGTATTTTATTTTTTTATTTTGATTCTTCAAACCTTTCTTACTACAGAAACCCATCACGTTATTGATTTTTATCAAATTTTCAGTTTGAAATTGACATTTTTAAGTACGATTATTCATTAGGATAAATGTGCTTTTTTTAACAAAAACAGCTTTTTCTGCAATTAATGTTTTTCTTTATTCAAAACATTCCTGTTCATTAGCTTTTGTCGAAACTTTTTGAAATTAATTGAACGTGTTCTTTTCAGCATTATGAAGAAATTTGTGCATCGCCAAGGTGCTGTGTTGTGTTGATCTAGATTAAATTAAAAATAATTATTCATATAAAAAGCTACAAATTATACAAAAACACTGCTTTTGTATTTAAATAAAATTGTAGGGTAAAAATTGGTAAGATGACTGGGAAATAAATAAATGATACTTATTTATATTAAAGGAAATAAATAAGTGTATTAATAAATATCAACAAATGGGTCGTGGATTACGATTAAAAAATAGACCATATATTAGTACATGTACTTTATAAATAAACAGAGGAACGTTAACTCACACATACTACGCATACAAATCTACTTTCTTCCTTTCTTCGACGATGAATATTAGTAGATTAACTTGATATTAATACCCAAAATTTAGGGTGATGTAGACAGCAGATCTGCGTTAACATGAATCCGTCCCTCGGATTCATGCGGTTTTATGAGGCAAAGAAATTATTCAGCTTCTGCGCTGATGAAGTAATTGAAGTGTAGAGGATTGCGAGCGAGCCAACGGCTCGCGCCGCGAGCGAGAAAAACGTACTTCGTCCTCACACTGTGGTGTGTCGCGATCGAGTCCTTAGTTTCGGCAATTATTCATCTCTCGTCACATTTCTCCCACTTCTTCACTTTACTTCAAAGGTTTGTCGCTAAATTTTCTTTTTCTCTGAATCCTCTCATATATTCTATTACATCATTCCCCTTTTCAGATCAATGAATGTGGTCTGAAAATCGCCTCAAGAAGATGTTTTATTATACAGATTGTAGCCTCCTTTCCACCGATTATCGGTATTTTCTGCTCTTATATGCATACGTAGGTCTATTATTTCTCTTCATTCCTTTATATTCTACTTGTCATTCACACATTCATACCAACACACATATTCCTATTGTTTACTTATTTTTTATTTTTTATTTTTTTTTTTTAATTTTATATACGATCCACAAACTTCAATTATAAATATTCTTGTAATTATAGCATCAATGATTATTTTAAAACTCTTATATTGTACACAAATAAAACCTCTTTATAATCTTATAATAAAATATTATAGATACATTTACTTGGTCCATATAACATAATTAACATTACAAAGCCGCATGATATTCGCTTATCAATTTACACTATTAAAATATCAGACAAAACTTATATACATATCATTTAATTGTTTTTTTTTTTTTATACATGCCAATAAAATAATATAGACTAAACAATATCACAAAGATTATTACGTAAATCGAACTTGCGCCAATTTGTTAATTTTTCTTTTAGAATCAATAAAACTATCTATAGCTAAATTATTAACCTAATAAATACTTCTTAATACTTTGCATTTGCAGATACTGGTTTAGCAAAAATTGCGACTCACTTACATACACATTTTTTTTACATTAATAGCTATATCACATATTAAGTAAGCTTGTAATTTAATTTTTGAACGTATTTATCGCGCTTTGATCACGTGCGAAACTAAAGACTATCACTCCTTTATCGCAATAATAATTTATTCCTCTAAAATTAACAAATATTTCATAGTCAATATAAAATCGACGGTTTGCGTGTTTAGCGTTTATGCTAGAATATGAACCATATATTTTTCACAACAAACTATCGTGACACTTAATTAAACTTATATTAACTCTAAGAAATCATACATCTACTGTTTACATTTACGCTTCTTATTATTACAATACATTTGTTATATTATTATTGCCTTTGGTTAATCAATCATTATAATGTTTACACTATCTTCTATGCGTCAAATAATAAATAAGGATACTTTTTTCCATCCAAATATTCCTCTATATTGTTTTATAATAGCGCGCATTTTCGAACCTTATTCACCTCGAGATGAGATACTCCTTATAAAAACTGGCTCATATGATACTATGTCTTAACTTTATGTCGATACTATAATAAAGATTTATTTTTGGCGAACACATTAGATATGAACCTAATTTAATAAGATAATACAGAATAATATTTTTTTACTTCCACATTGCAGCCTTTATATTATCCAGTATTATTGCTTATACAGTATAGAGTGGTTTTTCCATAGTACAATAATCACGTTCTCAAAAGGAATATTACAACGTAAAATAAATAACAACACGATTAAGCGCGCGCATTTAATAATACAAATATGAGGGCATTAATTTCATCCAAACTGTAATCCATAAATGTATTATTATTTATATATATCGACAGAAGTCTACACTAATATATTAACACATTCGTGTTTGTCTTAGTATAAAATAACCTATTGTTATACTTTAACGTTTCACTCGCAATATAATCTAATTTGTTTATTTCTCTTATTAAACTATTATCCATTACTCTTCGAAAACCAACAACAAAACGAAAAAAGCGCTTGGTATTCCCCGCCTCAAGAAAAAAAGATTTTTTTTTCTTTTCTCTTTTTCATGACTCGGAGAATACCCGTTTATACTCGTTAATTTCAAAGAATGAACGGATCGTTGTACTTCTGCGTCGTATGCGAACGCGGTGATTTCGTTCGAACGAATATATATAATAGATTACCCATTTCTGATTGATTTTAAAACTTAAACAAAAAGACTTTTTATTTACATAACATTATTTACTAATACTAACATTATATCTATTATTGCACTGACTTATATAGTTATACTATTATTTATCTATTTCGAAGAACTTATTTTTAATAATCACTCAATCGCATTATTACTATCATTTACCATGCAACTATTTCTCACTTTTAATTTAAGATTACTAACTAATCAAATCACAATCGCAAAATCAAAATACTTCGACCACGATTCGCGTCTCAGCTTGTATATTTAACATTTTTCTTTAATCGCTATCACATTATTTCAAATTTTAATTGCCTTTTATGATCACTCACTAATCCTATCTGTTTATGTTTCGACCTATCGCGTTCAGGTCCTAAACCTCTATATTTTCACTAACTTGCTATTGACCGCTAATACTACACTAATCATATGTTAAAACATACAGTCTATTTATAATCGTCCCTTAGTTGGGTGTCAATTTTAGGGTAAAATTGGTAAGATGACTGGGAAATAAATAAATGATACTTATTTATATTAAAGGAAATAAATAAGTGTATTAATAAATATCAACAAATGGGTCGTGGATTACGATTAAAAAATAGACCATATATTAGTACATGTACTTTATAAATAAACAGAGGAACGTTAACTCACACATACTACGCATACAAATCTTCTTTCTTCCTTTCTTCGACGATGAATATTAGTAGATTAACTTGATATTAATACCCAAAATTTAGGGTGATGTAGACAGCAGATCTGCGTTAACATGAATCCGTCCCTCGGATTCATGCGGTTTTATGAGGCAAAGAAATTATTCAGCTTCTGCGCTGATGAAGTAATTGAAGTGTAGAGGATTGCGAGCGAGCCAACGGCTCGCGCCGCGAGCGAGAAAAACGTACTTCGTCCTCACACTGTGGTGTGTCGCGATCGAGTCCTTAGTTTCGGCAATTATTCATCTCTCGTCACATTTCTCCCACTTCTTCACTTTACTTCAAAGGTTTGTCGCTAAATTTTCTTTTTCTCTGAATCCTCTCATATATTCTATTACAAAATGATCTTATTTTTAATTAGGGTTACTTGTATTCAATTTTAATAAAAATGCTTAAATGTTTTCAAAATGGTATATAAAGTAAGTAGGAATTTTTCTGGACTGTATAAAAAATGCTGTGTGTACCAGGACCGTTGGTAAACTACCTCATTTTTACTAAAAAAATCATGAACATTTCGTTGTATATCAATACATATATTATCAAGTAAAATAGGCAGAAGTTTTAGAAAAAACTTTCAGTTTTGGTTATGTAAACATATGTGAAAATTAGAAAAAAGTTTATATGTAAGAGGTAATTTTAAGAAAAATGGTACGAATCTCCTTTAGTATAGAAATTCTAAAACGGTAAGCCAAAAGTACAAAGCATTATCTTTAACCTGCTATTTGAAAAATTAAACAATACCCTCACAGAACAAAAAGGAATTTCCATTAAGGAAGTTGTATGCGTAGATATATGTCATAAAAACAAACATTTTTTACTACAGTTTAATCTCACATAATGATATGAAAGTCAATATGTTATAAAATAAGGGGTTTTTGTGAACCTAAAAATATTTTTTTATCGAAGTTCCGTTAGTGTAAAATTAGATATCGTCAAATTTAGACTTTAAAAAACAGAAAGTTGACAAAACAATGGAGACCTTTTTATTCCATATAGGTGTTTTTGTAAGTTTGAGCGTATACAAGTATAATCTATAGGCTGTAACAGTGTCCCCAATAAAAGGTTTCAAGGAACAAATGAGACCTTCAAAATTAAAATCGGATAACAAATAAAAAAGTCTCTACTATTTTGTCAACTGTTTTAAATTCTAAATTTGCCGATATCTAATTTTAAACTAACGGAACTTTGATAAATAAATTTTTTAGTTTGACAAAAGCCCATTATTTCATATATATTGACTTTCACATCATTATGTGAGATTAAATTGTAGTAAAAAGTGTTTGTTTTGTATGACATATATCTGTGCATACAACCTCCTTAACAATAAATAACATGCATGTCCCAGTCTTACCGGTCCAACGGCCAGTCCCAATACCCGCAATACTCGCATCAACTCCAGTACTTCCAACACCCGCCCATACCAGTCCCCATTGCACCTCCCTTCTACGCAAGATAACACCCTACCCCCTCAAACCGGCAGAGAAAAGAAAAAGCCGTCGTCGTCGAACGACTCTTGCAGCAAGAGAATACGCGCGTACGCCGCCTTATCGGAGAACACTGGCGCGCTCGAGCGCGTGCTCGAGAGAGAGAGAGAGAGGGAGCACGTGTGCGCGCGTCTTCCACGCTATGGGGAGGGTGCGGGCGGAAGAAGGGAGAGAGAGAGAGAGAGACTCTCGGGTCGGCAAAGCTGGCGCGCCGCGAGCGCGCTTTCGCTCAGTGAAGATGCAGCAGCTGCCGCGGCCGCGCGTACTGCTATACTACGCTCTCCGGTACAGCTCCGCGTTCTCGAACGCAGTGATCGGTGGTGATATGGTGTTTGTGTGAAAAAAAAAAGGAAATTGTCGGCGCGGGGTGGTGGGTTGTGGAGTGTGATTTCGGAGCGGTGGAGCTCTACTGTGATTTTGTTTTTTTCTTTTTGTTTTTAGAGAATTTTGAGAATTAGGTGATTTTGGTTTTGGTTTGATCGAGGTAGTTCTGGCGAAATTTGGGTGATTTTGTTAGTAACTTGTGATAGTGTAGATATAGGAAGTTTAGTATATAGGTTATGGGTTTTCTTTTTCAAGGGAAAATTAACATTGAATATAGGAATGAAGGCAGGATTTTATAGTGAAAGCATATTTAGGTTTGCGATTTAAAAATCGGATTAATTTAAAATTAGGTGTGTCTACTAAAAAGAGTGAAAAACAAATAAAAAATATTCTAGATTTTATTTATTAAATAAAATATTAATATTAACGTTTTGTTGAAGAAGATGCAATAGTTCAATTTAAAAGAATTGTTTAAAATCGCAAAATAGCGCGAGAGGTTAGAGTCAAATCAGCAACTTAATGAAAACTTTTTGTACATAAAAATATATGCTTAATCGAATAATAAAATTTTACATTTATTCTATTTTCCATTTGTTATTGTTATCAAAATTACTTTCTAATAGTTGTTCTTTTGATTAACGTTGAAACAAGAACTACTTTCAGAAGATATTCTCATGTAAACACGTAAAATGCACTATGATCTGGAAGTTTTCGCGAGAAAACTATAACGCGTATAGTAAAAAATGTATTGGTATTTATTTATACACATTCTAAGGTACTATGAAAATTGTTTGTATTACTTTGTTGTGCAAGCTTAAATAAGCACACAGTTTTAAATAAGTTGCTGTGTTTATAACGGTAAAAATAAGAAGAGGTATAACATTTTACACTTGATGGAGAATACTTCTGTCCAAATGTGTTTGAAGATTTTTAAATCCAATGAAGTTATGGGAAAGGAGTGTCCTATCCAATGAAGGTGCAATATTTCAAAAAGATTTAGACCTATTCGACAAATTTCAAACATATTCTCCAATGACGTTAGAGGAAGCGAGTGTTCTATCCAATGAAGTTGCAGTATTTAAAAAAATCAAACACTTTCGGACAAAAGAATTTTTCATCGAATGTACATAAAATCTGAAGATAAAACATCTAAAACGAAGAAAACATATCGAATCTAATTACATAGAACTATTGTTATCTTGTACAATACTCATTTTTTGGCCACATGGATAGCCACTTAATGAAGGCCACTTGAAAAAAAAACAAAAAGAAAAATTTGTTTAGTATTTTGAAGTGTTTACAAATAATTATCAAAGAGATTTTTGCAGTATGTTCTAGAGTTCAGTTACAAAAATGTCCAAAAAATGTATCTTTTTTGTGACATCTACGTGAGAATGCAGTCTTAACAATGATTCACATAATTGTATGTAATCTTAATTTTCTATTTGAATATAGATAAAATTAGATATAAAAATTTTACTATTATTCAGCTTTTTGCACTATTTAAAAAAAGGCAAATATAAATTATTATTAGTAGTTAAAACGTGATATTTACTTAATAGTCTTAATAAAGTATCATTGTAGTTTAAAAAGTTCTTAGATATTTTGTTTCAACATAAAATACATCTTGATAGAACAGAATTAACGTCATGAAATCTTTTATGTGGTACCTGTACCAAAACCAATGGAAGCATTATTTTGTAATGTTTTACACAGTATATTGTTGTATTCTTATTTCTTATTACATTTCAAAAAAATAAAATATTGTTATAAGTACTTTGATCTTGTATCGACAGAATACTAAATTTATTGCTTACAAAAGTTTGATCATGCTCAAAAACTGTAAATTCCAATCCTGATTAGAAAGTGAAAAATCTTTTGGATTGAAAAAAAATATTCTGTTAGATCTGAATTACCGTATTTTTCACTATTTCCGTACGAATTTGCACTCCGAATTTTATGTCATTCAGCGCCTGCAGAATATGGCTATTGCTTATGCATCAAAATTACAGATAAAGTTTATAGTTTCAGAATATATGCTTTATAGAATCATTAAAATTCGTGCCTTGAGAGGTGTTTATTTTCATATGGATACACATTTTAAGTCTGCTCTTAGAATGAATAATAGTATTATTTGTTGACTACTATAGGTATGTAATATTTGTTATAAAGAATTACAAATATAATTAAATTTTAAGTATTTTATACTTACTAAATTTTTTGGAGTTCTTACTTTGCAAATTTAACACCAGTGACGGCGTTTTCATACTTTTGTAGTGAAATCTAATTCCAAACATGTGAAAACATACACTTTAGAAGGAGTCTTTTACTGCAGAAATTTTAAAACAGTATCATATTTACTTTTAGTAAACAAATTTAACTTTATAAATAACACGAATATAAAATTTTGAAATAAATCAAAAGTTTTTAATCTCTCAAAGCCAACCAGAAAAGTATTACAGAGATCCTTTTTTGGGTCACTATCATACTAGTATTCGAAAAATATTGAAGATTTTTTATATACATAGAAGTTAATACCGCACGACTTTGCGGTTCGGATTACACTTAATTCAATGTACCATCCAGTGCGCGGTCCACGCATGAGCTTAAAGCCTTCGTGAGGGATATAAATAATGCGCTTAGGTAAAAAAGCATATGAGTCTCACACATTTTTATAGTGCATTAATTTTGCATAGGTTGCGTAGTGTTTTCTTTTCAAATGTCACTTACGATTTCCTTGTGTTTAATTTATTGATAATCTTAAAGTCATCTGAAAAATGCGTAACAATTAAATGTGAATTTAGAATAGTTATATTCCAGTAGAGCTCCACATCCAATTCTTAATTCTGCTTATCAAAGCAAACATTAAATATTCAGTATATTATTTTATTATCTTTTTAAATTGAGTAATATTATATGAAAAATATATTTTGATATAGGTTACGTGTGTGTATTTTTTTAAAGAGTTCGTAATCAATTTATAAATTCAAAGGATCCTAATGCATTCAGTGTTCAATTTAAAATGAAAAGTTCAAATTTTGTGCGAAAATTTGTGTGAAAATAAATTGAATGTATTCTTCCGTATCGCTGTTAAGAGTATAACGGAATTCCATACAAGTATGTGCAAGTGTCTCGTCAAATACCTGAAAACTATGTGCCGTGAACTTTGAGGAATTGCACCTTGAACATGGAATCTTACGTTGTCGAATCCTAAAAACAATGATTTGTAAGCATTTGTAAGTTTAAGAAAATCTTGAAGATCTGCTTAGTTCGCTTTAGTGACCGAAACAAAAATTTGGCTTAACCAAATTATAGAAGAAAAGAGACTTTAAAAAAGCTTTGCTAAAACTCCTCTTGTAGTACACGCTAGAATGAATCAAAATTCAGTTTCACAAAATACGAACATAAAAATTATGATACAAACCGATACAAAAATATGTGAAATAATAAACACTATTGATAAAATTCCAAAACTCTTATGCAAATTACCATTACAAATATTCGTACTCGAATAATTTAAATCGCAGCGCTATTCGCACTCCATGAAATAAAGAGCAAGCGGCGTAATTCAATAAATACCCTCGGCTAACGCGTGTGAACGCCCATAAATAATCGTGTCGATATAAAGTATGAAAAAAAGAGCACACGCGAGAGCGCGTAACAATAATGGATATGCTAATCCGGATTTGCGCGTGTGCATCGACGCCCATTCGTTGCTGCGGAAACCGCATAAAAAGACCTTAAATCGCGTTACTGAATGTCGGGGCTAAAAGACCTTAAACATTCGAGTGAACCGTAGTTTGCATTTCTTGTTAAAATCCTAAAATTTATAAGAGAGCGAAAATTAAGCAACTAAGGATATATCCTGGTCAATCAGTATAAATAATCGACTTTTTTAAAGCTCAAACGATATAGAGTAAAAAACCTTTTGGAATTGATTACTACCTGTATATTTGAAGATTATAAGCGTGTTTTTTGCAGTTTTAATGCAGCGCAATATTTAACAAGAGACGTCTGCTGATACGCTAACAAACATCTACGGATCTCAGGACATCTGATTGTGGAGAGATTTTAAATCCAAAATGAGAGATTTCTTTTTAATTTATGCTAAAGGTTATTATTGCATAGACCGAAGCCATCCAAAAATATGCAGAATTCGCAAATTGACAAAGGTTTTTATAAATATTACTGAAAAATAGCTATTTTTTAATCAAAAATGCTAATTAAACAAAATATTATACATAACTGATCCGCAATTCATTATTACTGTAAGCTATAACGTGTTCAATTATAGAAAGAATGCTGAAAAAAATTTTGGAATCGATAATTTGGTCTTTTATTTGTATATGGAACTGCACAAAAAACGCGGTTCTAGAAATCACAGATTTTAATACTATTCTGTATTAAAACTACATAAGAAATTTTGATTATAATCATTAAATACATAATAATGAAATCCAAAAGCCTTATCTGCCCTATGTCTATTAACCTGATAAAAAGCAACATTAAATTTTGTATTCGTTAACCAGAAATTAACCTATAAGAAAATTCTTCAAAATTACTTCAATAAATAGTTAATATACTATGGATCGCATATGTTTCTACTTTAGTATTAAGTAAAATTGCGAAGTAACACAATATTTTCTTGAAAGCTGAAAAAAACGAAATTTATATTCACGAAGACACAATTGACGGCGTACGTATGTAAGTCAGTAGAAACTGCCCGCACGGGTAAGACAGCTTTTACTACTGATTGATATGAAGAGATACACTTCATTCCATTGTGCTTTCTCCGGTACTCGCTTCGAATAGATATTTCTAAACTTTTACGAGGATCAGAAGTCGGATTCCTTCCTGCAAAAGTCACTCTTGAGTTACTGTTTTCGATAGCTGATGCGTATCTTTGACTGTAAATCTGAAAAGACTTAAAAAATTTAATTGGATTGGGTGTTTTCGAGCCACATGATTCGAGGAAAAGTAGTAACTGTCTTTCTAATCCTTGGATTTACTACTGAGAATTTAATCTTAAGGTTTTAAAATCATTTATAAAATACTTCAAATTCAAAATCTTTAGCGATATCTTTTTCCTTCTTTTTATTGCAGTTTCAACAGGTGTATTACTTTATCAGTAAGAGTTAGACTTTTGCATTAGCATTCGATGATTACAACGATTTGTACTAAAGATAAATTCACTAACTATAGTAAATAAAGAAGATAAGATATATGGTATGTATTTATGTATCTTACAAATTATACTTTGATAGAATTTGGAAGATTTAAAATATTAGAGGCTAAATGTAGTTCTTCGTTCTTTAAAAAATTTTAAATTATCTTTTTAGTTTTAATGAATTGTAGAGTATTTCGCTAGGAAAACAGTCGTCACCTCAAATTATAGAGGTTTTTAAATTTAGGAAAATTCGAATTAGAGAGGTTTTATTATAGTTACAAAAGTTTTTAATTTAGTTCAGGTTTTTAGTTTTTTTTTGTATGGGCTATTTGCAGGCAACTTTCAGTTTTCGTGTTTCACATTTTAATAATATTTTAAATCTATTTTAATGTTTACAAAAATACGATATTTGGCCTAAACACTGATTTTTCTATATTGTATTATTATCGATAATGTTACAATTACAATTAATTACTGTAACTCGTATTTAATTTTTAAATACATAAAATTATAGTAAATTTTATTTTACTTTTACAGTTAATTTTTAAAGACGATTAATTCCATAAAGTCATCTTTTAACGCATATAAACACAAACCAACAAATTCTTTGTGATATGAATATAGGTATAATAAGCGTACACTTGTCACATTAAAAGCCCCAAAATATTAATTGAATACAATTTTTATTGGTAATAAAAGCACAGTATTGTGACCTAGAAATTAACCATTGACAGTTACGTGTGCTAAAGTGTCCTTTCTTTTACACGATAATTTTTCTTTTATCACTTATACAAAATTTCATCCAACGTAGATTTTGTTTTTTATAGGATAATAAATATATGTTTACTGCAGCTATACTCACATTCGAAGAAATATATGCCCTAAAAATAATGTAAGTTTGTATGCCAAGGAGCTTACTGTCCTCAAAAATGCAGTAGTAACACAAAAATTGCTATAATTCTTAAAAATAAAAAAAAAACAATTTTTAATACCTATTATGAATACAAAGTAATAAAATAAATAATATAATCTTTCAAACTGATAATCCTATTTTTCAAATTTAAACAGCCTTATAACATTAACAAAAAAAGGTCACGAAAACTAACACTCCCCTGAAATTCGCCCATATTCTAATAAATATACAATATTCTGTCCAGTACATACAAATGCGTCACAATTAGCCACACAATAAAATGAAAAGAACTCACAGTCCTCTAATTACGACGTACACCAGCTCCCACACTGACTTGCCGCCGACAAATCATCTCGAAAACCCGTGCGGATCATCGCTCGTGCGTCCACGCATGAAAAAGATAATATAAGCACGAACGTATTCCGCCACTCTCGTACGTCTCAAAAATCGCCGCATAAAATAAATCTTCGGCAATACGGGGGCGTCCCGGAGGAGGACCCAAACGCGTCGCCCGGGAAGAGTAATATCTCCGGTCCCTCGCCCTTTTATTTTTTTGTCTCGTCCGTCCCCCTCGTCGCGACGCGATCCTTCGCGAGAATAGAGATAGCGCAAGGTCGATATCCAATCGGATAAGACGAGCTGGAAGCCTCGAATTCGATGCCTTATCGCGGGTTGAAATCTGCAGGGGAGAGACACAGGCGTCTTAACTAGTTATTGCCGATGCGCCGACGACTGTGTATACCGATGTATACATGCGACTGGTTATATATGGGAAGGGAGCGGGCGGGGGGAAGACGTTGCGTGGCCTGGCAAGGAATCAAGGAGTTTTTCTACCCACTGCGAGGAGTAATGGGCAAAATGAATCGAAGAAGGAAATGGCACAGTTATGCTAATTTTGCGATTTGGAGCGTTACACTTTCGTGTGTAAAGCATTTTGAGAACTCTTTTGAGAGGATCGATTTCGAAAATGGGTACGTGAGATCCATTTGATATAATTTGTTTCTCGATAGAATGAAGGCTTGAAAGAGATAAAGGAAGCCTTGATGCAAGGGCACGGTCAGGGATCTGGATGCTGGATTTTCAGGAAACTTTGAATTCCTTTATCTGGTACCTAAATACGTTCAGTATTTGTAATTTCATTGAATAAGCTCTAGATTATGAGATATAGACTCTAATATAAAAAAATACGCGCCACAATAATAAAAATTAGCACCTCTCTGAATAATTAGAACTTGCAAATAAATATAGCAAACATAATTTTCAAAATAAAAAAAGTAAACATAGTAAAGAAGCGGTCGATTGCTCAAGTGGTAAACGCGTACCCCTTAAGACAAAGGCTGCTCAAGAGGCGTGGGTTCAAAGCCTCGTCAGTCCGAATTTTTCGGGGATATTTAAGAAAAATGTATTTTTCAATGGCGGAGATTGGGCCTACAACCATCTACCTGAATAAGGGCAATAATGCTCGTATATGTAATTAAAATAAAAAAATTAGATTCTAATTGAGAGGTCCAACGTGTAAAAATCTTTATTTGGCTTATCATCTCAACGTGCATTATAATTTTAAATTTATTTTAACGATATAAGCGAAGTAATATTATGATGTCATATTTATTTGAGAAGGTACGTATATTTAAATACATGTAAACGCATGCGTATAGCTTTTTTAATAGAGCCTATATTTCACGATCTAAGGTCCATCGAATCAAACTACAGGTTCTGGGCTTTATTTTTAGGTGCCAGGAAAGGATCAATAAAAGCCGCTGTCAATTTATAAAAAAAAATAATGTACATAAGTCAGCAGTTTTTCGAAGCATAAAAATAGTTTTAGAGTCCGCAGAGAATTCAGAACAGGACGTGGTACACGGTAAAACTAGTTTTCTGAACAAAAAGCAAGCGTGCAAAATCTAACGAGAATATCTTGCAAACTTGTCATTGTAAAAAAGTCTGCATCTTCTTCTTTTACAAAACTTAAATAAGGACTGAAAGAAATACATAAAAAACGAAACATACGCATAATGTTTTTGAACAAGTTTCTACCTCATAATTTTTTTTGTTAAACAGTCTGCCAGATATAACTGTATTGAATCTCAGATATTTTTATATTCTTTCGAATATACTTTAAAGATTCAAACCCAACTTTTAATCATTATACACTATTTCATTGCTTATGAAATTAGGCATCAACTTCCTATCCTACACCATTTACTCATAACATACTTCTGATGGAAAATATTTCTGTTAATAACATTTGTTTATACTTATTTGTTTATAAATGAAATATATCAATAAATATGTAATTTAATATATTCAATCCAAAAATCTGCATAACTTTATCGTATAGATTATTACCATCTTCCGAGAATCTGCAAATCATATTTTATATAATTATAATATATCCGCGAAAATACTTTTAACGGAGATTGCAATAAACTATTTCTTTATACTTTTCTACAGAATTTTAGAGAAAATTATATTCCTTAAACTCTTTTGCAGAAGAGCGTAGGTACTATTCCTAGCTATTCCACAAGGAATAGCACCTATACGAAAAAGTAATTAGATTTTTTAGCTAGTTATACCAAATGTCATTAACCTTTTAGTACCCACAAGCCCGTATGGGCCCATATGTAACGAGTGGGCTCTTAAATCATAGATAGATAAAATAGGACATGTACCGGCTTAATGTCAACAGGTAACTATAGGCGAATGTGCATAAGTTAGTAGAGATATAATTAATTGCTTTGCCTTGCAAATGCATCAATATTATATCGGTATTTTTTTGAATATTTACGAAAATATCCCTGCGCCGATATGAGATATTTATTGAACGTTTAGAAAAACGTAGTTCTGATAGTTGTTTAGAAAGACGTATTTTTTCGTGTTTTTTTCAACTAAAGCTACCATAATAACAGCATTGGAATAAAACTATCAACAATCAATAATAAAGAAATATGAATTTTTTTTAGATTTGGGCACTAAATGGTTACTAATATCATTTTGTACCTAGTAACGCTACCTAGAACAAAATTGCCTATATTAAATCTACAAACTTGATCAGAAATCAATTTCCCATAACTATTCTAATGCATAACTAACTGCACAGAACATCCCTTCCAGCGGTATAGCCTTAAAATGCTCCTTCCGAACTATAGACAGACACACATCCACATATGCACACATACGTTAACATGCATTCACATGCAGGCAAACACATATATACATATATACGCACACACTCATACCCATAATAAACACATAAATGCACACAATAATCTTCGTATACTAATTTAGTACATCATTAGAAACCTTCTGCAATGAAACCGTTTGAAATGTTACACTATATACCCTTATTTACAAAAATAATTTCCATCAGAGATACGAAAAATTAAATAAATTTTTCAACTAGTAACCATATGTCAAACTAAAAATATGTTTCTAGTTCTCAGTACCTAAATATTTTTTCAATAGTAGTAATAAAATGTTTGACAGTAATAAATACTTATTTGATATAATATAAGAAAGGCTTTCTTAAATTTAAGTAATATTTACTGTATTCAAATAAACAATTTTATTACTACCATTGAAATAAAATATTTTCTACGATCTAGAATTTTATTCGCAGCATAAATAATAATATTCAATATGATTGAAAATTCAATTTTCCATAACTCTTCCGATGCATAATCAGCCACACCTTATATCGCTTCCGGCGGTACAGCCTCAACATGCTCACGTGCACTCCCAAACTTCACACACACACACACACACACACACACACGTGGACACACACATGCGCACACACACACACACACACATACACACACATGCACATACGCATACACACAACACACACACACACACACACACACACACACACACACACATACACACACATACATACACATACGCATACACACAACACACACGCACATACACACACATACATACACATACGAATACACACAACACACACACACACACACACACACACACACACACGCATACACGCGACATACACACACATACACACAACACACGACACACACACACATACACAAACACACACACACATACGTTTTTTTCGCATCTGATTTTGCGCTAACAAGGCGCATACACCCATAGGCGAGGGAAGTCTCTCGATCCGCAGGGGCTGCAAACAACGCGCGCGCGATCGCCTCATGCCGTTGCATGTATACCTAAGCTTCTATCGGAAAATACAGCAGCAGCAGCCCCGCGCTCGAGGGCGAAAGATAAAGAAGAAGCGCACAAACCTATACCACGAGGCAGCGGAAAACCGAACAGCAGCAGCTCCTCGGCACGATGCCTCATCGAATATGTACCTCTGACACTCGCTCGTCGCACGAGCGCCGCCGGATATCTCGTGTGTGTGCGAGCGAACGCTGATGACGATGCGAGGATAATTTATTTATAAAAGGGGCGAGCGCGACGCGCTGGGATGTGTCCTATATAAGGGGCTTGATTCGACTTGGGTAATAGGTTAGGATGATTTTTTTTAATGGTCGTGGGATGATTAGGTTTTCAGGGCATTCATTTTTTAGGATACTTTGGAAGAATTTGTAGGGATTTCTTTTATTTTTAGGTGGTTTATGGGAAGTTTGCGTATTAGATCAGGAGTTAAATGATGTAGGAACGTTCCTAAATGTGTGTATCGTACCGTTGAAGCGTGACTTGATGGATAGAACACTTTTTAGCTTGATTATAGCGCGTAATAATGCTGTTAACTGTTAAGACACTCTGATTTCTCTAAATGAATATTAATTATGCTGTACCTAATGTAATTGTAGTGTATATCGGATATGAATATTGAATATAAAAGCTCATGTAATGCTTAATATCTATAAAAAATATCACATAAGGATTGCAGATGTCGTGATATACGGGGTAAAAATAATATCATTTAATTGAATAACCTCGAATCAAATATCTCGTTATCGAAGATTATGGACCAAATGATCTTTCATAAAATAATAAAAATCCTTTAATTTAATACTTACTAAATATTCATTAAAATTCTTAATCTCGAGTAAAAATATGATTGTATAAGATTATGTATATTTATATTTGGGTTCGGTCTCTATATAATTATGTGTAACTATATATGATTATATCTCATTACATTATTACATTATATAATTACATATAACCATTTATGATTTATATTACGTATAATTGTTTCTTTTACTTAGAAAAATGTTATATCAAGAATAACTGAAATAATCTTTGTGCAAAAAGATTACGTCTTAAAACTTAGACATTTATAGAAATATAGTTGTAATTGAAACTAATTATTTTCAGGCAGTTACATCGCATAGTTTAAAAGGTATAAACGTTTTCAGAAAGTTACTCGATTTTAAAAATAAACGATAGCACTTATAATTTCAGGTCTCAAGATGAAAGGTTTTATTAGGATTCTCGGTTTCGACGTTATATACGTCATCAATAATGTAGAACTCAAAACTGAAGAAACTTTATTCAAGAACCACTTAAAAATTCAAATGGGTGCTATACGCATTTCAACTAGAAAAACTTCTGCGAATCTATCGCAAAAAAACTAACAAGCGAATAAAAATAAAAATCAATCGATTCCAACCCGCCTCGCAACCAATTAACCCAAGGGTCGACACGCTATAGTTCTGCGACACACACCTTCTTCGTTATATAGCAGACCCCCGATATTGACGAAGTTTCGAGTAGTTCATCCCACCTTCTATGATCGAATTGTTCGACAATAATATCCTTCACGCATACATGTGGGTTATTTCCACGAAACGGTTAGATTAATAGTATCGTATGTTTAAATGAATTATTTCTCAAGCTTTAATCACTTAAGAATAAAAAAATTCTTTTTGACAAAATATATTCGTTTTTGCGCAGATGTATTGGGTGAAATATTCAGTTTCAAGCAACCAAAAGCGTAGATAATTGCAGATACTTATTATTTTCAGTAGTTACAGAAGTGCACAATGTCCTTTTTACAGTTTTATGAACAAAAATCCAAAAGTTTTGTAAAAATCACCCACATATAGGCAATTCTACATCAAATCGGACCTGTTTGACAGTCACAATTATTTGATTATTCATAATCTTGGGCAGACCTATTAATTAGGATAAGATTGCTCCGTTATCGTGTGTGCCTATTAGAAGTCAATGTGGGCCATAAATAGTTTTAGCCTAACCATGGTAAAATAATCGTTTTCACTTAATTTTGTTTTATAACTGAATTGCTGTTATTATTGTTATTTTTTGCATTACAAACTAATAATTTTTATGTAATGACTAAAATATAGTACCAGTTGATATACCTATTGATGTTATGGTTATGATGTACTTATAATTTGGTATTAAAACATTTTTAAAAGTGATTAAATTCTTGTTTTTACGTACAATAAATTCTATTGCGATATTTATAACTGAAAATTATTTGACTTTAAGCTGAAAATGCAATGTATTACAACGATTCTTGAATGCAGAAATTACATTTATATTAGAGATATAAATCCTCAATTTCATACATTTATAAATATATAGTAGCTGTCGTAAATTTGGTTACTCAAGCAATATGACGCCATCATATTCCACTGCTCCCATTGGCCCATTGGAAAAAAACTGTGATATAGCACACTTCTATTCCATCATAAGCCTAACCAACGAATACGACCAAGAGTTGTAATAATCAAATAATTGTACCAGCCAAAAAATCAGCCGACTTAACGCAAAATCACCCATACCCACGAACCACGACGACTCTCAGCCACAGAACCTCCCATTTTTCATTCTTCATCCAACTTTCTCCTGTTTTGCCACCCACGTTTTCTTGGCTCACACCAATTCTAGCACACGCATACACACACATACACACATGCACGAAAGTTTTAACGTCGCTGGCTCCGCACAGCGGATGTGTGTGTCGATAGCGGAGACACATTTTTATCGGCCAAGTTGCCGTATAGTCACGCTCCGATATAGCACGACGGAGTTGCAGACGGTCATAATGGACGAGACGCGCGGAGAGAGAATTATATACCTACCGCGTAGCACTGAGGAATATTGCGAATTTAGGTGTACTGCGCGCTTCGGGGGTAGTTAAATATTCGGAAAGATAAAATTGCGTAAAAGTAAAATTCGGAAAGATATTTTATGAAAACTGGACAATTCTGAAAAGTTAAATTTGGAAAGAAAATAATTTGGAAGTTATTAATATTGAATATAGAAATATTGAAAGACGAAAGTATAAAAAAAATTCGTAAGTGTGAAAATATGGAAAATAAGAATTCGTAGAGCAAAAATATTGAAAATCAATAATTGTATACATTAAAATATTGGAAATTGTTAATTTTTTTTTTAATATGCGGGTAGTACTGTCCTTATCAAATTTTCAATGTTTTAATCTATAAAATTATTGATTTTCAATATTTTCTAAATTTTTTTCTTTCAGAATTTTCCATTTTCTATAAAATATCTTTCCGAATTTTGCTTTTTGGCAATTTCATCTTTCCAAATATTTACTCACCCCCCGCGCATCTGACGAGGAAGAGGAGAGTCATATACATGTTTCGGGGTGTATCGGTAGAGCTTTGCTGTGTCTAGGATGGGTGCAGTGCAGTTTCGTTTGGGTCTTTTGGAGGATTAGTTTTGATGGGGGCAGTGCGGTAGTGGAAATTGAATGTTTCTTGGTAGTTGTTGACGTGAATTTTGGGGGTTTAGTTTGCTCGAAGAAATACTCAAAGTGTTGAAGTATGTACAGTCTCTGCAAAAATTCTACTAGTTTTTATTGATTTCCTTTTTTTTTATTATTACATATACATTTTTTTAGATATTTTATGAATACATTTTTTTAGTACTTTCTAATTATAAATAAAATGTTGAAGTATCTTTTTGTGTAAATATCTCAAGGCGAAGATGAACGAAAACGATTCATATTGCGTGTGATTATAGGTATCCAATATAATACGAAAAAAATGTAAACTTCAATTTTTTGCGTGGGGTGAGTGTACCAGCGAATGAACATTCGTTGAAAAAAAAAGATAATTCCAATGCTTTTTGAATATTCTTACTGGCACTAACGTGCTTCCCCCAAATTTCATGCAAGACTTGGTAAACCTTTTTTCCAATCAATCAAAAATATCACGTGACCTGTTCATTTACTGGTCTTAAGTGTCCATTCACTGGTGAAATCACCCTAAATGTTTTTATTGTAATTCATTGGATATCTATGTTTATACAATTTAAAAATCTTTATTTCTTTCTGGTTTTCTTTCTTTATTGGTTTCTTCTTTCAATTGATCTAGTGAAACAAAAATATAACTACTAGTAAGACATCAAAATTTAAGACGCCAAATTTAAAACAAATTTAACGCTTTTGTTATCATTTTTCTTTCTATTATAAAGAATAAATCATTAAAAAGCGGTCAAAATTTTTGTTCAGAGCGTACTATGGTCTTTAATTGATATGTTCGTATAACAAGTTTTATTAACCTTAGATGCTAATCGTATTAACGATAATACCGTGAACATATAGGATTTCGTACGATCTTCATAGTATCGAATGCTTATAATATTGTATTCAATAATGGAATTAAGTATTAAAAGTAAGAAAAGAAGCTTAAAGTATGTCGAAAACGCGATTAAATGCCTTCTTACATCATAATCAATATCATTTTAATTGTATTTTCTCTTAACTTTATTAAATCTCTACGTAATACATGGTAGATCCGATAGTATAATTTTATAATAAATAAGACGCTTGTAATATAACAAGCTTCAGATAATACAAGCACTTTTATAATCAAGAATTCGTTCAATATACTTTATTACACTAGCAAAACTTATATGACGAATATTACTAATAGTATAACAAGATTTACTATTTCTTTTTTATATTGGAGCAGCAATGTCAAGAAAAGTACTTTACCTTTTAAGTACAGGAAATAGTACTTGATTGAAATGGTATAAGTACTTGTCAGTATGCATACATTAGGATGTATCGAAAATATGTATAATATACGTAATTTATGTTGTTCGTGACATTTACTAACATTCGCTCACTATTACAATGTGATTATCAAATTTTCAGTCTTTGATAATATTATACTTATTTTCGAATTTTTCTGTACATCCCACTATATGTAAATATAAATAAATTTCGTACTTATACTCAATATGCTTTTTCAGTACTTGACAATCAAATAGATCCTCACTTTTCATAATGGCATACCATTAATATGTACTTAATTGGCAAATGCTTGAATTCTTTGATTCAGGTGATTTTCTTTGTACTAAAAACAAGTAGATAAAAGTACTTTCAGCTCATTACTGCATTGGGGACATACTCAATTTTTTATAAAAATGATCATATCTATACTAAAAATTGCCTGATACATAGTAAAATTTAATACCATTCGGTGATTTATATATTACATACGTTAGGATTACTATAAACATTCTAGTACTTCTACATTAACAATTGTTAATGCAAACTATTTTCTGTCTTAGCTATTATCGTAACGTCATATAAAGAAATTTCTACACGATTTGCCATTGAACGCATCAAATCATACGCATACAAACTACATCATGATTTCCAGAAGCATCATCAAAATTCAAATAACAATACACACAGAAGCATACAAATAAAAGTCAATTGCTCTTTCCAATTCGTTGATCGTGAACATTAAAATTCAAACTCTCCCCCCCCCCCCCCTTTAATGAATTAAACGTATATTACCGTCCTGATGACATAATATATACTTATCAGAACTAAAACTCAAGTCGAGGAAATAAATATAAACTATTTGCATAAAGTTGTAACCATTTTAAAGTCTCTATTAAAGTTTAATAGTGCTTTAATGTAATTTTGAACTAATTTATTTATGCCCTTTCAGATAGTGTACTTTTTTTCCTCAACTGACTTTTTGACTCCATATGTAGGATACAGTGTACACGACTATAAAAAAATTAAATTTTGAAATATAATTTGTATTAAAAATCGTCCTGAAAATTACATGCATATAATATACGTCTGTTCCTTTATAGATACCCTTTTCAATGTCAATATTATTCAAAAAAGGTTGCACATACGACAAAAAACCAGACAAATACTCTCTTCGGGGGGGGGGGGGGGGTGAGCCGGTACGTATGCGCGACTCGCGCGCCGTTTATATAAAATAACCCGTCGCCGCGCCAGCCTGAAAAGTCGCGAGAGGCGAGAATTCCGCGCGCGCTCGCGCATACGCAGGAACGTTCTGAAATTGCACAGAGAGAGAAAGAGCGAAAATCCGTTTTCCAGCGTCGCGTGAGGAGACGAAAATAAAAATCAACTACACCCCGGAGCTGGTACACACACACACACACACACTACATGTCGCGTAATAAAAAGAGCTGCTCTCTCGACGAGAGACGAATTTCGTTTTATTCGCTCTTTATGCGCGCGCACTCGTCCTTTTCTGTTTCTGTATTTTCTCTCTTTTGCTGTGTCTTCGGCAGTGGAGGGGTCAAAAATTTTATTCCAAGTATCGGAATGTATAGCGTGCGGATATCGCACGGTCGATTTATCCTGTTCTATGTATGGGTGTGAGCGCTATAGCTACATCGCGAAAATGAAAGGTGACGCGAGGAGATTTTTCGTGAACGCGTTGGTATAGTGAACAGAGAAATGGTTGTTACAATTGAAGGATGAATTTTTAATTTTAGTTCCTTTGTAATCTTGAAATATTGCTTGACCTTGTTTTTTTATTTCTGTAATGTAAACTAAAAGAGTCTTGCCTGATAAGACAGGAAAAATATTATAAGTATAAAAATGAGCAGACTTTTGCTTTAAAAAAAAAACTTAATAAAATCTCTTGAATCTCATTACATTTTTTATTGCAATATGATTAAAATTTCCGCAATATCTTACATGCCGTGGGCTATTTTATTTTCTTTCGCAAGTTTTTAATAATAACATTATTCCTAGTAGAAATGAAACAGTTTAGGTAATTTCCGAACATCTTTGTTTATAATGTTATTCTACGGACAAATATTGATCTTTTACTAATGACAGACACATATTGTTATATTGTTAATTTAATATAGTGTACTTGTCCAAAATAGACAGTTATTTTTATTTTGAAGATATATATTCACAAACACATGAGTTTAACTGCAAAGCAACCAATCATTTTATTTTTAAACAGTTTAATAATGAACACATTTCATCATATTTATTTTATTTCGCGTAAGATTTTCTAACATTTAAAAGAAAACATAAATGAAATAAGCATTTTTAATAAAACTATTTAAAGACTGCTGAAAAAGCGTTTAATTTATGTTGAATAAAATTTATTTACATTTTATTATTAATATTACAATCAATAAATATGTAACCTATACACTTGTAAAATCACACACTGATTTCTAAAATAACAATTACTATCCGACAAGTCGATTTTGCATAACATTAAGGTGGGTCTCCACCAATTTCTAAAAATTTTTCCATGTCCTTAATTTTTTTATTTAATTTGATGGGTCTTAGTGACCACAAAAGATCACATGCTAATTTTAGTATTTTTTATCCAACACTTCCAAATTTCTTCCACATTTACTTTATGTATTATTGCTCACATACACGTCTCATAGAAACATACTAACTTCTATTCATGATACTCAAAAGAATATTTGCTGCGAGCTACAATTAGATTAGATCCAGTAAATCCATAAATATGCAACAGCCAAGTAACTTTTTGAAATCAGAAAATAAATTTCTAGAAAACGCAAATAAATATTCAATATTACATGCTATCAATTCTTAAAATGATTCTACAATTGTAATATTTGAAAATATACCTTAATATTTTTCACAAAAAAATATTGGAAACGCACCTCAACTTTTTTACAAAAGAGATTCACAGCGTCATTCCGCGTCTGTTGCGCTCGAAGAGACGGGATTAATTGTAACGCGCCGCTCACATATTTCGCCTTTGTGCTCACGCGCGTCGTTTCGACAGTTGCCCGCGCGCATTAGCGGCTTTACATAATGCTCGGTTCGGCGTGTAAGCGGCGTGTGATTTGCGTGTGCGAGTTTTAAACGCAGCGAGATTGCTTAATCCGTCGCGAAATTGTCGCAAAAAGAAGGAGAGGTCAACGGTGAAATGTATATGCTTGTCAAATTATGTTTGGTTATATAAGCGTTGCGTAGATCGGTGAAATATGCGTGTAATATTGATTGAAGTTGAAATATTAGACGCATCAAACTCGACGTGTTAGGATACGGACAGATTGAAATTAATTGTAGCGTATCGTATATCGAGTGCATTAATGATATACATCCGATAAATATTATTCACTGTTGGTGTTGTAACATGTAAAGAAGATGTTATAGCTGCTGAAAAGTTGGCAGAAAGAAGCCTGAAAACACGCTTAATCTTCTATTCGCCTGCAATACACATCTTTTATCCAATTTTCCAAAAGGGTATTATTATTTTAAAGGAAATCTCTACACATTTTGATGATTTTTATAGATTATCAATAAAAAAACTTTTTTCATTTTTATATATAAATAATTTAAATTGTATTACTTATTTTGTACACAAAAATAATGTTTATTCTGATTTAAATGATTTGAAAACCATTGATGTTCTCCGGTCAATTTCATCGAAATCGTGACTCTGAACATGAAATACTTTCTACATATTATACGTTGTGCAATCTACTAAAAATTTCGTTTGTATAGCATTACACAATAAAAATAATAATAGTTTTTAAATAATATTTTTGTTGAAACATAATTATTTTAAATATTTATTTATAGCGTTTTATTCCTTTTTGTGGATAATTTTGATTAAATTTTAATTGTTTAAGAGTATTAAAAATGTAAATATTAAAAATAATTGGTTAATAATAAAATATACAACTTTTTCAATAATTCATAACAAATCGACGTCAGCTTTTAATGATAAAGACGTAGGTATTTTGAATTCCCAATCAGAGACATATATTTGAGTAATCGAAAACGACGATATGAATTTTAATTAATTCTGATAACTCTTTTTAATATTAATATTATTTAATATTGAAACGGATTGATACGGAAATTATAAATCATAATATCAAAATCAATATGTCTATATTAATTGCAATGCCGAAATATCTTTATTCGCGGGAATATTGACATAAATGATGATCATTGTATAAAAGCACTTATTTTGGAGGATGTATAAAAATAAATGATATATGATAAATATATAAAAAATTAGGATATATTTTATTATTTCGCAAACTGTGAGTATGGGCGTGGGTTCGCCTATCTAACTTATTCTTATGATATACACTTTCATACTCGTCCACTTTCACACTCGCCAATTCATACACGTACTTATATATATCTGATGGTTCTTGCAGTCCCTCGATGCTTGTATGTTTGCGGTAGCTGAACGGTCGTTCCTTTGTTGCTTATTCTCTTGTAATGTTACCTGGGTAGATACCCAAGGAACAGGAGTGTCAGGCTCTTCTTGATATTTCCTGATCCAAGTGGAAATCAAAATACTTGTTCCGTAGTCGGCGTTCAGTCGTCGCCGGACGAAAGAGAGAGTAAGATAGAGGGGGTTAACCAACTGGTCTGGCCAGCGGCTAGATTGTATCTGTCTTCTTCGACTTTTGCCGAACGTTTCCAGAGCTTTGCTCTGTTATCCCCACTCCTCTTTTCTCACATCTGATATTTCTCTGTCTCTCTCTTTTATACTCGGAATATTGAAATATCTTATATTACAATTGGAAACGTCGAAGTATTGAAACAAAAGATAGCATAGATTCATCAATTCTTCCTGAAGAAAATAATTCTAATATTGATTATAATAAATTTATAAATAATAACTCAAAGTAATTGAAAATTTGAGAAAATTCTTCTTTTCATATAGTTAACTATACACTACAATTTTAATTCATAGAGATCCTCTTCAATACAATAAATTAATTTTAGCCAGTAAAATCAGCAAACTAATAATCGAGTATAACTACAATCACAACGTATATATTGGTGAAACTGCACACGTCAGAATTTTCTTAACAATTTTAAATATATTTAAAACTGTAACAGGTACCCTTAACAATATCTTTTATCACAATAATCTGTTATTCTCAAAAATCTTTATAACCCTAGAAATAGAATTAAGTTCCCCTGTTAAAAAGATAAACAGTTCCTTATTATTTACACAAACAACCGTTTTATCCAAACGGCGTTTAAAAAATAAACGATTCAACTAGACCCCATGCAATATATATGATTATACTTTTACACAAATTTTCATAAACATTTACATCCACTTCGAACCAACTAAAGCGTCCTTCTTCCTCAAAACCCAAATCCCCACTGTTTTAAACCAAACCAGACAGCCTCGCGCCCAGCGCGGCTTCTAAAAAGATTCGCCTCTCACCTTCGCTCCCAGCGATCCCTAAACGACTTAAAAGACTCCGAACTCTCCTTCCTCCTTTTCAGAATAAAAAAAAAAGACAGAGAGGCACGCCCCCCGATAAGACGGGTAAAAGGCAGCTCTCTCTCCCGCGTAACTTTTTAATCCAATGAGGGTGGGAGGAACGAGGCAAAACGGCCCGGAGGCGGCTAAGGAAAAGATTACCGTAAGAGAGAGAGAGATAGATAGAGAATGTGTGTGTGTGGGTATATGTGTATGTAGAGCGAGGTAGGGTGATATCCGCGAATTTTCATTTACGAGTCTGAATATAGTGAAGTGGACGAGGAGGGGAAATAGAAACAAAAAAGCGAAGGAGTCGAGGATGCGAGTGGAGAATAGTTGGCAAATAGGTGGGATAGAACTGAGTGGCTTGATTAGTATTTCGCGTAGATACACTTGGAAAACGGGGAAATTTGCTGGGAGAAGGAGAATGAAATTTTGTTTGAAGGTGCTTGGAAATTCGCTAGATTGCTATAGAGGCTACGATTGATAGTATAATATTTAGTAATAAGAGCAGAGCTATATAGGTATTTTGTAGCTACTTTAACTTTAGTATGACTATTATTACTTATTACTGATAATTACAATTTTATTATCATTTTCTATTTTTAATAATATTAAGATAAGATTATTATTTTAATATCAATAATTTATTTTTCATTTTCTATTTATTTATTTATATGAATATATATAGTAGAAATATGCAAAATAAGAAAAAATATTAATAAATATTATGTGAATTAAACTAATTAAGAATATGTATAAGTATTTGTACGTCTTCAAATCACTTCAAACAATTTCAATTAAATTCTATATAAATCTTATACATATGAATATAACCATTATTAGTATTGCAAAACTATGTTTAGCTAGTATTTGAAAAAGAAAGAGATTACTGCAATTAGTTATATAATTTGGTAGCATTCCAGATAGATATATATTTATCTAGAATTAAGTTACATCCATTTATCGATTATGTGATAATGGAATGAATTTATTTAATACTATAATGATATTATGGATATTATTATTCACTGTTTTGCTTCCAATATAATTGATATTATTCTGATGTTTACTAAATTATTAAACAGCACTACATAATTATAACGACATAAAGAATTAACTGTAGTGATATTGAATTCAGTATAAAGGACAGAATAATCATGGTTCAAATAATTGTCAGGGAATCTCTCTTTATGAACCAGAAACATTTTCTGAAAATTCCTATTTAAATATTTACTAATTACTTTTTCTATAATGAAAACACTAAATTTACAATATTCAATATTCATATATCGTAACTTATGTTACTAAATATTTCTCTATTTCATTTACGAACCACTTTACATCCGTTTTATATACTTACGAAATTTCATATGAGTATAAATTAAAAGTATATTACGTGTTATAGTATTATGAAGAATGACTAAAAAATCCAATTATCTTATTTTACAAACTTTGATTTATAAACAAAAGTCTAGCGATGAGCATTTTATGTTTCTTTCGTTACCCGCAATGTCTAGTATAAAAAGATCATTTTCTGCAAAAAATTACTATTTTTAACAAATTGGTTAAATACTGCTCAGAAAAATCATTTAATTTTCTAACAGTGATAAAAGCTTCCGACCTACTATTACGTTACATTTTCAAAAAATTATCAACTGCCATCGATTTATTATAAAATTACCCGCTAACGCCAATCATCTTAAAAAATCACACATAAAAAATGTAAAACCAAACCTCCTGCTCCAAAAATAACGGCAATCAAACGACCCCACTTCATCGTCAAATCGTTCCACACCGTCGCTCGCGACCCCCAAATATCTCCCCCTCAAAAAGGCCAGATACAAATTACGACACGGCTGACAAGCGTATAAAAAAGACTGAGCGTCGACCCCGTCCAAGCTGCAAAATTTATGACAATCAAACAAGTGTTTGACGCGACCAAATTGTATTCCACGCGCATCGTGGACACTCGTTTAAAATACACCATCACCGAGTCGAGCAGAAAAAAGGACGTGGCAGCGCGCGCAACATCCGACCGAGCGAAAAAGTGCCGATAGGCGTGAAAACCGCGGCGAAAAGTGGAGCGTGGTTGTGCGTCTGGCGCGACAATCCCCTTAAAAAGATTACGGATATATGTGCATCATAAACGGGCTAACAAGATAACGGGCGCGTTACACTCGCCGACTGGCGCACATTTATTCTTTTTCTTTCTTTCTTTTCATTTCTTTGCCTTTATCTCTCTTTCTCTCTCTCTCTTCGTACCTTTTCCGACCTGAGAGTCAAAGTGGCTCTCTGGTGGAAAGATAAAAAATCTTCAGTTTTTATCCGCGTGACCTGGAACTTTGCTAGCACGTTTCTTGTATAATATAAATACGATGTTAAACGTCAAATTTAACAGTTACTCGGGAAAATGTCGTTTTTTTTGACTCGCAATAAGGTATTCTGAAAATTATTCTTGCGCGCGGGCAACTGATAAATCTACAATGCAATTTGTAGAGAATTTTCTTAAAATTGTATATTTTATGATATTCTTAAAACATGTTTGTAAAAGAGCGGGTGTTTTTATTATGACTGTGTAGAAACGTTGAATATAATAATTTACAAAATCGAAATGAACATGTTTTTTGGAAATATATAAGTAAAGAATATTTCCATAAATTTCAAAATTGTGACAAATTCAGGGCTTTGATGCATCATTTCATCTAACAATACTTATAACTCTCAAAAATAGCTTAAATGTATAATATTTTGTTTTTCTTTATAATATAGTAGTGTACAAGAAATTAAATTATTATAACTTTTAATTAGCACGTCTCTCTAGAATTCTATAGTTATTAAGCGGAATCAAATTGACCCCAAACATTTAAACCTAAACCCATCGAATACTGCATCAGGAAGAAATATCGAATTTTTTATTTCTAATTCTAATTCTAATTTCGATATTTTGATTAGTAAAAAAGTGAATGTTCGGAAAGATAATCCCGGCACGCTAAGTACGCCATAATTTTGTCTAGTTTAAGTAAAATTTTCACATAGTATAATTAATTATGCAAAAAAAATAAGTAGCCTAAAGCTTTGTCCAAAATTGATAAAATTGATAAGAAGAACAAACATCGAGCAAAAGCGCTTGCGATAAACTTCATCTTCCTCAATAAACAAAACGTGTAATCCACCTCACCTCTCCTCGTTCCTCCGCTCTAATAAACCGCGTACTCTCGCTTTTTTCGGTTTATTTCGAGTGCAATTCTTTGTCTCTCGGTTCTCGTGTTTTTTTTTTGTTTTTTAGAGGAAAACGGGGGAAATAGAGATGTATACAAACGCCCGTGAATTGTATACGCTGCAACGTGCGAATGAGATGAACCGCGACTATGCTTTGTGTAATAAATTTCGGGCTGAAGCAACGTTTGAGAACGTAATATGGAATGCAAAAGGGAGATGGAAGGAAAATACGGGACGATGATAAGGATACAGTGTATAGGCGAAATGTTTATTTAAGGTAATTGCGTTACAACGGGTTAGACAACGTTGGTATTTGAAAACGAGAGTTCAATTAACGATGATATTTTATGCATAAAATTAAAAACAAGGTTTTTTAATTTAATAGTGTTTCATACGAAATATTAACAAACAATAAAGTAACAAATAATGATAGAAGAAGATAGTGTTTTGATTTATATAGTGACGTTAAAATTAAAGAAAGTTCGGCTAATTCTTTTTCGATTTACCATACATTGCGCAAAAATTATATTTAGCTTATTATATTGCAGTATATATAGATGTAATTTTTATCAAATTTCTGATTCGATCACATATTGTAGATTCTTTGTTGTTATGGATATTTATCTTTCATTTGAAACGAATCTAAATTTAAATTGCCAAAACCAATGGAAGCTATTTGTATGGTAATAATATTTTTTCACATTGAAATAAATTGAAAAAACTAACTTCGAGTCATTTTAAACTGATTCTCCTAAAAAATGATATTTTCTTCTACTCACTGCAGGATTCCGAGAACTAATTTTAATGCATTGGACATTATCAAGTTATATTTTACTTAGAAAGTATTGATTCTCAAATGAATATTGGGATTTACAAAAAGAAATTATACTGAAGAAGCTAGTTAAATAATACAAAAAACGGTATCAAGGCCTAAAAAATAACTGTTTTTACATTATTGATCACTTATAACTTATTCATATATTAATTTATTTTTCAATTCCCAATTATTTATGTAAAAATCTTCTTATCATTTTTATAATGAAAATGATTTTATTAGTTTTAGTAATTGTTTAGGTTCGTCTCAATATATACTTTGTTGAAAAATGCAATAACGAAAAATTCAATTTTAGAAAAATTATACGTGGTCTATTCTCACTATTGTAAGTGTAGAGAGTTGTAAACTTTCATGTTTCTCAGGATTGGAACTCATTTGTAAGAATAGCTACAAATGTTGAAAAACAATAAGTAGGATCTAAAGAAGTTAAACAAAAACAGTGGATTAGCATATTTTCCCGTCAACAGAATCGCATTATTGCCCAACTCGGCTGGGGATCCTGTTGCATTTTAAATAAAGCCTACTTTCGCGCTACTGAAAAAGTAAGTGAAACTTTCATTGCAGAGTCGACTATGCGTCGAGTGCATACTGTACCTAGTTGAGTCTCTGTTATACATACACACGGTGGCGCACGCGCGCGAGAACTTACTGAAAAACTTTTTGGGGTAGGGGGACTGAAATTTATTATTCTTCCCAGCGAGTTTTCCTCTGCAGGATGCGTTGTTTTGCATTATAGCGAGGCGATATATCGCCGAAGAAGAAGAAGAAGAAAAAGAGAAGGAGGAGAAAGATTTCTTTTGACTAATGCGGATGTATTCGAAAATATGCTCCTGATAAATCTGAAATTGGTGGAGGTGAAAGTTGAGGGATCAATCATTTAAATTTGGAAGCTTTAACAAAATCGAACGTTTCGAATTGATTCGTTGAAAGTATAGGAATTTCGTTGATAGCTGGCGATAACAGGAACTAAATCGTCTGAAGAATTCGAAAATCTCTTGAAATACATTAGTGTAATTTTCATCATATAAATACTTTATATAAATTCTAAAAGCATTTATGATTAAGCAATTGAATTAATAAAATAAAATAGCGTTTTATTAATTTAAATAAAATCTAGAGGATGAGTTATACACACTTAGTAATTAGGAATTAAATAATTCTAAACTTTACAGTTTACTACTAAAAAATTCAGTATACTATAAATAAAATGTTAAGAAAATCGAAACTAATCAACCGACAAAATATAGGCGAACGTACTATTAAATATCCATTACATTCAAATTTCTGCATTAAATATTATCAAATATCTTTAATAGTGAATAATTAGATCTAACTACAATTATAAGTAAAATAATTTAATAGAAACAGAAGATAAGAAGCTTCCTCTTTGAGGAAGTAAAAATTATTTTTGTAATAACATTTTAATACTGATTTTAGTAAACTATAAGAATTAATATAACTTTAAAAATGAACACATAATTCTCTTCTCGTACGTTTACATATACATACATAGTTTTAGAACTAACAAAAGTGCAATTTTCACTCTATACTATTTCATATATTTATTTTATGCTGATTGAATTGATTTGTAGACTTGTGTAATCAGAATAGTATCTAAATTAACATGCTATTGTACAAACTTTGAAAGCCAGCCCTAAATAGACACACTGAGAGAAGTTGTACAACTTAGAGAAATTGTTTCTATTTAAGTGGTTTTGGAAATTTCATATTTCATGTCTTAGTGTTTTATATACTCTCAAAGCAATAAATTCTAAAATATGATATGTAATAACGTAAAATTACATTGAATTTTTAAAGTTCAAGGAGATAAATAAAACGTATTCTAATTATTGTGAAAAATCCATTTAAATCGACTCCTTCGTGAATAAAAGTATTCAAAATGTCACCTTCGTTGTTTCCTCGTCATTTCATGCTTGTATACATAGATAAAACAAAGAAATTTCATAGATATAGAAAAATCACTATAGTTAAAGAAAATATTACCAAGCGAACATTAATAATTTTTTCTACTAACAATGTGGAAATTTGTACTATACAATTCTATGGCTGCTATCGAAACAGGCGTACTCTGTCGTTTCATTTAAAATAGTCATATGTCGGATGTGCAGTCAATAAGTCATATGTCAAGAAGTAATTTAATGAAGTCGTATCTTGGCTTCCAATAAAAATAAATGGTATAAATTTCATAGGTAGGACCGTGTAGTAGTAGTAATTTCATGTATCACAATCTGAGGAATTGAGTTATACTACAAAAAATACTAAAAATATTATTTATATCACTTATTTTAATCAGAAGCCGAGATATAACTTTACTGAATTATATTGTCCGAAATGTTTAAAACAGAAATAGTAAGTTACATTATATACAGTAGTTTTTACTTATAACGAACAATGGACTCTCAAAATTAGTTCAGTAAGAAAACTTCACATTACTTCTAATGGAGAATATGTTTTCTTTCATTTCCATTATAATTAAAATAGTAAATAAATTTAAAAATAAGCTTTCTACTAGTAACATGTTAAACTCTTAATTGGCGAATCGATTGCAGAATTGAAGTATAGCATTAAAACAAAGAATCACTAATTTTATAATCATGTTATTGATGTTGTAAGTTGAGCAATCATCAACTAACATTAGTTTTCAATTGCTTTTCATCGTCATTGTTCTGCACAAAATTCAGTCGTCATTCATTATTTTCTATTGCTTTACATATCTAAAATATCTCAGATTTTTGCGCTTCCCAATCACTTATTTTCTCTTTATTACACATCTGATCTTATTGTTATACGTTGAGGGCAAACAAAAGTTTGTAAATCGTTCATTACAACTGATAGTTCGTTATAAACTGAATCTACTGTAATTTTTCTCAGTGTGCAAATTAAGTGAGTTAAAAAATAAAATCTCTTGCTTTTTGACTGAACCATACACTTGAAGGTATTGCTGAAACCATCCAACAGCGACAATTACAAGGCGCCAATTTTTTAATTGTATTTTCAATATTAAATAAAAATCTCTGGAAGGTCGTAATTCCAATAAAAAACGATAACGTTCCAAAGAGATGTTTTCTTAAAACTGAAAATTAATGGTTTCACATATTTGCCGGTAACAGAAAGATTTAACATCACTTTAAAATAAGAAACACTTTAATTTAGGTAAAATTTAAATTCACACTTCATTGAGTAATAATGAGCCTCTGTACGAAGTTTCAAATATCAACGCCAACGGAACTCCGAAAAGTTACATACTGATTGGAATGAATATTCGTCAAAATGAATGAAAATATCTTTTTAGTGTACCATTAGTTTTTGTCTCTTGAACCTTCATGAAGAGGTTAATTATTACTTAATAAAGTGCACGTGCATTTGGATTTTGTCTACATATACAAGTCTTTGTTTATCAATTATAGTCGACTATTCATGTCTGGGTCTTTAAGATTCAAGACGAGAAGTTTAAATGTTTAATTACTTTCACACCGCCTCAGGGACCAATGAAATATCGACCCGATTCCTACCTTACCGGCCTTTCATTTTTATCATTTCTCTTCTAGAATAAATAAATATTTCGAAATTAATACCCAGAATCTTCATAAAACCTCTTGAAAAATGAAGATTCCGGGTACGTACCCAAGGACCACAAAAAGGCCTCTCTCTCAAACCATTCATTCTCCACCCAAAGCAAAAAGCCGGCAAGCTAGGAATCCCACGCCCCCTTAAAATTCCCAATCAACCCCACCAACCATCTCAACCCCGCGCCGAATGCTCAATCCAGAAAAGTGCCCCGCGCATCCGTCGTCCGTCATCGAGAGACATCCTCCCCCAACGACGGCAACCCTAGTGCTCAGTGAAATCCACCAAAGACACGCGCGCACTCGTTAAAAAAACAAAGAACAAAAAAGGAGAAACGAACCATGACGCGAAGCGAGCTGGACAGCAGCGAGGGCGACGAGCGCATGCGCCGGCTGTCGATCTCGGTGGTGCGCACGCTGTGGGGCGACCACGAGGGCCGCTGCAACAACAAGTCCTGCGTCCTGTGCCTGGCGGCCCGCGAGGACGAGCAGAGGCGCGCCGCCGGGGCCGGACACTCCCAGATGACCATGACGACGAGCTACCGGGCCCACGATCCGCCCGATCACACCTGAGACGAGATCCACCACCATCACCAGCAGCACGCCGCCCACGAGCGGAAGGTACAATCCGTATGTTGATCTCTGTGTGTGTGTGTGTGGGTCGATGTGCATTGTAGCTCGTAGAATGACAATTTTAATATGAGAGTTGGAGTTGGCGCTTTTGCGAACTATGTATTTTTTTAACTGGGTCATGTTGTGCTCCTATAACAAGGCTATGACAACTCAAAATTCAATGATTATATAAAAGCGAGCGAGTAACGTAAATTTTTCATGCAATAAGTTTCTTTTACGTAAATTTTACTATTGTATTATAGTTTGTCATGTATTAACCCTTTCATTCTCTAATTAATTTCTTAAAATCGGATTTTCTCTACAAAAAATCTATTGTAAAAAAAAAATTAATTAATAAAATGCTCTCCTCTTAATTAAGTATATTCAGATACTTAGATATATTTTGATGATAGTTAGATAGCTAGATAACATACTAGAATACAACTGTACTTCAAAATTTCACATCAATTGCACAGAGTCCTCGTAGATGCAATGTGTCTTTTAAGTGCTAAATGTTCCATATGGCTAAATACGGACCGAAAGGGTTCAAATAATTTTTTAAGTGTATGAAATAATTTTATTTTCGTATAAGCTATTTTGTGTGCAAATAACTAGTTTAAAAAGCTTTCGAGTTGTCATACTATTGTTCTAGGGATGCTATATACGCTAATCGAATTATAATATATCGATCGTAAGAGTAAAAACTTCAGCACCTAAATATAAATTTAATTCGGCGAGATGCGGGGATATGTGAAGTAGTAAAGAGTGTAGGATCTTCCGTTGATTGAGATGCACTGAATTATGCATTTTCTTAGGTTTTGATTGAAAGTTTAGTGCAGATTGGAAAAATCATTGTTATGTGGTAGACTCGATTTTCATGATGATAATCATGGTGGTAATTCCGTGATATTTACTGTTTTGAAAACATTTGGAGAGCTGCTAGGTGTAAGAATTCAAAGTTTAAATAATGTTATAACGTGTCAAATAAAACAATCTACATTGAATTGCATGCGCAATATCGCGTTTTTCTTAAAACTTATTATTTTTATAAATTTTTAAAGTTCCTTGCGCAATCCATCTTAATAAATCTTTTTAAATCATTCAAGAAATATCACTTAAAGTATTTCAAAAAAAGCTTCAAAGCTTATTTTATGGTGTACTAATGATAGTTATTTTATTTATTAATTTTTAGAGACAAAATATGTAGCTTTTCCATATTTTCAGTGTTTAAAAAGTATTGCATTTACTTCATACCTTAAAAGGTTTGAAGTAAATGTCATACTTTACAACTTCACCCTTGTAAAGTTTCTATAAAGTAAGAATGGCTTAAAAAATTCATGTTTCGTTTATTTTGAGTTACACAGTACTGCTAAGTGTATCTTTTTTATAAATTTATAACCTATTATTCTTTTTTATCGTGTAATATTGATGATTAAAAAATATACTATATTGAAATGCACAGCTAAACTTTCAATCAAAATAGATTTTAAATGTCATGCAAGTATCCAAGTGTCTCACTAAGTAAATCTGTATCTCTCTGTTTCTTTGTTTTTGTATCTTTGTATCTTCGAACCTTCGATTGTTAGGATCTAGAGTTCTTGGAGTATGAATAATCAAATTTACTTTCGAGTCGAATCGAAAAGATATTTCATTCCAAAGAATTCAGAAAGTACTCGGAAAAGAATTCTCTTAAGTAACGTATTTGTCTAGTATGGATACAATTTCCTGGGAAAAAATCAAATTTATATATCTCTTAAATTATAATTATGATACTTTCATGTATAAGTAATACAAATTTCTAATTGAAAATCTACTCTGCTTATATATTATATATAGAAAATTCTTGTCTTAAAGATAAAAGCATGTGAGACACAGTAACGAATGTATAACTTTTCTTTCTTATTCATAATCTTTTTATTATCTTTCATTACTCTTACGAAATACAACATTAATTATTCTTATTATATATATATATTGCATATGATATGTAGGAATAATGAGAACAAATAACTAAGATTATGAAATTGTAAGCTAAAGAGTTAGCCCATCAATAAATAACAATGTTTGCATGTATGTCTGACTATTCCTCAGTATTACTACTTATTACAGTAAAACGTGTATACGATTATAATCAAATAATTTATCTAGATTCTTTTAAATTCCTTCTGAAATAACAAAGTCAGATTGTTGAATTTAAAAAAATTTCTACTTTTAAAGTAAATAAATATAGGTGTATCGATGTTCTAAATGTTATAGTCAAGTCAAGATTCACCAACACCGTGTTCAGCCGTCTTTGGATATAACAACTTAATAGTTAGTAGGCGCTATTTTCAGCGATTCCATAGTACAGTATTTATTAATAAATTAGAATTCAAATTTCTAGCTTGTGATCGTCACTGCTAATAAATAATTTGTAGTAACAAAGTAATTATGCAGCTCCCCGTATTATTCTTATATAGTGAAAACCAAAATTATCATCGAAGCTAAGAAGAAATTAAAAACTATTACTCCAGCAGTTATCTATATTTAATTGTTGCTTAATACTATTAATTTATAAATAATATCCTGTTATTGCAACAGCATGAACAGGATAGGATTTGATTATCAGGACATCTAATGGGTCCCGTTACCTCTATTCAGTATTTTAAATATAGAATTACTTTTTGTAAGTTTCGAAGTTCATAATATAAAAAATTTTAATTATTGGAATGTTTGTGAGAGGTTTATATATACATTCGTGTAATTCTTGTAAAAGCAATTCAAAAAGTTCATAACTGCAAAAGCAATATTAATAATAATTAATAAAGATTAACGAGTATATCCAAGAGTTAGATAAAGATAGTGTACTTTTGCTTTATTTTACATATATTAAACTTGCGGTTTTTGAATAAATTATATGGCTTTCGCAGTTATGAAACTCTGATTTTTATTATTCTGGACAAGGAAATAATACTAGATTTGAAATTTGATCATGTTTATTCTGAATTTGAAATTCTGAATGAAGATATTGGTGAACTTTGAATTTTCTTATAATGGAAACCCACTCGCATGAATATTGTCTTACTTATAAGTGTCGGAGCACCGCTTTAATAGTATAACTTGTGTTATTAAAGCCTTGTGCTATACTAACTGCTGATAGCAGACTGGCAGTAAATTGTTGCAGGGTGGATATCGTGTATATTTAAGTATAGCTTATCCTGAGCGTTTATAGTGAAATTATGGATAAGTAACTACTGCTACGTAGTACTAATGGCTTAAAAGCTTATTAAAAAAGCGAGAATGCTAATTAATCATTTTAGTAGCTACTAGTAAATACAGTAAATGTATAGTAACTTACAAGTAAACAGATTGTTTAAAAAATGTATATTTGGCAATTATAAACTTTAAGTAAATTATGTAGAATTTTTAAGTAGTAATTATTGAAATATTACGTCACTTTTTAATCTGAATTTGACAATACGAATAAAAACATTATTTCTTTGATAATATTAACACATCACGGTATTATCGTATTTGAGCAAGAGAAATTAAATTTTCGTTTGCAATTCTGCATGCAAAGTAGACCGCGCAATAATGTATAAGATTAATTAAAGTAAACAGAAAAATTCGTAGTTAGTAATTATAAGAGTGGAGTGGAGACCGGTGCACGAATTATGCAAGGAAATAGCGTGCCGGAAACAGAATCTTCCTGGAAAGTATTAAAAAAAGCGCATACTCAGCATAGTGACTTCATAACAACATTGTTGTAAGGCTTTTAGAATATTTCACAACACCTTCGCACTTGTAAAGTGAGATACTCTTCACACTTTTTTGTCCGGTTTGTTTAAAATTGCAAACATTTATTTAAATATTTTATTATCTCTATCGATCGACTACATTTATTTAAAAATGTTTTAATTAAAAACATAAGATTTAAAAAGTAAACATTTTAAAATAAATTCATAATATTAAAAATCGAAAGCGATGAACTATGAAATATACGTCTGCGTTTTATAGGCCAACACTTCACAAGTCAGCACTGAACTTTCAAACAAGAAATTCGAAACTGTCAATAATATCAAAATACACAAAAATAAAATGAACGCAAAAGCTTTTTATTTAACTTTGCGCGATTTTCATAAAATTTAAGAACAACATCTCGATATTTAATGCTTTCAGTACTTATCGATACTTAAAAAGAAAATACTCCCAACCTACAAAAGAAAGTCTTTCCGGTCTTTCCCCAATTAAGCGAGCATTATCGTAATCCCAGAAGAAAATATATCAATCAACAAATTACCTCCTCGCTTCTCTGCTTTCTCTCCCAACAACTTTAACGAACATTACACGGGCTTTCTTCTGCAGGATCAAATTTCTTTTTCAATTAAAGGTTTCTAAGCGCGCGCGCTGCAGCCGTACAGTTCTTTTCGTAGAAGTATTTGGCTTTGTCCGACTGCGCTCCTTCTGGGTACGGGATATATATTTTTTAATTACATTATCGCGGGAACATGTTGTCCTGTAAGTAACAGTTATATTGCTAAAAAAAGATAGTTACGCTCAGTGACGATATTAGAAAAAAAACAAGGTTTTTAGTGGAAAATTTTATAAAATTTTTAGAAACATATTGGGTTTTAATGTGGTTCTAAAGTTGATTACATTTTTAATTAAAAAAGTTAGTTTTTGAAATACAAAAAATGACTTTGTAACACGTCTTTATTAATTCTCAGAAGTTGCAGTTTACTTAAAAACAATTTTCATAAACGTGCTGCGAGAAAAAGATAATGTAGAAGCGCATATTAAGGGACAAGAGACCTGGGAAGTAATTTGGTCGAGACCTACATATCATATCCTTTTTCTCTTATAGTAGCTAGTCATTCAAAAAAAAAATATTTTTTCATCTCGTGTATAATATTCGACAATTTAGTAGGCTAGATGAAATTCTTCGAAGATAGAAAAACTCTATTCATTCTTAATTGTAAAGTATAATGCACAAAGTCACAACATGAAGTAATACTTTTTGCACAATTAAAACACCTCATGCGTAATTCATAGGTTTATTAAAATATGTTACATCAACATTAATTTTAATCTTAATTTTTATTTTAATATTCAAATTTCATCAAATGAATAGGCAAACATATTACTAAAATTATATATACCTCGATATTGAACGTATTATTTTTTGAAATGCAATTTATGATATGGATTTGTAATACTTGAAAGCGTTGCCAAAATGTATAAAAATCTGCTAAGCCTTTCAAAAGTTTCGGTGAAGAATGAACTGAGAGCGAAAAAATTTTTTCCGATATAAGGTTCTTTTTAAAACTTTTCAAGGATACTTTATCATTTGAAATCGTTTTCCAACGTGCCTTCATTTACTATGAGTCAAAAGTTGATAATAATTACTCTATATTAAAAATGACTCATTTTTTAATTCTGATAATAACTTTTGCTACAACATTGTGATCCCTTAAAAAAAGAAAGTTTTTTCATAAAACAAAATTTACACTTCCATTTAGAAAAGTGACGTAAAGTTCCAAAAGTGTTAATAACTTTTTAGCTAGATGTCAAAAACTAAAAGCATGTTACCGTAAAGTGCTGTCAAATTTATTAAAGTGTACCAAATTAAAAAAATGATTGGTTCAGTATGTCATGCTAAAAAGAACAATAGCGAAAGAACATCGATGAAAATCTCGATAATGCACCTTGACTTAGTTGACACAACAACATTATCCTTCAAAAATTGCTTTTTACAATTTTACAATATAAATATCTGTAGCTTCTCGGAATAACGATTTAAGTTTATTTTTTTAAATGTAGTTTTCATCAAATTTAAAATCACTTCTATAAATATTTGTTTATAAATGAATAATGTAATTCATAAAATAAAATTAGAGCATTGTCAGATAAACGAGTAAAGTCGATTTTTATAAGCATCCTGCAACCAGAATAACCAGAATACAACCAATTAATACTTTTGCCGTATCAAATTTGAACACCAAAATAATTCTATAAGTACATCTATACTTGATTTATGGTGAGTAAATATACCAATTTCCGGAATAATGATTAAAGTCCATATTAATCCATGCTTTTGCGTATTGTCTCGAATACAAATATAGTATAATTCTCCAAGTTTTATACTGTGGCTAACATATTATATATTAATTCACTACCTGACCCATATATTCAACAAGTGCAAATTTTACTTGCCATCTCTCATGATCCGTTCTACACATCAGCACAAACGCTAAAACCTCAATAATCCTAAAGATCAAATTCATCATTCCAAAAGTCCACATAAATACGAAAGTGCACCAAACAATAAACAAAACCAAACGATTAAAAATTAAACAAAAAAACAGCAAGAATAAAATTGCACGACGGTACATACGACCAATAGCTTCAAAAAAAAGACTGAACCATGTGTGTGCAAAACCCATCGGCGAAACGTCGCAATCACCGCAAACGTCACTCCGCGGCAATCTGCAGCCCTGCACTCGCTCGCGCGCAAAACAAACAAAAACCCACGAATATAGCAACGGCAGCGCCAGCACCATAACCTCGATCAATTGGCGACGCGCCGTCGTCTTGATTCCCTTCGACCTTGCCAAAACTCTCCCCCCGCACACACACATACACACACACACACACACACATCCTAACACATGTACCCGTAAACTCTGTGCTCTATCCTCTCTGCACTCGCTCGCGATGAAATATCGACACGACAAATCGGGTCACGCACTGCATAACCCAGAGATAGACGCGAAGCGTGACCACGCGCGCGCACCGAATTACAAGCACGAATGTTCGAAATTCGGATTTCGAACATTCTAATTCTAATTACGATTACAGGGTGTGGGATGAGAGCTTTGGGATTGGCGGGAGTGGAGGGTGTTTTGGATGTAAGGTGGTGGTTTTAGAAAATGGTATTTTTTTTTAATTTTCAGTTACGCGATCGGGGTTCTTTTCCAGCTCGACAATGAAATTTTAATTAATTTTGTGATAATTCAGGTGCATTTGCATTAGGTTTATTCGGGACTCGGGATTGAGCGGCTCTGATCTGCTCTGATCTGCTCACGCCTAACCAAGAACGGTTATTCTCGACGGATTTTTAGTCAGATCTAACCACAAACCCTAAGCCGTGATTGGTTGAATTAAATTTGACCAATCATGGAATAGGATTTGTGAGCCACTCGGAACAGACCAGAGACGCTCAACCCCGAGCCCCGAACAAACCTATTAATTTTATGGCATTCTTGAACTTTGGAAAAAAAATTCGAGCATTTACATTACTTTTTACTTGAATATTTGAATTTTCAAGAATATTTGTACCTGAATTTTAAGTACACTTGTATTTGGATTTTCAATTATACTTATGCTTGTAAAGTATACTTGGGTCTTGACTTGAATTTTTAGTTGCACACACGTCCCTGAAAATTTATTTGCACGACAATGAATAATTCGAGCGGATTTCGAAGAACCAAGATTTCAAATAATTTTTGAAAATTCAGGCGCGTCTTCAAGTATTTGTATTAAAATCTTTATATTGCCCTAAAAGTCGAAGATGTATGTTCCCGATGTTCCATATGTTCCCGAAATTTACCAAGCTAAAAATAGCTAGCTGATGCTAATCAGTTTCTTAAGGTATCAAAAATAGATGTTTTCTTTGGATTACATACAAACATGCATTAGAAAGTTAATATTGACAAGTATATGGACACTAATTATAGTTGAATTAGTCATTACCGTAACTAATTCACGACAGACTACGGCAATGGCATTTTAATTGAATTTAGTGTCTGTATAATTGTAAATAAACTTATGATGCAAGTCTCTTCTGTAAAAGCAAAGGAATTAACAATTTTTAATAGCTTAAAAATTTGTAAACAGCAGCTACCTGTTTTCAGATTTTTAAATATTGACAGCACGTACACATTATAAACTACGATTTTATAGGTAAATGGCCCATACATGTAAATATTTAATGCATTTTAATTTACAGCGTGATTTCAATTTTAAGTGACGTAAACTGAAATTTTGTCCATACGCTGTAGTTGAAAATTCAAGAAATTTTAAACTAATGTGGTGCGCGTTCTGTGACGTTTTTCGAGATTTCTGCTGGTTTCGTTTGTGGTGAGTTGGAAGGACGTGCCAAGAGTCGCGAAAGCGGAATAATTGTTATTTGAGCTTTTGACGCCGGGGAGGCTATTATGCTAATCGAAAATTTTCAATTGTTCTAGACTACAGTACTTAATTGAAACGTTTCTGTGAAATGGTACGGGGTGAAATGTATATTGTGGTACTCGATTTAGATGAAGAGTAAACTGAAATTCGAAACATTTTTAAATATTCATATCGTAGCCTGCAGAATGTTTTGTGTTTTTTATAAGATTTGAATAAAATTTCCTGAAATTTTCGTAAACTTTGAGTGATAAAATTATATACAACGGATTTTCAAGAAAAAAAACACGATTTTTCATAACATCTTTTGCGCAATAGTCTGTATCCAATCTCAAACTACTATGAATAAATGATCCAGAGTGTATCCAGAGAAACAACGTGATGGAGCACTGAAAGCTTGATAAAAGCACGTTGCGTTTGAGAAAGATAAAGAAATGTATTTTTCGGCATTTCTCTATTGTTCTAAACAGCAACTACAATACTACTTTTCCAGGTATATTTTGACTTGTTATCGTCTAAATATAAAATTCGAGTGGTTAAACAAATCTAATTTTTTCAATACATTTATGTACATTTGTGTGTATATATATATATATATATATATATATATATATATATATATATATATATATATATATATATATATATATATATATACATATATATATATATATATATATATATATATATATATATATATATATATATATATATATATATATATATCAATATATTTATGTACATTTGTATATACATACGAGGGTAGTTCAATAAGTCTTTAGAATAAAGTATAAAAACAATTTTTTTTGGGTAAATTTTTTTTTATTTTTCAACATAATCTCCTTGGAGCTCTATACACTGGGTCAATCGCTTTTTAAGTTTTTTTAATCCTTCAGAAAAGTGCGTTTTCGGAAGTTCCTCAAAATAAGCACTTACAGAGGCAATGACGTCTTCGTTGTTCGTAAATCTCTGTCCACCGAGACATTTTTTCAAGTTTGGAAATAAGAAAAAGTCACTGGGGGCTAACTCTGGTGAATACGGTGGGTGTTCGACCAATTCGAATTTTAGTTCTTCAATTTTAGCCATTGAAACGAAGCATGTGTGAACTCGGGCGTTGTCGTGATGAAAGAGAATTTTTTTTCTCGCCAAATGTGGTCGTTTTTTTTAATTTCTTCTTTCAGCTGCTCTAATAATGATGCATAATACTCACCAGTAATTGTTTTACCCTTTTCCAAGTAGTCAATAAGTATAATTCCACGTGCATCCCAAAAAACTGTAGCCATAACCTTACCAGCTGACTTTACGGTCTTTGCCTTCTTTGGAGCTGGTTCGCCTGTGGAAATCCACTGTTTGGATTGTTCCTTTGTCTCAGGAGTGTAGTGGTGTATCCATGTTTCATCCACAGTCACAAATCGACGAAAAAATTCCTCAGGATTCCGACTTATGCGCGCCAAAAGAGCCTCAGAGGCGACCACTCTATTGCGTTTATTCTCAGCTGAGAGCAAACGCGGCACCCATCTTGCCGATAGCTTTTTCATGCCTAATTTTTCATGTAGAATTGAAACAACTGCACCTATAGATATCCTTGTGGCCTCAGCTAACTCACGCACTTTTAATCTTCTATCCTTCAACACCATATCGTGGATTTTATTGATGATTTCGGGAGTAGTTGCTTCTACGGGCCTTCCTGAACGTGGTTCGTCACTTATTGATGTACGACCACGCTTAAATTCATTTACCCAGTTATAAACCGTTGCTAAGGCAGGGGCAGATGTGCCATGAACTGAGTCCAATTCATTTTTTATCTCATATGGAGTTAAACCCTTTAAATGAAAATGTTTAATTACCGCTCTGAACTCGTTTTTTTCCATTTTTCTTAACAAGCAATTTTTTTTTTCAATTGGTTATAAAAACACGTAAACTCAGAAGATGTGGACTGTGACTGCACCATATATCTAGTCGGGAGTGGTGCTGACTGAAAACAGATGATTTGGAGCGATTCGCGCGCCATCTGTTGGTCATTCTAAAGACTTATTGAACTACCCTCGTATATATATATATATATATATATATATATATATATATATATATATATCAATATATTTATGTACATTTATGTATATATATATTATATATATATATGTATATAGATGTTAACGTAATTATATTAATATAAGCCAAATATTCTGCTTGTCGATAAAAATCGATTCTATCTAGATTTGAAACCGTTTATGACGTTTATTTTTTATTTTTATAAAAGATACACAGTTAAAACAAACACAGCTCACAATTACAGTGTCTCCCATTATGTGGGTAGATTAAATAATTATTTTCTTTTAAAACTAGTATGCTACCTTAAACTTCTGAGAACCAATATTTATAATAGAGCTCATTGTACACAGAAAACTCGTACTAGGATAATAAAAATGAAAAAAATTCTGTTATCTTTAATATATACCTATGTTAAACAACTTATCAAAGTGTAATAGAAATTAAAACAATTGCTTCATCAAAGAGGAAGCTTTGTTATAGTAAAAAAAGAAGTATTGCTAAAAACATGTTTTGAGATATAAGGAATTAAAATACACTATTTTTAGAAAATGTATGTATGGGTGTGTGCGCGTGCGTGTGCGTATGCGTGTGCGTGTGTGTATGTAGGTATGCATCCATATCTAGAGTAATCCACGGTAACATTTAATGCTTCAGGACTCATTTTCTTTGATTTTTTTAATGAAGGGGCACAATAATAATTTTTATAGTTTTTCTGATTTTTTTTTGTTTTCTAGCGGTTTTTCGATTCTTGGCTTTTAGTTTTTCGGGGTTTTTCGTACAATAGAGATAATATCATAGATCCAGTGAAAATGCATCTGAAAGAGGATAAAATTACCTATATACTACCACCCGAAATTTCGGATAAGCTGTTTCCTTTCTTTTGTTATACACAGAAAAATCATTTTTTGTTTGAACGGTGATTTCTCTGAACTATTTGATGGAAAGTTTTTGAAAGACATTGAGGTAATTAGGACAACGGAGAAGATTATTCTGTAAAATTTATTAGACATTTTATTTTTCTATGATTGAGAAAAAAATCATTTTGTAAGAAAAATCGATTTTCTATGGCAAACGATAACTTGAATAAAAAAGAATTATTCCTTCTGAAAATTTTCAAAATAGTAGCTTTTTACTGTCTCTCGGCTAAGTTCTTTGCTCAGGTCATGAGGTCTTTTATTTTTCAAGATATTCGAGGTTATATTTTATTTTTAATTTTTTTTATTGCTTCTTTCTTGGGTAATAAACGGTAATTTTTTACCAATAAACACTTAACCTTTTTCTTTTTTTATTAAAAATTTTAAATCAAAAAGAATTTTCAACATCGTTTCTTTTTTGTTTTATAAGGGTTCTTAATTTTTTATGATATTTTCTTTTTCAAAAATTTTTTGATCGTACATTTCTTGCGTATTACGCAGTAATGTTTGATCAAACAAAGCTCATTTTACACGTTTTTTGATGAAGATTAGAAATCAAGAAAATTTTTTAAGTTTTATCGATTCGTTTTTGTTTTATAACTTTTTTTTCATTTTGATAATATTCATTTATTTTTAAAAAAATTTTAATAGCTTTTTACTTGAATATTATACGGTAATTTTTGGCCATTTAAAGCTCTATTTTCATTTTTTGAAGAATATTTATATATATATATATATATATATATATATATATATATATATATATATATATATATATATATATATATATATATATATATATATATTTATATTAACAATAATTTGAACAACAATACTTTTTTATAATTTATGCTATATTTTTGAATAAGTTTAAATTACTTAAATACTAAATATAACATATTAAGTCGACATATTAAACAGCAATAGATTTGACATTTTTATTTTTCACCCCAGTATTAAATAGAATAAATAATTTCATATTGGAGTATTTTTAAAGTTTGAGGAAGCTAAGTGCCAATGAATTAATAGCGATTTTTTTATCTTTGAGCAAAATAGCAACTAAAGTTTGCCTAATACAAAACCAAAGATTACTCGGACGTTTAAAAGTGAACAACTTTACTTTTATTCATCAAGGAAATAAAAGAATCTTTCTATATCTTACAACTAACATTCAAAAGATTACTGAATGAAAAGACGTAATAAAAAAAAATCTGCAATGCTTGCAAAGTAAAGCCATCAGGATGTTTTTTCGCAGCGATACAGCCCTTTTTTAATTCTGTAATAAAAAATAACGCCTACGAGTCTCAAGTCAATTCAGCAGAAAAGAAAGAGAAAATGCATTCTTCGCAGTCCCTTTGGAGTCGGTGTATATACCCGAGGAAAACTGCAACCTCTGGGTCACGGATTGTAATCAGGCTCTTGGGGAATATTTTCTGATACCGAAAGCCCTAACGCAGTGCCCGCTTAAACCCAAGATCCTTTGATAGGAAGTGTAATGATGTGCACCGCTTTCTCGATAATGTAACTTTGTCCACCTTGAGAATCATTTGAAGATAAAAATGGACGGAGACGTGATGAGTTTTAAAGATTCGTAAAAAATGGGGTTCTCGGGTATTTTTTTAAAGAGATCCTTAAAACCTATAGTAAACAATCTTCTTAGTATTTATTTATACATATTTCAAGGAATTGAGAAAGGTTTGTTATTAACTTTTGGTTATGTAGCTTTGAGTTAGTCGCTGTGAATACGCAGACAATAAAAAACAGGGGTCCAAACGAAAAAAAAAAGTTTTTTTGAAAATATATGTGGATCAAAGAAAGATATTGAAAATTCAATATTCGGTGCATGTTGGAAACTAAATTAATCGAGGAACGTATTTTTTTTCGTCAAATAGGCTATATAAAATAGATAGTGTTGACCAAAGCTATTAATTGTAGATCATGCCATAACGAATCTAATTACAAATAAAATGCACAACAAAATGTTGAAATAGGTTAAGTATATAGTTTCTTTCTAAGTCATGTACAACCACGTATTTTTTCATCGGCACGTACACAGCAACTTATTAAAGGTTTTTTGAACAAAAAAGTAATAAGAAATATTCACGAACATATGCTGGAGAAAGATGGCTTTGTGCCTAGTAAAGATTTACCCTACTCCTATATAAAAATTATTTCATTACACCGAGTATCAATTTTTATAGTAAAATTTCTCCAAAATTGAAGTACATTTTATTTTTTTATAAAATAATTTTAACATGTAACATTTGCGCATGACAAACAATTATATACAATGAAAATTATCTTTGCGATGTTTCATAATAATATTTTTGGTCGGGAATCGGTTAATAACTTAAAGATGAACATTTTATTATTCATTTTAATTTAAATTTTTTCTTTAATGAAAAAAGTCTTTAAAAGCGTAAACTGTACTCAAATGCATGAGTTACTGTTTGCTCTATAATTTATATCTTGCTTTACTATCTTCGAATGTATATAAATAAAAGCCAAAAAGATTCTATACTCTATGGTTTTCAAGTTACACAAACATTTCGAAAGAAGCAAAAAGAAATAATCAATCATACTCTTACAATTTGAAATGTTGACTGTAATCTCTGCAGTGTATTTTCCCCTTAACATGAAAAGCATATAATTGCACCAAGAACTTAGTTAGTTCCAAGATTATAAACGATAAAGTGTCAAGAATTACAGATTTAGATATAAGTTGAATTACACGAATAACGTCACGCCGTATCTTTACAAACCGCGTCGTAACTTACTTTTACTCACGTCTTGGAAATTAATCCAGGCCAATTAGTCGTGAAATTGCACCCGCTGCTTCGTGTATCAATTTCTCTCCCGATAGAGCACGCAGGTATGTCTATCTCTCTCTGTGGAGCTTACGCGGAGATCAAAGCCCGAGCGCCGAAATTCCGCAGCTTCTCCGGTCGGCAGAAAACGGAGTCTGTACTGATCGAGATCCGCAATCCGGAAACTCGGCTGTTGCTGCAAGCTTCCTGCAACTTTACAGCTCAGCAAGCCACTATAGATAATCCTTTAATTGTCGTTGAGAACACAGAGATACATAGCATGGTTACATACAGAAACTTGCACGAACTGCATACGGGCGATTCCGTGTCAATTTTTGATTTACAGTAAGAATAAAATGTACTGAGATTATACATAGTAATTATATATAAAAATTGCTTTAAAGCTACAAATCATTTTGAAGTATTAACTAAATATTCTAAAAATATCATTTTCCTTTTATGTATGGATAAATTTCATTGTTTTATATCTAAATCCATAGAATAAATATGAAATTATTTGTATGAAAAAAGAATATCTAACGTGTATTTTATTTCCCATTTCTTAAAAATAAATAAAAGTTGAGGTTAATCTTGATTTACCAAAAACGAAGTTCATGACGACATAGATCCAGTTTAAGATTACGCTATAACAAAATTATTATCGCTTTTGAGCACATTGTGATGTGTTCTTGATAAATATTGGTAAAATATGAAAGCAACCAACACAACAAAAGTACATTAACAAATTTGCTTACTCGATGCAGAATCATTCATGTGCACACACATTATTTTGTTGTTTATTTATTTGCAATTCGCACACGTTTACGCACTTGTACACATACATATATGCACACACACATACACACACTGCAATACAGACAATCTTACAGCATTTTAATAACATTTGAATGGTTCACGATGAAGTGCTAGTCCAGTTTCAAATTAAGTGTTAACAATACGTATATGTTAGTTAACCTCATCTAAATATGCATAGAATCAGAAAGCCTCGCAAATAGACGAAAGAAATTCACCAAATCTACTCACTCGGACAGAATCACCCATCTACACACATATGCAACAAGACAAATACACCCGCATATAACGACAGGAACGCACAAACACAGGCGCACAGCGGAAGCACTGCACATCCTGAGAGTCTCGCATACAGCCTCGGATAAAGCGCGAGCTGCGCAGCAGGAAACACCGGCTACAGTTTAGGCCCTCAAGTGACATTCCGCGCCGGAACGCGCCACATATATACATATACACACCTACTCCTCACCCCTTCCACAGTGGTTATTAAAAGAGGGAGACAGCCGTGCGAGGAGGAGGAGGAGCAGGAGAGAAAAAGTGGCGCGCACAGTCGGAAAAACTATGCGTCGCTGCACCTCCCGGGACGTTGAGGGACACAATGCCGCGCTGACGCCGTGTATATTACCCGGTGCATTGCATTGCCATTGTCTTTGTCTTTGAGGGTAAGAGGATGGCTGCTGCTCTCCCTCCCTCCATCCTTCCCACTCTCTCTCTCTCTCACACTGTTTGACCAAGGAAGGGGGACGCTTCATTGACCGGATTGTCGTTTATTGTTCTTGTTGTTGCGGGGCGGGGTCGAAGCGGTGAAAGATTAAGCGATTTATTGTTATTGGCTTTATTTGGGGCGGCCAGCAGCGGTGAATTAAGATTGGAAGAATGGTGCTGTAGGTGTGATTTAATATCTGCGTACGTTCAGGAATGAATGCTCGTTGGAGGTGGATTCAATGGAGTTATGTGTCTGGTGAATTACGCTTTTTAGCTTTGTTCAATGCGGTGTGAATTGTTTTCAAGCTGAAAGCACTATTTATCGACACTTTCTTCAAAATTTGTCATGTGCTAAAATATGTTAATCATTTCGTAACTAGCAGTGACATCTTCTTGGTAAATTATCTTTCTTCCGTTAATTAGCATGAATAAGCAATTGCTATTCATTTATTTGTAATTAGTATCCAAGCAATTATAATTAGCACCACAAAGCATTAATTACTCATTCAAAACCCTTCAATTGACAATGCATCTTCTATGATATATGATCAAAATTGAAAATCCGGAACAGTATAAGCATTTTCAAATATTAATTTTTTTTTTTTTTTTTTTTATTATTATTTAACGTCGCCATGTTTGTGCTTCCATGTGGTGCTAATCGACGACGGGGGTCTGCGGTGTGTTTGTAAACAAAGCACATGTAATTTTTACAGAGGTGCTTGTATCAATCGGCAGAGACTAGGATTCGAACCCGGGTCACCGGCGTGGGAATCCGACACTCTACCGACTGAGCCGCCGCAGGCCCCTCAAATATTAATTTCATTAATATGTAAAATTAAAAATACGTTAAGAGCATATAAGTATTAGTTAATTATATAAAATAATGTTGTTTAGATATTAAAAAATAAATAGTTTGTACGTTATCATACATCATGAATTTTGTAAATTAACTTCATAACAAAGCTGGATAAATAATTTGTAGAAATTACGTGTTTATGTATTAAAGAAAATAATAAAAATGAAGTCTATTATGTACCTGCTGTTAATGGTCTTTTACCATAAAAGCCAATTTTCCACTAATAAAAAGAAGTTTTCAAATGACTTTCGTTCTTAAAATATTAATTTCTCGAAATTTATACTTAAGATCTTCAGAATATTCCATGCATTGATCAAAATCCTATATTTAATATTTTACTGACACATTTATTATTCTGGAAAATTATCAGATTTATTTATTGTGCGAAATAGTTAGCTTGAGTTTTGATTGTACTTCAAGTTTACGCAAATTATACGTTATTTACATTTTAAAAAACAGATTGCTAGGTAATAATTAACCTATTTCCTGTGATTTTTTCTGTCAAAAAGTGACAAAATTTAAAATAAGCGTTTTTCTCCATAAGATGTGATGGATTTTGTAATGTGGTTTGGGTATTGGTAAAATTCCTTAGTTTTTGAAGTTACACAACATAAAATGATTGATCCTCTAAGTATAAAGTTTATATAATTTTCAATCGAAGTTAGAACTCCTTAACCATCACTGCGTCTTTATGAGATAAATAAACCGTTAATTGCTTGCTTCCATTTGCCCTACGTTATCAAATCGTTCTCTTATATCCCAACCAATCAATCCCTCCAATCAACATCCTCAAAAATCCCCCTCACCGTAATTTCATTACCACCTTACCCCCATCTCCCTCAACAAACAACCACCACCCCCAACCGCAACAACAACATCCACCGCCAACGCAAACTCCAACCCCTATTCGCCCACCTTAATGAACGCTTCAAGACAAGCAAATGCAGCATCTCGAGCCTAATTGATTTCGTCACCTCGCGTACATACGCGAGAGACGCCACCGCGCGATATAAAACTTTTGTTGCTCACGAGCAGAGCCCTACTGATGAACTTTTATCATTAGACACCGCGCGCTCGGCTTATCGGCCCGCCAACTTTGACCGTTCGCGGGTTATCTCGAGCGCTTTCCTTCCTGACGCGTCTCTGCATTCCGTCCACTATTTTTATGAAGCTTTCGGCTCAGGTATCTCGAGGGATGGAGCAATTTTCGCGATGAGCGCGGAAAGTTCGGTGCTTGCGGGTATCGTGAATTTTCACCGGGGTGATATTGCATTTGACGATTGTTAAGAGGTGGATAGAATAGATAGATAGATAGACAGATGGGTATGGGTCATTGTCGAAAAGTGGAGCTTTTAGTGTTTGCTTTTACCGAAAGCTTTAAATGTACTTTAGACCAGGCAACCGGGCTAAAAAGTTTTTCGAGTGTTAGTTATGAGTGTTCATCTATACATTGTCATTTTTCGCGGCATCTGTATTACACATATGATGTTTGTACTACATATATAACATGCACTCAGATTTTTAGAGTGACATTACTAATAATTGATGAAATAGAAGGTATTTCTTTTGCTTTGAAAGTCTAAGTATTCTGTTAACTTTGACGATTAAAAAAATGCCACCAAAATAACAACTTGATGAAAACTTAAAGAACATATTTTACTTGATTCATAATGAACTTTTTACACCTGTTATATATACTCTGAAATGCGTTTAAAGGTGTCGCCCAAAGCTAGACACTAAAAGCTTTACGTTTTCGACAATCGTCTATATACTTTTAATTTTGTTTATAAATGTAATATACAAGCAATATGTACAGAATTGAAAGCATATAAAAAATAGTTAAAGTCAAGTTAAAGTAATAAAGCGGAGTTAAAGGCACATTTATACCTGGGTAAAAATAGGGTACATGAAATTATATATATTATTTAATAGTTTACATGTATAGAAATAATTGTATATATATATACAATTATTTCTATACATGTAAACTATTAAATAATATATATAAATATACATATTTGAACAAATTTTTAGATACGTGGCAAAACATATAATTATGTACCATACAATATATTTACGAATGATGGATAATCATATTGACCCAAAAGCCATATATAATTAGATATAAACTATTTTTTCCGGAAAATAACACTTCTGATAGTCAATATTTATACAGCTAAAATTTTCGTTTCCATCACAGATCGTCAATAACTTATATGCAAATCATATTTTATAAGTATCGCAGGTCGTCAAATTTAGCACATTCATAAATCTGCACATCAGTTATACAGTTATATATATATATATATATATATATATATATATATATATATATATATATATATATATATATATATATATATATATATATATATATATATATATATATATATTGAAGATACATATGTAGAGCTACGTATAAGGGGGGAGAGGTATCATATATTTCCAGTTTCGAGAAATATAAGACAAAATTAATCAACAATCTATGGCAACTAATATTTATAGAAATTTGCTCTAAAATGCTTTTTCGGTTTCGGATGGTAGTTTAGGTATACACTCGTTGATAGATCTGACGCCGTCTAAAAAATTAGAAAATCAATATTTTTCTCGTACTTTTTGAACGTATCACATCTTAAGAATATTTTTTGAACTGTTAAGTAGGTCATCTCATTAAAATGTAAGATATATGTGGCCGTAACTCTAAGTTTCTGTGCTTAAAACGCGTTTTTCTCAAAATGACCACGATGTAAAAAAAAACTGCTGAATGGATCTATGTATTTCAAATTTTTCGGGCAACTATTAGACGTACAAACCTAGAGCTTAATCGAAGAATTTTTATCTTCGTGTGCACAAAATAAGCATTTTACAAAAATCGATCACTTCTATTTCAACTTATGCCATTTTGTTACTTATAATTCACACTTTTAATTTCTGATGATGCATTGTCAAGATGGCGTTTCAAGAAATCACTAATAACTCTCTTATAAGTTAATATTTTTCAATGAAATGTTTTTACAGAACATCCTTTAAATGTAGCTTAACCCTTTGCGGCACGGAGACTACTATAGGGACATCCGGGATGCACTTGAAATTATTAAATTTTTTGAAGACTAAATAATGTATTTTCGCCTGGTTTTTTTAAAATCTAATTTAAGTGGGAGTTGAAAAAACGTTTATCATTGAATTTAAATCAATATTTATTTAATATTTTGTTATATAAATAAATAAACAAATAAAAATCGTCATTTTTATGGAAAAAATGTGTGCCGCAAAAGGTGAAGCAAATACAAATACTTTTAAAGTAAAATATGTACACGCTGCTTTACAAATTTCCAAAAAGTGCTTTCTGGTCTCCTGACTACTTCTTGTATGGTTGGATTAGTATTTCTTCTAATATTTCAGTATGAAGGAACTAGCGAAGAATTCACCAAGAATTGGTTTCTATACCGTAGCGATGTGTTTTTTTGCACACGAATGATATATTTTATGACACAAGCGAGAAATAGACTCTATTTGACGGAGAGTAAATCAAGCGAAACGGTTCGAATTGAATTGAAGTCTGAATGAAATGCTTCTCTCTGGGTGTACGAATTTTTCTCGTTGTTTTCGATGAATATAAAGAGGGAACATTTTCAATGCTAAAATTCTTGAAGGTAGAGTATACACCAAAATTGCTAATGAAAAAAGGGATTAATTTTATCACCCGGGTGAAAATGAATCATATATAGTTATATATAATTGCATATAAAAATCGTATACAGTTATATATAACTATATATGGTTTTATATATTTATAAATAACCATACACAATTTTACACAAATATATATAATTACGTATATATAATTATATATAATTATATATTATTATAATAATAATATATATATATATATATATATATATATATATATATATATATATATATATATATATATATATATATATATATATATATATGTATATATATATACAAATTCATAGTCATATAAGTGTATATATAACTGAATATATTTTTTATATATAATTATATATAAATATATATGATTCATTTTTACCCGGGCACATTACATGATCTAAAAAAGTGAATTTTTCTCTGCCTTTAAAAATACGGCTTTGAATCGTAGATATTGTATGTCAAAATAAAGAACTGTTCCGCAGACACGCTTTTAAACTTTGAATACTGAGTTTTCGAGAACATTGAAATTCAAGTTCAGTTAACTAATGTAATTTATTTGGAAACATTGCTATAACATTTTTGATAATTTCGTTACATTCAAAAATAGTAAGCTGATTTTTATCTTATTTTCCTGACATGTACAAAACATAATAATGAATAAAAATAGTTTAATTTTTTTTATAAATTTTGGTATCCTATACTATAATTGTCTCGTATTTTGTTTTACTGAATTTCTTTCCGATGCTGCGTGCTATTTCTAGGTGCATACTATTGATCATTTTATTAGCGGCAGTAAGAAATCAAGTACGGATTATTAAAAATTTTGTCTTTTTTAAAAGACATGTATCTTTACAATACACTAACTAATCTAAGTTATTGAAAATTTCACATAATTCTTTTTAAATCATACCAAGAAAATACGAAAAATGTAGGTTATAATATAAATAAATAGAAATATAAAATTGTATTGTACCTATATATAATATTAAGAGCACATATCAACAAATTTTGTTTTACGTAAAATTACATATCAGAATCAAATTTTCTACTCTGAATTTCTTTATTTATGGAAAATACGTAGCGGAACACTAGTATATTATAAGAATCGAAAATTAGAGAAATAACTAAATTTTAAGTATTAAAACTTTGATCTCTTTCTCTGTATGTGATCAAATATCATAATTCTGTCTCAAATTTAGACTGACTCGAAGAAAATTATGTGCTTAGGAAACTATTTAAATTTAAAATTTAGAGAATCTAACGTCAAAGGAATTCTAGCTGAGAGAAACCTGTAAATTGCAGTTGAATAATGAATTTGATTCAAATGGATATAAAACGTAATAATTTTTATTTTTATTTTTATTTAAGTCTCTTAATGTTTTAAAGTGTAACTTTTGTACACTTATCATCATATTTATGTAAATGTTTATTCAGATATTTGTTGACATTCTTTTAATTTTATGTCAGGTTTTAAGAATTGTCATAATACATGTTGTATATAAAGATTCTAAATTCAGACTCCTTTCCGGTTCTGTTTCAAGGCAAGCGGACTTTCATACATAGTCGTATTTTAATTCTCTAGCACAATAGTGCGATACAAATGTTTGAACAATTATATCGAGGATTATACGTAGAAATAACTGTTATTGATTGTGTAATTTTCCTTTGTTATGGTTAAAACTGACTTTCTAAATTTTGTTACTAGCGAAAATTTAACTTATAGTAAAAGTAATAATTTACTTTAGTATATTGTATGAAAACATATTTTTATATAAAGATGAATGATTTTTTTTCACTACATAAAATAGTGAAGTTGCAGTTTTGTCTGGTAAAAAGATACCATAATATCCCGACAAAAAATGATTTATATATAATTATATTTAATTACACTTGTAATTTCATACGACTACATATAGCTACGTATCTTCAAATATATTTATATACTATAATATGTAATCATAATAAATAAAGTGAATGTTGCCATATAAGACTATATGCGATAGTATACAATTTTAAGTGCAGTTTCATATAATTACATGTAATCCGTTTATATCCGAGCTTATATTACGCATACACAGAAATTGAATACCAATGAGATGTTTTTAAAGTCAAGAAATATCCAGTTGATGCTATTGAATTGCATTAGAAAAGTAGTAGTTAACTAAGTAGATAGTGTCTGGCCAATCACAGTTATTACTACTAAACCAAAGTGCAAAAGCTATATATTCTCATTGTAATTCAATGCTTTGATTATATTTTTCTTATTCAATCTCAAGATTTAAAGATGCGGTGATTAAATTCGTCAATATTTTCACTTGACGATCTAAATATTATACAGATTGAGGGGCCTGCGGCGGCTCAGTCGGTAGAGTGTCGGATTCCCGCGCCGGTGACCCGGGTTCGAATCCTAGTCTCTGCCGATTGATACAAGCACCTCTGTAAAAATTACATGTGCTTTGTTTACAAACACACCGCAGACCCCCGTCGTCGATTAGCACCACATGGGAGCACAAACATGGCGACGTTAATTAAAAAAAAAAAAAAAAATTATACAGATTGAGTATTATTAAACGAAAAATTAAGCTGTTCACAAAGATTATCATGTGACCAATTATTGTGAACTCAAATAATAAATATTAATAATCAAAGTGTACTCAATAAAAGTTTCATTTAATATTACTTAATCAATGCCAACATACTTTTATTTTATGAATGTAGTAATTAAGCAGGTTCAATACGTTCATAGTATATAAGCTTCTTACCTTTGAATTACATCATGTAAGACGTACTTAAGATTTGAGAGAATGAATTAAAACTACACCTTTAGTTACACTGTGACCAATATATATATACCTATCCTAATATATAATCTCCTTTTAAATCAATTGTTAAAATAATAAATAATAGAATATAAAATAGAGAAATGTAAGTGAATCAAGGTATGTGGAATGAGAATGACCTTGGAATTAAATTTTCTTATATGAACGAAAATAAGAACACAATGCTTTGATAGTTGCATAGTAAAAGCTACTATAGATATAAAGGAGTTTTAGACTTGTATTAAAATTATGTAGTGAAATGTAACTTGCTTAATATCGAAGCTTCTTCGCATGTCAAGCGAATATTACATTAATAAGCATCTATTCAATGTAAGAATTTTAATGCTTTTTCCTACTGTTAGCTAATATAGATATACGCCTTTCTTAGTATAAGAAACTATTCTTAGATGTGAATGAATCATTAGAAATTATAATAAATTAGTACACTTTACGATGACCAATGTATTATTTAATAACATATTCTATCATTTAGCATGTTAAATATGGAACTATTAAATGCTTCCTATTGTATATAAAAATGAACAGCTTCAAACAATACAAGAAAACGCTTCTATTTTTTCAGAATCAAACATCAGCAGTAAACTGCATCAAATGAAAAGCAAATAACATTACTCTCCACCCACTCAGTATATTACATAATCATTACAATGACTTCACAATAATTCATCTTTCAAAACTCAATTCAGCAACTCATCTACCCAATACACTTCCCACGAAACATAAAGAAATACATACCAAATCATAAAATCCCTTCTAAACATATCACTCCAAATTTTGCATTTGATCGCTTAAGATTCGATCTCGAGCAAAATCCTCATACCGCCCATCACTTCGCATGAAACTGCGCACAAACTCTTATCCGCTTTCCTTAGAATGACGAGGAAAAGAAAAACGTAGATACAGACATCTACACACTCCGCGCATGACGGCAAATTCGATTTCGCTCGCTGCCTTGTTGTCTCAGCAGCGGCAGCGGCAACGAGACGTGATCGATCAAAAACGAGAGCGACCACGTCTACGCTCTCGCTCGAGAGACAAAGAAAAATGGCTCTCCTGTCGCTCGCGATTCTCGTAAAAAAGGAGCGAGAAACGGAGCGCTCTTTGTCTCGATCCCCATTACCCCCCATCTCCGCGCGAGTATCGTCCAAAGAAGGGATCTCTCGCGCTCTATCGCTGTATAATACTTGCGTGAGGTGGTTTTTTCCTTCGCTTTTTTCTTTCCTGGGTTGCAGGTCTTGGTTTATGGTTACACTTACGAATGCGGAGGGAAGGGACAAAAACAACAAGATGGAGGAAAGAGGTGAAGCGAAATTTTCGATTTAACGCGAGCGCAGCGCGGGGCTCTCTCTCTCTCTCTCTCTCTCTCTCTCTCTCTCGCTTTTATGCAGATCGACGAACTGCGGAGTTTACGCGGGGTTTTATGGGTTGGGTATCAAAAAATGTTCGCAAAAAATACGGATAGAGACATTTGCGCGAGATATTTTTGTTTATTTTATAAAACTTGTAGGTGTTTCTTTTTAAATTATTGCAAGATTATAGGTGTTTTTTTATACAAAATGTGAGCTGGCTTATAAACGTTCTCTCTTTTATATGAAATAATCGAATTTATTTAACATATCATATTTTCTTGCCTTTATAATATCAATTTTTTTTATAGATAATCAAATAAAAAAAATGAGAGTGAATATTGCCATCTTATATAAAATAGATAACATAAATTATGAAAGCTTTTCAAGATTATTTTGGCAATAATAGCAGAAGGATTATATTCTAATTGATGCAACAATAAATAGTTCACATCATATACGACTAATGCCCTTACAGTCTCGGTTTTCGTTATTTGATTTGCTCGATTTTCCAGTCCTAGTGCAGTTGTATGCCAGGCCAATTTAGAACTTCCTAATTGGGCGCAATCTGTGCTACAAGAGAGAATCTCGAACTTTAGCGTGTAAAATTTCGGATTTCAGTTGAACCATCGAGATACAAAGGCGGAGTACATTTGATACGAAATTCCAGCCTCGGGATGATGAATGGCGAAATTACTGTTGTAATATTTCTTGGTAATTGAAAAAGACAGAGTAACACTTTGTTTCTACTAACGTTTTGATGTACAAGAAAATGTTTCAGTACTTTGCGCGCAATATTCACTTTATGATTTGTAAGGTAAATTCATATATTACATTTTTATAATCTTTAAAGTAAAAATCACCTAAATATAATGAATTTTATTACCTAAATCAACTAACCCTAATATAAATGCAAGAAAGTTATAATTATATTGATTTTTACAAATCTATATCAAAATACGTGTTTTTCAAAACCGTATTATCTTAAAATTGAAAATTATGTTTCACTTACCTACATAAAGGCTAAAAGTAAAATATGAATTATTAACATAAACGGCGATCCAACTAAAAATAACTTAACAAAAGTTAAAAATACAAATTTAATTAAATACTCAAATGCTACTTTTTCGTCATAATTTCTTTTATAAAATTCATAAAGATATTTGAACTTAAACATTTTAAAACATATATAAATGAAGAGTTCTCAAGAGAAACGACGTTAATGAAACGACGTCTCAAGTCGTTTCGGGAAGAATACTTTTGAAATTGTTGAAATGTTTTACAAAATGGTTAAATACGTATTATACTAGCCACCTCTAATTAACAATTAAAGTTGATTTAAATATATGTAACAAAAAATATTTACGAGTTGTGTAACATATTTTTCTTGTCATTTTAATAGAGAACAACTCTAATTTTGGTAAAGAGAAATTGATCCAAAATATCTATTTTTTACGTTTTTTACTACAGGAAAATATATATATGCTTAACAATATGGAATCCATATACACTCTAAAAATCAGAAGCAGAATGTGATTGCGGCGAGTGATTTTTAGAGTGTAGATTTCTAATTACTTACATAAAAAATATTAAAATGTAAGTGTTAAAAACTAACAGAAATCTACAAATCTACCTTTCCCAACCACCGCCACCTAAAATACTACGAGGTTTTCACCCAATTCCTAAAGAAACTAACTTTCTCATCGAAACCTCGCTCGCAAACTGAAATCAGTGTCTTTTTCCCTCGGTCCGCATTCGTAAGATTTTCTTCTCGGAACTTCCACGCGAATCGCGGGACTCCCGAGACTCCAACATAACATCGCGCTCGCTCTCGCGCAGAAAGTGACACGCGAGAACCGCTCGGAGCGTCGGTTTTTCTAAGGCGTCTCGCGCGCCCGCAATTACCCGCCTCTTCCGACCGCGGCCGTGTGTACGACGTGCGCGCAAAGAAAGGAGGGAAACCGAAGCGCATCTCGCATTAAGGGTATTAGTGTCACGAGGTCCATTAGAAAAATATAAAGAGATCGGCTTATATCGTCTCCATAACAATTTTTTTCTTCTTCTTCTTCTTTTTTAACAGGGTCGCGAGAAGCGCGGGTTTATCGTCACGCTTGTGTGTGTATATACGATTTTATAAAAGGCGCGAAGGTTTTTATTGTCGAGAGTCGTTAAAGTTTCGTCGCTTATTAGAGGTGTGAGAGAGAGAGAGGGGTTTTCTTTTTTAAATGGGGAGGAAGATGGTTAATCTTAACTGTGCGCGCCATTGCGAGGAGTTTAATGGAGGCTAATAATCTTTTTAATTAAAATAGCATTTTTCGCGGCGTTTCGAGAAGAGCATTTGCCAGCTTTATCACGGCTTGTAAAAAAGTTATATTTTCTATTAATTTTCTTGTGGCGTTAGAAGCACAGTGAAGGGAAAAAATCGTGACTTACAGAGCTGTAAGGATCCTTTTGCTCGGTTTAAATATGGTTTTATTAAAAAAGGGGATTTTGAGTGTTACCTCAAATCCAAAATTTAATATGCAAGTTTATAATCGACGTTTGAAACGGAGTTTAACATTTGCTATATTCATGATAGAATGATTTTTATTCTGGAAAAAGTATAAGAAGTGCAGTTGTATCGTAAAAAAATCATACAAAATTGACTACTAGAATTGCATACAAAAAATAATATTAGATCGTTACTTCATTTTAAAAAAGTGTATTCAGGAAAATTTGAGATATAGGTAGTTGTAATACAAGTTTATCTTTATTATATTTATGGTAGTTCTCGTAAGGTAGAGCAATATTTTAAAATGAGAGTGCTTGATAGAACCCTGAAAAATGTCTTACATTATTATAGATGTGGAAAAGGTAACATGAAAAATAACTTATGTTTTATTAATAAATTTATTAAGTCACAGTTTAAATAATAACAAATTTAGACATTCTAAATATTATTGAACTGTCCTATAATGTGATTTTATCGTCTATTTTAGACATTCAAAATAGAAAAATTTATCAGCGAATAATTATTTATTACCTATAACTCTCTTAATGAAATTAATTTTTCAATAATCTATCATACATACATCTAGTTTTTCATTCAATTTCCATGGGCAGAAGTATATTTTTTTACTCAAAGCGATCGTATAGAAAAAGCGTTTAACCATAAGGCGGTATCGTAACATTTCCACAAAACATAATTTAAGTCATCGTTCTTCTTTACTATTTCGTTCAATGTTCTACCCTAAATCTTTGTACACTTATCCCATAATACTCTAACTTTCCTACTTTCTAAAAAATTCTCTCATTCTTAAATTTCGTTCCAAAAACAGCTCAAAAAACCACTTTAAAAGAAATGTTCACCTTCGCTGCAAAAGGCCAAACCAAATTCGCCCTCTCGACAAAAGCATCTTATCCACTATCTCGCATTACCCACGATTCCTTCAACGAAAGAGAGCTTACTTTCCTCAGACGAAACCCAGGCCAATCCTAAGCCTGCAGCGAATCGCCTTTCGTTCGCGCAACCGTTTCCGTGAGCGCGTCGCAATAACCGTGCAATCAATTAGATGTATTTCTCCAGCTGCGCGGCGCATGGAGAAAAAAAGCGCTTGCGCTCAACGACCGTCATAACGGGCCGAGAGAGAGAGAGAGGAGATCCTTTCGGAACGATACTCACGAGGATGGGGACGCGTTACTAAGCAGCGGAGGGTCGAGCGGAAAATCCGCTCTTGCGGTCGAGGAAAAGAAGGTGCGACACGGCAGTCTCATTTCGTACGTAAGGTGAATGGCCCGATTACTGCTCGCATGAGAATTGGGCGTTAAATAAAAAGATTTGAAAAGTTGTTTTTAACAATAATTTATAAAGAAGTTATGATCTTGTCTTAATTGTGAATCTAATGCTCACAGCAAAAAGCAGTGATTTCGCGGTATTTCTGATCACCGTCAATTTAATAGGCTTCATTTTAATGATTTGTGTATTTTGATTTTACTATTGTAAATAGTATCATTATTATCACGCCTTTTATCAGAATTTACTATATTTTTAATTTAGAGCTACTGTTATATTAAATATTACAACAATCTTCATATATATAATAACAGAAAAACTTTGATTGAATGTAGAAATAGGGAAGTGAGCAGAACTAGGGACATTAACCTTACCTAGTTTAAGGGCGAAATCCACTGATTTTGACAAAGACATTCTGTTTCGAATAGTAGAAATAAAACTTTGGTAACTTGAGTTACGATTACTTTACGAAGTTTTTTGAGCAAACCTCTTCCGTAAATATATTTAAAAAATTCAGCTATATTTTCAAACTATAAGTAAATAAAACTTAGAATTTTTAAAGCTATGTATACTCTATTATTTATAGTCTGAAATAAAAACTTAACAGTGCCGTGAATTACAGTGCCAGGAGGTTCTACTATAGTTAAAAAATGATTTCATCTAATTTTAAAATGGTCACTTTTTTACCAGCGTAGAAATAGTCATAATCTGAACTGGCAAAAAGCTTAAATTATTGAAAAATTCAAAAATCGAGAGTTGACTGAGCTATATTACGTCTTTTTCTTTGGTTTTAAAAGTCTTTCGCACCTTCTTTTTTATAAATATAACAAGAAAGTAAATTCAAAGTTGTATCGGATAAATATCGATAGCATTTCCCATTCATCGCCGTTTGTAAGCATATTCGGCTAGATTGCCGATAATGTATTCAGAAAATCCTTGCTTAGAATGATAAAGTACGGAGATAAATTCGCGCATGTTGTTGATGAATCGCTTGGTTTACATAAATTGTTTATGAGGCGATTTTAATGTGAAAATTTATTTCGACGAGCGGTATATGGAGGGGGGGGGTCGATAATTCAAGGAAATACTTTTCGACATATTTTATGATTCTGGTCAAGGACTTTTTTGAGCACTAACCTTTTTTAAGGTAAAAAATAAGTATAACAACATACAAACCAATTTTATCATCACTTTAAGTTTGTAATTTAATTGAATAATTATGTTAACATATATATTTAAATTAAATTTTCAGTTACCCGCCTGAACCACTTAAGTTAAACTAAAAAAAAATAATTTTTAGTTAAACTAGAACTGGCTTCAGTAATTATTACCACTTTAAGACGCAATTTTTCAAAAGCTACTAAAATATACGACACCGCTATCATACCACGCTTGTACCCCCTCACTATATGCACAATTGAAGCAAAATAAATGCATTCTCAGAATCACTGAAGCATCAAATTGCGAAACTCTTAATAAAAAGTCAAAATGAAAACTACAAAATATTATATAATAGAATTTGCTTGACCTACTTTATCGACCTTGTGTACTAATTCAATGCATTTCAATATTCCATTTGGAAAAATGCATGATTATTTCATTTTTCACCAAAAACTTCAATATATATCTCTATGTTGCATAATGATTGTAGACATCTTACGGATATTTGTATTGAATTGAGATTAATAATCCAATTTCATAATATTTCGAATTTCGTAATCTAAAGCAGTAATAACTGCTGTTTTTAATTTTCAGAAAAGTAGAATAAGATTATCGTTGTTTCTTCAAATAATTCAAGAAACTGTATAAAATCACCAAATAGATCTATGAATCAAAATAAATTCATCGGTAAAACAGGAACAGATCACTATTCGGTCGGTAAAGTAGCGCCTTATCCGGTAAAATCCAAAGCTTTCATTTTGATAAACCAAAAATACTCACGGTTCTTATATGCTCACATATTATCATAAATGAAAACTGTAGTGATAATATGAACATATCCGAACTATGATACTATAAATACATTTATGCATAAATAAACATATGTACCTTTACGGAAATAATCCTCAAAATTTGAGTATTTACACTCAATTTTGAGTGTTTCGTGTTATTTTGGGTTTTAACACTAAAATCTTTATTTTAACTATTGAGACTAATACTTATGTATTGAACGTTAACTCCCATCTTTTCATGGTTTACTCTCAAACATGAGTATAACACTCAATATTTAAGTATAACCCACTATCTTTTAGTATCATATTGAGTGTTTGCACTCATTATTAAGAGTAACCCTCAATCCTGAGCGTAAGACTCACTTTTTTAAACCCATTTGTTTATACATCATTGGGTTACGCGTGAAATTATACTATCTGAATTTTTTTCTAAACGATACTATCTGAGATTTCGTTTGGGAACATTTTTTAAAGCATGCTGCAGATAATACACTTTCCAAGCAACATCTCGCATCGTTTTGATCGAGAATTTCGGAAAGTATAGTTTACATTTAATCCGATAATACGATCATTCACATTTTTACCTATAATCATAAAACCTCTGCAACAATATTCGCTCCGCGCAAGACCGTTTGCGTCATCTAGATAAACATTAAAGTTGGAATGATAATCATGATATAATATTGGGTAGGCGTGAAAAAATGAGATTTGGATTTTTACTCTCGTAAGTTGAGAGTTACTTAACAGTCAATATAAAGTATATCACTCAATCTTTTAGTCTCAATCGGTGAGCGTTCTCTTTGAACGTTAAAACCTAAAATTTTGAGCGTTATTTCCGTAAGGAGCTTTTCTGTGCCTTTTTAAGTTACTCAATATGTATAGCAATGCTGTTAACGTTCCAACATTAATACTATTTATTCACCTAGCGCGCTTCAGTAGTTTCTCATATCCCCTTCAACGATTACAGAAGAATATACTCAACATTTGAGCTCCTTGAGTGTCAACAACAATAACAATATTTTCTAAAAGAGTTTGTGTTGCGCTCAAAACTTAGTGTTACTTTCATTATCAAGTATGCACACTCAACAATTGAGAGTAATAGATTGACCGTTACATTCAGTATTAAGTTATGTACTTCTGATTGAGTAAAAACCCTAAAAATTTGGTAGTTATCTTTCATTATCTGAGAGTGCACACCCAACTTCAAAAGTAAACGCTCAATTTTTAAACGTATACACTCAACTTTATAAGTCAATACTTAATTTTATAATTGTGTAAAAGATTCAATGTTAAGAGTAAACACTCATTATAGAGAGTATATACACTCAATATTGAGAGGATGCACTTAATATTCAGAGTATAAACACTCAATGTTGAGAGTAAGTAGTCAATATTGAGAGTAAACACTCAATATTGAGAATAAGCACTTAATATTGAGAGTATAAATGCTCAATATTCAGAGTAAGCTCTTAATATTAAGAGTCTAAATACTCAATATTGAGAGTATGCACTTAATACTGAGAATATAAAGCCTGAATATTGAGAGTAAAAGCAGTCAATAATCATATAATAAACACTCAATATTGAGCGCATAACCACTCAATATTATGAACAAGTATCCAACATTAATGTATACACAAGCACTCAAATGTCGAGGATTCTCTCCACCAGTAAGAACCGCAGACGCGCGGAGCGAATCTACTCAAAATCTGCACTTAGCAAACCTAGTTCCTCTAGAAACCCAAAAAAAAACAATAAACCAAAAAAAAACCAAACGAACCTCCCGACAAGAATCGTCAACCCCCCTCAATAACGCTCTTACCCCCCATGGTGTTTTTAGCTGCGGAAGCCGGCGTCGACCCTCTCGATCCCCGGGGCGATGAAGAGCAGCAGCATGGGCGGCGGCGCTGGCGCTGGCGGCTGCGGCTCCGTGGGCGAGGACGCCGCGATCGCCCTTGTGGGCGTCCACTCGGACGGCTATCCGGGCGGACGTGGCGGCGGCGGTGGTGGCGGCGGCGTTGGCTGCATGGACGAGCGCACGATGTCGCAGAGCGGCGGGGCGATCGTCGGCGTGGGTGGCATCGGGGTGAAGGGGACCTCGGGAAGCATAGGGGGCGGCAGCAAGCACAAGCCCAACGTCGGCTACAGGCTGGGCAGGCGGAAGGCCCTGTTCGAGAAGAGGAAGCGGATCAGCGACTACGCCCTGGTCATGGGGATGTTCGGCATCATCGTCATGGTCATCGAGAACGAACTGTCCAGCGCCGGGGTCTACACAAAGGTTGGTTTCTCGGATGTATTGCTGTTTGGTGTTGGGATTTGGATTGTTGTGGTTGTTCTTGTACCGGGTAGATGGCCCTGGGCATTGCGGAAATAATCGGTAGAAAAAACTGGGGATATTTTTGCTGGATTTTCTGCAGAGCTAGTAGAGCTTGCATTATCTTACGGGTTCTACTTGAACTGTGCTTAACATCCTAATAGTAACATTCAAATAAGACGAGTCATCAATAAAAGTAGAGGATTTTACAGTTTTTTTAATCAAAATGCCTTCAGAATATATGTCTTTAGACAGGTCTACGGACGAATACCTTGCAAGTAACCATGCAATAAAATCTGAGGTAAAACTTGCAGAAAATACTACAGAAAATCTTGCGATAAATTCTACAGAAAATCTTAGAAATATACTGCAAAACATCGTGCAGTAAATTCGACTTTTTCTAGAAAGGATTACTTTTAACTAAAAGGGTGAATACTGTAATTCATTGTAAAATTAAAGATTAATATTTAAGGCCTCACTAGAACTTTTCCTTTAAAACTGGATGCTCAAATTTTGTTTAGGCAAAATATAATATCTAATTAGTTAAACTATTATCTTATTTACGCAGCTTACGACCCTGCTGAAAGATGTCAGCTGAAAATGCAAATCTTATAATGAAGTTTGTATGCGTGAGAACAACTATATATATTTAGGAATCTCGAGATATTCTAACTATTCTGAAAGTCCTTAAACAATTTTGAAATTAATGATTTCATTGATAACTTATTCTTAATTTAGTCTTTAACTGTAAACCTTGTATATGTCCCCAAACAAAGAATTTGTTTCCAAACGTCTCATAGAATATTTTAAGTACTTTTTACCATTTCAATGCATAAATTATTAAGTGTAATAACCGAATTTTACTGGCATATCAAAACTATCTCATACAATAAAACGTTGTTGATTGTTAGTTCTGAAATAACATTGAGGTGCTTACATTTAGCGATTGGATTTTTTACAATGAAATGTGTATGGCACTGTCAACATAAAATATGCAACATAGAAAATAATATAAGTAAGTAATTAATGTGCCTATAAAAATAAAAATCTGTTTCATTTTGTTATGAAGTAGGTATGCGTCAAAATAGTCATATATGACTAGAAGTCTCTGGATATTCTAACTATTCTGGAAGTCCCTAAATAATTCTGCAATGAATGCTTTCATTGAATACAAGCATCGCTATTGAACAGCGATCAACGCCTATCTAATTAATTAATTCAGTTCTATATGGATTTATAGACCTACTCCAAAGAAGAAGATATATAGTTAATTTGAAATACGCCATTCAATTCAATTTGAATATATAGTGTAAGCCACTATTATCAAAGCTAGCTAATCTACATTTTAAATTTATAATAAAAATCAACCTTTAAGAGGACCATTTATAAAATGACTTTTAAACCATATACAAGCCATCTTCACCGGTTCAGTGCTGACAATGTATAAGAGTTTGCTAGCCTACTGTGCTTAAGCTAATAATTGCATTCTAAACATTTTTGTTTCATTGTTATTGTAAATACAATTATTTGTTGTCATACCGTAGTTTCTATAAAATATTTTTGTACTTGGGATCATGCAGAAGAAATACTAGTATTCAATTTACTAGTCAAAAGAATTATATTCATGCTTCATGCCACGATAGTACTTTGAAAAAAAATTTTCATGAGCCGCATACGTGTCACGCCGCTCACCGGGCTAAAAAACTTGATATACCTATATATGTGTCATGCCGCACTAAACCTATTAAATAAATCTGTTTAAAAGTCGAAATTTGATTGATAATAACATTTCGTAATTATTGACCTCAAAATAGACACTGTTTCACGAGGCATTCATAAAAGAATAATTTTGGTAATTTCATATAATATTAGACATATATATGAACAAATCCTCCGACCTTTTAACATTTAGTGTCTAAACTATAAAACTGTTGATCATTTTAATATTATTTACTAATATATCCCAAGTAACTTTGTTTTTGGTTCTACACATCATTGGCAATGTGTTAGCACAGCATAGTCCTCATAATTTGACTTTAACCAATGATCCAAGTCGAACGAAGATGAAAAAATGCCTAAATTGTTATGTCCGAAGAGAAGAATCTTTTTATTCTTACTAAACAAAACATGAACGCCGTTTAATTTATTATTCTGATTCCAATTGCTTAAGAAAATTAAATTTAAACTACAACATAATACAGCTCTGAGTTGAACTTCGTTTGTGGGCCTCGTTCTGGAAAAAAGTTATGGCACTTTAAATATGTGTCCCAGAATTCTAAAAATCTTCTAATTAAAGGAAAGTTATTAATTTAGCAGTTGCGCCGTATTGTAAATCATCGATATGAAATTCAATTGTTATTGTTGACTAAAAAAATTAAGAAAATGAACAGTATCGCATTTATGTGCTCCTTGATATACTAAAATTAGAACGTGTAATATACAATTATTAAAAACATGATTCATTAAATAAAATCCATTTTCACCGTGGCACATCTATAATTGTATCTAAAACGGCTCTATCTGTGATCACATCTTAGTAAAAAATGTGTTATCACCCAAAAATAACAAATTTTGTAGATATAGAAACACAATGCTATTCTTATGCAGAAACAATGCCGCTTTGGATAAATGAGACACGAGCGTTAGATTTGTTCATAAATGGCTTTAAAACTGTACTCACGAATTTTCAATTATGTCCCTTCAATTTTTATTTAAATTTTCTTTAATGCAGAAAATTAAAACTTCGGCAGATTTTTCCATATTTGTCCTACAATAAAAAACGATTGTATTTTAAAACTAGATGTTTAAAAAACTATGGCTACACTAAACATTCTAACTTGTAGTCAAAAACTACCTGAATAATTACACAATGTACTAATATAATCTAAACTTTTTCTATTTAACGCAAAAAGCTATATATGTATGATCTGAATCGTATTTATAAAAAATATCTTAAATCAAAATTCTGAAAATTTTGAGTTAATAGCTGATTTGCAATCTTCATTTGAAGATCAATAAATACCAAGAATATGACAATTATTACGACCATTTGAAAGTATTAATTTCACTCTACGAGTAAAAATATTATTCAACGTAATCATATGTAATAACTAAGAAGTTTTCATCCTCTCTCAAACTTTATGTTCATGGACCTCAGCTCTTCGTCAATACATACATAAAAACTGCTGCCAATTAATTGGCTCTTAGCTTCCTCAAACTTTAAAACTGTTTAAACTTTAAAACTTTACTGGGGTGAAAAATAAAAATGACTAATCTATTGCTTTTAATATGGCGACATATATATATATATATATATATATTTTTTTTTTTTAAACAACAATACTTTTTCATAATTTATGCTATATTTTTGTGCCCCCATCGTTTCAGAAAAACAAATAAAGTGAGCCCTAAAGCATTAAATGTTACCATAGCTTGCATACACATACATACATCCATACGAACATTTTCTAAAAATAGTGTATTTTGATTCCTTATATTTCAATACATGTTTCTAACATGTTTTTAGCAAAACTTTCCTTTTTACTATCACAAAGTAAAAAGAATACGTTACTACTCGCCAATGCTATAAATTCCAAACCAAGATCGAGAACTGTTGGATCCGAAGGTCTTGCGCAGTTTCTCCTTGATACAGCGTGGGGCAACGAAGCGTACCGAAGAAAAACGAATCAGCCGCGCGCGCGCGCTTTTTCGAAGATTTTCCTCCCCAAATTTATTATTCAAATTTTGTGCGTCGCAGCCGCGTTGTGGACGACAATACCAACCCCGCTAACAATTCCAACGTTTATTACGACTCTGTACTTTCTCTCTCATTCTCTCTCTCTCTCTCTCTCGTGCTCGCGTCTTCGTCGCGAAAAATGAGAGCAGCGCGGCAGCCCACGCGGTTCCTCCAGAGAAATCAGCTGCAAAACAAAGAGATCAATTAGGAGCGCGCTTCCGAGGTACATAAATTCAGGGAAGACGCCGCCCCGCGCTGTTGGCCGGAATTTCAGACGCGCGCTACGGCGGGAGTTTTGGTAAAACAGCGGGTAGCGCTTCTGGGATTGGAGATTGTTTGGACGCAGGACAAACTGAATTTTCAAGGTCTCTCGAGTAGTGTCGCTGAGAATTTCCGCGGGCAAGGAACTGCTTAAATTTGCGGGAATTTAACCGTGGGTTGGGTCGATTTATATCTCTTTATTTTTCTAATAAACTTAACATTTTCTAATTTCCTTTGTTTCTGTAGTAAAATAATATTTAAATTAAAATGTACTGTAAGAGTTTACTGTACTAATGCTTTTCCGTTTCAGTACTAATGCTTTTCTATAAGTGAGAGTGGATGATTTAATCATTAGAAACGAATTTGAGTCACAAAATAATGATAAGTTTAAAATTGTTGACAAAAATCATACATATGAAGCAACATTTAAAAGCGATTTATATTAAAAATATCATTATAATAGTTAAGTAATCAGAAATATCTTCGAACTACAGAAATTAAAAACCTTGGCTGACTAACTCTAAACTTTTACTACTTAGTGCTTACTCAGAGCAAAAAGGATTACTTATTTTCGTTACAATCTCAAGCTACTCAGTTGACGAAAAATTTTTACTGGACGTAGTTTGCTCAAGATTTATAATAACAGTAAACATTCTCATTTGAATGGTTTTCACGAGTTTTGTCGATATTTAATAAATTATGCACGGCTTATATCGGGGTAAAACAGAAACATTACTACTTAAATGCGAATTACTCAGCAGAGAATAATATACTATTCGAATTAAAATTAAAATTTATTTAAGCAAACTTCTGTATGTATAAAAAGTGCATACTTTAAATTGACCTAGGTTGATCGTATAGTATCATAGTATGATTAATCCATAACATTGAGTTTAGCACGAGTTGAGGTTAGCATGACCATATGTAATTTGAAATATTTTAAGAAATAATTTATTTGCATATACATAATGATTTAATATTGATATACAAAGAAATGCCATAAGCGTAATTGATTTGACTAGTGAAATTAAGATATAACTATACCTTAATATAAGAAACACTCCATGGTGGAAAATAATCTAGAACTATGTAGACCTATCTAGTTTGCCAAGGTAAATAATCGAAGCCTCGATAAAACTGGATAATTTTTTACCAGGGCTGTAAAGTAACAAAAATGACTTATTATTTGAAATTTTTTGATAGTTCTCAATATAAGAACAAAAACGTTCTTAAATTTGTTGCAGATTATTTTAAGAAAAAGTATTACCTATCGTAGACATAATACACTAATCAGCTTTAAAACGAAGACTAAAGCTAGACATCAGAAAGAAAAGAATAGCTCGATAAACACAATTAGAGGCGAAACACAATACCTAAGAGGCTATAATAAAGGAAAGCAGAGCTGAGAAAGACATATAGACAGATAGATTGATCGATCAATCGATAAACTTATTTATAAGCTGTCACGTGTTTGTGACGCGCGTCCGCGAAGGCCGCCGCACGCGCCTCGAATAATGCGCGAATATTAAAGCTTCATTCATTGGGCTAGTCTCATTTGGCCGCGAGCGCTATTTCAGCAAAACGACAATGACAACGTCCATATAGTCCTATTAATCAGAACGCTATAACGATCCAATAAATCTGAATTAATACCACCACTTAACAAAATTTTTATTAATTAAGTCTCTTCTGTCGGTGTCATTCACTAAAACACCTCGTGTTCATCGCGTAACTTTCGCGAGCCGCGCTGAAGACCCGCTCGCAATAAAGAGAGAGGGGGGAACGGAAAAAGAAGAAGAAGAAAAAACCGGCGCTCGTTCTTCGAATTACCATGCAAACAAACTGTCGAGCCCGTCAAACTTTCGAAGCTGCCAACTTTTTTAATAAATACAGATTTCCCCCGGCCTCCTCCAGCCGCGCGCCAACGATATTATGCCGATTCCGAAGTTTATAACGAGGAAAGCCACCGCGCCGGCGGACCAATAGCCCGCGGGGGAGAAAAGATTCCGCGCGCAAAGTTGGCTGCGAAGTGAGTTACAGGAGTGCAGCCCGGTTGAACGAGCGAAAGTAAAGGGAGAGGAGCAAAAATGACGCCTAATGTCGGGAGGGGGAGATAGACAGACGGAAAATATAAAACGAGAGAATTAATGTTTCGACAAGCGTTTTCGAAAATAGAAGTTTGTACTAACGAAAAAAATGGAGAATCTTCTTTTGATAGGAACGCGGACCTCGAAGGAGAGTTAAAAATGAGCTTTAGTCGTTTCTTAAAGCTGGTGTAATCTAAGATGAGACAAGCTAAAACAGAATTTTATTTTTAAAGGAGATTCTACATTTGTCAGGAGCGCGAACCGCTATGAGAACGTTAAAAAGGAGCTTTAGCCGTTTGTTTAGAGGTGCTATAACCTAAATTTGAGAAAGCTGAAGCAGAATTTTATTTAAGGCAGAATATGAATCATGCATTACATGAGGTTCAATTTATGTTTTTTTCACGTCACTGTAAAAAATTTTGTTATAAAGTCGCTGCGTTCAGCGTAGGTTATAAGGCGACCTACGTTTAATATAGCAAGAAATGTTAACACAATATTAATGTTAATTTTTAAATGTTAAATGTTAGGAAACGCTACATGTTAACCGTGCGATTTAAGACTAGGGTAAAAAATAGTGTGAGATAACAATCTGACAAGTAGAGCCCAAAGATGCTTGAAACAGTTCATATACTATTTTATGTATGTATTGAAGAAAAACTGCCTATATAATATTAAACGTAATGTCGAAATTGACCAGTTAGCACGGTAATATAATAGAGATAAAAACTTATCACATAAGTAATCACTACATAATAATCTACCCATAAAGATGTATTGATAGAAGATAATATTTTGCACTAAATAATAATTGAATAATAGTAATACAGCACTACGCAAAAATCGATACATAAAGATCTGTTTAACACAAATATCAGATTCATTAAAAGGTGAGAATTTGTTACGTGTGGGCAGATAAACAAAGCAAGCGAGTTTTCGCTTGGATAAAAGAAATAAACAAACTATATGAGGTTATTGAGCAATTTCCTCTACTATGGAAGTATGTTTCAAGCAATAAAATACGAAGAGAAACTGCTAAATTAGTATATAGTGTAAGCAGCTTACATCATGTACTATGCGCCTTTTGACCGTCATAAACCGGCACATTCGGAAAAATAGCTTTGCCCTCGGGTGTAAAAATAACATAAAACACGAATTTTACAATATGTTGTCAAAAGCCCAGAAATAATATTTTAAATAAAGATGTATTTTTGATAAAATGCAATTAAATAATCTTGATCTATGAGCTATTAGTAAAAAAGTTAAACAATGAATGAAAAAATTTAGCTATTTCGCAGATTATTGTCGCTGACAGCCGTCACGTATACAATTAAGAAATTTGTCATACAGAACACGTGAGGCGACGTGACACAATTTTAAGACTATTAAGAAATCTATTATACGAGAAATGAATTTTAAAACATACAAACACGACTGTTCTAACTCAAATAATTCTACTGCCTAAAACCTTTGGATAGGACATCAAATTAATTAAGTAAAGATACTACCATTCTAAATTAACACAGACACTCACTCTAACAGTAATAAAATAAGTCTGTATGAATTTTAGCGTGTTAATTTACTGTTCATTTTTAATAACTAAATTCACTCTAAATATTAAAAATTCACTCTATCAAAGAGAAAACTCACTCGTTTAGATCAAAATTCAACTTCTAGAATCTTAGACACTAAAATCCATTTATTCACCATTTCGTTATTGCTATTTACGTACATCTTACTCTTGACCTATCCGGCCGATTTCCGCTAAATAAAAAGGCGACGCAAAGCCCATGTCAGTCTGTTGCGGCTGGTTGGCCTTTGTCACTCGATCGCTGCTTTTTTCTTTGAAATCCAAAGGGAGTTTTTGTTGAAATCCCGCGCTGCACTTTGTTGCCTGCTCGCGCTTGTCTTGTGTAAACCGAGCGTGTACAACGTGATCCTGAGCCCTTATCTTTATTCTAAAAGTTTTGCGGCTGTTTCGCCGTGTCTCGGAATGTTTCAGACTAACAAGATAGAATATGAATAGTTTTAAAAAGTGATTAAAAAGAGCGAACTATATTATAAAGAAATATAAAAAATTATAATATTATTTATAATATTGTAAAGGGCAAAAGTCCGTTTAAAAATAATAAATAAATAAATTAATAAATAATATATAAAGGAGTAAGAATACCTAACGAATGTACAAATGACATATCAGAGAAATTGGAACGTTTGAATATTATTTTCTTTAATTATTAAGATAAATTAGCACAGTAAAAGGTTTGCAAATTGCACTCAATTAAAACGACTTATTTACGTCGATTCCACCCTCGAATTTTTTGCCTTTCTTTTTAGACACAGTTTGAAAGTGCATTTGTCGCTTGAAAAATATACCTATCCACAACTAGAGCATTCTTTAATGAAGCACAGTAAAGCTTTTAACGCAAATTATACGAAAAACTTGCTCGTGTCATGCTCAATTATTCACAAGGCCGCGGTTTACACATTTTTCGGCCATTCGAATCCAAGGTAACTAAAAGTCCGAGAAACTTTTACGCCAGCACTTTCTCCGCCAATTTCTACAAAGATAATTTTTATGGTGGGAATGAGTCTCCTGATGTTATGGTTTTATCTTTTGTAAATTTTTTTGAGCTTCTAATTTTTCTATCTAAATTGATGTTTGAAATCTCCGTAAAACTAGAAAATAAAACAACGAATAATACAGGATTTGACGAATAATACAGAATTAATGCTTAATTTAAAGCATTTGATAAAGTAAATGGATTTTCATTTTATTGATGAAATAATGATTTAAACATTTGAAATTATTTTACAGCAATTACATTGTTTGTAAGAAAATCACTTTTTTCTCTTGTACAATAATTAACTAAATTAATCCGTTTGAATATTGTTATGTTCGTTTATCTCTAGTAAGCCTTGGGACTCTATATACTTACAAGGAGAACACCAACCCTGCGGAACTCAGATTTCGATGAGGCTTTGGGAGGTGCTTGCTGGTACCTAAAAATGAATCCTAGAACTCTTAGTTTATTCTAATGGGCCCTTATATTCGAGATATAGTGATTATAAATATGCATGTATTGACACTACAAAAAATATCATATTGACCTTAAAATTGCTTAGACCCACCTGGGGTACCAGCCATATGATACCTCATATTTAGGGTGTCTAAGTAATTTTAAGATCAATATGGTATGTGTAGGGTCATCTGAATGTCTAGGCGAAATCTCCGATAGTATCGTTTTGTACTAAAACTTCAGATAGTGCAGTTTACGTCCAACCCGACGTATTAATCTGAGCCAAAGTTATTAACAATTGAAGATGATGTCTAAAAATGTATAAAACATTCCCGAAATTAAAACAGTTTAATTTCTACAAATATTCATGCATTTTTAGTCATCATCTTTAATTGTTAATAACTTTGGCTCCGAATAATATTTTTAACGTTACAGGTCTCAAATTAAAGTTCTTCTGGTTATTTTACTTATCTTTCAAGCCACTTTTTCTAGTATCAATACATGCATATTTATGATCACTAGAATAGATACCTTTATTACTAAAATAATGTATATTCGGAGTAAAATAGCTTATATCTCGAATACAAGAGCCCTTTAGAACAAACTAAGGGCGCTAGACCTAATTTTTAGGTACTACACTGAGAAAAAGGAAGTAGTAACGGCTAGTACCACGTGTAGGAATGATTACTAGACTCTCTAGAAAAAAAATATAATGTACGGTTAGTAATGATTCACAGCCAACCTAGGACTGAGTTAAATTATTTTAATTAATGATATTAATCTGATTGCTCGAACCAAACTACGTATTGCGGCTGCAACAATACTTTGTTATTACTCTCACAACTTTATTATTTTGCTGTGACAGCCATACAATATCATCGACAATCCTAAAATAGCCACATCAGCGATATGTGTGGTTACTCGAGCAATACCAGCATAGTTATCCTATAAATATAAAAACATTTGTCTGATACCCAATTCTTTTTGTCAGTGTACCTTTATATATAAGTTACAATATAGTATCTGTTCCTTAGCAGGATAGTAAATATTACAAGAATATCTAGTACTGAGTTTCGGGGAGTAGTTAAATATTCGGAAAGATAAAATTGCATAAAAGTAAAATTTGGAAAGATATTTTATGGAAAATGAAAAATTCTGAAACGTTAAATTTAGAAAGAAAAAAATTCGGAAAATATTAGTATTGAGTATAGAAATATAGAAAGACTAATGTATAGAAAAAAATTCGTAAGGTTGAAAATATGGAAAATAAAAATTCGTATAGCCAAAATATTGAAAATCAATATTTTTATAGATTAGAATATTGAAAATTTTATATGCAACCCGCTAATTTGGTAAGGGTAGTAATACCCATATATTTAAAAAAGAAACAAATTAACAATTTTCAATATTTTAATCTATAAAATTATTGATTTTCAATATTTTGACTCTACGAATTTTTATTTTCCATATATTCATCTTTACGAATTTTTTTCTTTCCAAATTCAACTTTTTAGAATTTTCCATTTCCCATAAAATATCTTTCCGAATTTTGCTTTTATGCAATTTTATTTTTCCGAATATTTAACTACCCTCGAGTTTCGTACAACCAAAATAAGATACAATTGGCACTCAAAACAAAATGTCTAGTATTCAGTCCTAAATTTCATAATAATGAGTAAAACTTTCCTATATCATATTGGATTTACTAGATGGTCTCGTAATGATTACTAATTTTTTTCTCAGTAATAGAAAGCACCTCCTAAAGTCTCATCAAAATCCGAGTCCCGTTGGGTTGGTGTTCTCCTTGCCAGTACATAATAAATTCGGGTAAATAAGTTAAATGTGAATAATAAAAAACAATTACAAAATAGGTATGTAATTACGAGTTTGATGCATCATGACTCAAAGGGTGAAAAATTTGATGCTTGTTACTCATCATCAACAGAATCTTCGAAAAGAGACTTATCTTCCATTATTATTGAATCTCCCAATCCTTCACCACTACGTTAATGAAGCTCACAAAAGATTGACAAATTCGACAAGACAGCCACCAATTTTCTTAAACTTTCATTATTCGGATAATCCATCCCCATACTTCCCTATATATATTCAAAGAGTAAAATTAGTTTTCCATTTTATAATACATTTAATTCCTTTTACTCCAAATCATTTTAAACCTGTTATAATTCAGCATAATGATATGAAAAAGTGCACAACATTCGAATAAATATAGGTTACTTAATTAAATAAAAGTAAACAAAATTACATTCTATTTCCCATATACAACCTCAGTTTTAGCAAAACAGCAATAATATAATTGAAAATGCTACTTTTTCTCAAGCTATAACATGCAGTCGCTTTTAAATGGGCATAAGTTTACATAACACTTACAAAAAAAAATGTTTTTAATACCTACTTACTATTTCAGAAATTTTTTTGACGGGTTTCTGTAAACAAGTCTGTTTATCTTTTCTATTTCTCAAAAAAGTACAGTGTCTTCATTTACAGTCACGTATATTTCACTGTTAAAGAGTACTATTGCATTAATACGTTGGTATGAAATATTATATCATAAACAGGAATTATAAATTACATGAAACACAGTTAATCATTCAAAATATGAATGTTTATATGCATTCTGTTTGCTTTACAATTTTTAAGTGTACAATTTTAAAGACACAGAACCACATAAAATGAATTAAATCCAAAACCTTTTTTATATTAATAAACAAAACCAAGTTTGATAATAATTATTTAATTAAAGCTCCTTTCACCTAGATTGTGTTCTTTGAAAAAATTTATTAGCATCCTCAAGAGCCGAGTTATTAATATGTCAATAATGAACATTTTTAATCAATAATTCCGTAGACCGTAATAGTAATTTGGCCGTAAAAAGTTTTCCAATTGATAAACTTTGTTCGCTAGTTTTTCCGTGTTTAATGTAGTATAAAGTATCGACAAAACCTGATCTCATAGGTATGCCCTACATTTTTTTAATGTTATGGGACGGAATAAGATTTTTCTTTAAAAAGTATATTTCACGAAATGGAAAAAATACTTTCAACAGAATTGTGGATATTGTCCATCCACTAAAAAAAGTAAATTTAGTAAATATACTTTTTATTTTTAATTTAATTTAAACATTTTGGGTCTCATATAATTTCAAAATTCAGTAAAAACGGCAAAAAATACGTTGTTAAAACGATATTTGGTCACTTTTAACAATGAGAGGCCACATACTGCGGGAAGCGGTTTTCGATGAGGCTGCAGGAAGTGGTTTTTGGTACCTAAAAATAATGCCTAGCATTCGTAGTTTCGTCTCATAGGCTCTTGCGGTCAAGATATGACCTTTTTGTAATCAAAATTCGCGTTATTTTAGTAAAAAATTATAACTCTGCAAGTTTTTTTGCTAAAGAAATAATGTAATGAGGTAAGAAAGTTGACCAAAGGTGATTTAATTTAAGCTTAGTTTCATATAAAAAGATTATTTTGTTGCAATGTTATGAACAATCAAAAATGATGACAAAAATACATGAAAATTCGAGAATTTTCAGATCTTTAAATTGAGTAGTTCTTAGAATAATATTTTTATATAAACCAAGCTTAAATTAAAGCTCTTTTGGTCAAATTTTTTATCTCATTACGTTATTTCTCTATCAAAAAAACTTGCAGAGTTATGATTATAAGTATAGGTACTATTTTTTCCTAAAATAACGCGTATTTTGATTACAAAAGGTCATATGTTGACCACAAGGGCCTATGACACGAAACTAAGTTGCTACGCATCATTTTTAGGTACTAGAAACCACTTCCTGAAGCCTCATCGCAAACCACTTCCCGCAGGTTGTGGACTATCCTTGTTAGTTAGAAAATTTAAAAAAAATGAGTTATGAACCAAGGAGAATGCCCATAGATGGCTTATGCCGGACCCAGGTAAAACTTTCATAGGGGACCTATGAAACTGATATGAGCATGAAGGATTTATAAAATCTTAAGCATCTAAACCTAAATTTCCTTCTGTATAAAGTAAAAAACAAAGAAAAAGTTCTTAATTCTCTTAGTTTTTACTACTGAATGCTTGATAAAATCTTGATTTCATGATATAATTTTTAATCTTGCATACATTTTTTGTATACTTGGCTATTTTCCGAAATTGACAAGTAATTTATAGTTCATTGTGCTGTACAAATTTGAAAAAAAAAGTATTTTTAAAATACACATGATTTTAATTAAAGTGGTTATAAAGAACCACCAAGTGATTGTTTGTAGCATGGTTGTAAAGAATGTAAGCTTAAATTATTCCAAATCTTATTTCTTTCTCCAAAATTGCTTTTAAGTAAGAAATCGATACACACACACACCCACATACATACACACACACACACATATATATATATGTATGTATGTGTGTGTGTGTGCAATTTTGCAAGCAATTTTGGAGAAAGAAATAAGATTTGGAATAATTTAAACTTACATTCTTTACAGCTCCTTGAGAAAGCAATCCGTTAAAGCAGTTAGCATCAGTTTGTTCCATTCCGTGAAATACGCTTTTCGCATATATCTTGCCCCTAACATTACCGAATCTCAAGAAACTCAAACATAAATTCTCCTCTTTATTTCCAACTCTCCACTACCGAACCCCCTTACCCGGACCCACACACTGTCCCACCCATCCATGCAATAATGCTCGCAGTTCTCGAGCCGTTATCGCCATTGAGCATTAAATACGAATCTATAAACAGCCCCCTTCCCCTCCCCCCTCTTGTCCCGCGCCGTTTAGGGCTCCAGCACTGCTCACTGCTACCCTATATATCCCATCCCATTCCCGAGGCCTGAGCTTGACAAATCGCGAGACAACTCGATGCGCTGCAGCTGCATTTGCAGCTCCAATAAAACGATCGGCCGAATTCTCCGCCGTGGGATCCCGATCGCTGCTGGGTACCTATAGCTATAGCTGTCTTTACGAGGTATATATGGCACTCGGGACGGATTGAAGCGCAATGAATGTTCGCTGCAGCGCTCGCGGGAGGGTGGATTTGCGCGGGGTGGCGATGATTTTACGAGCGCGGAGAAGAAAGGATTAGTAGTGGATATATGCCTTCGTGAACATTGATCCTGTTGAGAGGTGGAAAGAAGAGTGAGAAGATGGATGAAAGTATAGAGCATTGATTAAAGAGTGTCGCTTGGACACAAATTTACATAACTTTATACTTTTAAAACTTTTTAACACTTTTACACTTTTTAAGGCATTTTAACATTTTTACACTTTTACACATACTCGCACTCTTCTCAAATATCACCTTATACTGATAGTCTGGTAAAAATTATTTGCATATAAATAGTGTAGTATAAGAAAGGTTTTTAAAAAAGTGAAAAAACTTGTAAGAAAAAACTGTAATGAACCGTAAAAGTTTATTAAAAGGGTAAGAAAGTGTAAATAAGTGTAAAAAAATTTTTAAAGTGTAAAATTATATAAATATTGATTGACACTTTTTTACACTTTTTTTAGCTGGGTACTTACCATATTGGTACAGTAGAGACGATAAAAAATTGCGTGAATCATTCATCAGTACCTGACGAGTACCTAACTATGTCAAAAATTGAATTTTGAGATTATATTCAGTCCATGATATTGGCAATGACAAGGACAACACCATTCCTGCGTTACTCGAATTTTAATGAGGTTTTGAGAGATGCTTTATGGTACCTAAAAATGAAGCCTAACAGCCGTAATTCATTCTAATGGGTCCTTATATTAGAAATGTAAGCTTTTTTTACTCTGAATATACGTTATCTTAGTGAAAAAAGGTACCTTCTCGTAATTATAACTATACATCAGTTAGCATTAGAAAAAACAATCCAATCTAAGATAATAAAAGTAGGCAGAAAAAACTTAAATTTGCGACCTGTAACGCTAAAAAATATTAATCTGAGCAAATGCGGAAATAAAGTAAAAGAGGGAATACGTCACTTTCATCCAGCATTTCAGGTCAATAAAGTGGTCATTATAGTTAAGCCGGGAATAAAATAAATTTAAAACATACCCACTAACAAGAAGAGGGCACACCCCCCAGGAAACGAAATTCGGTCAGACTAAAAGTTTTTATTATGGAAAAATGACCCAAAAGATAATAAAAAGTATGCAAAAAGAGCTCTAATTTAAGTTATGTTATGTATAAAAATATTAATCTGATCAAAAGTTATTTACAATTGGAAACAGTGACCGAAATTGCAGGAATATTCAAAGAACTTTAACTGATTTAAATTCGTTGATTTTTCATGTATCTTCCGAGAACATCTTCAATTGCTAATAACATTTGATCAGATTAATATTTTTATACGCAACGTAACTTAAATTAAAGCTCTTTTTGCCTACTTTTTATTATCCTTTTGGTCATTTTTTCATAATATAAAACTTGTAGAGTTATGGTTAGAAGAAGAGGTATATTTTTTCATTAAAATAACGAATATTTCGAGTAAATTACCTCATATCTCGAGATCAAGGGCCCATTAGAATGAATTACGGATACTAGGCTTCATTCTTGGGTGACGGAAAACACCTCCCAAAGTCTGACCGAATTTTGTTTCCCGGGCGGTGTGCCCTCTCCTAGTCAGTTAAACATTATTTTACACTGATTGTTAAATGGAAATAAATTTAAATAATTGTGATTTTCGAAACTGACTAAATTGCTCGTTCTATTATTTCAGGCCTCATTCTACTCGACTGCTCTGAAAACCCTAATCTCTGTGTCGACTGTGATACTTCTTGGCCTCATATTTGCTTATCACGCTTTGGAAGTTCAGGTGAGTTAATAAATAAATTAATTTATTATCGAATTCTTTTCGTAATAGAAAGGGTTACCATTTTCAAGTTGAATGCAAATTTCAACACAAATCACAAACAGAGTACGAAATTCTATTAATAATGATAAATATATAGATAGATAGATAGATATACGATTTATTTTGTCATTTGGCAAAAATACAAATACAATGATAAGAGATCCCGATAGTAAAAAATACTTTTGATTTCGTAATTTCAATAATAGGTAAATAAATATCAATTATACGAAATTAAATGAAACAAATTTATACAATTAGATATACTTGTTCTATACACAATAACGCACTGGGTTAAGTGGGCAGATCTGGGTTAAACCTAAAAAAAGATTTCTTTTATGAGCCCAGAAAACTTTTTATGTTTAAAAGCTATCATTCTGAAAATGTGTATGCTATAAATACTCAAAAATATCTTAAATTTACCGTTGTAAAACCTCAAAATTTTGATCCATCACGTCACAATAAATTAAATATGTTACAAAATGAGCGCAGTTCGTATATACAATTAATATTTCTTTAAATATTAAAGTTTTTTTAAACTAATTTTTAATAAAATATGAAAATTTCTTTTTGAAAAATTGATTGGATTTGCGATAAAATAATAAAAAAAGTTTTAACAAAAAGTGTTCGTAAAATTTAAGATATTATTGTGTATTTATATCCGATGCATTTTCAGAATTTTTATACTTTTAAACATAAAATGTTTTCTAACTCATAAAAAGAAACTTTTTTTGGATTTAACCCAGGACCTTAAGGGTTACATCGAAGCCCAGAAATGGAACATGAAAGGCTCTGTACAGGAGAAATTGGTCAAGTCGCTAATTATGTTGAAAGATTCATCGTTTAATACAGAAAAGTTTTCTGTTAAAAATTGTTTCATGTTAAAAAATAAGTATTTTAAATAATGTATTATAACAATGTTATTGATTTTTATGAACAATTTTATTTAAATTTATTTTTACTTAAACAAACTTTAAAATAATATCTAAAAATAACTGATTTGTAACAAAGATACACAATTTCTGTGATTTCTGTGATCATAAGTTGTATAACAAAACAGATTTGTCAATTTCTGCGGCGGTAGATGTATTTTACATTTTATGGATTTTCACATATTTCTAACTGAGAAATTATTATCAAATCAAAAATATTCACTTATTTGAAAAATCTTATTTTAATATGTTAAAACACATACTAAAATTTTGAATTTCCAAAAGCACAATTTTAGGCACAGACTCAACCAGTACCAAACCTTCAGTCTAGATTATCATCAAAATGAGCTTATCAAAATGCAAAACTCCTCCCACAATCCAAGAAAAAGAAAATCGCCGCCCACGCGAAAATCCGCTCTCTTATCTCCGTACCTACATCCCACCCCCTAAAAAAGAGAATTTTCGTCTACTCGGCGCGCCCAAAAAAAAGAAGCCAGCCTTGCTATACCTGCACTTTTGTGTGCGGGAGAGTATATACCGCGCTATCGGCGAGTATGTTAACCGTCCGCTCGAGCCGAGAGAGGACCGGAGAGCAAATAAAAAGAGTATAAGAGGATGAAGGGAGACAAAAAGAAAGGGGAGGAGAGAGAATAAGGAAAGTTAGAGGACGGACCCTTTGTCCCCTGGTATCCATCACACGCGCGCGCACGAAAAAGCGCCGAGTCGACGGAATCTCGAGGGTGTATCGCGGCAAAAAAAGAAGGCGCACGGAGACGAGGCGGGAATCGGAGAGTTGAATTTATCGTGCGTCTGATGCCAAGAATGTAATTAGAGCGTCGTTATCGACACTATACGTGGCAGGTGATTTACTTTGTGATGTAATTGAATGTTTGGATGAAAAACGAATATTGAATTTTTTAATTTTCATTGAAAATTTAAATTGTGTGGAAGATGTTTAGATATGAAATTTAAAAATATGTTTAAAGTTTCAATTTGCATGATATAATCTATGTATATTGTATTATTTGATTAGATAAAACTGTTAAGACGTTGAGTTTTTATATTTGGCAGATTTTGAAAATAGTCAAAGAAGTGCTAAATTTTATTTTATTAAATTAACGAAAAAACTATATAGATATAACGTTAGTATTCATTAAAAGTACTCTCTATTAACTTACAGCGTATTTTACACTTATGCAAACGTTATAAAAGTATTGAATTCGAATTAATTTAATTAAAATAGTTTATGTTTAACTTGAAATAGTTTAGTTTATCTTTATATTTTGAAAAATGTACTAAAAACCATCGAGTGTGATTAAATATTTTATTTCTACCTTTTTAAAAAATTGTAAAATAAGCATTAATCTTTTTTTAACATTGTAAAAACATTTGATAAAACTTTCGTTTGCTCTTCTCTGTTATGCAAGTTTCATGCATGCTCATTTACATCCAATTAAAATGTTTATCAAAAGTTTCATTAACGCTTGTACGTGGAACAATGTTCACACGATATATTTACAAGATACGATATTTATAACAGTCTAAAAAATTTCTCGCGATAAGATAACATTGTCCTCTTCGTAGCATATTTAGAATTAAATTAAAAAGAATTATACAATTAATATGAATTTTATTCTTAACAATAACTAAATTACTAATTTTATTAGTTGTAATATATGTTTTGTTCTTAGAGAAATTGGTAAGAAAATAGTAGACAATGTGTTGATTACTTATAAATATACAAGTAAGCAAAAATAGATCTATATATTATTGTCTGACAATATCGGTTTGCTTCTACTTTTCGTGCATACCTACATAGATATTTATGGAACTGTTTTCATTGATTGATTGATGTAGATAATATTGTTCAGTTTTCGACATTGATTTTTATATACAAAGATAAAGTCGCTGCCAATTCATTGTCACTTATCTTCCTCAAACTTTAAAAAATGTTCCAATATGAAATCATTTATTATATTTAATACTGGGGTAAAAAATACGTATGACAAATCTATTGCTTTTTAAGATGTCGACATATATATACATTATAATAATCATACTACAATAATAATCTACTACCGCACCCGTGTCGTAATATACTATTTACGCACACCTGTTAGACAACATCTATTTTAAAAAATTCAAGAAAATTTTTCAACTATAAATAATCCTATGCAAAAGTATAGCATTTAACAATCAATTTAAAAAGTTTTGCATACCAAGTTAAATTTTTTTCAAATTGACAATAATAAATTTTGTAACACTATAATAGTTGATTAAATTTTATTTATGCATATAGTAAATGCATTCTACTTTTAAAAATAATTTTTTTTGTACTTTAGTTGAAGTTTATGAACATCGGATTCATTTATTACAAAAATATCATATAAATGAAAAAACGGTATAAAACAAAAACAAATCGATTAATCTTATTCTTTCTTATTTCTAATTATCAACAAAAAATAAAAATAGAGCTTTGAATAGTCAAAAATTACCGCATAATACTCAAGAATAAAAATGTAAAAAATTTTTTGAAAAAAAATGAATATTATCGAAATGAAAAAAGTTATAAAAAAAATTGAATCGATAAATCTTAAAAATTCTTCTTCATTTTAAATCTTCATCAAAAAATCTAAACAATTATTTTAGAATGGCCAAATATCTATTACCGCATAAAATTTAAGATAGAAGCTATTCAAAATTTTGTGAAAAAAAAAATTAATATCATAAAAATGAAAAAAGTTATAAAACAAAAACAAATCGATAAATCTTAAAATTTTTCCTGGATTTCAAATCTTCATCAAAAAAGCATATAAAATGAGCTTTGTTTGGTCAAGCATTACTGCGTAATATGCAAGAAATCTATGATCAAAAAATGTTTGAATAAAAACATCATAAAGAATAAAGAAAGAAACGTTATAATGCCAAAATGATTAGATGCATTTTGAAAATTCTTTTTATTTAAATTCTTGATCAAGAAACAAACAAAATAAGCGTTTATTGGTAAAAACATTACCGTGTAATACGCAAGAAATAAGCAATCAAAAAAATATTTTTTAAAATATAACCTCGATTATCTTGAAAAATAAAAGTCTTCATGATCTGAGCAAAAAACTGAGCCAAGAGATAGTAAAAAGCTATCTTTTTGGAAATTTTCTGAAGGAATAATGCCGCTTTTCTCACAATATCGTTTGCCATAGAAAACCGATTTTTTTTACAAAATGATTTTTTTCTCAATCATAGAAAAATAAAATGTCTCAAAAATTTTACAAAATAATCTTCTTCATTGTCCTAATTACCTCAATTATTTTTAAAAACTTTCCATAATATATTTCAGAGAAATCGCCGTTCAAACAGAAAATGACGTTTCAGTCTATGACAAAAGAAAGGAAACAGCTTATCCGAAGTTTCGAGTGGTAAAAGATAGGTACATTTATGCTCTTTCAAATGCTTTTTCACTGGATTGATGATATTATTTCTAATATACCAAAATACCCGAAAAACTAACAGCCAAAAATCTAAAAACCATTAAAAACAAAGAAGAATCCGAAAATCTATAAAAATTATTATTGTGCCCTCTTCGTTTAAAAAGAACAAAAAAAGAGCCCTAAAGCATTAAATGTTGCTGTGAATTACTCGAAATATGGATGCATACGTACATACACACACGCACACCATAATTATCGTAAACCATAATTATCATATCTTTCGTAAGTAAAAGATTTCTAATAAATAAGGTTATTATTATTTAAAATTTTTAAATTCAAGTTGGCCCCGAAAATTGTGCATTTAAATATAATTGAGGGGCCAAATAAATAAAAAATAATAAATAAATAAATAATCAGTTGCCATGTAAAACTCAAGATATCCTATTGTCCCTTAATTTTTCTATATATAGTGCTCGATTTACTTTTCAAAGTGCGATGTCGAACGTGTCAATTGGTTGAAACATACTGCCATGAAAATTTTCCGAATATAGCAGTATTTTAGTAAAATATGAGCAAACTACAATTTTATTTAGGAGGAGAAAATTGGCTTGCCAAATGCGGTGAAGTTGTGAATAAACTTATAATAACCGTAAAAAACATTGTAGCTGTATAATTTAACATACAATTATTTTTAGTTCATCTAATGTAATAAAAGTGCTTAAAATCAAGTGTTAAAACTTGTTTACGGTGGTAGAGACCTCTTAATTTTAACTTCAGGCAACCAAGGATAAAATATCTCATTTTTAAGCCAATTACAACATTTTGAAGGAGTTCCAAGAAGAAAATTTAAGATTCGGGAAATTTTCGACCACCCTAATGCACACGCAGACACAAATTTCACTAAATTATCTCATTCAGTTTTTTCGTTACAAAGGTAAAAAAAAATACGTAATCACACATTATAACAATTTTATGAGCAACCTCAAAGAAGAATATTATTAGTTCTTTTATGTTGAAAGATTCATCGTTTAATACAGAAAAGTTTTCTGTTAAAAATTGTTTCATGTTAAAAAATAAGTATTTTAAATAATGTATTATAACAATGTTATTGATTTTTATGAACAATTTTATTTAAATTTATTTTTACTTAAACAAACTTTAAAATAATATCTAAAAATAACTGATTTGTAACAAAGATACATAATTTCTGTGATTTCTGTGATCATAAGTTGTATAACAAAACAGATTTGTCAATTTCTGCGGCGGTAGATGTATTTTACATTTTATGGATTTTCACATATTTCTAACTGAGAAATTATTATCAAGATTAAGATTCGGGAAATTTTCGACCACCCTAATGCACACGCAGACACAAATTTCACTAAATTATCTCATTCAGTTTTTTCGTTACAAAGGTAAAAAAAATACGTAATCACACATTATAACAATTTTATGAGCAACCTCAAAGAAGAATATTATTAGTTCTTTTATGCATACAATACTCGATTCCTGAAAAACATTACCTCTTAGGAAAATTTTCGAAGAATTAATTTCAAAAAATGGCTATAATACAAAAGAATTGTTCAAAATTAGTACATGTTTGAACGATTTGTTACAGGCCAAGTTTTGTTGATAATGTTTTTGGATACAAAATATTACCGGAAAATGGTTGCAATACTGATCTTATGGCGCAAGGGACCGTCACACTAACACAAACGCGTACAATTTTGCAAGTTATAAGTAATTGTCTGTTACATAGCTGATTTTTGTTTTACTAAACATTTTAATTGTAACCTTTGCGAAATAGTACATTATGCAACAAGGGAATAATCGACTTTATTTCTGTGTTACATATAGAACTTTATTCCCGACTTAACTTAAGTTTGATCTCGTTTATTAAAATGTTATGAACTTGTTAAGCACATTTAAAAGTTTAAATTATATGAATTGAATTTATCAATATTTGAATATAAATACTTAGTACAAATCTAATTATAATTATTCTATGTAATAGTTAGATATTAAATATTATGTACAAAATTTTAAGTATTTTTAATAAATGAAATCTCTAATGAATGAAAAAAATAAATTTGCGGGTAAAAGTAGATTTGCGGGAATCATATGCTACTTTTGTCCCACTTTTGAGGTTAATAAAGTGACCATTGCGGTTGGGTCGGGAATAAAATGTATTTACCATGTACTGCTTACGTGGGTCAATACTTTTTAAATTACGTAATTACCTTACATTTTTCCTTAAGTATGGCGACTCTACTAGGCCACCTAAATGCCTAAACACTATCGGTGAAAATATATGAGGTTTGTGACGAAAGAAACATAATTTTCTGTATTATAGTGATCTTAAATTATATTAAAATTCATAAATAATTATAATATATATTATTTACATACATTCAATAAGATTTTCATAACTCTTTTTAGTACATACTCAATTGACTCGGAAGTCACGTACGAACCACCTAAAATGAACCAGCCTGGATTAATGGCTCACCGACAAGGTGTCTTGCCGGTATTTTCACGACTTCTCACATGAATATCAATTTTATCAAATTACACCAGTGCCATATATTATAACAAATCATATACCCAAAAATCTGTCATCAATTCCCGGACTATCCTTCGATGTCTCAGTCCTCGTTCAAACACGTTTCTACAACATTTTCAGCAAAATTCGATCCTCCTCACTACTACCAAACTCCCCGACAAACTAAACCTCCATCCCCTCGGAAGCAGCAGAAATAATGCAATTTCCATCTCTCATCTTCGTCTTAAAGCACAGCCCCGTTCTTTATTTCTCTCCGTCCACCTGTTCGTTACATTCCAACTCAAACCCTCGTCGTCGTCTACCGTCTCGAGGCCCATATCCCACGACCTTCGTGCCGTTTAATTCGATCAAGGTCCACGTTCACCTCCACTGCTGCCGCTGTAAAAAGCAAGATAGATGCGACGGATAGATAGAAAGTGACAGGGGGTGGGGTTGCGACGGGCGACCGATCGATCGATCCGCGGATTGAATATCTCTCTCTCTCTCTCTTACTCTTGGCTGCTGCTATACAGTTACGAAGCTCGGTGTTCGATGTTTTCCTCGAGCGGCTGCAGATCAGCGAGAGCAGCTGCGCGAAAATATTTTAGTCCGAGGAAGGAGGTGTAAAAAGAGGACTGAGAGAAGAGCGAATGCTGTAGGTGCACGAGAAGTGCAGGTGGATCGGAGAGCTTGGCGGGATTGAAGGAAGATGGGGAATAGTCGACGAAGGGGGGGGGGGGCTGAATTGTAAGATGAAGTGGAGATTGGATATATGGAATTTCGGAAAAGTTTTATGGAGCGGGGATTTGAATTGGAGTTACTTTTGAGACGAGTAGTCAGTGGATGAAAATAGGAGAGCGAGGCAGAGAGGAATGGGAAAGTTGTCATTTCATTTCGAATATTTGCACTTTTAATCATGATTAACTGCAATGTTGAAGTGGTGCTGATGCGATATTGAAAAGATTTTGAAATTTTGAAAAACTAGTTGCATGGATAAAGCTGCGAACTTCTGTCCTCCTACTTTTAAGTTACAAATTCCAGCTGCGTGATTTTCTTAAGTGCGTTCAATAAGTAGTAACATGCAGAACTAATCGGGCATCGATAGATGTTCGAAATTAGTATTATTGTGTAGTAAACAATCATGTTTGCTCTCCTAACAATACTTAGAAATAGCTTGAGAATTTATGCAAACTTAGTCTATTCGTATTGTTTTTCTTACCATTTTCCGAAATATACTATAATATAAATAATAAAGTATATTAAAAAAGGGTGGTTAACGAAATGGAAAACAATTGGGACTTTGCATGAAAAAATCCATTTAGTCCGCAACGTAGAATATAATAAAATAAAGGACACGTATTTTTTCTTTTTTTAAATAGATGCAAATTAAAAGAGTTAGAGTCATTTAAAGTTTACATATTTTCGATATATATAAATATACTTCAATGTTATATGACGTCACGAACATATATGTGTTCGTGACGTTACGAGTATTCAAAGAGCTGCAACTCTTTTAATTTGCATCTATTTACAAAAAGAATCGATTTATTATATTATATATATATATATATATATATATATATATATATATATATATATATATATATATATATATATATATTATAGAATAGAATCTTTACAAGCCTTTTATATAATTTTTTTTTCTAATGGAGAATTAGAGTATCGATAGAACTGCCTTAAAAATTAAAATAAATTCAATTTTTCTTATATTTTTCCATGAAATAATGTTTTTAAGAAGAGAAATTTTTATACAATATCATACTCTAATAAAAACTAATAAAATCGTTCATTTTGAGATCTGAAACATTGGGATGTATGTCGACATTCATTTGTTAGACTGTGTGATTAAGAATTCTTTTTTAACCTCTGTAAGCCAAAAACTATATTATGAAATATTTTAACGAAACTTTTACTAAATAATAATTTTATGTAGAACTATATCCTGCAAATTTTCAAATCATTAATTATAATCATCTCTTCTTGAGAAAGCCAAAAAAAAAAACACTTTTTTTACGATACCTTGAGTAAATTTTTATCTTACGTCGAGGAGCATGCACAGCGCAAACTCAGCGGTGCTTATCTCGCCCTGTCTTCGCGCGCGAGATCAACGCGTCTCTAGAGAGAAGCGTGCACGGGTGCAATCAGGTGTGAGGTGAGCAGTCGAATAGTCACTGCGTACAAACACCTCTCTAACAGTCTGTACTAATATACAACTATTGATTATTCATTATAAAAACTCCAAAATACTTTTTATCAGCAAACAAATTAATAGCTCAATTGATAAAATATTAGCTGTGATAGTGAAAAATGCTTAATTCATCTTCACTTTGTTGTAGCTACACTCTTACTGATTAAGAACCTTTTAGTTTTTTTCATTTAGAACAGCAAATGAATTGTTATATTTTAAAAAGTAAAAAATAAAATATGTTATTGAATGTTATTGAGTACGATACTTATATAGAATTAAAATTACTTGGATAAAGTACGGTACCAAAGCTGTTTTGACATCGTCTTTTAAAATTTATTCCCATGAAAATCTTTTTCTTTCACAATATAATAGGTATGAGTCATTTTAAATGTTTATTTCATATGTAAATAATGAAATCTGTAGAATGAAAACCTAGAAATAAATTCACCGATAATTTATAGAGATGCAAATTTAATGACAAATATACTTGTCGATAGTAAAAATATGCATACAGATTAAACATTTTTCCGACACTTCTCAATGAATTCGAAATAAATCAGAAGAAAGCTTGACCTAAATTCTAAAATGCCGCGTTGACCCGGAAAAATACCGAAGATCCCTATGGGAAATGTTCTCCATTGCAAATAATTCCAAAATTAAATCTTCTAAAGTAAAATAAAGATCCAAAGTAGATTCTCCAAATACAAAAAGTTTTGTTTATTTTTGTATTTAGGCAAGAATAAAAAGAGTAAACGTTATAAACTCAATTTAATAGATATGAATTTCATTATATTCATGAAATACTATCGAAAAAAGACGAGCGTCAGTAATTTGACAAACAAATATGAAGCCAAATTTAAAAAGTTAAAAATATAAAATAAATTAAGAATTATGAATTAAAAATACAATAATATTCTTAAAGATATCATGATCGTGTATTTGGCTCTGCGTAAATAGGTACATTCCGAGAATGATTAGACATTATAGACTCAATTCCAATCGTGCTTCTTTTCATTGTAAATAATAATTTACTACTATACTACATTGTATATTATTTCAGTAATGCCTATAAGTGACTTTTAAAATCATTATTTTTATATAAAAACTGCATAATTTTATAAAACAATTATATGCTACAGCATTTATAAAATGAACACACTGTTTCGGTACTGAAACAAGAATAGTCATTTCTATTTTTGAACGTACTTGATCAATGAGACAGACGACCTAATCAATCTAAAAAATTGATGCACTGCTTTATTTTTGTCGTTGCGAATTCCTTGAGTTCATGAAAATAACTCAAAGTTGTACTAAGTAACATTCAAAGTCATCATCACGAATTATTGGAAAACTTATATTAATTATCTAAGTACACAAATTGGTCTGCAATAAACTTTGTATACAATGATCAAATCACTTCGTCGTGTATCCATGACAATGCAATCGTAAACAATTCCTAATTAAATTTTTTTATAATTTAATACAAAATTTGTTTCAAGCATTCAATTCTAACATTAATTTTACGAATTTCCATATCATAACATTCACGTCGATTTACATTATCGTTCTCCAAATACAACTCATAAAAACATGCAACCGCAATCTTCCACACCAAAATCTCATTAGATAGTCCACGAAACTTTAAAAAGTTCATCTCGAAATAAAACACCTCTCGAAATCGTCGTCTCGACTCGAGCAACCCTTAAGAATTCCCCTCATCGCAAAAGAGCCCCGAGACATCCTCGTCCTTTTATAATTTCCGAGCAAACGGAACTCCAAATATAAATCTCCCGCAAACCTGCCAAAGTGAAAGTATATCAATCGTCCGTGCTCCCTCGCGTGTTTACCCGAGCGCTCGACTCGACGACGTCCGAAAATCATTCTTGCAAACTATGACACACGCGCGCTCGCCCGCACCCGGCTTCATCCCCGCGATTCCGATAAATCAATGGCCACAGCTACAGTCGCGCGCGCGCGCGCGCGCAAATATATACATATCCACCCTCTCTCGCTCTCGATGATCCGCGAAAGAAACGTGACCCGAATAGCGAAAACGCCCCGAGGAAATTCCTCTCTCTCTCTACATATATTTCTCTATCTCTCTCATTCTCTTTCTCTCTCTCACTCTCGCGTAATGTCAATAATCTCGCGCGATCGCTGCATGCCGGCGATTGTTCAGGAGCCGAAGGTAAATAGAGGAGGAGGCGAGTCGGGGTGTACGTGGTTTATCTGGACGGTTTAGGTGAGCGAGAGAGCGTGAGAGCGAGAGAGAGAGGAGCCTTTGACACTGGGAGCGAAGGCCAAGAATCTCGAGGGAGAGAGGAGAAACCTTCGCCACGCGCACAGACGCCGAAGTTTTTTCCCGCTCAATTACGTGATGGGAGGGGGGAGGGGTAGGGGGTGAGTTTTCAAGAGAGATATGACGATATCGGGAAACGTGATTTTTAATTCTTTTTTAATAATGCGATTTTGGAGCTTTGAGAGGTCATTTGTCTTTCGGACGGTTCTGGTTGTTTGAGATGCATGAACTAGTTAAAACTCATACGCACGCATACACATTCGCACGAAGGCACGCATACATGCACGCACGCACACGCACAGTATGGAAATTGTGTAGCAAAAAGTACTATTTTTGTGTTTACATTGAATAGCACTCGATTTTCAATAAAAATCACCATATTTATGTAGTAAAAGTTGTCGGATGCATATTGTAATTCTCAAGTGGCAATATATAAAAGAATATAATTTTTAAAATATATTATACATCTTTCTCACAAGGAACGACCACGGAGTTTGGGTCACGAATTTTGATAAAACTTTGGTGATCGTTTTCTGATACATAAAAATGAAGTCCAATACCCGTAATTTTAATCAATGGGCCTTTGTACAGTTGAGTATAGTAAATATCATTAAAATTGATAGCATATCTATAAATATATTTTTCTTAACATTCCATGTATGAGCAATGTTAATATTTTCAGCTCTATGTCAGGCTTTAGGACCTCATTGGATAAAACTACGGATATTCGGCTTTATTTTTAGGTGTTAGAAAATGATCCCCGAAGCTTAATCGAAATTCGCGACCCAAACTCCGCGACCTCGCCTTGTCAGTGTATGTTCTAAGATTTCGTTTACATAACTTTACCAGCGAATGAAAGCAAAAATTAAAAGTGGATTAAAAACAAACTTTGCAAAAGTGATAGCTTATTAAAGGTCCTTTGAGTGACGTCACATCGTTAAAACATCAAAAGGTGTTAGCCGGAGTGGCATCACACTGTTTTCAAAGTTTTACCTTTATTTTCTTCAACTTTGAAGATATCGTTAAAATTCCAAAGTTTACAAAGAAACCATACTACGATATATACAAATATACTGTGAAGACAAAATTGGTATTCATTCCTATTATAAAACGTGAGGAAATGTAGTACTTAAAAAGCATAAAAATACAGCTTTTGAATTGATTAAATGCTTTAAAAGCATCAATTTTTAAACAAATGACCTCACATGACCTCATATTTCATTGTTATCCAGGTGATTATTCACTGATGGTTATCTTAGTATAGTCCAGTGAAAAATATTTGATAGAATAAATTATGAAACAGTGAGGCTATGAATGCGGCTAAATTTAGCATAGAGAATAGCACACTTTGCTGGTGGTTTTTATGTATCATCAAGTTTATTATATAATTAGATAAATATAAAGACATAAATTAGAATTTGAAATAGTCGCAGACTTTCCCAAAATCATCTTTTTCTTCAAGTCCTTAGAACTCCTAATAAGGGCTATCAAACCAAATTTTGTGCCGAAACTGTAGCTTAGGTAATCCTTTCGATCGCTACCTTTTTTATTCGCGGAATTAAGTATTGTTACCATTTTTTATGGAATGTAATAACATATTTTTATAAAGATATATAAAAATCATAATAAAATAATTTAATTACCAAAAACAAATTTATATTCACAATATACCTAGATTTAACAAATTTTTACTTACATCAGATTAGACAAATATCAGTTTAAAGTTGAAAAATTATTAAAATAGATTTTGTAGATGAAGAAGTAAGTGTCCTTTAAAAGTACATGGTGACCAAAAGTGTAAAATATATACTTTCAATATACAATAAGAGCAATACTAAATTCCGCTAATCAGAAAGTCGTGACAGAAAGGCTTAAATTACAACTCCATAAATTGCTTACAAATAACAAATAAAAAAGGAATATTACGTGATCTGTTAAAATGCAAATGTCTAGAGCAAAGAAAAAAATCCACCAGGTCGTGAGGATACAAAAAAGAAAGAAACTGTGCAGTCCCCGGAGATCGAAACTTTCAAGAGACCTTTACGTTTTAATTCGGCCACTTTAGCTACAAATCCTCTCGCGCCCAATTTTCTCGCTCACGTCCGAGTCTCCTTCCTCTCTCGCTCCGTTGTTTCCCGCGCTTCCCTTTTCCCGTGGGTCGAGGAGCGGGAAGTCCACTCAGGAGATAGTTTTCTCTGTCTCACTCTGGGAGGGCCGGTTGAAAGTTCGAACCATTCGCGATAGCTTAGTTGATTCTTATATCGACTTGTTGGAAGTGTGTTGTATCCCACGCGGAGCATAGTTTGTTTGGATCACGAGAGGCTGCAGGAAAGTTCATTTTTCACCGAATTCGATTTTGATGAGCCGCGTGCATGCGCGAACGATGTTCAGCCGTAGTAAGCTATGAATTATTTCTGTGAATTCGTAAGACTTGATGAATAGTATTACGAGAAACTTTTATGTAAAATTCTGTCAGCTTCTGTACAATTCTGTAATCTTCTGTAAAAAAAGAAATTATAAAAATGTGTAAAAGAAGTATAAATTAATGCTTACATACCATGGTATGTATAATTTTCTGCACACTTTTGCAGAAAATTACAAAATTTTGCAGAAAGTTATTAGTCCCAGGGCCAGACCTGGATTTCGTGGGGCCAACTGAGGTCTCAAAAGTGGTCCCGTTAATTGTTAATTAACCATGGCAAGCGCAGGGCTGATGCAAATTCGACGTCTAAAATACATCTATATCGTCAAAACTAGTATTGTGCCTTTCAAAGATTAATTAAAGCCCTTGGTTGTTTTATTTAAAAAATTTGCTTTTTCTATGTTTTTTTTTTATTTTATGCAAAAGGAAATTTTCATTTAAATACTTATGATTTTATAGATCATTCATGCTCATATTCTTATATTATTAATGTTTTAGTCAGGAACCGGTGTAAGCACTCATGGACAGCTTCCTTTACAATTTATAGTATTTACATACAGCTATAACTAAGATTATAGTAAGGTAAAGGAACCAGTACTGGGATACTTTTGGAAGCAGTAATTATATACACGATATTTTTTCAAGAAAATAGGCGCAATCTTGTTAAAGTTTTGGGTTTAACGTTTAGTTGGTCCGGTTTTGAGCTTATTAAAAAAAAAACATAAATAATTGATAATTTATACAATAAAAAGACAACGTTTTAAAAGAGAGCCACTAGACCCCAGAAGTAGGACAGACCTCTTGAGCTTACCGTAATAGTGGGACAAGATAGGACCAATAGTGAGACATATCTAGAAAAGCGTTAAGCAACGTGCTGACGAGTAAGAATGACCTTTAAAAATGAAGTATCTTTGTCAATTTAATTTTATTATTAAAAAAAAACAAATTAATAAGTAATATTTATTTTTTAGTTTCATTATATTATTTATTTCTTATATAGAATATTATTTATTTAATCTTACCAGTACACATATTACAGTAATTTTTATAAGCGATATAATAGTTTACATTACGCAAATATTGTACATTCAATTCTTTACGTAAAGAATTGAATGTACAATATTTGCGTAATGTAAACTATTATATCGCTTATAAAAATTACTGTAAATATGTGTACTGGTAAGATTAAATAAATAATATTCTGTATAAGAAATAAATAATATAATGAAACTAAAAAATAAATATTACTTATTAATTCATTTTTTCTTGTTTTATTATAATTATACTTTACAAAACTTGCATTTCGTGGTTAAATAACGATTGTTCAACTTCTTGATATTTAAAGTTTTTAGTCTTTCTTCTGGCATTATTTGTAATTCTCCATTCCCTAAGAATCTTTTAGAGGGTGGAATAATGCCACACCTATGTGAGTGGCATTAGTATATATAATGCTACCAATTATTTTCTATTCTGTCGACAAAATTTATCCAATGGCAATGCGAGGCATGACCATCAACGTACATAATAATAGGCAGTTTTATATTGTTATTCTGCAGCCACTTGAAAAAAAACAAAAACTACGTTTTTTAAAATTAAATTAAATTAAATAAATTAAAATTTGTTTCAAAACTATCTTTCTTGAAGGCTGTTTTAAACTAAACAAAATCATAGGTGGTGACACTTTCCAGAAGCATACGCGATAAAAAGCACAGTTAAATATGCTTCCTGATATGGGGTATACTGAGCTTGAGCCTCTTTCAGCATTTACAGAATTGTGTTTTACAATCACTGATTCATTATTATAGGTCAAATTTTGAGTAATCCTTTTGCTCAATTTGTCGACTAAGAATTTTCGCACACAATTCAGTAGATAATTTTTCGTTACTGGAGAACCGTGCTCAGCGTAGTACAAAATCCATTCGACAACATCAAATTCTTCTTCTTAACTTAGAACAGTTGGAGGACCTTTTGTGCAATCAACTACTGAATAATTATTTAGCTTTGCATGCAGCGTGCTCTTAGGAACACCAACATTATCAGATGATTCTCTCAAAGTATATTCTTCACCAATTGCGTTGAGATCTTCTTTTACTTTGTAGAAACTGTACTATTTTTCCCCACGTTTCCTTTTCTTAGAGTTTAACAACATTTTCTCTTCTTTTCAATACATTACTGTTCTGTTTTACTGTTTTACTGCATTACTGTTTTTCTCACTTGTAACCTTTCTAGCACAACTTCTCCTTATACTTTTTCCCATTGTTGATGCTTACCTAAATAAAAATGAAATAATTTAAGTATTTAATTTAAGTAACTAAAACTTTAGTAATTAAAGGTATTAACAACTATTACAAGAAGTACTTACTTTTGATAACAATTTTGAGATTAACAAAATTTTACTTCGCGCACGATACAATTTAGTTAAGTTGTAGTTATTTAAATATGAATAACTTAGACTTAGATTCACATAATTATTTCTACACTATTATTTCGTACGTTTTTATCAGAGTTATTCGTTAATAAACGACACAACTATTTGTGTTTACTATGTGTCCAGTACTCCAGTAAGGTAGTCCAAAATTCCCAAATTTTTGAATTTTTTAAGTGCAATGATTAAAAATTGTAGGAAATATAGAAAAAATCATATTCCTGTTGTCGTTCTTTTATTATAAAATTTTTGCAGCTATTTATTTCGATCCAAATTTGTTAGAACTCGTTTTTTCTTATATGTTTATTTTATTATTTTCTACATTTTCAGTGGGTTACTTCAAGAAAAATTAAAGGAATACGTGCTTTTATTTGACTTTAGCATATTTTAACACATTTTAGCACCTTTTATCACCTGCTACTTGAAATACGCGATCACCTACCCTATTTTCATACATACAAAAGGCCCATCGTGCCTTTGTTGAACAAAATAGGTGTGTAACATGGGAAGAAAAGCTATTTTAGACTCGGGTGAGGCAGTTGCAACAATACCTCACTCTCATTTTCTCCCCTAGTTGCACAATGTACTATTTCACAAGGGTTTTAAAATATTATTAAATTCTTATATTGTATTTCTATATAAATAAGAGAACTTTCAACACTGTATAAGATTATGTTTATAAACATTAATTCTTTATTGCTTGTAAACGTTTCGAACCTTTTGCGTAAGAATATATCAGACTAAGTGGATTTTAAAACTAACCTCAGAGGCTTTAAAATTAAAATTAAAGCTACTTTCTGTTTCCGAAACCTAATTGGAAAGTCCTCTCTCGTGTCCCATAAAAAAGGCATATAAGATCACCGCGTGAAATTTTAAGGGTATCGAAAAGTGCTAAAACTCGTCCTTTCTCTCCTATATCGTAAAATGAGATGCTATAGCATAAAAAGACAATTGCGAAACCCTGTATATATTTATACTGAGTGTAAATCCAGATTCCATACAATACCTATTTCTGTAAAATGACAGTACGAGGTATTGGACCAATAAGTAACCAAAGTTTTATGAGTTTGGTGGTTGTAAGGGAAAAAGATACGTGCCACTTGCAAGTAATTTTGAGTTATGGTAATTTAAACACTAGAATTTATAAAAGACTAAATGAGATTTTACCTTTTTCTAAATCAATTGTTACTAAGAAAACATACTTGCGAAAGCTTAAACTTTATGAAAGATTATACAGAACCTCAAAAAATGCTATGGAAGACTTAACTCAATTTGTTAAAAAATTGGATTTTCAACCTCTTTGCTCACGACCAAAGTCGTTGACACAGTTTAATATTTGAAGTATATTATTATTTTAGTAATGATGATATCTATCAGCCACTTGTTAAAATATGTATAAACAAAATAAAAAAAGACCGATTAGATATTTTATGGTCTATCTGCATAAAAAGTCTAGTTTCTATTTTATTTCTAATTACCAAAATATCTCTATATCTTAAATAGTCAAAGATATATCTTTGGGTCTAACTTTTGTATTACTGTCCCCTTGTATCTTTTCCCTGCTATCTTAATATTTTCTTGTGAAAAGTTGCAGAAACATTTCACATATAGTTTAAGGAGGTTCAAGGGTTACAAAATGACCAATTGATTTTCATTTTGCTATCTATTTTGTTCAAACATGTTAGCGTCAATCATTATATATCTTAGACTAGTATCCCTTATGTATATAAAATATAATTTTAATCAACAATTGTGATGTTGCAAACACGATTATTGTCAATTGAAAAAAAATCATTAAAAATTGTTCTTTGAATGTTTTTAAACTAAACACGTAATCTAGTTAAACAATTTGCTTTTCCATATCACTTATAAATTATTTTGAAATTTTCTTTCGGTCGATTTATCAAAGAACATTTAAAGAACAAAATAAGACCCCGATTATCCAAATACTATTGAAAAAAAAGACGGTTCTGCATTTTTAATAATTTTTCTTCAATTGACAATAATCATGTTTGCAACATCACAATTGTTCAAAATTTTGTTTTTGTGTACATGAGGTATACTAGTGTAAGATATATAATGATTGATACTAACAAATTTTAACAAAATAGATAGCAAAATGAAAATAAATTGGTCGTTTTGTAACCCCTGAACCTCCTTAAATGATAATTTTTCATTTAAAGATATAGTTTCTAATAACTGACAATTTCTAGGGATATGGTGTGCTTAATTACTTAAATAGGAGTATTAATGTATTACTTTCGAAAAAAAAATCGTACAAACAAATTCTGTAACCCAATATAATCACCTGATTAGATAATCTGATTCAATCAATTATTTACCTCTCACTATGGAATCACCTTATCTACTCTCACCTGATCTGATTTATCGCCTGATTATATATAATAAACCAATTTATCACCTAAAAATATCGTTATAAATTTTTCTTTCAAAATACATTAAATGTCGAAATCTATAGATCCATAGAACCGATGACTAATATGGGTATTATCATCCGGTTACTTCTAATATAGAGCTAGATCTATATAACTTGACGTTTTTGACATTTATTGAATATTTTTTTCATAAAAAATTATTTAGGTGATAAAACAGGCGATAAGCAAGTGATGCTAGCAAGTGATTCTGTTACGGGAGGTAAATAATCGATTGAATCGGATGATTTAATAAGGTGAATCGATCGGGTGATATATCATGTAAACACATCAGATGAGTTATCACCTAATTTTTCTTCAGTAGAGCAAGCGACAGTATCCTTTCGTACGGGTTTCCCCTCTAAAATTGAAAAGCCTCGTTGAGCTTGAAACCATCACACTCATTCCCCCCAGGCAATTAACAATTCTTCTCTTGCAGTTATTCATGATCGATAACTGCGCGGACGACTGGCGAATAGCGATGACCTGGCAGCGCATCACGCAGATCACCCTGGAGCTGGCGATCTGCGCAGTTCACCCGATCCCCGGCGAGTACTACTTCCTCTGGACGACCAAGCTGGCGAACAAGGGCGGCGACATCGGCTCCAAGTGGGTGCCCTACGACGTGACGCTCTCGCTGCCGATGTTCCTCCGACTCTACCTCATCTGCCGGGTGATGCTGCTGCACTCGAAACTCTTCACGGACGCCTCCTCGAGGAGCATTGGCGCACTCAACAGGATCAACTTCAACACGAGATTCGTGCTGAAGACCCTGATGACGATATGCCCGGGCACGGTGCTGCTGGTCTTCATGGTGTCGCTGTGGATCATCGCCTCGTGGACGTTGAGGCAGTGCGAGAGGTGAGTCGATCGATGCGCGGAATGTGTGTTTCTTTGAGGAGGGAGGTGTTGCAGTGCAGTATCGCATGGGTAACGTGCGATTTGTCACTATTGGGTAAGAAATAATTTTACGGTGCACATTATAGTGCAGGATATAGCGTACATTATAGTGTAAGATACAATTTACAGTAAGAATTATAGTGTCTAATACATGTGCATAATAGTGTATACTATAGTGCGCATTATACTTATATTATATTGTACAATATGATACATATTATAGCGTACAGTACACTTGCATTATAGTGTGTATTACAATGTATATTTCAGTGCGTATTATGTTTGCATAATGTGCATTATAGTGCGAATTATATTATGCATTTAATGTGTATCATAGTGCGAAATATTATACATTATTGCGTAATGTAATTCTGATTCGCATTAAACTGCGCAGTCCGCTCTATTACTATATGCAATATTGCAGGGCACACTATCGTAATGTACCGTACAACATGACTCTCCCATGATGGCAATACAGAGTTATTATATTTTATTCAACTTATATTATTATCGTCCTTTTAACTTGAGGAAAAATTAAAGTTGTGTGCTCTATCAAGCAGTGTAAATATTATAAATCTAAGAAAATTAGTTTCAAAATCCATTTCACAATGTTATATTTTTAAGTATATTTCAAAACTTAATATAAACAATTTATTCAACCAATTCACTATCAAGTGCTTTTCACAGAAGCAAAAATTATTCTACAGAGGCATAATTAATTTTCTCATAAAATCTGAACAATATATTTCTAAAATATTGAAGAAAAAGCTTTCTCTTTGAGAAAGCAATACATTCAGAAAAGTTTGTTCATTTACTGATACAGTTGACAATCAATTTTAAATTGCCTGGCTCATAAAGACTCGTTCTTATACTTATAAAAAGTTTTATCTAACATTTTTCATTTCATAACTGCAATCAGAACAACATCAAAGACGTCATGTATAGCATATACACGCATATTAAAATTAGAATTGCCCGGAATGAACATTCACTCGCGCATTCACTCTATATTCCTTTGAGACGATGCTCACTATGGAAATGTCGCAGTTTCACGTCATGGAATTTGCTTCTGGCTGAAGAAAATATTTCTCATTAGTCATTTGTCAAATAGTTGTACTAAATCTTCCGTTAATAACTTAAACTTTATAAATCTGTAAAGCAAAATATTTAATGTGTAGAATTTGATCTTTAATTCAATATATTTTCTTATTATTAATTTGATTATAATAATCTATATCAAAAGTATTTTTGTAGCTTAAAATTGGAACAATTAACTGTGTGTAAATCATTCAAACTGTGTCTCGTGAAGTATCACGTCTGCGAGCGGCCCTTTTTTAAATCTGACCATGACACATGAAGGTCTATATCTTCATTTCCAATAATACCGATTTGCACGACCTTTCGATGCTTCACGTCAATGCGCGACGTTACAAAAAAAATGGACAGGAACCTAAGTACGCCATTCTTCGGTAATAAATCATAGCATTTTTCAAAATTAAACTCCGTCAGTGCTCTTATGGACCCTGTATAAATATTTATTTTGTTTTAAATGTATCATGTAATCAACAAGTACATGACTGATTTTCAAAATATTGTGATTTTTTTGTCTTCCGCATTTTTCTGACAGAAAAACTGGATAAAGCGCTTATATACATGTATGTTTATATATATATATATATATATATATATATATATATATATATATATATATATATATATATATATATATATATATATATATATATTATCGTTTTTCAGTTTTTCAACCATAAAAATATTCGTATTTATGAATGGCGTAAAGTATAAGTATAAGACGTTAAACAGTGAAAATGTCCCGTTCGTGGTACGAGTACTATCAAAAATTAAAGCAAATATATAGTTAATTGATTTGCCGATGAACTTCCTTAACAACTTATAACTTAACATTATTTAATAAATACGTATTTTTTCAAAATTTGATTAACAACCTACTACAACAATATTTTCATAAACAAATATATTTAAAGACGGTGTAACAATATAAAAAGGTTTTTTTGCTTGAATACAACAAATGGAGACAGAAAAATGAAAAAATATTATGCAAATCAGCTGTATAAAAAATCGATTTTTTAGATTCTTTTTATTACGTGTTTGATGGTTATTAAAAAAAAATGCGTTTAACACCATTTATAAGACGACGAAGACTAACAATAAATATTTGATTGATGATCTGCAGATATCAAAAAATTAAAAATATTCTCAAAACTTATGTGAATAGTTATAACTAACTAAAATCTTTCAACAATATACAAAACTGCAAGTAACTGCGGTACTGATGGTTAAGGTTTTAATAAGACTTACTAAAAAATGTTTATATCTTTTCCTTAAAATTCGTAATAAATAATGCTTGAGTGATCTGAAATTTATGATTAAAGTCTATGCGATAAAGAGTTCAATTATAAATCTTTGAAATCAATCAATTATTTTCTGCTCTATTTTTATGTAAACTGCAGTTCTATAAAATTGCAGATATTAATAACGTATTGTTTTAAATGCCCAAAAAGAATTTATTATAAAGTTCATATATGTAATAACTAATTTTTAAATGATCTTTTATTTCATACCTTTGAGCTTTTTAAAAAAATCCTTAATAAGTCGATGTTTTTTACGCTCGTGGACCAGAAAATACCTTTAAAAAAAGTTTCTTTCAACTACAAATTTTATTAACAAACGCATGCGATAAAGCAAAGCAGACATCGAAATCAATATACCCACAATGATTAATGAACTCACTTAAAGTCGAATGCATTCATCACCTACTCACTCCATTCTGCTTATAATTTTCGCTCGTAATTCATGAGCTTTTCATTAGACGTGCGCTCCAACATCGGCGTCTGCATGAATTTTAATATAAAAAGTGCTGTTGCTGCTGCTCGCGAATCTAAAAACCGAAAAATTACTCGCATCAGCAAAATTGGATTTGAGAGAATGCCTCTGAATTATGAGGACGACACCGACCTGCGCGTGAGTTATGCGCGGTATAAAAATTTGGCATAAAAATTTAATTCATTGTTCTCTCGCCAGCGCTGTAGTGTCTCGTCGCACCGGGTATATACGTATACATCGATCGTCCTTTTTTTAATCAAGCTAATTTCGCTCGTTACGGCTCTGCGAGTTCCAACTTTTTTTTATGTAATTTTACGGTTGTGAGAGTTCGAAGGAGTAACTTTTCATGTACGAGCGAGATGTATAATAATGAAGTAAAATACTGCGTTGAAAGGGTTGTGCAGGATTATGCACACAGTCACGCGAGATTTTTCTATAAATTAATTATTGTTTTTTTTTAATAAAATAATATCTTATAATGATAGTTATATATATATATATATATATATACATTCATCATTAAATAATAATCTTGTATTTATCATAAAACATATGATGTAATTTGAGTGAAATTTTAGATTAAGTTATAAGTAATACCGTTTAATGATAATTTGAAATATAAATTAACTTTTGAATCTTAATTGCTTGCATCGTTAGTTTCCCATTGCTCAAACTTAATTCCGGGATCGCTTGATTGTCCGACTAAACATAAAAGATATTGTATTGGTTTGTAATTAAGTAAGTAATATGCGTCATGGCTATGTTTGTCATTAACTGCTTACAGATATGAAAAACTTATAGTATAATATATTTCTAATTTTTGTTCGTTGTTACAAATTAATATTACATATACAACAAACGTACATTTAGTAGTATAGATTTTTTAAAAAAATCATTAGCTATGAATAAATAATATATGATTTTTTAATAAAATATTATTTAACCACGCATAAATATTTTTGTCTATCTATAAAATTTTACATTCTATTTAATTCTATTTTAAAAGTGTATAAGTTATCTTGAAATTGAATCACTCTATCAAACGCTAATTTTCCATTCAGTTTTAACATGATTTTTCTTCGTTATATATTCTGATAGACTATAACATACTTTGATTTTATAATATTTAGCGCTTTACAAGTCTAAGAATAACTACAATATTCCGTCAGTAAAAAAAAAGTAAATAAACTGTAACATTGTTTGAAACATTCAAAACCCATTGAAGATTGGCTTACATTCATATCCGTGTTATAATCATAGATACTACTAAAAAAAATGTACGTTTCAAAATCCAATTATAACCAATATTTCTCTTTCGTTCGCTTCAAACCAAAATCCATGACGCTCAAACGCGACAATAAATTCCGTGTCTTGAATCTCGCCTCTTACAAGAACCCGGCTAAAACTGAAATTTATTTATATATATGGATGATTCAACGTCTAGTGAGCAAGTAAAATATGTTAAAACTCTGAAACTTTAAGAAAATGATGTATTTCATACCCAAAATACGTAAAAAAAATGTATGCCCATATGAACGAAAATGGCCACTTTTTTCCCTGAAAAGCGTGACCAAAATTACACTTTTTATATTACAATATTGTCTTTTAACAGTCTATTAGTCCCGCTATGCATGTCAAAAAGTGGCCACAGTTGAGATGCGCATAAAGTACTGTATGTACCTCGAGAAAAAAATCGATTTTTCCCGCGGGTGAGTTTACTGCTCGAGCGAGCGAAGCGAATTCTAAATCTTGTTTTATCTTAAAATATACATCTAATACTATCATTGATACTTTTTTCAACAAAATTGCTTGTGGCGCTCAGCTGAAAATTTCATCGGTATCTTGGCAGAAATTTGGACCCATCAAAATCATCAAATTTGGTGATGCAAAAAATACTATCATATTCTGTACCAAATTCTCTTTTCTAAACACTCTTCTCGAGATAAAAATACATACATTTTGAGATAAATGAAAAAAATGTAAATAATCATGTTTTTCAGCTTGGAGTAAATCCTGAATCAATAGAGGTAAGGGTATGAATTTTTTTTACATATTTTAGGTATGAAAAACATCATTTTCTTAAAGTTTCAGAGTATTAAAATTTTTTACTTGTTCGTTGAAGTGGAATCATCCATATGTACCATAAGTAATCGACATATGATAACATTTAAGCAATAATGAATTAATAATACGTTCATACGTGTTCATGTAATCAAATTTTATATATATTCAGGTATGATCATTTATGATACGATCAAATCATATATGATCAGATGTAAAAATTTTACATAAATATACATGAGAAATTCTATTAAAAATGTGCCTATAATGAATTCCAAAAAAGACGTAATACAAATATTGGAGTATACCTCTGCAAAACGTTTTAACCATATAAAAAATTAGAGACGATTAGAGACAGTAAAATTTCGAAATTTTTCATACTTGTTTTTTCTCGTATTTTGTTCCCAATATTTGATTATTCATAACTTCTGATATTGTCAAATTTTTTAACGCAGCACGCTTGGAATAAAAGTTCTTTACTTCTGCTTTCATTTTGTTATGTATAAAAAAATTTTTTGCAACTTTGGGAACCAAATAAATTATATCAATGATGATCGTTTTAGTCCATATTTCCCATATTAAACCCCCATGAGGAAAATTGATGCAGCATGTAAAACAATGGAACGACACAAAATTTTTTAATACGCTGCATTATTAAAGAAGAAGAAAAATGTGGTTGCAAAGGTATGCATTAACATTTTTATTTGTCACATTCAAAACCCATTATCGGCCGTTATTGTACTTTATATTCTTCATATAATTGGGATTTTGTATGATTTTTTTTTATTTTTAATTTTAACAGTTTATGTAAAAGAAATTAGGTCGCATTGTAACCTGTTAAGAAGAAAAAAGATCGATTATTTTTCATTTCTCAACCTAATTCACGCTAAAAATTAACATTTTTATTTTTTGCAAACTCCCACTTACATAACGATCCCATACAATTTACACGTTCGTGCATTAACCCACCCGAGCTCCTATCTTAACCATAAAGTCAAACTCAATCCAGGCGCTACACCACCGTCACGATTCGCGCAATCCCGATCGGCATCGCATTAGCGGCGCAGCCATCCTCGGAATCCCTTAAATCGCCGAGCAATTTAATTTCGGGCCTCGGTATAACTCTCGGCTCTCCGCTCGCAGCTCTCTCGTCGCGCATTCCCCGCGATCGCTCGAATTCCGCTGCTGCCGCTGCGCGCAAAGAGAAATTTACGCGAGAATGGCCGTGGAATTTCGGAGCTCTGATGCACGTGTGCACGTATTTGTATGTGTGTGTGTCTGTGCTCGCAGGTTTCACGACGAGGAGCACGCGAACCTGCTCAACGCCATGTGGCTCATCGCCATCACCTTCCTGAGCGTCGGCTTCGGCGACATCGTGCCCAACACATACTGCGGCCGTGGCATCGCTGTGTCCACCGGCATGATGGTGAGTGCGATTTTCTTGCGTATGTAATGGCAATTTTCTCTTTAGTTTGAATGTATTTTGTAATATGTACACTCTCATGAGTGGTTATGAATTTCGCGGCACAGATTCGGATCGGATCGGGTGCCAAAAGCCACCGATCAGAGTCAACGGATATGTAGTACGAACTCCAGAAACTCATGGTAATAGATCTAATCCAACGAAAACCTGCAATTCATGCAAATAATAATAGTAATAATAATAATAATAATAATAATAATAATAATAATAATAATAATAATAATAATAATAATTTTTTTTTTTTTTTTTTTTTTTTTGTAGGGAGGGGGAAATCTTTGATAGACCTCAGGGGGCCGACCCCCCGGTGTGTGAGACTCTCCATTGTTGGCATACCCACTAAAACCCACCCCCTTAGTGCAGACCCGCCGACTGCGCTCCGCGGCCTACAGCCGCAGACCGGAGTCGACGGGAGTCCACCGAGGGGACCTCCTCTCTGACTGGCCATTGCATCCACCCCGGAACCGCCGTGAGGCATTACTTCGGGGTGGAGCCAGTTTTTTTGCCACGTGGCACCTCGTTATTGCTGGAGATCCTCCCACTTCGACATTAAGATGTTTTGTACGAAGTGGGCGATCCTCCTCCAGCTGCGCGCGTCATTTAGCATGACGTTGACTATGTTATCGGGAGTTATACGTCCCATCTCTTCTTCCAGAGCAGTCCTAGTGTCCCTCCATCGCTCGCATTCGAAGAACGTGTGGAGGACATCGTCTTGTGGGGATCTGCAGTAGAGGCACTGTGGGTCCGCCGCCTTCCCCATCCTGTATAGGTACGTACGGAAGTATCCGTGTCCAGTCAGCATCTGCGTTAGGTAAAAATTTACGTCCCCGTGTTTACGACTGATCCACGGCGCTACCTGGCTTATAAGCCTGGCTGTCCACCTTCCGTACTTTTCGCTCTCCCATTGTGTCTGCCAGGAGAGCAGTGATTGCTCCCTGGCGACTTCTCTGGCTGTTCTTCTTCCAAGGGTTTCTTTCTTCTGGTGGACGAATTGTCGCTCCCGGGCTAGTAGGTGGATGGGTATTACCCCGGCAAGCACTAATCCCGCAGGTTCAGAGACCGTGCGATACGAACTCACTACGCGAAGCGCGCATCTCCGTTGCACTGCCGCTAGGCGTTTACGATACTTTTCGTAACGCATGGCATCAGCCCAGACCTCAGCACCGCAGAGCATTATGGACTCCGCGGCTCGCAGCAGCAGCCGCCTGATACATGGACGAGGCCCGCCGATACCGGCCATCACCCTGCTCAGCGAGGCCACCATCACGGCCGCCCTGTCCGCTCCCTTTCCAATTTGTTCCCAGAAGGTGAGCCTCGTATCCAGCACCACCCCCAGGCATTTCACAGCCGCCCTGGTCCGTAGTGCCATCCCACCCACCAGTACCGGTTGTATTCTGGGGACACGCTGCTTCGCTAGGAGCACGATCTCCGTCTTTACCTCCGCCAGTTCCAGCCCGTGATCGCCCATCCATCGGCGAATTCGGCGCATCGCCTGTTCGAGTCGCATCCTCGCTATCATCATGCATCTCGCGATGACAATGAGCGCCACGTCATCCGCACACCCGATCAGGAAACAGCCCTCCGGCATCTCCATTCGAAAGATTCCGTCGCAGAAGATGCTCCACACATCGGATCCCAGAATGGAGCCCCATATATCGGATCCCAGAATGTTCCCCTGGAGAACTATCGCCATTTTCTCTTTTCTCTTTCAAGAGCCGCACGGAAAGCGGCACACGCTCCCGAGCCGGCTATGTGATTGCGAGCCTCGGGTTTCCCCTGCTGCTCGGGGCAGAGAAAGCACTTATGAGCGGCGGAGCAGTCCTTTGCCTTGTGCCCGTTATCCCCGCATCGGTAGCAGAGTGCGCTACGGTCCGGACCCTCACATCTGGGGCTCTGGTGACCATAGCCCAGGCACTTGTAACACCTGGGCACTATAGTCCTCCTTCGTATCCTGCAGTTTATCCAGACGACTTTTATCCGGGCCGTCTTCATAAGCGTAGTGGCGGCGGATTCCTCTACCGTCACCGTTGCCATACATTGCCCTCTCTGGTTTGGCAGGGAGAGCGAGACCTTCATATACCCGTCGTAGTCTACCAGGTCCCGCTGCAGAGCTTGCTGAATTTCTTCCAAGGTGGTGCATGCATCGAGGTCTCTTATCTCTAGGACTGCTCTAGGGACTAACTCTCCTACTGTACACTGTTGCCCCACTACTGACCTGAGGGCTTGTGAGAAGGTTGCCCTAGAGTCAGCCGTGCTCTTTTTTAATTCGAGAAGGACTTGGCCTTCTCTCGTTTGCCGGACAGATTTGATTTTCTTTCCGTTATCTTCCAGAATGACGGATTTCCGGATATCAACAAGAATCTCAGCGTATGTCTTGCCAGTCGTGGACTTAATGATGATGGCATTCGGCTTGACTCTTCTCTTTCGGATATCATTATCTGGTTGATGTCTCAGCTGCTGCTGCTGACCTTGTCCCTGCTGCTGCCGCCGCCGCTGTAGCTGCTGGGTCGCTCGTCCGTCGGTTTGTGACTCTCGCTGCTGCCTTCTACTGTCTTTGTTGGATCTAACCTCGATCCAATTACTTTCCTTTGTTATCATCTCCTCGCTCGCCTTTGCTCCAAGGGATGCTGCTTCCGACTGGAGTGCTTCTGAGTCCTTCTTCTTCTTCTTTTTTTGTCGGCCTCCTCCTCCTTGCATGTCCGATGGTGACACAGACGACTGCCTTTTCGACTGTGGTCCCATCGCTGGGCATTGGAGACTTGCCAGTGTTTTTTCTGGGAGGATCTCTCGAGATTTCTCCGCTAGCGTACGGCGCGCCTTTAGACAAGCTCGTCGACCTTCTTCTAATGCCTCTACTTTGTCTTCTAAGATATAAAGGCCATCTTTTACAATTTTGGTGATATTTGGCTGTCTTTTTGCGGCCTCCATCATTTCTTTGAGGACAATCTTTATTTCCTGAAAGATGCCCGATTCTTCCTTCTCTGATTGCGTTACACTGCGTCTGATGGTAGCTAGTTCTTCGTAACTATTACTCGAGCAGCTAGCTCCTATTTCTGCCGTGTCTGCTGTGCTGCCAGGATTCTCTTTTGCAAATACCCTGCATAATGGCGTACTCGGGAGGGTCTTCGCCGAGTTCTTCTTTTCTTCTTCTACAATTATTGTTGTTGTATTTGACATTCTGTATATAAAAAAAAATGGATTAAGACGGTTCGCCCATTATGGGAGCCCCGCCGCAGTGGAGCTGCTATCCCCGCCTGAGATATTCCCTATTTATGGATGCCGAAACCGAGAAGCGGCTTGTCGGGAGGTCAGTCCTATCGTCATCAGTGACTCTATTAAAAAAGGTTACGGGATAGGCCCGCGCCATATTGAAGCAAAAGGTTTAACGTCACCCCTATCGAGTGGGCGATGCCGGTACCGATCCAACACCTGACCCAAACCTCAGGCTAGACGGTGTGCGATTTACCCTACGCATCTTCGGGTATAAGGAAATATTGACCAGATAATCCTTCATACCTGCGCCCAGAGCATACTGATATCAACCCCGTCCTAGGCTCCAGTCAGCGATGCAAGAGCGGTCCTCCCACTTTGAACATGTGGTTGAGCGGTGCGCGCGCCCCTCCCGAGGTTGCAATCGAAAGGGAAGAAAGCGCAACACTCTCCCACAGAGGTAAGGTACTGACATCTCGCACCTCCCCGGTCAGGAGGCTACTACTCCTCCCTTGATTAGTCTGACGGGAATATCCACCAGCCGCTGGCCACAGTCCAATAATAATAATAATAATAATAATAATAATAATAATAATAATAATAATAATAATTTTTTTTTTTTTTTTTTTGTAGGGAGGGGGAAATCTTTGATAGACCTCAGGGGGCGGACCCCCCGGTGTGTGAGACTCTCCATTGTTGGCATACCCACTAAAACCCACCCCCTTAGTGCAGACCCGCCGACTGCGCTCCGCGGCCTACAGCCGCAGACCGGAGTCGACGGGAGTCCACCGAGGGGACCTCCTCTCTGACTGGCCATTGCATCCACCCCGGAACCGCCGTGAGGCATTACTTCGGGGTGGAGCCAGTTTTTTTGCCACGTGGCACCTCGTTATTGCTGGAGATCCTCCCACTTCGACATTAAGATGTTTTGTACGAAGTGGGCGATCCTCCTCCAGCTGCGCGCGTCATTTAGCATGACGTTGACTATGTTATCGGGAGTTATACGTCCCATCTCTTCTTCCAGAGCAGTCCTAGTGTCCCTCCATCGCTCGCATTCGAAGAACGTGTGGAGGACATCGTCTTGTGGGGATCTGCAGTAGAGGCACTGTCGGTCCGCCGCCTTCCCCATCCTGTATAGGTACGTACGGAAGTATCCGTGTCCAGTCAGCATCTGCGTTAGGTAAAAATTTACGTCCCCGTGTTTACGACTGATCCACGGCGCTACCTGGCTTATAAGCCTGGCTGTCCACCTTCCGTACTTTTCGCTCTCCCATTGTGTCTGCCAGGAGAACAGTGATTGCTCCCTGGCGACTTCTCTGACTGTTCTTCTTCCAAGGGTTTCTTTCTTCTGGTGGACGAATTGTCGCTCCCGGGCTATTAGGTGGATGGGTATTACCCCGGCAACCACTAATGCCGCAGGTTCAGAGACCGTGCGATACGAACTCACTACGCGAAGCGCGCATCTCCGTTGCACTGCCGCTAGGCGTTTACGATACTTTTCGTAACGCATGGCATCAGCCCAGACCTCAGCACCGTAGAGCATTATGGACTCTGCGGTTCGCAGCAGTAGCCGCCTGATACATGGACGAGGCCCGCCGATATTGGCCATCACCCTGCTCAGTGAGGCCACTATCACGGCCGCCTTGTCTGCTCCCTTTCTAATTTGTTCCCAGAAGGTGAGCTTCGTATCTAGCATCACCCCCAGGTATTTCACAGCTGCCTTGGTCTGTAGTGCCATCCCACCTATCAGTACCGGTTGTATTCTGGGGACACGCTGCTTCGTGAGGAGCACGATCTCCGTCTTTACCTCCGCCAGTTCCAGCCCGTGATCGCTCATCCATCGGCGAATTCGGCGCATTGCCTGTTCGAGTCGCATCCTCGCTATCAGCACTATCGCTGCAGTTCCAAGAGCGTCGCGGTACCAGCCCCCATCTTTTCTATCCTGATATTGTTCGCTGACGAGTACGACGTCAACGCTGTTCTCGAGACAGATCAGAGGGAGCAAGTCATTTGCCGTCCTGCTTCTATTTATGTTCCCCTGGAGAGCTATCGCCATTTTCTCTTTTCTCTTTCAAGAGCCGCACGGAAAGCGGCACACGCTCCCGAGCCGGCTATGTGATTGCGAGCCTCGGGTTTCCCCTGCTGCTCGGGGCAGAGAAAGCACTTATGAGCGGCGGAGCAGTCCTTTGCCTTGTGCCCGTTATCCCCGCATCGGTAGCAGAGTGCGCTACGGTCCGGACCCTCGCATCTGGGGCTCTGGTGACCATAGCCCAGGCACTTGTAACACCTGGGCACTATAGTCCTCCTTCGTATCCTGCAGTTTATCCAGACGACTTTTATCCGGGCCGTCTTCATAAGCGTAGTGGCGGCGGATTCCTCTACCGTCACCGTTGCCATACATTGCCCTCTCTGGTTTGGCAGGGAGAGCGAGACCTTCATATACCTGTCGTAATCTACCAGGTCCCGCTGCAGAGCTTGCTGAATTTCTTCCAAGGTGGTGCATGCATCGAGGTCCCTTATCTCTAGGACTGCTCTAGGGACTAACTCTCCTACTGTACACTGTTGCCCCACTACTGACCTGAGGGCTTGTGAGAAGGTTGCCCTAGAGTCAGCCGTGCTCTTTTTTAATTCGAGAAGGACTTGGCCTTCTCTCGTTTGCCAGACAGATTTGATTTTCTTTCCGTTATCTTCCAGAATGACGGATTTCCGGATATCAACAAGAATCTCAGCGTATGTCTTGCCAGTCGTGGACTTAATGATGATGGCATTCGGCTTGACTCTTCTCTTTCGGATATCATTATCTGGTTGATGTCTCTGCTGCTGCTGCTGACCTTGTCCCTGCTGCTGCCGCCGCCGCTGTAGCTGCTGGGTCGCTCGTCCGTCGGTTTGTGACTCTCGCTGCTGCCTTCTTCTGTCTTTGTTGGATCTAACCTCGATCCAATTACTTTCCTTTGTTATCATCTCCTCGCTCGCCTTTGCTCCAAGGGATGCTGCTTCCGACTGGAGTGCTGCTGAGTCCTTCTTCTTCTTCTTTTTTTGTCGGCCTCCTCCTCCTTGCATTTCCGATGGTGACACGGACGACTGCCTTTTCAGCTGTGGTCCCATCGCTGGGCATTGGAGACTTGCCAGTGTTTTTTCTGGGAGGATCTCTCGAGATTTCTCCGCTAGCGTACGGCGCGCCTTTAGACAAGCTCGTCGGCCTTCTTCTAATGCCTCTACTTTGTCTTCTAAGATATAAAGGCCATCTTTTACAATTTTGGTGATATTTGGCTGTCTTTTTGCGGCCTCCATCATTTCTTTGAGGACAATCTTTATTTCCTGAAAGATGTCCGATTCTTCCTTCTCTGTTTGCGTTACACTGCATCTGATGGTAGCTAGTTCTTCGTAACTATTACTCGAGCAGCTAGCTCCTATTTCTGCCGTATCTGCTGTGCTGCCAGGATTCTCTTTTGCAAATACCCTGCATAATGGCGTACTCGGGAGGGTCTTCGCCGAGTTCTTCTCTTCTTCTTCTACAATTATTGTTGTTGTATTTGACATTCTGTATATAGAAAAATGGATTTAAGACGGTTCGCCCATTATGGGAGCCCCGCCGCAGTGGAGCTGCTATCCCCGCCTGAGATATTCCCTATTTATGGATGCCGAAACCGAGAAGCGGCTTGTCGGGAGGTCAGTCCTATCGTCATCAGTGACTCTATTAAAAAAGGTTACGGGATAGGCCCGCGCCATATTGAAGCAAAAGGTTTAACGTCACCCCTATCGAGTGGGCGATGCCGGTACCGATCCAACACCTGACCCAGACCTCAGGCTAGACGGTGTGCGATTTACCCTACGCATCTTCGGGTATAAGGAAATATTGACCAGATAATCCTTCATACCTGCGCCCAGAGCATACTGATATCAACCCCGTCCTAGGCTCCAGTCAGCGATGCAAGAGCGGTCCTCCCACTTTGAACATGTGGTTGAGCGGTGCGCCCGCCCCTCCCGAGGTTGCAATCGAAAGGGAAGAAAGCGCAACACTCTCTCACAGAGGTAAGGTACTGACATCTCGCACCTCCCCGGTCAGGAGGCTACTACTCCTCCCTTGATTAGTCTGACGGGAATATCCACCAGCCGCTGGCTACAGCCCATTCATTCGTAGTCATGTTTATGTGTATGTGTGTATTATCTGTATGTGTATGTATAACGTAAGTGTGGTCCTTCGCTTGGTATAGCCCACCAGAGTCAAGCTTATTGGCGCTTCGATTGACTACTGCATCTAATGGACGACCTCTTCCAGAGAAAAGCCCGTTTATGTGACCCTCGGGGAGAAGTCGTCCTCTACTCCCCCCAGTAGAAACTCGTTTATAGAGCCCCTGGGCGAAGAGAATGTACTTCGATTCGATTAGCTCGCGTGACTCGTTGGATGATGCCCGTTTATAGAGCCTCCAACCAATCATTCCCGAAACTGCGTCGTTCGTCTTTACCCTGCTCGCCTGGGTGACTTTACCGATCGAAGAGCCGTATTTGTAAGGGTAATGTGTGTTGGCGTAAGAGAGTGTCATGCATGATTGTCTCTCATGTTTGTGCTTGTATGTGTTCAGTGTGGAGAGGATGTTACTCAGCCATTTACCGCTATTAGTTGACCGAGGATTGGTCCACGGTTGATTATTCGTCACTTCATAGTGCTTATTTCACAACCAGCCAGCGGCATTCTGCTGGCCGTCCCCCTATCCGCCACCTGGGGACGCGTCGGGTAGCGGGGTCTCCGCCTCCGAAATAATAATAATAATAATAATAATAATAATAATAATAATAATAATAATAATAATAATAATAATAATAATAATAATGATAATGATAATGATAATGATAATGATAATGATAATGATAATGATAATGATAATGATAATGATAATGATAATGATAATGATAATGATAATGATAATGATAATGATAATGATAATGATAATGATAATGATAATGATAATGATAATGATAATGATAATGATAATAATAATAATAATAATAATAATAATAATAATAATAATAATAATAATAATAATAATATTAATAAAATAGAGAGAATAAATTTTAATGATGACATTTAAGTAAATATAATATATATAATAAAGGTCATTAGGTTTTTGAAATAAATTTTTGATTATGAATCAAAAACTTCGGCAAAACGTCAAACGTCAAAAACAAACGACTGCGAAAGTTTGATTATGTTTAGAAAATAGAGTATTACGAATAATCTGAGAACATTTCTAAGGTCATACTTACTAAAGTATTTACTTAGGTATACTTAGCAGATTGAGCCTCTTTTATTCAATAATACGATAAAACAATATTATGTATACTTACATGTATGCGAAAAATATAAATAAAGGTTAATTCAAGTAGCCCTGAGTCAACCTTGCTTCGACTGGAACATATAGCTCGACATTTTTTAATTTATACCACAAACTTGTTACGAAGATGGTAATGTTACCTTGGCGTAGGGGTAACCGTATATGAGTACCTGCGCACATTTCTAATTAGGTGTCTGAAGTAATTACTGGGCCATCGTGTAAGATCGTTATGATTACGTTGAGAAAGCCTTATGCTCGGACTGCTGCAATAAATACTTTTGAAAATTATTTAAATTTTAGCGCTGTGAAGCTGTAAACATATAAACTTTTTGCACAATGAAGTTAGGTACATCTTAAGTTCTGACTTATGGAACTAACTACATGTGGGGTATAAAACACATCCGCGTACAAATTCATAGCCTCAAAATTCTTTTTAATTCTTAATAGAATCCATTGCAAGGTATACCTCAGTAAAAATTCGTCCCTTAAAAATTGGCTGTAAACTCGTTTTGCTATGATAAATGGCATACTTTTAGTGACAATGTTTTTTCTTTCCCTTTCTACACATATAGAGTAAACAATTCACTTAACCTTACAATTGATAAACAAAATTTTCAATTTATTTTATTTAGCATTATAACTTTGAGAATCCAATTGAGAAAGCTAATTCACAAAATTCGAAATAATAAATATCGATATTAGAAATATTCATACTACAATTTGCATGAATATTGCAAGGCTTCTACAAGCTAATTTTTGCTACTAATTTCTAACTAGAATAAAACTTAACTCTCGTTTTAAGTTAAACTATTTTTAAGAGATCGAAAATCTCCAAAAAAAGCAGTATAACTCGAATTATACGTTTTACTCCGTGCATAGTCTCAATTATGAATAATGTACGTACTTTACATATAAAAAAGTTTTAGTCCACTCATACAGGTTTCTTTAGTTATATTTTATCAAGATTGAAGATTTTAAATTAATGAAATATTAATATTCGCAATAATTTGTTTATAAAAACCAATTAATTTTGCAAATCTGATGTCGGAATCAGGGACCTCGAAAACCATTTTCATAATATACCATTTATATATAAATAATTTTATATATACATATGTATACACACACACATATATATTGGCCCAGATCCTTCGTCCTGTTAAAGAGTTATTTTTAGAAATATTTTTTTATTTATATTTGTATTTATTTTTCTATTTTAAGAAATTTCAGTTTAGTTTTAGCTTTTATAATAGCTATTTGTTTAAAATTATTGTTTACCATATTTGATACAAGAATACACGATATTATTAATAAACATTTTTAATTTATTAATAATCGGGGGGAAATAAAGATTATTAAATAAAAATATAGATTAAAACAAGAAATAAATATAATATACAGCATATGTACAAAAAGAAAATAAATAGGGGATTCCCAATAGATATAAGCAATTCCTAGCGGTTTCAGGAGTAAATATGAAGGGGATTCCCAATAATGGTTAATATGATTATTTCTATGCTGTAGTTTTGAAGTTACAATATGTAGAACTTCTTCATTAGATATGACATTTTCAATAAGAATGAAAATATGATTCATTAATTAATAATAATACATCATTGAAAAAACACATACGAAGTAATGATATGCTGGGAATTCCCTATATCATTAATATTAGATGCACAGTATAAAATAAAAAAACGAATATTACAAGAAAGATATTTTCTCATAAATACAATTAATGAACAATAAAAAATAAATAATAAAATATCAAACACATCATTAGAGAAATTATGTATAAATTTAGATAAATTGCACGTTAACAGTATATATAGGTATTATAAAAATAGGGGATTCCCAATAGTGATAAACAGCTTTCAGAGAAAGTATGAAGAGAATAGTATGATAAATTTATTAATTATATATCCAACAATCAGCAAAAGAAGTTTCAAGGGAATATGTTGCAAAATTCATCGCCAAATGCATTTTGGAATTTATAAATAATAAAATAAAGAAAGTTATAAATATTGTTATATAAAAATCAGCAATTTTCCACATATTTTTTCATTTTTCTGCACATAAGACTCACATAACATATAACGTACACATTAGCGTATGAACAAAACGCTTTTCTGAGTACAAAATTTAAAACCAACATTGAAAACAAAAGACCATTATTCTCACCTAAAGAACAGATTGTTCGAATTTTCCTCCACATTATCCAGTAGCCTCTCACCTCATAGATTCAGCAGCTCGAGAAAAAGCCAGCCCCTCCTTCCACCTACGTAAAACAATCTCTCTTTCTCTCGCGCCACCACTGGCCCATCATGCAGAAAAGAAAGGAAGGATATCGCGCGGAGCTGTGGCTGAGCTCTAGATATCGCTCTAGATCGATATTTATCCCCACACACCTAACACACACACTTTGCAAGTGCTGAAGCGCGCACCTTTTACCTCGCTCGTTCGCTCGCTTGTGAGAAATAGTTTATACAAGCTAATACCGGATTAAGGCACTGCTCGGGGCTCAGCTTTTCTGCGATTCGGCAGAATTCCTAACCATGCTCGATGTGTGATATGTGCGCTCTTCGTTTCCATTTTGTATCTCGTGATCCTCGTTTCGACGAGCATTGTAGGGAGATTTGGCGTGGAAAGGGCTCATTAGGTCGCTCTCCTCTTTTCTCTGCTTTGTCGGAGAGAGATATAGATCTTGGAATATGTATATCTACATTCTATATCTATATCTATAGCTGTGTTACGATCGTGACGATGGCAACATTTTTTGCTTGGAGCTTTCGGATGACAATGTTTTGTGAAATTGGAAGCACAAATGTATAATATACTGTCAAATAGTATTGTGGATTAGAAATACACGCGGATTGTAAATTTACGTATGAATTTACTACTCTCTGAGACTAGTTTAAATTAAATTGTATAGAAAATAAATGTATTTTAACCTACAGATGCATACGATTCTAGTGAATTTATTTTACCATTGTTACCCTGGTAGAAAATTATCTAGTTTTATCGAGTCCCTCGATTATTTCCTTGGCAAACTAGATAGATCTACATAGTTCTAGATTAATTTTCTACCAGGGTAATATACAGTTTTAAGAGTTAAATGGATCGTTCAGATCCATAGTGAAACAAATCCACTTTTACTAATTTCGAAAAAAATGAGTTTAAAGTTTTTTGTTCATAATTAATTCCCTTTCAAATACTGGCACTTGAACTGTGTTTTAATTAATAATTGAAAAGTTTATAAATTATTCTGAAGTAATTGGATTACTAGTTTGGTACTATTGCTTAAGTGGCAGTTCATTATAGTAAAAAAAAGGATGTTTCATTATGGTTCTGAAACTTTGGTGCTATTTTTCAGACCCATAATGAAACAAGTCCATTATAATTTTTAAAACAAGTAATTAAACCTAAAGTGTTCGGAATTTTAATAACTAGAATAGCAAAAAAATAATTTGAGTGTTATTTTATACATGCACATATTGAAAGAAGTTCAAAAGTATAATTTTTCTTAGTAGTTTTTTAAAAAATCCGCACCGTTATACGCTTATTGCTTTTATTCATATACATTGCTTTGCCAATATGTCATCGCAATTCAGAATTTCACGGAAGCCAATTAGATTCTTATTTCAATCTGATAATTATACCAGTGGTTCAATCTCCATCCAAATGATCAAGTTACATGTTTCAGAAACATTCTTTGTTGATTATAAATATTACTCTAAAGTCACTCAGGGTATTTCCTTCAAATGTTCCCGAAAAATTTGGACTGACGTGGATTTGAACCCATACCCATACCCCACGCAATGGTTCATATTTCTAGCATACACAGCTATCGTTTAAACCACGAATTAGCGATTTTTCAAAAAGCAGACTTATTCCATTATAGTTCTAAACGGTCCAAATATAAAAAGACCCATTCTGAGAGCAATAATTTTACCGACGTTGTATAATTACGAACACGTGTAAAATCACAACCATCTAGTGACTATCTTACATAAATTTTGTATAGTACTACTTGCAAAATAGTTTTCCGCAAATCTTCAATAATTATAAAAAAATAGCAGTTTAAATGAATTTTTGTGGCACTTCTTGCACGAAACATAGGATTTGTAACCAAAACATACACAAAGTCCTTGCAAAGGCAAGCGTATGATCAAGAATCTCTAGAGAAGACATAGACATAAGAATAACATTGATTGGTATATCTATATATGTGAGGAATAAGAGGAATAAGAACTTATTTATGTGTATATAGTTGTACTAATAATGTTATTCTTATGTCTTATGTCCTTTTTATTTTAGCGTACAAAAGTCCTTAGAATCTACAAATTGATAACCCTAAGCTTAACAGTGATTATAAAATTACAGCGTAACAGTACAATTAAAATTTTAAATATATTTACTACAAGTCTCAAAGTGGTTGTTTTACACGAGACTTTTTACAGTGTAAACTATTAAAGATGTGTGTGCGTGCGCATGTGTATGGTATGGAAAATTCATAAATCACTTAAGACTTCTAGCTCAAATTTTACACAGAAAGTTGTTGTGAACACCTAGATGTCTTTCAAAATTCAGCAAAATCGATAAATTATTTTGTGTTACAGCGGTTTTTTCAAAATTATCTAATTTCATTATTTTAGTTATTTTTTAATTTTGGCCTACGAAGAAATGTTTCAAAGAAATATTAACTACTTTATGAGAAAAAATATATAAAAAATGTTTTTCTTGCAACAATAGTTAAAATATATTAATTCTAATTGATTCAAAACCGATATAGTCGAAAATAACTTTTTCTATTTTCTAAAACCTTTTCTACGCTGCACGGTTTTTTCTTCGTGCCGCGCGAGTACTCCTGCTGCTCATTTACTGAGCGAGCTGATGAAAGGAGGAGGAGGATAAGGGGGTGGAAGTACTTACCGAGGATCGACGTGCGCATTCGATTTGCGAGATAGGTGGTGCGGATTTTTATACAGAGGCGACAGAACGTAACACTGTTACAACTACACTCTCGATGACATCACACGCGTCACAATTTTACGTTGAATGGTATGGAGTTACTTTCAAGCTATCGTAAATTGCATATAGTTAATCTGAAAAGACTTATTATTATTTAAGCTGTTTTTAGTCGCTCATTGGAATCTTGTATGAATATTACAACTTAAAACGAATTGATTATTTTAATATAAGTAAATTAATAACTAGTAAATGAAAGAAACAATATATTTTCAATTAATGAGTTTATTTGCCACGTTTATGTATAATATAACAAGCAAAGATTACCTTTGAGTACTTTTTTAATAAAAATACTTAATAATTTATTAAAAATCGCAACAATGAGTCGATTGTGGTGCATAGAGTTGCTCGTAAATAACTTTCCAGACATCTTAAGAAGAAAATGATCTTTCATTAGAACAAGTCTTTATAGTAAAAACAGCGGAAATTTCTGGAAAACTTTCTACAGAATTTTCTTCTCGATTTCCAGCAGAGGTTTTATACCTTGAAGGTTATTCTTCATGTTTTCTTACACATTTTTCTGCAGATTTATCTGCAGAAATACACTTTGAAAGAATTTTCAATGTATAAAAACATATGAAAAAACCTGTAGAATAAGCTGCAAGGTCTCATAACTCTGTAGAAAATCGTGCAGGCAATTCTGCAGAAAATCTTACGTATTTTTAGTTTTCTTTTCAATTAGGGAGATGATTTCAGAATTAGTGACGTCATTCAGTGCGTATAAAAAAAATACAATTACTTAGAGCTCTTAAAAACATGAATTTAAAGATAATGATCCCCTTAAGTGTAAAGAAAGTTGAGAAAAACCCAGTAAAATTCGAAAAATGAAGTAGAAATTCACGGGTATGATACGATTGTATACATTGCTTTAAATGGGATAAATCCATAAATATTATTTTGTCCACCTTTCTCTGTACTTAAGAGTTTATATTCGTTTAGAAAATTAATTTCTAAACCAGCTTTAAGCAATGGTGTTGGTCTCATAACCCTCAACGACATATATTGTATGTACGATAAAAGGTGAAACAATCCCGACTTATAGTGAGCCTCGTTTGTGTGATAAAAATACTTCAAATCATTGAATATTCAATAAGTATATCGATATTATATACCGATAAATTGTTATGAATTGGTCTATGAAATTGTGAAATTGTAGAAATTATAATGAGGCAAATTCAATTATAGTTACATACAACATTTTGAAGATAGAAATTGTAATTAATTAATCGTGAAATTTAAGAAAGGCTATTATTTAATTTAAAAGTAATTAAATTTATTTGTTAGTCGGATATGGAGATATTAATTAAAAAATAATACAGTGAAAGAAAAATAATTTTATTTTGGAACTGATTGCATTTTAATCTATAAAATTCATTATCTACAATTTGAATATCTTTATTTAAGTAATGAAGCTATTAAAGCTATTTAAAAGATTATCATTTATGGTATATCTGCCTGAACTAATTGAATAAAGTTTTCTTTATACCTACTAGGTTCATACGATATTTATATAATAACTGATGTAATAAAACAGGCGAATTGATGAATTTCGATTAATTTTAGATTAAACTCAAATAATGTATCGCTTAATATCCTTTCAGTGTTGAAATAAATCTAGAGATTTTTAAGCTTATACTTTGAAGCTCTCGGAGTCTTATTTCATAAAGAATTTATAAATCCAAAGTCCTTTCGAGCCATGTTTCAAGACAATCGGTCCTATGTAGATAGTATTTCGATACACTAGCGCGGAAATTCATTACAAATAGTTTAACATTCAAGTCGAGATTTATATGTGGATGTGATTTGTTCGTGAATTAGATGGCGTTTGCCATATTTCTTCACTGTAGCTCAAATATCGTCTATGTGATTCCGCCAACAGAAATGCGAAAAAGTCATAATCTGACCATAAATGAAATGTTGTATTGAAAATGTTATATTGAATTAACTGGTTACATAGTAAAATAGCTTTATAATGAACGATTCGATCTTACAATTAAGTATTACAAAAATAATAATAATTGTATTAATTATAATAATAATAATAAACAATAAACAAACGTATATTTTAGAGAGTCTTAAACATAAAATGCCTCATCTATTACTATTCAATCACTGGATGCATTCACAGTCTGCATCAGTGCATTACGAAGTTGCGAATCTTGCTTTCAAGCAAGATGTAATGTAATGTAATCATGTATTCTGAATCTATCCATAGTTTTTTATTTAAAAATACTTCTTATACCTAAGCCTTGTCCAAAACAGTGATTGCGTAGAGCGCCAAAACGACAAGAAGAATTAGTCAATGAATGTTAAAAGTCCTTATAATATCAGTTTATTTATCGAGTTACCTCAAAGTAAACGAATTATGTATGCCGTTAGGGGACTTCTGATTTTAGTCTCAGTTCGTGTAGGATAGCGGTAAATACTGTCATCTATTCAAAAGAGTTCATTAATAAAATAATTCAGGAATTAATAAATGTTGAATTTTATCAAAATTTATAAAGATTTGAATGTCTTGAATGATACACTTGAATATCACACGATTAGGATGATGACGTTTAGATGAACTCGTGTCTAGACCAAAAAGAATTCTTTACGAAGTCTTTCGTACTCTTTGCGATGTGACATTAGACATTCTTTTTGAATTCTTTCATAATTCTTTTAGAATCTTCAAACGAATTCTTTAAAAATTATAATTCAAAAAGAAATCATTCTGAATTAATTTATCTGACTAAGAAATCCTAATTATTTTTGGAGTTTCATAAGTAGTATAACTAATCCAGTAAATTACCTAATACCAATGAATGACCGAACCGCTGAAAATATATTAAAAATGATCTTTATTATCCGATAAATAAATGACCTTAAAGTAATTATGTATTTTTTAAAAAATGAAAATACAGAATTAAAATCAATTAAACGTTTTGTAACATTATTCTCCAGCAAGTAAAGTACTTGGTCATTCACCAGCAAACGTGGAGATTTACCGGTTAAGTTACCCCACACGATGTCAATTTTCCACAGTGTTATACGAATGAAAATCAAACAGTTTCGTGAAAATCATCTCGGTTTTGCGCCCACAGGGGATACGCACGTACATACATACATATACACATTGCGCGAAATTCGCCACTGCGCGCGCATTCGTAATCAGCGCGGCTTCTACCGCTGCGGCATTGCCGCTCCAGGCCGAGAAAAGGGAAGCGCGATTTTAATTAGATCGCGCGGGAGGCAAGAGTACGTGATCATTTTCTGCACGTGACGCCCAACACAGAGAGAGAACGAGAAATAGACATGAAGACAAAGGTAGATGAGGAATGGGAAGGGAAATTAGAATTAGAATTTTTAATGTGCGAGAGAGCCTTTTTTATTGTTGCAGGTACGGGTTATGTGTGCGTGTGTATGTGTGAATTCAATGTATTTCCTTAGAATGGGTTTTCGATTAGAATGAGCATTTAATCGAATTTAAGGGAACATGTACTTTGGAGTGAGGACAATTTGTTATCATCCGGTTTTTTATTTCCTGTTGGGTAGCGACAATTCTTTGCCGATGTCCCAATCGCCATTGTTACCATTCATTGGTCCCACCTTTACCAAATTTAAAATTACGTTTTATTTTAAGGGAATTCAGTCGGTAAGAAATTCAATTGACTAACAGATTTCAATGAAATGTTCTGTGCTGTTAAATTACATGTTATAAGACAAATGTTTAACAAACAATCTTTAAGAAACATCTAATACACTGAATCTAAAAACAGATATAGATGTCAACATGATTTAACACATTTTTAGGTATTTTTTGATAACTTTTCGGTACACTCTGACCTAAGTGGTCAATTTTTAACTACTTATAACTTCTTTAATTAAAATTCAGAGAGTGAATTTTTTTTGCAACCATTTCTTAATATGTATAATACAGTTTCTTATATAAGATATGCAACCATATCTTATATAAACATATTATTTGCCAAAATAATATATATGTCCAGGATCTTTTTATATTTCAATGCTTAAAAAGCATCAAGCTAGAAAATCCTCGTACTGTATTATAATCTGTTTCTCATACTCGAACGGACTTTTCAAATGTACCTTATTAATAATAAATGTATCATTTGTAGCAAATACATGAAATACAATCGTGTAAGCGTACGATTCATTTGCTAACGGGTACCAGTAGTGTAAACTTATATACATAAGTAAATTAGTGTACACTTCGAAAACCTAACTATAATTAAAGTACGAGACTGTATCAGAATGGCTCTGATAAAATTCATGTGATAGCCAAGTTGGAAAAATTTTATTATTTAATTCAGTCATCCATGTGGATTCCATGAAACTATTCATATGAAATCCATATGAATTTTCATATGAATTCTATAATATTTTTTTCAAGATATATTCAACACAGAGTAATAGAATTACCAAATGCCTATTTACTAAGCAAGAATAGACATTTTTATTATCGCACTCATTCCTCAGTGCATGTGCAACTTTAAAATAAAGCTAGGTCTTAAGGGGTTAAAAGCTTCCAACATACGCGCTCACGATTTGCATTTCCGAAGGAATCGGATCTAGTGGAGAACCGCCTCCTCTCCCCTGGGTGTCGTTCGCGATCGTGACCTCCTCGCGCTTACTTATGACCGAGATTAAATTCTCTAAGTGCCGGCGATGCTCTTGATTCCGGTGGGAGGGGGGGGGGGGAGATACAAGACTCGGGGACTCTGCGAAATATATTTTTCTAAATCCATGGTGTTATCGGTTTCTTTATATTTTATTTTTCATTTTTCTGAGGTTGATTTCACAGCAAAGATATTATGCTCATTAGGAGAATTATAGGATAGTGTATTAGACAGAAGGTGTAAAAATTTGGTTTCATGATGAAATTCAGTTTGGAAAATTGAGTCGGTTAATTTAATTCAATTATTTAAAGTAGCTACAATTAAATGCAGATAGTAAGCATAATGGATATATTGAGGTTTTTGTACGTAAACAATATTCAAAATTTAACGTTTACAACATTATTGTAGCAATGTAAATTCATCAATTAACAGTTATTGTTTGTGTAGCTAGGGTGGGAAATGAAAGAGTAGCACTTAGAGTGTTTGTAGGGAAGCCGACATGTGCAAGACCTCCAGGCAGACCGAGACAAAGGTGAGAGGACAGTATCAAAATTGATCTACGAGAAGTAGGATATTATGAGTAGGATTGGATGCAACTCGCAAGCAATAGAGAAAGATGGCGTGACTATGTTAAAAAGGCTATGGACTACACAGCTGCGGATAACTATTACCAACAAGTGGTTATGATGGCAATGGCGATGTTACAAGCACGTCTACAGCTGACATAAAGACTATGTAATAGCTGTTGCACTGCAGGCACTGTTGTTGATATCATTACTACTTGGCCTGTATAATAATGATAATAATATTAAAAATTTTATTCTAGAAATACTAATATCTGTCACTATTCATGATGAAATAGGATAAATCTAATCTAAATCTTTATGTATTGATTCAAAGCAAATCTTGGGCTAAGGAAACTATTTCAATCTTAAGTATACAGTACGAGATAAGTGATTCAACTATTCTTTGCATAATAAAATTAATAAGTAGAATCAGAACTCAGAGCTCGGAGACATTGAGAAATATTATACATACTTAATGACTCAAAACATAACGACACAATAAATATTAATTAAATTTCAGTTTTTTGTAGACATTGTATTATTTATGATCGCAAGTTACTGAGAACTATCACGCGTAAAGTCTTAAGAAGTAAAGACGCAAAAAAAATTTTAATCAAGAACTCAGAGGAAAGTACACGAGAAATATTAAATTTCCTTACGTAGTCAGAAAATGAATTCATATTCTTTTCTTCGTAAAAATACTCTTAACTTTTTTCTCGCGTACATTCTCCTCATCGATCTCCTTCGTTATCCCCATTTATACTATGTTGCTTACCTATATAGACCACCTCTGCAAAAGAACATCTAATTAGAATATTCGAAGAGAATCGTACCAAGAATCATCATCTTTTATTTTCGATCCCTTTATCCGCTGCTAACTCCTTTAGCAGTATGTTTACTCAAAGATATTTTTTTAATGCACAATTTTTTATCGAAACTTTTATTTATAATAATCATGAAGTATAGAGATCAAATAGACAAAAATATTACTTTAAATTCGTATATTATTCAATAACGCATTTCTTTCTTAGAAATGTCTTAAAACTATTTGCATCATGTAGGGGAACCTGGGGTAAAGTGAACACACGGGTAAAGTGAACCATGCTTATTATTTATGCCTAAATTTAATTTTAGTGAGAGATAATTATGCAAGGATGATAATAAAAAAGTTTTACTGCATAACAATTAATATTCTACGAAAGAAAAATAATTGTATTTTTCGTTCTTAAAAGAAAGTTGGTTCGTCGAATTCATTATAATGATTACACATGTTTATAATCAGTTTTATTGCTAGATTTTTTTTCTAATTACTTCAAATACGTCTTACTTACTATTGCCAAGAATGCAGAGCTTTAAATGATGTTTTTCTGTTTTTAAAGAAGCACTTTAAAAAAATGCGATTGCACTAATTTTATACACGGTCAGATGGAAAATTTAACAAAATATTTATCAAGGTGAGTGTTGGTATAGTATACAAAGCCTTTGTTGCAACACATTTCGTATTTATACCAAAGTGGGCCAACATAACCTCCATATTTAACTGTTTCGTATTTTACAGTATTTGAAAGGTTTTAAGATGTCATTTAAGTTTTATTATTATCTAAATTAACGTTTTTATCTATTCTTGTACAAAAAGTAGTAAAATATTTTCAAAATATTTTATTCTATCCTCTAGTTCACTTTACCCCGCACTGAAAGGCCCGGGTGAAGTGAACCAGTATTTTTAAAAATAGCTAAATAATATTAATCTTAATAAATGACTTTTTTTAAATTGCTAGTATGTTTATTAATGTTTCTTGTGCAACTTACAAAGTAATGTTTTAAACCTGAAAAATACATTATTTTCGACTTTTACAGTTACTATGTTCACTTTACCCGATCTACCTTAATAAATGAAACGGAAATTACGCGTACTTTTAACCCGAGTCTAAACGGATTTTCATTTCATGTAATTATATGAAATTACACTTACAATTTTATATCATCTTATATAGTCATATGTGGCCCCATGTAACTAAGCGAAGTTTCTTTACACGTATTTAGCCATATATTTACATATATTTGTACATCATCAAATATATTATAATACGTTAGTAGGTATGCAATCACATTAGCACTGATGTTCCATAATAATTCAAAATTGTATCTAGATAAATTTCCTGTAATCTAAATATTATTTGACATTATTTAGGTTATAAATACGTTATCCAGAACAGATAAAATTTAAATACTTATATACACACATGCATTATACTTAAACACATACACACCCATACACACATATATACACAGATACGTACACACATACATACAGACATGCATCTACGCGCGCTCACTCACACGCACATACATATTTACATACATGCGTACATACATACATAAATACATAGGTACATACATACATACATGCATACATACATACATACATTCAGTCAGACAGGCATTATGAGCAAACCTAATTTTGCAGATTTAAAAACCTCGGAATCATCAAAATTCTCTTTCTCTTGGAGAAAGCAAAAAGGGTATCCCACAAGATAAATTATTCCATTCGCGATACGTATCCGCGAAAAAAAATCAATCATTCAAGCCCAGGGTAACATTTTTTGCGACTTCTGCCTCCCTTCTTATCAATCCTCATCCTTTCTCTCATGCTTGCACCCTTGTACGTCTTATCCCTATTTTTTGCTCGACTTCTTGAAGGAGACGCTTTTTTTCTCATGAGTGCTTCATCCGTTTGTATAGTTCTTGTTTCGTTACCCACTCGTGCGGCACAACTAACAATGCCACGTCGGGAGAAATAAAACAAGACAATAGAAGCTTGAAGTGTTTGGCGTTACTATGGATTCAAAAAACGTTTGTGGTTATATTTATTGAGTGTTACTAAATATAAATCTAAACATAAATAAAAACTAAATCCTTTGAGCATTTCAAAGAATAATATTACATTAAGGGGACAAGCTGATGATAAACCATAAAAAAGTGAAATTTACTAAATACTGTGCTTCTTTTATGTATATTGTTTATTATTACTTCAGCTTTTATTACTCACTCGCTTGCGCACACTCGTATAAGTTCTGTATTTTATGTTTATTAATCATTTTTTAAAAATATTTTAATAATATCCCTATAGCGTCAAAAAAATTGTTTTATTTACAACTTAACTATAATAGACACTTTATTGATTTGAAAAATGTGGCACAAGTAGCTCTTCATTCCTTCTTATATTTTATTCCGGCCAATTTTCTTTACTCTCGCATTTGCGGAAATAATAGTACATTATGCAACAAGGGGCGAAAGTTGCGGATTACCCCCGAGAGAAAAATCTTCTCTCGAGGGCAGTAATCACCTGAGGAAAAAATCTACTTTCGTCCCGTGTTGCATATTAGTATATTGTGCAACTTACGGGTAAGAGGGCCATTTCTAGCGAGGGTGAGATTACTTTAACACGAGTTTTTAAGCAGATAGGGCGAATGGGAAGTTGCACATTTTGAGTCGTGCGCCATTTACTTAGGTACAGAATTAAATTACAATTTCATCTTCAAAATAACAATTGTCAAAAATTTTGAAAATTTTCCAAATTATCAAAATTGTCTACAAATTTGAAAAAGTTTATTTAGGATCGGAAGGTAATGGTCATTACCTCTCGCTCCGACGAAAATGCTCGAAATGCTCTACTTGTCATTGGTTTTAGATGCATGGAAAAGGGACTATTAAATGCACGTGTTAAGAAAAATATTTTATTCCACTCTCGACCGTGGCCACTTATTGACCCTGAAAAGTAGAGCCGACGCGTTTTTTTTTATATTTTTCTAGGTTGATCTAGAAGAATGCGTATGCGCGCGCTCAAATAGAAAATATGTAAATAAAGATTTTGTTTATTTTCTAATTACAATTTGTTTATATTTTGTAAAAAATCACTAGATGTATATCAATTTATTATAAAATGAATAGTATTGTAAAAGAAATTTGTAAAAGAAAAAAATTTCATAAATTTATTTTGCCCCGCTAACTTTATTTTCGCCCCGCAAATTTTACTTTCGCCCCGCAAATGGGTTTACGGGAAATATATGTAAATATTCAAGGGCAAGAAGTGGCCATATCGGTCGAGTGTGGAGTAAAATACATTATTCCCGCTTATCAATATTTACAGCTTATCATCTTATATTTATTTTTTACATGAATATAATCATATTCTGCACTTATTAAATAAAAATAATAAACTATATAACTTACTAATTTCTACAAAAGAAAGCTTTTATTGATTTGACGTATTTGACATTTTGTGCATAATATTTAATTTTTATATAAAATTCATTTCGTATTGACAGTGGGTGAGAGGGTGGGACCCACTTTTCAAGTCAACAAAGTGGCTACAATTAAGTCGAGAATAAAGTTCTATATACAACACGAAAGTAAAGTCGATTAATCCCTCGGGTGATTACTGCCCGCGGGAATAGTCTACGACTTTACTCCCTTGTTGCATAATGTACTATTATTTCCGTGTTGCATATAGAACTTTATTCCCGACTTAAATGTGGCCACTTTATCGACTTAATAAGAGGGACTTCCGGTAGGAACTTGAATTTATTGAAAATGTATATTAATATAGAGAAAAATAATTTAAATTTAAAAAAAATCCATTTGGGAAAAAAAAATTTGTGGGAAAAAAGTAAAGGAGAATGCCCATGGATGACCTATACCGGCCTAAAGTAAAATATCGATACGGAACCTATAAAACTCATATTTCTAAAATCTTAAGCATTTGAACCAAAATTTCCTTCTGTATTAAATAAAAAAACATGAAAATGAATTTATTGTCTTAATTTCTACTACTTAGCTTCTGATAAAACCTTGATTTTTTCACTTATTTTATCAGATTTTATTCTCTTTTTTTAAATTTCCCTTCACTTCCCCGGATTAAATTTATGTTCATACTTTGACAAACTGTAAACAATAGAGCCAGTTTTATACGTCCTCCTGTGTCCCCTGACTTACTACGCATCCGTAGGCATCCTCCTTTGCGGGAATCAGATGCTACTTTTGTCCCACTTTTAAGGTCAATAAAGTGGCCATTACGATTGAGTCGAGAATAAACAAATTTTACCACTTTCAACCCATTAAGGCATTGAAATTTTGAAAATTTTACCTCATTAGGAGTTAAATCTAAAAAAATACCTTATTATTATGTGCTTAAATAAATATATTATCCAAATTGTCAGGAGTTAGTTCCAGGGGTTTTGGATGCATATTGATGGGTGAGTGAGTGAATCAGGGCATGTCATTTTATATATTTTAACATTATTTAAGGTTCTAGGAATATTGGGCTACATTTTTTTGATACAAGAAATAAATATATATCCTCGAATATCTCGAAAAATAAAAGTCCTTATAATCTGAACAATGAACTTAGTCGAGATATAGCAAAAATCTACCTTTTTGGAAAATTTCAGAAAGAATAATGCCGTTTTACTCAAGTTATCGTTTGCCGTAGAAAATCGATTTTTTTTACAAAATGATTTTTTTCACAATCATAGAAAAATAAAATGTCTCAAAAATTTTACAGAATAATGTTCTCCATTATCCTAATTACCTCAATTTTTTTCAAAAATTTTCCATCGTATATTTCAGAGAAATCACCGTTCAAATAAAAATAAAGAAAGGAAACACCTTATCCGACATTTCGTGTGGTAATAGACAGATAATTTTATGCTCTTTAAAATGGCTCTTAAGAAATCGAAAAACCGCTAAAAAACAAAAAAAACAGAAAAACTATAAAAGAATTTATTGTGCCCACATCGTTTAAAAATAACAAACAAAATGAGCCCTGAAGCAGTAAATGTTACCGTGGATTACTCGAGATATGGACACACACACACCCACACACACATACACATGCATACGGACATTTTCTAAAAATAGTGTATTTTGAATCCTTATATCTCAAAACATGTTTCTAACATGTTTTTAGCAAAACTTTTTTTTTACTATCTCAAAGCTTCCTATTTGAGGAAGCAAAAATGTTATTGTCATGAAACCTTTGTAATAATGAATAACATTGTTTTGATTCAAATATTACTTTTGGATGTTATTTCAAGGAGTAAACTTAAAGGCGTTCAGTACCTCTAAACCGTTTAACTTATTCACAATGTCTAACGAACCTGACAAATTGGAAAATACAAAGCATTAAATTTATACTAGGAAGGTTCACAGAATCCCATGAGAGTTCTCGAGAATTTGAAATTTTTTACGTAGCTGCACCACTTAATCAATCACAGGCACGTTGAGAATAATAGCTCTGTGAATAATGAATCGTTCTTAACAAGATTCTGTTGGAAATTTGAAGAAATACACTAAAAAATGTTTATAAATTAGTTGCGCCCCTTTTAAAAAAATTTGTAGCCCTGTGAGAAGGCCTGCTGACTTCAGAATACATATAAAATATAATATTTAAATTTCTTGTAGTATTTTGAAAAGTATTTTTTAGAAAAAGTCATTTTTAATAACTGAAAAACATCTGCTACTAACAAGTATTTTGGGTGGAACTCGATGCTTAGACTATTGTCTGAACATTTGACCTAACGACTTGAATATTAATATTTTATTGTGAGAGAAATCACGAAAATGATACTTTAATTACTAATCCCGCGCGAATTGCATAATTGATTGGATAACTAGCGTATTTCTTATAACGTCAATTCAAGCGTTGATTTACTCATCAAGATCTCGATATCGGGGAAAACTCACTGCGCGTCCTCTTCGTATAATTCACTAAAATATTGCTCTGAATGGTCAATCATCATGTTTTTGAAGTCGCTCTGTATGATTCTGACGTAAGTTTTCCCCGATAACGAGATCTTGATGAGTATATCAACACTTAAATCAACGATATAACATATTTCAGTTATCCTTATATCAATACGCCAGTTATCCTTATATCAATACGCCAGTTATCCTTATATCAATTATGCAATTCGCGCTGAATTAAATCTGCGCGGGATTAGTGGCTAAAGTATCGTTTTATCAAGATCGCGTTATCGGGGAAAACTTACGTCAGAGTCATGTAGATCGACCTCAAGAACGTAAAGATTGACCATTCAGTGCAATATTTTAGTCGAGTATGCGATGCGGATGAGCGACAAGATGAATAAAAATTCCGAACTTCCGTGGTTTCACACGGCCATACATCGAAAATGTAGGGGTCAGGACGGGTCAAACTTTGTTATGGACATTACAAGAAACATTTTACGACCAGTTTTCGGCGCAGTCCGATCGGCGCTAAACACCTTCCCTTGTTAGATATACGATTTTCATAATTCCTAATTCGAACATTTGAACTTGTTTATTTTAACTATATCAATTTTTTTGAAAATAAAAATATAAACTTAGTCAAGTCCTCTTTTTTTTTTAAGTGGCAAGCCTACCACGTTTCCCTATTTTGTGCCAAACACATCCATTTCGCGTCCTCCCGCCCAATTTCAGTTACATGTGCTTTTACGTTATCCTCCCATCTGCGACTAGGTCTACCTAGAGGTCGCGTTGCTTTCGTTTTTTCTTTCATTATGCGCGCTGCCGTACGATCATCGCCCATTCTTGCCACGTGCCCTGCCCATCTTAGTCTCCGTGATTTTATTATTCTGTTAATATTTGGTGACGCGTACAAATTATGTAGCTCGTCATTGTGCAGTTTCCTCCACTCCCCAGTTTCCTCATCTTTCTTTGGGCCGTATATTTTCCGCAGAATCTTATTTTCAAATACCCTAAAACGATTTTCTTCCGCTTTAGTGAGCGCCCAGGTTTCGCACCCGCACAAGATTACCGGCATTATTGTAGTCCTATATATCCTTATTTTGACATTTTTCGACAGTAGCTTTGACTTAAGTAATCTATTCACAGCGTAGAAGGAGGCATTACCCGAATGAAGTCTCTTATTAATCTCGGCTTTAATTTCGTTTCGATCATTTATAGTTGTACCTAAATATCTGAATTCGCTAGCCTTTTCAAAAGTGAAATTTCCGACTCTGAGATCCCCCTCTCCTTCGCGAATGCCCGGTTTACCCATGATCGTATATTTCGTTTTCGATTCGCTCACTTCTAACCCCGTGTCTTTAGCCGCATATATAAGGATTTCCGCGTCTCTCGCCACCGTTTCACCATTATCTCCTACTATATCCAAGTCATCCGCATAGCCTAAAATCTACGTTGTTCCGTTGAGTGTTGCGCCTAGCTCGCTAGCCTGCATTTTCTAACAACATACTCTAGCGTCAAGTTAAAGAGTACCGTTGAAAGCCCGTCACCTTGCTTCAAACCGTCGCGTATCATGAACGATTCGGATACATTACCGCCTACTCGGACTCATTCCAGTGCTTCCGTTCAGACATATTTGAATTAATTTTACGAGCTGTTTTGGTACGCCAAGGAGCACTAGGAGTTGATACATTTTGCTTCGTTTGGCAGAGCCAATATTCCCACATTTTCTCTAATAATTGTCTTATGGTAAACATTTGATCGCTCGTCGACCTGTTGCGCCGGAATCCACACTGATAATCTCCTATTATATTTTCCGCGAATGGTGTGAGTCTGGCCTGTATTACGTTTGACAGAACTTTGTAACAGGTAGCTAAAAGTAAGATTCCCCGGTAGTTATTGCAGTCTGTTTTATCTCCCTTTTTAAAGATCGGTATGATGATGGATTCTTTCCAATTCTCTGATATTGTTTCATTTCTCCAATTAGCACATACTAGATCAAAAATTTTAGATGTAAGCGCGGTGCCCCCATATTTAAGGGATAACACCACTCTAGAGGCCGAAAAAAGGCCTAATTTTGACAAATTATTCTGGGATTATGGTAAAAGGAATAGTATTCATATTTAGATGGTTCATTTAACACATATTAATGTATGAAAAAAAAATTTTTTATTATGATTTTTGTACAAAATGGCGGCGCTACAGCAGATCTGCGGAAAAAGATTTTTTTAAGGTGCTCCGCGGGCGCACCAATTCCTCGAAAACCGTGAGAGCTGGAACAAAAAACCAAAAATTTTCTGAAGCTAAATACTAATAGCTATCGAAGTACGTAGGATTTTTTTTATTCAAATTTTTGTAGAAACTGTGCACTTCTGAACAAAACGTATGAATTTTCGACTAAAAAAAGAGTAGTAAATTGTTAATAAAACAAGTAATTTTCAAAATATCAAAAAACGGCTACGTATTTCGATGGAGAATATATTTGTGGCGCTATTGTAAAAATTGCAAGTCGATCCATGCAATGGTGTTGAAGCTATAAGTGCGCCCAGTTTAAAAAAACCCGTTTCGAGAAAAACACGTTTAAAGTTTTTGGAGCATTTAAATCCTTGAAATTTTTGTATACCTCTAATATGCGATGCCTGCACCGTACATTTGGCCATCTTTATTAATGTCTGACTCCTCCTCTTCCTTTCTGGCTGATTTTAAGGACATCCGGGCCTCTCTGGCATCATCTGTTAGGGATCTCTCGGTAAACTTGATGCGACGCGCGTCCACCTCCACGCAGAAATTATAGCAGTTCGGTTCGATTGTCAAGCCCAAGTGTTGCATCAGCTTCATGACACTCTAAAGTCCATCATTGTAGATACCTGCAGCAATATATACTGCGGTATCGAGCACGTGTTTGCCACTAGAGAAAGATTTTGGACCCATAGACCAGATAGTCGCATTGAAACTTTCGTTGCTATTTTGTGTGAAGCCGCCTAAGCAACGCATAAGTAGATCGCCACTGCTTAACTCTTTATAAATTGGCGAAAACGCTTTATAAACTTCTTCGGAGAGAGATGGTTTATGTACAAAATCTTCTCCAGTAGCTTGAGCCTTTTGCCAAGAGCACCATGAAGTTTCTCCGCACGGGCATCTTTCGTGTCTCGGTTGATCATCAGTAGACAATTTGTAGTTCAGCGTTGCGTAGATTTCATTGCGCATTTTCTTCTCAGAATCTATGATTCCTTTGAAGGTTTTTGAATCTCCGTCGCCCACGTAATTAGCGTACTTCAAATTGTGCAAAGATTCTGAGCGCTGGAACATTTCGATGACGGCGTCCACTTCCATCTTTCCTGCGGAGCCGACGTGATTCGCTTGGCATTCATCTTTGTGAGTTTGGCTCCACTCCTTGAACTCGGTGGTGTCAGTTTTGGTTTTCCAAAATTCGCAAGCTTTGCAATATTTAGATTTCACCAAAATATCGACTACTTTGCCAGTATACCAGCCGATAAGTGAAACAAACCCGTAAAGCGATGAAAAACCACGCTTCCTCCACAAACCATCACCAGATACAGTAATGCCATTTGGATCGTCAGTTTTTTCTCGTTCTTTTTTAGCTGCAGATTTCATACTGAGCTTACAAACAGCTTCTGCTTCAATGGCAATTTTCTTAACAACTGTATCGTAAAACGATTGAAAAATTGGACGCGGGAGATCCATGAAGGCGCAAAACTTTATAATGCCATTCAATCCTATTCCTAGTAATCGCATGGCAAGAACAATTCTGCGATTAATATCATATCCTTTCTCAATAAATGGACAACTAGGAATAGTAATCTGATCACAGTTTTTACAGGAAATCACAATTTTCAAATCCAAGCCTCGCTTTACAGTTTCGGTGAATGTTACATTGGATTTGCATTTTTTACATACAAGAGCTTGCGATATCGCGGAGAAAACAGCTACAAAATTCAGAATTCGGTAACCGAAACCTTCATTTACTTCAAAATCATCGAAGTTTACATCTGATAATTCTTTAGCCGATGTACTAACGTTCTCCAGGCTTGGCTTCTCCAACTCGTAACGGTTTGCGACCGTCGGTTTGATATTCTCGGTCTTTTTGCACTACTCCTTCCTCCTTGGCCGGTTTTTTTGTCACAATACACGACTTTTCTCGAACTCATATTGTTTATTCAAAAACTTTTACAATAACAAAACACGTTATTAATATTTGAACGAAAATGTACGGAAAGAAAATAAAGCGTCTGCACGGCGTCGCTTGGCAGCTGTACTAGTTCACACACACATACACTTCTATTCAGTGTTAATACACCCTGGTGGACTTCTGAGGAACCACAATGACCATAAGCAATAGAATTTGGACAGGTAGGAGCACTACATGGTCGATAAAACAGAGCGCGTCGTGGTGGCTGATTCAGCCGTCACGGCGCGCTCCGAGGCGCTGCGGCAAAATCGAGAATTGGACCTATACAAATTTTATTTCTGTATAAAACCAATTGGATATGATCTTTAAGGGTCCAAAGTATCGTTTAAGCCAAAAAAATCGATTTTTTGAAAATTTTAGACTGGTATTACCCCTTAAGTAGTTCAGCTGGTATATAATCGTTTCCTGCGGCCTTATTGTTTTTTAGCTTTTTGATCGCGGCCTCTACTTCTTTGTAGGTCGGTTCGTCCATATGGAGTTCAGCAGTGTGGATTTCGTCTCCCATTTCCTCGGAGTTTTCGTGCACGTTTAATAACTTATCGAAATAGTCTTTTAACCACGTAATTATACCACGCTCCTTCGATGATGATATACGAGAGTCGGTCATTCACGAAATTGAAACTTTTAACGGTTTTATACTTTAACTTTTATACAGTTAAAATAACCAAGTCCAAATATTTGAATTAGGAACTAAGAAAAGGGCGCGGGAGCGTCCGTTTATTAGATTGGTTTTTATAGATCTGCTAGCACTTTAGAATTTTCATTACAAACAAATGATAAAGAAGAATGTTCATAGTTTCGACACTAAATATAATTAATGCTAAAATGAATATATGCAAATAATTCGATGTCCAAATAAATGAAGGGAAATTGTATTAATATTATTGCATAAACAAAGAAAAATAATTCATTAGAATAAATAGATATACGACAATGAAAACGTGTAACTATTAGAAAACTGATGTACGAATGTAAAAATAAGTTTTTTTTCAAATTTTCAAACAGTATTACTTTAATCTGTTTTACTTATAATTATTCTACTTATTATCAATCTTATTCCAAGAATCGTCTCCTTAAGGACTCTAAATATTTTCTTTAACTGTTTATACATTCGTTATTTATTTTTGTCGTAACTATTTATTTCTAATTTGTGTAAATCTAAACTTTGAAATTCGAAATACCCCGCAAAACTATATAAAACAGTCTAATAAACTGACCCCTCCTCTATAAAAATCAAATATTTACGTCAAATGTTCAGTTCACAATCGAAACCCTGGATAAGAATTTATTAATTAATGATAAAAATATTTGTTATTCGTATTTCTAAAGTAAACGCTGAATTCGCCTACCCCCGTGCGCACAAGCAAAAAAAACTAATTTCCCAGCGCTCGAGGAACCTCTCTCAAAACTCAACATAAATCAAGCCCCGAATGGCGCGTAGTATAGCTCAGCTTCTCCCTTTAAAAATTGACTTTTCCTACCCTCATTCATGGCTCTCAACGCTCATCCACCTCTTGTTTTGTGTTTCATTCTTAAAGGGCGCCGGCTGCACGGCTCTGCTCGTCGCGGTGGTCTCGAGGAAGCTGGAACTGACGAGGGCCGAGAAGCACGTTCACAATTTCATGATGGACACGCAGCTGACGAAGAGGGTGAGTGTGCCTTTCTTTTCTTTCCATTCCCTCCCGTTCGATTCAGCGTATTTGCATGCGAAATCGCGCGCGAAGAAGGGAATAAGGGAGAGGGACGAGGGAAGGGCCAAGTTTAATTGGATCTTATCCGTGGGGAGCGGAGGTTTTCTTCTTTTCTTTCTTTTAAATCGAATGGGGTGTATTGCGTTCGAAAGTTTCGTTTTTGTTTGTTTTCGAGATTATGGGTGTTCTTTGCTTTTGTTTTCGGAGTTAACTAAAAATGGAGTTTCGTAAGGAGTCATTGATTTGAAGACTGAATATATGAAAAGAAAAGTATTTAGTTTTCTGTTAAGTTACTTTAAGTTTTGCATTAATTTATTTTTGTACTACATTAACAAAAGGTATCTCCTTACTGTACCGTAGCCATAACGGCAACTATTGATCTATCTATACAGATTCGACATATGATAATCTTTTGTTGTGCCTTGTTCAAAGAGAATTAATTATGTAAATGAAAAATTTTACTCTTTTTAAAAAGTTGTCTCATCTGACTTTTAATTTTCGGGATTTATTTGTTCTTTATTAAAAATATAAGAAATTCTTCATCCCAAATTGTTTATTTTATACAGTAGAACCCGGTTACACCGCGCCCAGTTATAACGCCGTGCGAGCTACCTCCCCTTCACACGTACAAAATTTGTTTTATTTATTTATTAAACAAGTATTTACTGCACTTTTACTCCGATTTCACATTGATTAGACATAAACATTGATTTGAATCGAATTCAATATTTATCAATGATAAATCTGGAAGGATAAGGGATTCATTCTTGTTTCGCCGAAAATATTTGTCTGCCGTGGATTCGAATCCACGCCCTTAGAACATACATACCTCAGAAAGCAAGTGTTTTACCGTCTTATTAACCGAGACCCTCAAAACATTGAACAGAAGTTTGGAAATCATTTTGAAATGTGCTTTGATCCTTAGCTAGAGGATTCATGCAAAATTTTGTCTGCGTCTTCTCAGGTTATATGCGATTAAGAATAATTTAGGCTCTCATTACGGGATCGGAAATAGTCCATTTCGATCAAATGGATATGTTTATATTACTGAAATTCGAATTTGTCTTAGAAATTTTAGAAAACACAAAAAATAGAACTAATATATCCTCCAAGTTGCATACAACACTCACGGGTTAATTATTTTAGTATTATCATAATTAGTTAGTAGAAATGATAAATCAATAAAATTTTCAGAAATATTTATTCAAAGATTATTATGTTAAAACAACAAGGAGAATGTCCATGGTTGCGTAGTAAGTTAGAGAACCCACGGGGCATACAAAACTGACTATTGTTTAGAGTTTGTCAAAGTATGAACATTAAAAAATAATTAATCCTGGGAAGTAAAGGGAAACTTTAAAAATAGAAGGTTAAACTTAATAAAATAAGTGAAAAAAACAACATTTTATCAGTCTTTAAGTATTAAAAATTAAGAAAATTAAACTTTTATGTCTTTCACTTTATACAAAAGGAATTTTTTGTTAAAATATTTAAGATTTTATGGATTCTTCATACTCATATCAGTTTTATAAATTCTCTATCAATATTTTATCAATATTTTATCTGAGCCAACATAGGCCATCCATGGGCATCCTCCGTTGGGAAAGTAAACCACTTGCATCTTTTAAAAAGAAACACGATACAGGAATTTCAATTTTCATAATGGATGTATGTAACCTATACCACTATCTAATGGGTAAAAAAGAGCTAGATTCCCTGAGTAGAAATAAAATTTTAATAAAAGAATGATCATTTTCTCAACTTTCTTTCTTTGTAACATAAAATTTTTTGTTAATGAAATGTTTTGGCGGCCAAACAATGATAACCCAAAACTTTTTTTTATTTTTATACTATACAAAATCATATGCAAACAGAAAATAACTTAAAATTTTATTAAAAATTCTTTTTGGGGTTCATAAAGACTGTCTAGTGTATTCAAAAGGAATTCGTGAATATCATATCTAAAATAATCTATGAACAGTTCGTAAAATAAAGCCTTAAAACAGTTTATTTAGAGCTCAATGTAAGAATTTATTTGGGATGTCCAAATCATATATAACAACATATAAAAGAATTCTTTAGGAATTCTTATAAAATCTAATTTATGAATTCTCTAAGAATCACACAATAAGAACTCTTTTCGAGCTCTTTTTGACTACTGGTGCCATCAGGAATCTTAGTATCCTATAACTGTATACAGATCATCGGAAAATAAATTAAAAATTCCCTTTTCTTTTGAGAATTCCTTCGAAATAACTGTTACCACCCACAACAGCCAAATCCCTGCCAGCACCTTGTCTACAACATCTTTTCTCCTCTCAATCAAATCGTCAGCAAAGATCTTGCCTCCGCACAGTCTCCCGAGATGATTTTGCCCCTTCGATAATAGAACGCCCCCGAGCAACTTTCCCGTCTAAAATCACGCTTCTCTGCTTTGTGCGCGCAGCTGAAAAACGCGGCGGCGAACGTGCTGCGCGAGACGTGGCTCATCTACAAGCACACGCGGCTGGTGAAGCGAGTGAATCCGGGCCGCGTGCGCACCCATCAGCGCAAGTTTCTCCTGGCCATTTACGCGTGAGTATATACGATGAGAAAAGCGAGCAGTGAAAAGAACAGGCGGGCAGCGACTGTCTGCTCGGACAGAACGTTTTATGATAAAGAATTTAGGGAATTGTGCTGCTTACTGTTGTCAAAGTTATGGAAAGATGAAATTCAAGGTAAATCAAATGGGATTATGAACACTGGGCCACGTGAGCGAGCGTGAACATGATGTAGCAATATCCATTTAATTGCCGTACAATATTTAGGTTAGCTGAGAAAAGTTATTGTCACGTCACTGTCACGTAATATAACTTTGAAAAGATTATACATTTACAGTTTACACGAAGTCTAAAATATTTTTGCTTGGTAAATATTATATAATAAAACAAAGCCTTTGATAAATATTATCTTTTCATAGCTTTTATAACTATTTATAACTTTTATACTTTTTAATAACTATATAAACTATATGAATAATAATATTTGAAAAGAAAAGTTCCCTATAATATGGAAAATATCATGAATAGACTGACTTGGCAGTAGAAAATTACAAACAACCAGTTGGCATAGCAACTAAATTTACAGAAAAAATCATTAATTTTTCAAATTATTTATTATTTATGGTTTACTAGAGTGATTTTTATTTGGATAATAGTTTAGTTGTTAGCAACTAATTGCGCGCAATTTACTATCAATTATGCACAGTACTCTACACGTGAGACATAATGACATTCCGTCAGTTATTACTGTCATTCACATGAATTTTGTCTTGCAGTATGGTAGAAGTTACCATATTATATTTATTTATATGATCTTTAAAGATTTCTTAATGACAATCTATAGGCAGCTAAATGTCATTTAAATTTAAGAATATGAATATGAATTTTTCTGTAGCTAGACAAATCATACCTTGCAGGGCCGTTTCTACAACACGTGCGTTCTGTTCCTCGTTCTGTGAGTTTCATTGTACTGTTCCTTATAAGCTCAATGACCTGATGAATGTTCAATTCTGTTTGAAATTATCAGTTCTTGCAGAATTAGCCAATCAGATTAATGTGTTCTCACAAAACTCAAAAGACTAGGAAACAGAACGTATCGTAGAAAAACCCTGAACAGCAAAATTTGTTGGAAATATCAGTGCCGTAAAATGGTAAAAAAAATCGATGAAAATGAATAAATAAAAAGAGTCGAAACGTCTCACGTTTAATATGTTGTTCTCTTTGTTGTGGTAAAACATAAACTATATATCCACTAATTTCGTGCTTTATCTCCTCTTTTTTTGCGGGAAAACAGATTGCGGAAAGTCAAAATGGACCAGCGGAAACTAATGGACAACGCGAACACGATAACGGATATGGCCAAGGTACGTATACATATATGTCCATATTATCCGGCAAAACTTTTTCGGTTTGTAAATTGCTGCAGAACGTCCTTTCATACGCGTATATACTAAGCGTGGATGCAATACAAGAGAACAAGCTCGCGTCGAAATTTATATTTGGCAATAAGTTTTTGAGGTTATGTGTTCGCTTCGGAAGATTTACTGTGTTTTGACACTCTGAAAACTATCTAAAAACTCTCTCTCAGCCGTTTGAAAGCCGTCGACGATAGTCTCACGGACATCATCTCACGCGCGCGGAAAGCTTTTAACTCCTCCGTGTATATATACGCTGTGCAGAATTTTATCGTCACAAGGCTATCGCATTTTCTAATGAGCTCAGATTTATCGGCGAAGTTTGCCGCGGGCTGCCGTATCGCGGGTGCATTAGCGCAGAGCAAAAAAGTTGCTTGATATAATAGATGGACACTCGACAAATTTAACTTGTGTTATCTGAATATTATAATACTCGTAGATCAAACTTGTGTATTTTAGATTTAAAAAAATAATAATAAATAAATAATTTAAATTGGATATGATAAAAAATATTTATTCATACAAAATCGTATTTTAGAGAAATTTTAATACAAACGCTTAAAAACAATGCAGAAACAAAATTAATGATGCTGGCTATCAGGGCTTAAACGAAAACTCGCTTAATTCATTCCGCTTCTCCAGTAACTTTAAATTCGATTACGAGAAACGAGTTGATAAATTAATTCGATTTTCTAACCGAACGCATCAAATGAATGAAGAAGTTAATGACTTCGTTACTCGACAAATTAATCGAATTATCTGTGATTTTAAAAGTACATTTAAAATGGATTCAACGATGTAATATAATAGATTAAGCTTTTATATATATATATATATATACATATCTACATCCGTTAAAAAAGTCATTTTTACAAGGATAAGGCTTCTTTCAAAGTAGCAGTAAATTCTTTGTAGAGATTTCTATGAAATAATGTATTCATTTTTAAACTTTGTAATAATAAATAAATAAATATAAGTAAACTTTTTTACTAATACATTTGGGAATGCGATTTCAAAGCTGCATGCATAACTGTACTAAAACCGAATCGATTTAGAATATTTAATACTAAATTTAGGATAATCAATGCGAAATCTTTTAAGAACGACATTATTGATAAAAATGAATTTCTTTCTTGTGTGTTTGTTGCACCTTCAATAATACAGTTATGAATAAAGCTTAAATTTTGACTTTTCAAACAGTAAGATATGATTAAAACCTGTTCATGGCTGAAAAAGCTCTATTATAGATAGAAATAGAATAGAACTTCTTAAAATGTCAATTATGAATCATTAAAAAAATCTCTGTTCAAACTATGCAGAACATCCTATACGAAATTATATTGCTACATTCACAAGTACACTTCTTACTATAAGATTAATGAATACAATAGTTAAAGTCATATTCAAGACAATCAATATAATAATCTTTAAAAAGTGACATTACTCATAATTTGTTGTACTCATTAGTTGTTTCTTACTGCTATAAACTGTCATTTATTATTCCTATGATACTATTTATTATATACAAGTATGAATAAGCCTTAATTTTAGACTTTGGATAGATAAAGATAAAATTAGATTTAAAAATAAGCGAGTAGAGATATAAAACTCGTTTAACTCTTCTCTATAATTAATAAACAAAGGGACAAATCTTTATCCAACAAAAATAGCGACAAAAATAACTACAATAACCACAAAAAATAATGACGAAATGATAACAACAATTACAACAATAAATTAGCAACAATGAATTCCCTTACTCCGACAGACGCAGAATACCGTGTACGAGATAGTCTCGGACATGAGCACGCGTCAGGACGCGCTGGAGGAGCGTCTGGTCGGCCTGGAGGAAAAGCTCTCGACCCTACAGGAGCAGCTGGAAATGCTGCCCGAAGCCCTGACGCGCTGCATGGCCCAGCACGCCGAGCGCCTGGAGCAGAGGCGGAACTTCCTGCACCCGGACACGGCGGCCGGGAGCCTCGCACCTACTCCAGCGAGCGGCGTGCCTGGGGTACCGCTGCTGGGCGGCTCGACCACCTCGACCGGGGCCAGTTTCCCGGGTTTCGCCGGCATCGGCGCCAGCGGATCCATCCTCGGGCCCACTCCCCTCCAACAGCAGCAGCAACAGCACCAGCAGCAGCAGCAACCGCTGGTGAACGTGAACATCAGCGGAGGTACCGACAGCGATTGTGATTGTGAGAGAACAGCCAAATGGCGATACTAAATAATGGATCTATGTGGAGAGGAGCATGGGGGAATGCAGGTTGACGTTTGCATGAGCACGTGGATGTACAGAACAATCTGCGTGTAAAGCTACCGGGTTGAAGAGAGTTACGTGATTTTGTCTTGTATTTTGTTATGGAACAATTTAACACCTTTGACTTGTGTCAGACATGAGTCTGTAGCAGATTTCAACAGTCGAACTGATTCTTATGAAAAGAAGAAAAAAATGGCAAACATTTCTGTAAGACTTCCAGCAGAATTTTTGCATTATTTTCCACAAAATTTACAAAACTTGCAGGTTAATCTGCAGATTTGTCTACACGTTCGTCTTCAACGTTTTTGCCAACAGGTCTGTCTGAAGAAATATATTTTGTTTCTGCAGACAGTTCTGCAGGAAAAAACCTTGCAGAGAAACGTGTATAGAAAAAACTGAAGAAAACCCTCCAGATTTTCAAAATTATACAGAAAATCGTGCTAAAATTCTGCAGAGAAACTTGTAGACATTTCTACAGATTTCTTTCATAAGGTTAGGCATTAAGCTCTGATATTTTCATTTTAACAAAAAGTACCAAATTGTTACGTAACAAAGTATATAAAAAATAATGTTACGGGACAAACAACAACGTCACGTAGAAACGTTACTTAACAAAATCATGTAAGTCTTTTCAACACCGTGCATATGTCAGTAACACGTGAATCTGTATATAAACCTAAATGTAATCCTGTATACAAATATGAAGTTTGTGTAGTAATCCTGCATGCAGTTAAACTAATATTTTAGTATTATTCTTGGATTTCTCAGTATTCCACGTCGAAGACATTGCCTCCACGACGGAGCACGATGCGAGAAATTAGGCATGCTTTGTAGCTCGAAAGAGCTGTATCTCACGTAAGCTAGAACACGTGATTCTTTATGAAAACCGAAATTCATGGGTCCGCTACCTATGGACTAGTCAAGAATTGTGCCTGATATTTAAATACCAACTCTGTATAGGTAGCGAATTCTCATAAAGACTCAGGTAGTGTTCCAGATTCTGCGAAAGACAGATCTTTTGAGCTACGAAGCATGATTTGTTTTTACATATATACCTAATATATGTAATGTCAGGGTAATTTTAAAATATCGTAGTTCGAATCTAGATATACCTTTTTGCAAAATCAAGGGTTTGGCAAAATTATCAGAAATATTGTGTTATCCCGTAGAATTGCATGCAGGGTAACATTCGGATTTACCTGCAAGTTTACATGCAGATTCAAGAGCAAACACCTTTATATACAAAGATGGGCGTAATCTGGGAATTATCGCTAAATATTCCTGAGAATATATTGTAACAATAAAGACTAAATTAATGCAATTGCTCTGATCTGTTAAATTATAGATTTCTTTATACAAAATTTTATCAAGGACATTTCTTCAGCAGGCAACAATCCTCAGATTACCCCTAGTCTACCTCCACATGATAAAACCTCATGCTGATGTGAAATACCGACTCAATTTCTACTTTACGAACACGTGATTTTTATTTTTAAAATAGTTTGTAACAACGAATCTACATTATATTTCGTGCACCGAAAGCTTCATTTCCACTGTACCGGAATTGGTATTGGTTAATAAGTATGACAGAATTCACTGTTTACAACTACGATACAATGGAATTGCGTCATGGATCCTTTCTACAGTAAGATCTGTTCCTTTTGATCTCTGTGTTATATTCCAATGTGTCCGAGATGCGGTTGATGAAATTATCAGAATCAACTAATTGCATCTCTGATGCATCAGAATAAAACTCGCAGATCAAGAGAACAGAACGAATTATATTACGACTTCTATATACGGTACATAATGCAGAATCGGTGTAAATATTTTGTGACATAATCGGATCGTCAGTCTCTTCCTGTATCAATTACAGTAACCTAAAATACTTATAATTGATTCCAAAGATGGGAACCCAAGTTTCCTATTGATAATATTGATGGAATGACTTGAAAATTTATATTTATTGTTTATTGATCAATGAAGAGTCTATAGTGATCTGTTTATTCCAAAAAAATATTTATAAACTATTTTAACAATATGAAACGTAATGTCGGTAATGTAGAAATCGGGTTGGTCTTTCATATCCCATTTAGTTACGGTATACACAAAATAAATAGCTAAGTATTTGACAAAAAAAGTAAATTCCTATTGAAAAGAAAACTACGAGGAAACCGAATCTATCAAGAAAATGTATGTTAAAGATGATTTAAAATCAACGATAAAATAAATTTTCTAAATTTCTTTGCATGTCAATATTATATTATACCTTTAGTAGATAAATCTAAACCGAAACTTTATTTATATTTACGTGTACAAAAGAATTTGAAAATCAATAAACCTGCATGAGGCCCCCACGAAGCGTCCACATAATACTCTACGATAGACCCATATTGTAAAACTACTATCTTTCATAGTGCACATTACCCAAATATTGTTAGTAACTGTTACTTGAACAATTTATTAATCCTCCCGTACTAAAGCAAGCACCTTTTGTTTCTCGCAGTGAACAATCTGCTGCCGCACTCGCGCAGCGTGCCGAGCGGACCGAGCACGGTGTCGCTGCACCCGTGGCCTGCGTCGCCGGTGCTGCCACCTGTCTCGAGCCGAACGCCCCACCTGGTGCCGGAAACGGGTACCGGCCGGCAGCAGTCGCAGTCGCACTCGCAGCCGAGCACCTCGCAGTCGGTCTCGAGGCTGTCCTCGCAGCAGCAGCAGTCGGGACTCTCGGGCCTGGGCAACAGTCAGGGCTCGGACACGTCGCCGCACAGCTGAGCCTCGTCACTGCAGCCGCAGCACTCTTATTAAACCGGAGGATCGACTGTTCGTCGTCTCGCTCGCGCGATCATCCGGGCCGGCCGCTATACGTACCCGAACTGGCACGAGACGCGCGCCCTCTTCTCTGATGAAAAACGTTCTTCCCGTTCTGATGTATTAGGTCTCTTTTCTCGTATCTTTCATTGTTTCTGCTTCTGATTTTCCGTTTTATTGCTTGCGCGGCTTCGGTTGGCTGCAGTAGTCGAACTCTCGGTATGGGGAAATGTTTCGTTTGGGATTCCTCGTACGGTGTCGCTGATGTGGTCACGTTGTCATTGTTACCAAGCTATAAAAGGAAGACATCGTTTCTACTAAGCGTCGGATAAGATAATTTTATTTTAATATTTTAATTGTTTGTGCTAGTTAGGTTGGTAACATTGACATTGACAATATTCGGGTATTAGGGAGTTAACCTAGTAAACAAAGGAAAGCTAATAAAAAACGAGAATATTTACTTAGCGATTTCATATCGAGAGTCTACTGCATAGTCACTGTTCTTGCACTTGTTTAAGCATCTAAGCCTGTCAGCGAATATTACAAGTAATAGTTGTTATTATTCAAAAGACTTAGAGCGCGTAGCTTTCTATTCTTTATAAGTACCTTCAGTCGCAGATTTCAACTCGAGTTCACTTTCACTGGTATAAATTTGCAAACGAAGCTGCGTCACATGAAGAAATATGGACCGAGAATATAGTGTACATATATATAGCATCTTGATTTAGTATGCTTTCTTAGAGTAATTACTGGAAAGGTCAGCAAGATGAAGATCTGATCTACAGCAGCCCTGGTCTGGGCTAAAAATTTGCCAAAGACGCTTAAACGATTTCTAGTCTGAAGGATTGTTATCTTGTATATTACCAGAAATGGCCTTTAACATAGTATTTTATCGTTAGTGTATAGTATTTTACGCATTGTATTTATTAGAATTTCTTCTCGGTTAAGTTTTCTTCATGGATGACGCACTTGCTACGCAATTGTTCTTACTATCCTACATATATTTCGAGGAAATTCATAAAGTCGAAAGTAATTAGGGTCCAATTTTCTAGAACCTTTCTCATCTCGTTTTCCTTTTATTTGATCGTTCATTTTTATTTTCACAATTATCCCTAACAATTCGTAACATGTCTCTACACTTCTCCATTTCTCTGGGCAATACGTGAACAATGAATATTAGCAAAATTCGTTTAAAACTGGAAAGATTATGGAGAAAGAAGCGACAAACGAGAAGAGCCAGACTAAAACGAATGAAAATGAGGAACGAAAGAACGCCGTGATATTAAAAAAGAAAAAAAAACAGAAGTATGGGAAACGGACCGGAATCGCGTAGACACGCGCGTGCGAATTCTTCCACTTGCTGCGAGCTGCCCCTGCCCAACTTGCGTGCCTGATCGACGTTATGTACTATATATATACTATTTAAGGACATATATAACGGAAACAAAATTAAGAAAAAAGAAACTTACGAGTATTCAACGCGCGAGTTACGTTGTATATACTCCACAACGATTCCACAGTTTGTAGACGTGTACGTTAATATGATATTTATAAAGAAACTAACGAGAAATGAAAAAAAAAAAGATATGAAAAACATTCTGAGAGGAAGTAATGAAGATAAGGTGTGTGAAGCAGTGTGCGACAAATATGAGAAACAAAAAAGTGCACGTAGTGTATTTTGCCTTTTATCGTAATAGATGATTTAAGAAATGAAAAGCGATCGGGAATTATTTATTAAAAGAAAATGCGGGGACGCAGAGGAAGAAGGAATTTTTGTAAACAGACTCTTGATTGTGGAAAAAGCCTTGGAGCGCTGTTATCGCGTACATATCAGAGAATTCGAAACGATGCTAGCCAAAAGAAAAGTAAAATAAACGTCGATAGAATTTTCGTCGGTATTACAGAATCAAACAACTATTTTTTTTAGTTGTCTCTTTTACCGACTGGCAATTTGTCAGTGAAAATCTGTTTTCGTTGTGGTTTAATAATAAGATGTAATTGTTAAAGATATACAAAATATTAAGCACTTCGTTTATTTGCAAATATAGTTGTATTGCAAGGTTTGAAACCTTCGCTATAAATTTTATTAGAATGGTAATATATATTTTTGTTAACATAAGTTAGAAAAATAAGATTCTTCCTAAAATATATTTCCTACGTAGAACGTAAGAAATTTTAGAAGCAAATTATCTATACAACATTGCTCAGTCGGTAAACTCTATATACATAAAAAATGCAGTCATTCATTAGGTTTGATGGAAATTTAAAACTGTAATTCTTTAATTTAAACCACTGGTGTTCGTAGCTAATAATTGGTGAATTCAGTGTAAGTAGTTAATAAATATAAAAATAGCTGCAAATCTGCTCTACCGACGGAAACTCTACCGGACTGTACGCACGCCTCCAAGTGTTCGAACGCGCGACATTGAAAATTCGCGCCAATTGGGAGAAAAAAGTGATCTTACTCGCTTTAACGTCCGTAGGATTATAGATTTTAAGAAATGCATCACTTTAAAACTGCGTATACAATGAGAAGCGCGCCGACACGTTATAGATAAAACGAAAACAAAGAAACACGAAGATTAACGAAGATTGAGGATAATGTGCGAAAGTTACGTTTGCGAGGGAGGACGCATTTTTTTATCATTGAATTGTACCGTTTAATCAAAGTTAATGAAAAAAAATCGATAATTATGACTTATTTAGAATTTAAGTAATGGTCTCGCTCGTGGTAAAAAGGGAAGAGCGAACAAAGCGGCAAAAATAAATTTAATTACTACTGCAAATCGTATAGGGAATCGAACGCGATAACTAAGTTCTTTTTACCGTGTATACACATGTTATCAATACTAAACGTTACAATTGATGTACATATATAAAGCGTATAGCTATTCGATTATATATATTATAAATATATGAATTTCCATTCACCCATCGTTTTGGTTAATTATCTTCAATCGTTTTTCTAGTCAACATTTTATTCTAATCGATTAATCAAGTCATTTGAGAATCTTCAGTAATCGATTATCCCTATATAACATCAAAGCCCTAGGTAAAAAAATCGCAGCGTGAGGCATAAAAAACAAAAGGAGTAGAAGAAAAAACGCATTACGAATTTTTTTCTTTCTCTCCGTATAACCGCGCGCGACAAGCGTTAAAAACGCCTCGGAAACGTCTTCTTTAAGAATCCTCGAAATCCTCCTTCTCCTTCCTCTTTTGATCCTACACGTTCCCTCTCTCTATTCTTAAATAACTCTACCTGTCTGTCTCTCTCCATATATATCTCTCTCTCTTTCTCTCTCTAGTCGCCTCTCTAATCGCCTCTCTATTGTAGTCCCTCGGGTAATTATGGGTAGTAGTTGGCGAACATACGTGCACCATTGTCACTATTCTCGTCGAACTCGGGCATTTCGCGCAACAGACTTGCGCGACGCGCTTTATTACTCGACGTAGACGATGACTGCTTCAGAGAATGGATAATCGGGTCAAGTTATCGCAATTCAGTTTTAGGGAGACTGGAGTCGCGCTGTAATTGCAGGGAATTAGCGCGACGTGGAAAAGCGTTTGAATTTTGCGTTTGGTAAAACACAACGCAATATTTTATATACTAATGAAAGACATTTCCCCAGTTTTATTGTAAATGAGAAATTTATATTATTTAAAAAGGTTTGATATTATTTTTTAAATAGGTTAAATGAATAGGACATTAAAAATAATTGATAAATATAAAATTGTATTTGTAAGCGTTAAGATGATGCTAAAGCCACCCGTCACCGACAATTTCGAGGACCCGTATTTTCATTTAATTTTCAATTTTCAAAACAGTGTTTCCCCGTATTTGTCAGTAATGGGGGGGGGGGTTAACATCATCTGAAGTTAAACGTATGCAGGGGATCGAATTTGGGTCAGGTACTCAAATGTGAAACAAAACTGAGATAAATATATTAACTATTAAACAAACAATTAATTCTGCAAATTATTTTATAAAATATTGAGAAAATCACTTAATTCGATCAAGAAAAAATGTGCAGAAGGATGTGCAAAAGCTGCGAGATTTTGTCCCTCAAAGGGAAAGTAGGTGTATCGTAATTTCTCATTATATTTATCTAGTAATATTATCATTTTGTAAATTGTGTCCATATGGGAGGTTATTTCGTAAGTTTTATAAACGAATAACCTCTTTAACTATTTTGTTACAGAATGAAAATCTGCATTAAATTCTAATTCAAGCACTAAAAAATTCGAATATTGAAAGAATTCCACTATACATAATTTAATACTTAATTTTTATATTGATCCTGGATATACGAAAGGAAAACTATTAAATTCAATTTCATGAAACCAAGACTTCAGCATTAACATTTTACATTCCCTACAGAAGACGAAATTAGCAACTGTTATGCATCCTTCATTTTCCATCCATTTTGAGAAAATTGCATTTTTTATCTGGCACATAAAACCTTGTAAGAAATTGCAAAAAGTGATATAAATTTGTGCAAATTTTTATTTGTGACTTCAAAATTAACATATTTGATCATGGACACTTTCACTCACTGTAAACATTGAGTGACTCAAATTTTAGTTCCTGCATCGAGTTCTCAATAAGAAATTCATAAATACAAGATTAATAATATCTTTGAAACGTTAGAAATTTAAACCACAATTAACTGAAGAGTTCGGAGCGACCCTCAATTAAGCACTTAATCTTACTATTCAGAGAAATCATAAAAAAAAATAATATCTTCAAATATTAATTTAAATTAAAGCACTCTCAACATTAATTTTAACCGATCACATCTAAATTTGAAACTCCCCTAAAATTATATAAATGGAACTTTTAGATGGTGCGACAAAACTGTTGAGTAATTGAACGCGTGCGCGTTTGTCGCTCACATACCCCACGATGTTACGATATTAGAATCATCGCATTTTCACAATGGCGCGCTCGTCATACCAGAAACACGTCAAAAAGTCTCGCGGCAAATCAGGCATAAGTCGAGCGATTTCGTACACAGCAACGACGGAACTAAATAAAGCGCGAAATGTGCTTTCTCGGCCTCTAAGGTCGATGACGATACAAAAATAATAAAAACACAAGAAAAATGAGAAAAAAACGCTGGGACCTATTTGCTTAAACCAAAAAAATAATAATAATAATAAATAACGTAAAACAACAAGATCGTCTTGTCCGTCACTTTTCAGGGGGATATAATAGTGCTTTTGCGAAAAGCGAAAGTTTCGCAAAACATTGTGACGAAACGGGACCAAAATAATAAAAAAAATGGCAGAGCGAAAAGATTCATAAATATGGTTAATTTTCATGTTATCGCTGATTATCTTTATTAATTTGGGATATTGCATCTTAGCGTTACTTTATAACGTACATAATTATTAATCTGTTGTCTTCTTTAGGTTAATAATTCAGGTATAAAGTAATATAATTTTCTAAAATGATGTTTCACTCATTGAGTCAATCATGCATATAAATCGATGCATCTATAGATTTCGCTTGATTTCATCCGATGATTTTATTGCCATCATCTTCAAAAAGATATTTTTTAATTTAATATTTACCTTTAAAAATTGTACAATTTTATTTCATGTTATATATTTCTGACCTATGATTATAAATAAATATGTATAAAAATTATAAGACGGAAAACAAATATTTATATTTTACGCATAATAAGTTACTAAAGGTCATTAAGAAGACAATTAATTACTCACCAATACGTTATAAATAACGCTTTATTACTCATCAAGAGTAATTAACATAATATTCTAAAATAAATAAGTATAGATAACACGAAATATAATATACAAATTTAAAATATTATCTTTTTGAACATCCATTTCCGAACATTCATTGCGATGAAGGTAGCATAAATGAAAAAAATAATTGTAAAATATAATTGTTTTTCATTTAGATTAATTACTTTTATGCTATCTACTTTCAACAAAAATAAAAGTGTAAAAAATTAAATTAAAATGTATAATTTGACTTATATTTAAGTAGTATAATTTTACTCAATCATATAAATATATTACTATAAAATTATATAGTAATTATATTATTTTTTTATTATTAAAAAAATAAATTATAAAAAATTTGTGTATAAAGATCAACGAGATAATTTTTTAATTTGTAGCAACATTATTGTCGCAATTCTGTCTCTCGAATCTCAAAAAAATAAATAAAAAAACGCACTGGATATGACAACCACGCGCGATATTTTTATATAGATTTCTTGAAAGTGCATTATAGTGCCAGGAAGACCACATGCCAACTGTAAGAGAAAAATGAAACACGATAATATAATGAAGTGTAAACGAAAAACTCTCGATATTAAATTTAATTATTAGGCGAGGAAAATAAAACTTAGCTGGTAATAATGAAGATGTAGAAAAGATAAATATTTATAGTTATAATACTTACAAACACACATACACATCTACATGATAAATCGTATACACTCGTTCACTAAAATAATTGAATACGAAGAAAATACATTTACGAATTATTAAAAAAAGTATAAAACATTAACCCATTCTTCGAAACGGATGTGCGCTTACGAGAAATGGCGATGCGGAACGTCGAATGTTAATAAACTTCTTTTTTCTGTTTCTTTTTTTTATGACTAAGTATAGTTATCAACGAAATTTACTTTTTTACAAATTATCTAAAGTTTTATACTTTTTCCTATAAACATGGATTTTCTATTTCTTAGTTCTCTGCAAATCATTTGATTTAGTTTGTATTTAGATAATCTATTGAAGCAAAATTATATTAATGAATCTGTTCTGGACAATTTAGGCATAGTGGGTTTCTTACTCATAAGAATTGTACACGTAATTATTGTGCACAATTTAGCATTGGTCAAATATATCTATATATAATTTGACCAATGCTAAATTGTGTACAATAATTACGTCTATAATTCTTATGTGTAAGAAACGAGCTATACCACAATTTAAATATTATCTTATTAATTAATAAAAAAAAATAATAACATCAATGATTTTAAAAAAACAGATTTTTCTGTTGGTAATTAAGTTGCGCGATAGATTATTTATCTTGTAAATATGCCAAAAACTCTTACGATAAAGGATACAAAAATATCTTTTAGCGTATATAAAAATGTATTCGAACTCGTTCAATCCTAATTCTTAAGAGGTGTATAAAAACATTAAAGAACACCAAGAATGAAATAATTAAACGTAACAAGTGTAAGCATAATAATCGGCCATGTACATTTCGTACTTTGAAAATGTTATTTTTTATTCTTTGCGTAATACTTTTTTATAGTAAATCGTTTATTTTATAAAAGTAATTTAATGCATAAGAGAAACGCAATTTTTATACGGTTTTTCATTCTATTCAATAATATTAATCAATCAATACATAAAAGGGAATTTCATTTGAAATATATAAAAAGTAGTCAAATAATATAATTTTGTAATGATCATATTATACATTCATAATGACGTAATTATATTATTTATAGTCCAATGCATTTGTCATGCAATCTCTTTTATAAATACGAAATATTTTTAAATTTACTTTACATGCTAAATTTCAATAAATTACTCTAATAAAATAAATCGATACACCAGAAGAAGTTGCAAAAGGAAGTTAAAGGATGCGATTGTCATATAGTAACTCTCACGCGTCGATCCTAAAATGTATAATACCATAAAACCGCCGACGACGTTTTCCTATGCTCGCGGGCATGTCCGTTTTATAACAAAAGATGAGGAAAGGGCGGTATCGACGAAAGGTAGCGCGCTAACAAAAAATGAAACGCGAACATTTAAGTATATAGGTAGAGAGAATCATTAGTAATTTTAAGCGAACCTCCAGAATAAACGATGCACGAGATAACGAAAAACTGCAAAAGAGGTCGAAAATATGTACATCCATGCACTCAGAGAATCAATCTTTTGAAAAAAAATTTTATTTGAACGAGGATAGATTATTCCAATTAATAATTATTAGACAGTAATATTAGAATTGTCTATTCTTAATTTAATTTCTATTAACAATAATATATCAATAAAATGTTATAGCTCTATAGTTAGTTCCTTCATCATAAGAATATTAAGTTTTTAATGTCAAATTATTACATTTTACTAAAGAATATAACAATGAAAATATTTTCTTCATAAATTGTTACTAACAATACAATTTGTCGCAAATTATAGATTTTAAATATTACTAAAAATTTAGTATATTATTGAAAAAAGTCTTATCATATTCAGTTAGTATCATATAAACTTAAATAATTATATAATAACAGATGAGGATATCCAAAAAAATTAAATCTTCTGATAGCCAAAATAATTAATTAACTTTTAAACTTTACATATAAATCTTCTCTGAGTGCTATAAATGCAGTGATTCGAACAATAATAGTCAGTTTAGATTCTTCATTTTTTTCTTCCTACTAGAATCTAACGTTTATAGATACAAAAAACATAACTCAAAGGAGAGAAGAAAGCAGAATGTATAAAAAACTAGTGAAGTCGAGATTAAAAAACAAAGTACGCAAGCAACAAAAAAATACACCGTCGGTAGCCTTTGATGAGGATGTTCTTAATGCCTATTAACATTATATATATATACACACATGTAAAACTGATTCTGTATGAGTTTGTGACACTTCACACTGGCGAGCTAAATAATATAACATAATTATTATTATTATTACTACGTACGTAAAATATATATTATATATAAACGACCGAAAAATAGTTGAGCGTACATAAATGAAATAAAAGGAGTTAACTATATAATTGTACGACGTTCAAAGAAAAAAGGTGAAATATACATAGAAAAAATATACATTTTAATAGTGCATAGATTAAAAGGTATATATACACGAAAGGGGGTGAAAAGTGTAAAAGAGGGACACGAACAATGAAACCAAATGAGAATAAAAAATATTACAAATTATTATATAGAACGTCATTTCAACCATTTATACGAAGAACAAAATAAACAATGAGAGAAAACATTACGAATAGGGCTATGCATATACATATATAAATATATAAATATATTTACGATTACCGTTGTTATTACTATGATTAAAAGAAAAGGGATACAGAAAACTGATATTACCGACTACTGCTACTAATTGCGTTAGCTGCGTACTTAGGACACGTAGGGATATAGTCGTAGGTGATATTTTGACGGTTCAACTATACAATTATTATCGAGGAAATATTATTATAATAAATAGAGGAAACGTTGAGAAAAGTATAGTTGAACGGAAAAATCTTGGAAGTGACCATATGGAACAGAGAAGAAACGAATGCTATAGCGATATTATTCAGCAAAGAAGAAAAAATATAGCTACTAAATTAGTTGTTTATTTAACGGAAATAAAAAAATAATTAACAAAACCAAAAAAAGTGGTAAATAAAAAAATAACATGAATAAACGACCAATCGTTAAACAAATTCGTATACAAATATCTCTATCTCTCGATATATATATATATATATATATATATATATATATATATATATATATATATATATATATATATAATAGACGATAGACCATGAAGAATTGAAAAAGCACTTTTACATGAGTTTTTCATTGAAAGTATACCTTTTTAAGGAAATAATAATTAAATAAATTAATAATGGGAGCCGGAAAATTCGCGCAAGACAGCGTGGTGTCTTGGAGAATTTAGGCGCGTTTAGCACTCTTTAGAAAATTTAACGAAACCAATAATAATAATAATAATAATAATAACAAAAATAATAATAATAATAATATATAATAAATAATTATAATAATAATAAAAATAATAATTATAATAACAAGAGAACAAAATTATACTACAGAAAAAAAGAATAAATTGAAATAAATCTTATCCTTCTATACTTAAGCAACAAAATGAAATTCCCAAACCAACGTTCGAAGGATTTCCAATTTTCCTCTCTACCTCTTCTCTCTCTAACTATTTCTGAATCACTCCCTCGTTATCTTTCGCTCTATCTATCTCTTAACTCTTTCTTATCATAGTCAACCAGCGTTTAGACTGCGCTGACAAAAAGGAATGTAAACAAGTGTGCGTGTGCGTGTGCGTGTGCGTGTGCGTGCACGGAAAAGTCAAAACGATGCGAGTGTTTTATTCGATGTAGTGGCGATACCGAAGGCATAAATGCTTTTCCTCTGGTTGTGTGCGAGAGACAAAAAATAAGAATGGTCTAATTAAGACATACACGGGGAACGCGCGTGTGGTGGACTTTCGTTTGGGCACAAAGTGGATGGACTTCTGAAAGTGGACAACGCGACTAATCACTTGTGTACAGGATCTTTGCGGGAGGAAAGCGAGCGAATTGCTGTAATGCTTTTATTTTTCATCTTGATTGTCGGTCTTTTTACGTAACGAAGTTTGAAGTCAGTGATTTGTTTTGTTGTATGATTATCTACCAAGTATATAATAGTGAAGTATTAGGAATCAACAGAGATTATATTTTTACGCAGTCATGGAAAAAATGTGTCCTTTTTACAAAAGATACAGATAAGAGATATTGAGGTATCTAAGATACTAGGTAACATGAGTATCTTTTTAAAAAATGCATAAATTGACGAATACTTTTGAAACAAAAGTCGTTGACCGCGAAAGGTATCATAACGAAAGGTATCATAAACGCGAAAGGATACAATAACATAGATATTGTATCCTAAAGAGAGTATCTAGATATATATGGAAAAGATACCCATGTATCTTATATCTTCGCTACAAAAATATGTATCTAGATACATGTTGTCTTAGATGTTACCCATGACTTTTTCCGCATTTCAATAAGGAAACTGTAATAATTAAATATTGCAAAAGTATATTATTTTAATTTTAAATAAAATGACAAACAAGATGAAAATATATACGAATGTTGATTGTTATTATCGTTATGGCTATTATATGCGTTATCATTAATAGTTTATTAACACGATATAATTGCTACTATTAGTTATTTTTATTGTATTTTATTATTATTGTACTTATTATTAGTATTGTTACAGTACACTCTAAATGTTTTTGAGTACATAAAAACACATCGTTCAAGATTTCCACTTCAATGTAGAGTACCTAGGCTTGCTCTCGTCGAAGTGAAAATTTTCGATGTGCAGTCAAATTTTAATCCGGTATCAACGACGAAAGATTTAGAGTATGGTATAATAGAACGCGCGCCATTGTATACATCCGTTGCATTATTATAGAAGTTTATCGCCTAATTATGGATGCTTTGATCTTATCGTTTTCGTGATTGCAACATATTCGTTGTACGTTGATTATGTTATTATTATATCGGTGGCGAGCTGGCCTTGCGCCACCGCGTCATCCGATTTTTCGATAACTCGGTAACTATGCTGGCGTGCGAAGATCTTTCATTATTTGTTTACGGTATCTATAACGGCATATTTTGGTATTCGAACTTTGAATGTAATTCAAGTATTCGAATACTAAATTCAATCGAACATACATTCAGTTATCTAATAACGTTTTGTAAAATGAATGAATATCTCTATATTTAAATTTTGCATTCAATGAGGTCTCATTTTTATTAATGTTATTTGGTTAAATAATGATTTACAAAATGAATTCAACAATTTGTAACACGAACGTTGCAACGTTTAAGGGTATGGAAACGAATAGTGTTCGATGCCATCAGAAATTATTGTATTCTTACATGAATCGTCGAAAAAATTATTGTATATAAGTTTGGTATTTTATTTTTAAACGTTGCAACGTTCTGATCTTAGCAACGGCAATATATCGAACTATTCGAAAAGAATATCGCGGAGAATTTAAATTAAATGAACGTTATGTAGAAGAAAAAAATGCGATGCAATGCAGAGTATAAAAAATGGTAACGATTTTTCGTTATTACACCGGAAATCGTCTATGTTTATATATGCAATTAGCTATATATCCGATCAGTCGCGTGATTAAGGGAGTAAAAACAATTTACTAAAGATATTTAAGTAAATAACAAAAAAAATAACTCGTAGGGCGAGTCCCCTACTAAGGGAACAACTATCGTAATTTAATGGACGTAAGAAAGGGAAGAGAGGAGACGACGAAAAAAATACTATGTAATATTGCGTGTGAATAGAACAAAAACAAAAAACAACCAACGGCGAGCTGTACACGATGAAAAAATATTGAAAGGGGGGTCGCGAAAAATTCACACACATACACACATAACGACAGAGACGCGGTGCACGTGCAGGAAAATTCGACGACGACTCGGGCGCGAAAAAGGTGAATACAAAAAACAAAGCGTAAGGATGAGAAACGAATGGTGGCACGAATGCGCGCGATGGGAGAAAACGAAACAAACAAACATAAAAAATAAATACATAAATAAGGATGAATATACGAAACCAAATGAAACAAGTATATTAAAATGAGAACAAAAACGCGGTATGGGATTCGTAACCTTGTAAACGTGTGCGACACGTAACTTGTAATGTTATACATACAGTTTCGATGTAAATAGAATGTGATTTGAGATCGTCTTTATATTTTAGAAAGAAGCACAACGTTTGTTACGAGGAAAATGTTACTCTATAATGGCTCTAACATTAAATTTATTAAATTTGTTAGCAGCTCTCAAAACTGTGTGTTTTTCTTATATTATATTTTTTCATACCTGATACATTATTGAGGTAAGTATGCAATATTCACTTTTTACTTTTTATGTTTTATTTTTATTTCTAAAAGTACGAAGATAATTTTACAAAATATTTATAAATTACAAAGCAACGTCATAGTAAACGTTGAAATACATACATTATATTATTCTTTTTTTATCATAATTTAAATTTTATCATTTAATGTACAAAAAACGATAGTACGAACTTTCCAGAACAATCGTGTAACTTAGCAATACCGAAAAAAATGTCCATCATCTTTTTCAATAAATAAAATACGGCGCGACATTTTTCTCTTTTTTCTAGCCTTTTGATTTTGCTTATTATAAAAATGTCTCTCACGCCACTTTTCCACACTCTTTCTTCACAACTCCGCGAGGAAAACGTCTTCAGCGCCTCATTACCGTCAATAATGAGTCGTTGTCGAAGGTCGATCATCAGTCTAAAAAGAATAAGTAGATAAAAAACCTTTGGTAACTTTGAGGACCGTCCTCTGCGTTATTCGTTGATCGACTCCATTCGGTTCGATAAATCGATGCAATAAGCTTTCATAAATAATACCGAGATCGTCGATGGAAAACAACATTGCAGAAACGTTGTAATTTCGCGAGTGTAGATTAATACATTGCAAAGTTAATACACTGTTTTCTACACAATCGTTAAAACGTTGTAAGACAGTTTCGCAGAAGTCGTTAATATCGTTACATGAAACATTGTCGTAAAAGAAACGTTTAGTAAACGATGAATATAACGTTTTACAAGTGTCACACCACGAAGCAAGTCACACGTACAAACATTTTGCTAAGGTCGCGAACAATTCTGTGCGTCACAAGTTACAATAAAAAATATCATTTCGCGAACGTTGCAAAAATACATTTCACAACCGTTCACGAAGATCAGTACACGCACAAATAATTCGTTAAAGTCGCAAGCCTTTTCGAAAGATGTTACGTCACGAGTTTCAAGGAAAATCAACGTTTCGCGAACGTTGCAAAAAATAAATTTCACAACCATTTCACAAAAATCAGTAACTGAGATGCATCACCATGCACTTTGTCGTGAGTAACGCAACGATCGACTGCCGCAAAAGCACAAGAACAGAAACGTTGGATCAACGTTGCAAGTCTTTTCCCTTCTTCGCTGGAACGATTTTGGTCGCGGCCTAGCTCATGACCTTGTCGATCCAGGGCACGAACTTCTGGATGTTGGTGTAGACTCCGGGCAGGTGCTCGCGGCCGCAGCCGATTCCCCAGGAGACGAGACCGATCAGCACGTGCCTGCCCTCGACGGACATCGTCAGCGGTCCGCCCGAGTCCCCCTGTTGAAAATGCAACGGAACAAATGATTTTCTTATCGATTCCTTGATTTATCTGTGGGAGATTTCAAGTAGACCAGTGGGAACAAATATTTTCTTTCGGCTGAAACTTTATATACTAGTTGAATATAATTATAAAAGTATGTATGTCAAATTTTAGACTCTAAGACCCAGTATGTGTAGAGTAATTAATTGACCCTTAAAAATCATATTTTACTTATTATTTGTAAAAAAGCAACCTGATGATTTTTATCTTAAATAGAGATTGCATCTTTGAAAAAAGGAACGCATAAGAACAATCTTTGGCCCAAATTACTTGTAGAATATGCTTAAATTTTTGGATTCTTCTTGTTTTTTGGGTCTCAAACTTTTCCTCGTAATGAAATCTTGAAAACGAGACTTGGCAGAAGATAGGATGAAGAACTCACCACCTATAAAGTACTATTACTGATGTTACTGGGTTCAACCCATTTTCTACGAGAACTTGTGTTCGAGAAAAAATTAAGGCTGTCGATCTATCTTATACTGATCTAAATAAGTACACAAATAATAATATAGTATTGTATGACAAAAAAAGATAAGAAATTACTAACTATCAAGCAGTATTGCTCATATTGACTGATTAGCCTATATTTTTCCAGCCAAAACTCAAATTCACAGACCTCTGTACGAAGTTTCAGTCGTCAAACTTAACGGTACCCTAAAAAGTTATTGTCAATTTTATCAACTTTTCAGGGTTTTACATCAGGGTTTAATTTTAATATCTGAAAATTTTACTATTACTCAATGAACAGTAAGTGAGTCTGGGTCTTGAATTAACAAAAATATTTTCTATAATTATCCGTAATTATTAACTTCTCGGTCGGTAATAATCAAGGCCGGAAAATTGAATTTTTAATTGACGTTCGGACATTTTAAATTGAGCGACTATCCGCTATTCATATCCCAGTCGGTAACCTTCTCAGGTGAGAAATTTGAATTCATCCTCAACCTTGACGATCTCTCAATATCCCACCAACGAATCAATTAACCACAACACAAACGAACTCCATACCTGACAGGAGTCCCGTCCACCTTCCTTGTAGCCGGCGCACAGGAAGACGTCGTGTATCGTCTCGCGGCGCCCGGCCGCTCTGAACCACCTCTGGCAGCGCTCGTTGGGAATGACCTACAAAACGAAACAAAACAAAATCTAAACATCCAGTCCATATCTCTCTCTCTCTCTCTCGCTCTCTCTCTCTCGCTCTCTATATCTCTCTCTCATTTCGCTTTCGTCGAAAGTATATAACAAATGCGACAATGCGACGACGACGTTTAGAGGCGATCATCGCGGTTCGCTTTCACTTTTGTGCGTGTACGTTTAGATACATTTTCACTTTGCGGCGGAGACGGCGACGCGTCACGCACGCGTAATCGTGAGTGAAATTCTATTGGTCGGGCAGAGGAATTTTCGGAAACGGTAATGGGAGCGTGCGCTCGCGCGATCCGGGAGAAACACCGATGGAAAGGATTGCATTAAGGTAGTTCACCGGTGTCAATTCTGATTGTCAACTTTCATCATTAGACAGCATTACTTATGACTTGGGTTGGTAAATTTGTGAAGTAAAAAGTGAAAATATTAACCCTCCTTGATCATACCTCTAAATAATATAACACTTTGGTCATTGGAGCTTATTTACATCCCGACAATTAAACGGTTGTCATGCCTAGACTGCTAAATGTTTTATGTTAAGACAATTGCTTTGTATTCTTGAAGCAGAGTGCTATATGAATCGCATGTTTCTTTTTGTCAAATTGTTAGCTTTATTAATATTCAAAATCTAAAAAGCTATTATATTTTTAAGTGAAACAAATCAATATTATACAAAGCTTTGGCTTTATGATTTTTCACCATGTTCAAATTAAAACTTAACGATACAATATATTTATTTATATTCTACATTGCTATTTGAATGTTCAGCAATTTTTTTATCTAAAAAAATTATACTTACTTTGGACATAGTAGCCATTTAAAGCTATTGGTTCCCTACATCGTGTACAACCGCGGAGGGTTCACCCTCCTGTGCATTGGGATAAGTGTACTCGTCAATTTTGTACGTTGCATCGCTAATATGAAACCCTTCATTAAATGAACGGCTTTAACCTCTCAACTGAAAGCTTAATAGTATAGCTTCAATTTAAGATAATGGTAGCGTATATTGATGCGAATTTACATTCTATTTAGGTGATGCTCGACACCGATAATTACAATGATCCACTTTCATCATTTAGCTCTCAATTTTGAGTAAATTAAAAATATCTCTCTAGAACGTTGTTGTCCCAAATCAGAAATAACAACGCTCTAAAGATTTTTTCTCAAAATTGAAAATTAAATCTAAAAAAATAGTTCTCCGTAATTTCCGGTAACAGGGAGGCTTAACATCACCTTAAATTCAAATATCAGAATATAAATTACTGTGCCGGACGGTTAAAAGCAATTTAAAAGTTGTGAAATAAGGCATAAAACTGAATATAAACTTTTCTACGGGCCATCGCACAATACAGATATTTTAACAATAGAGAAACTGTTTACATAGATATATCTTAAATAATTTTTCGGGTGCATAGATAATACCATTAATAACATACTTCAAATTGAGAACTATTAAGTAGACCGACTTTGAGTACATCGAAAGGCGCAGTTCTTAACAGTTAAGATGCAGTTCTTCATGATAAAATATTCGTTCATTTTTGTTAGTTAAAAATTCGTGCTTTATAATCAAATTTTCTCGTTAACTATAAATACTACGAGTTAACAAAATTCTAAATACACGATAAAGTTATCCCTGTTCTCGCTAAACGCTTATAAGTTTAGGAATGCTACGGAGGTAAGGAGAATTGTGTCGCAGACAATTAGTTTTCTCGGGACGACAGAGAAAGCGAGGTGCAAGGTAACTATCTTACTTTGTGATTTAGATCTCAAGCTGGTGAAATTTTCATTTAGTTTAGAATTTTGGCAGAATTAGTTTTCTAATTTCACTTTCTTTTTGGTGCTTTCCTTCAATTTAACTGAGTGTCTTTGTTTTTCTATGTCAGATACTTTGCGATAGTGCAGGATGGTGTCATTTTTTCTCATACATTTAGAAGCTTGCTTTTCGCTTTCTTTCGACGACTGTTAAGTTTAATTGAATCTTTGTTTTTCTAAGATGGTCTACATTATTGTAAGATTCTTTTCCCTTGTATTTCGAGAAATTATTTTCACTCTCTTACGATGTTTGTTCAAGATAGTGCGTTACTGCAAGTATTTGATAAGATTACAAAAACTTGTAAAACGACAACAATCTAGTAATTATACTTAATATTTAGTAAAAGCACTATTTTCAGAAGTTTTCCGAAAAAGTGGAATTAGAGGTCGAAATTTTGAGATAAATTGACATTTAAGACTGAATTTATAGATTTGTTTAAAAAAATAGCACCTACGTACGTTTCCGGCTTTTCACAATATTATAGTTATAATATCACATGCAATTATATATATATAAAGTCAAAATCTATATATAATCATATAAAATCATATATGATTATATATAACTGTATATGAAAATTATATATAACTATATATGGTTATTCATAGGTAATCTTTTCCGGGAAATGAATATTTTTTCTTCGAACGTATAGATAAGCTCAAACGAATCTCATCTTACCTCGACGTCGACCTCCTGGAGTACCGTGGGCGCCGAGGTCTGTCCGTGCCTCGTCCTGCCCCAGCCGGCGACCGTCGCCGTGCGGCCCTGCAGCTTCAGGCTCCTCGCCGGCAGGCAGACCGGCACTATGTGCTGCTTGAACGCGACCACCCGCGACAGCTTCACCAGGGCCACGTCGTTGCGAAAGTCCGTCGCCGAGTACTGAGGGTGCACCTGAACCGAGAACCAGAGGAATTGCCGCTTCAAATATTGGGGAGAGAATGTCGGGGAAACGAGATCGAGTGAAATGAAAGGGTGGGAAGTGTTGCCCCTTTCGTTATACCATTGTAGCCGTGTGGCCCAGATAGCTCTTGAAAGAAAATAGTGTATTTGTGAGGTTTATGTGCAATCTATGTGTAAATTTGAGGTATGTAAGTATTTCAGTATTGAATTTTTAGACATAATCCGATATTTAGAAAATAATTTGGGAATGAAAGGGGTAATATTGAAGTGATGGTGTTTCTGGAGAAGGGGTACGATCTTCGGATTGTTTAGCTATAGAATTAGTGGGGATTTGAAGTGACAATAATGCGAATAGTGATTTTGATTACGTAGACTTGAGAGAAAGAGCCTTGCACAGGTTGGATAATGGTGAATAAAAGTTGGTTAATAGAAGTAAAATATTTTAGAACTTCCATGATGTAAGTTAAAGGTATTAAATCTGCATATATCAGAATTTTTATAACATATGATCATATATGAAGATATGTGAATCATTTTTAGCCGGGTAGGATTTAATACATTTTCTTTATTAGGATTTGTAATACTTACTTATCAGCCAAAAAAAATTATTATAATATTATTTTAATAATGTAGAAAATGTTTCCATATAATAATATGATTACCTATAACATTCGAATGGAGAAAAGAATAAGTTTACGATTTGTAAAATGAATATTGTTCATTCGAAACTTTTAGCACAATTGCTTTTTTTTAATTAATAAATATTTTATTTATTATAATAGTACATTATGTAACAAGGGCAAAAAGTCGAATATTTTTCCCGCGAGTGAGTTTACTGCCCAGACAGTATCACCCGAGGGAAAAATCGACTTTTTTCTCGAGTTACATGTAGTACTTTATGCCCATCTCAACTGTGGCCACTTTTTGACTTAGAAAGCGAGACTAATGGACTGTTTAAAGACAATCGAAAACAGTGTTATTGGTAGAACTTGATAAAATAAAGGAATTTGGACTAATTTCTAGTGAAGTCACTTTTTTCCCGCTAATCATTTTTGAAGTAAAAAATTGTAATTTTGGTCTCGTTTTCAGGGAAAAAAGATGTCCATTTTCGTTCAGATGGACATAAATTTATATTTGTAATTTAATAGTTTAATACATATCTATCTTTAGAATTTTAAATATCAACAAATCTACTACTTCTGGAATGATCAATCGTAAAATTATCTACCCTCTTGAGACAAGATAATATAGGGATTTGCAATACCAATTATATATTGTAATAAGATGATTATCTTCTTGAACCAAAATAAAAATATTTTAGACGATTTTTATCGCAGAATTTATTACAAAATTACTTCTTTTGGTGAAAAATTATCAGCTATATGATTCTGAAAGAAAAAGTGTGTAAAAGGAATTGGATAAAAGTAATATTTTACACTACATTTACAAAACCGACTTTCTACTTATAATTTTTAATTATTCTTTTTGGCATAGACAAATAACATATTACAATTATGTAATTATAATTATTTAGGAAACTATTTGTGCATTTTTCAATAACTGATTGTTTCAAGACCAAAATTATGACATACAATGACACCAATTTACAATCAAATCAATTAAATCACGTCAGTTATACAAATCAAATTCCCCAAATCTTAGACTCGCAAGAAAAAGAGCAATAAAATCCATAAAAACAATAAGATCGTGTACGCAGAGCAATGTGCGGCACGTGAATCAAAATATATTATTCATATCGATATATATATGCTACCGACCTCCTTCCTCTCGATGGCGTATTCCTCGTGCAGCAGCCTCTCCGAGGAATCCCTGACGTCCCACTCACCGAGTCTGACTTTCAGATTGTTGTTCGGCGTTCTGCGCACGTACAAAAACGTACAGTTAATTATTGATATTGATATCTGAGATAGAATTTGTATAGAAATTGAGTTGCTTAATTCGAAGTAATTAAAATTTTATGATTCGCTTTGATACTTAATATAAGTCTTGCAATAATTAAGTAGAATTCTGTTATTATTTCTGTTAAGACTGCAATAACACTTATTGAGATTCTGCGTGTGTTCTCAAAAAGTTTCCAGTTTCGAAATTACGTTTTTCTGTAGTTAATGGAGACCCGGAAAAAAACAAAAGCCCACGAAGTCCTTTATTAATGCTAGCGTTTATAACTGGAATATCTAAAAAGCAACTCGCAAGTAGCATGATCCCTTTTGTCTTCTGACCACAGAACTTTCATTTTTCACGGCAAATTATGTTTATTCAACATGATTAAGTAAAAACAGCTAAAAATGTATATTTTTTTATAAATTAAGGTAAGACTATCATAGCGATTTTTAGAGAGCTTCCTCTGCAAGTACATTTTTCTATTTGCAATTAATTAAGTTATTTATAAATTCTAGTGTTAAAACAGTAATCGCTCGCAAATGACATGTACCCTTTTTTACGTCCATATATTTTAGTTTGAAATTTAGAAAAAATTGAAAAACTACAATCTATATTTTTTATTAAACTCTACAAATTGTTCATTTTAGTCATTATAGCTTCATAATTAGTAATCGCCCTGGTAGAAAGTTAGCTAGAATGTCTGGTTAGCTTATTAATTATTAGCCAGATTAATAAGCTATTAATAAGTCAAATTATAGCTAATATCTGGCTATAATCTGTTTAAGACTATGCTTTAAGCAAGAACGTATTTTGTTTGCAAATCTAACCTTTTATATTTTGTTTTGAAAAGTTATTAGTTTTTAAAAATATAAATTATTATACTGTATTGAATGTTCAATATAGTATGTCGCCAAAATAAATATTTTTATCAACAAATAACAACTTACGAGATTATAGAAATATCTATATGCAATACTAAAAGTATTTGATAACTAATAATTTCCTTTCCGAAAATTAGTCAATCATAACTTAGTCAACAAAAATTTTGTGATTGATAACGAAAATAAAATTTTGTAATAAAACTTCATTGTAAAACTACAAATATTTGTTTACCAATTCTCCTAATTCTAGGAACTACGTGGGCTTTGGAACGATTTCCCAGTGGGATCCCAGTTGAAAACACATGGTTTCCATATATATTTTACATGGTTCCCACATGATACCCATATAGTCTACTAAAGCTAATATATTGTTCTTTTTTAAATATAATTTTTAAAAATAGGAATTCTTTAGCTTAGTAACCAGTTTTGGTGTTATCATCCGCATGGTAACACCTATGTAGGCACTCATTTTATGAATTTTATAGTTTTGAAGAACTTTCTGGTACTTAAAGTGTTTTACATAAGTGCATATAAGGGACCACGTGGTTACCACATGGTTTCCACGTAAATATCATCTAGCTTATTTGATTAAATATTTATATTTTTTAGTTGATCATGTGGAAACCATGTAAAATTCATATGGGAACCATGTGTTTTCAACTTGGATCCCACTGGGAAATCTTTCCAAAAGCCCACGTGGTTCCTACGTGATTCCCATAGTATACCATATGGGAACCATGTGCGAATCATGTGGAATCCATATGATTTTCATGTGGTAACCATCGTAAAATTAATTCAAATATGTCTGAACGGAAGCACTGGAAAGGTCCGAGTAGGCGGTAATGTATCCGAATCGTTCATGATACGCGACGGTTTGAAGCAAGGTGACGGGCTTTCAACGGTACTCTTTAACCTGACGCTAGAGCATGTTGTTAGAAAAATGCAGGCTAGCGAGCTAGGCGCAACACTCAACGGAACAACGCAAATTTTAGGCTATGCGGATGACTTGGATATAGTGGGAGATAATGGTGAAACGGTGGCGAGAAATGCGGAAATCCTTATAAATGCGGCTAAAAACACGGGGTTAGAAGTGAGCGAATCGAAAACGAAATATATGATCATGGAGAAACTGGGCATTCGCGAAGCAGAGGGGGATCTCAGAGTCGGAAATTTCACTTTTGAAAAGGTTAGCGAATTCAGATATTTAGGTACAACTATAAATGATCGAAACGAAATTAAAGCCGAGATTAATAAGAGACTTCATTCGGGTAATGCCTGCTTCTACGCTGTGAACAGATTACTTAAGTCAAAGCTACTGTCGAAAAATGTCAAAATAAGGATATATAGGACTATAATAATGCCGGTAATCTTGTATGGGTGCGAAACCTGGGCGCTCACTAAAGCGGAAGAAAATCGTTTTAGGGTATTTGAAAATAAGGTTCTGCGGAAAATATACGGGCCAAAGAAAGATGAGGAAACTGGGGAGTGGAGGAAACTGCACAATGACGAGCTACATAATTTGTACGCGTCACCAAATATTAACAGAATAATAAAATCACGGAGACTAAGATGGGCAGGGCACGTGGCAAGAATGGGCGATGATCGTACAGCAGCGCGCATAATGAAAGGAAAACCGAAAGCAACTCGGCCTCTTGGTAGACCTAGACGCAGATGGGAGGATAACGTAAAATCAGACATAACTGAAATTGGGCGGGAAGGCGCGAAATGGATGGGGTTGGCACAAAATAGGGAAACATGGAAGGCTTGCGTAGATGAGGCGATGAACTTTCGAGTTCGAAATGCCTTTTAAAAAAAAAAAAAAACCATGTGGGACTTTTCTATTATTTATAAGATAAATTTCTTTAATAAAACCGCTTAAATTTTACTCGGAGCTTTGGTACTTTTTGTATAAATAGTACTTTTTAAATGCACGCGTCGTTATGTAAACAAATAACCTAACCTCCATTACTACTAGACATTTAAGGTACATTTATAACTTTAATGTAGTAAAATACTTAATGTAGTATGATTAGAATTGCGTAGTACTTTGTTTTTTATAAAACTATTATTATTTCCATTATTAATTAATACATAAATTACTTAGTTTATCAATTTTATATTAACTAGAATATTAAGCATAATTTCTAGCTAAAAATTACCTAAAAAGCATGTCGTTTTTAATTGATTTCTAGATAATTTTTTAACCAGAATTAAATCAGATTTAGAAAATCTAGCTAATATCTGGCTAGAAACCAGCTTAGATTTCTACCAGGGCAAGTAGTGAATTTTTAGAACATGCAGAAGCCAAATATTTTAACTGTTACGTACATCCACTGCTTTATAATATATTGTAACTTTATTTGTTTGAGTATCCAATCATTCAAATTTATTTTTCCCAATAGAAAAATTACTCAATCTAAACCATCCTCAATCAACAATCCACATTAGCTTGTCATAAAATCATAATTACTAATAAATAACTTCATCCCATGACAGACACTACAACGCTCTCGAACAAGATATAAAGAAAAAAGAGATTAATCGCCATCATCAACGACTTTCACCGAAAGGACAATTCACACGTCGATTCGAAGTCAAGAGCTCACGATTGCTCTCTCGCGTATATAATGCACGCGAAATCGGCCGCTGAATAATGCAGAAGGCGTCGCGCCTCCACGGCTAATAACGCCTTTTAAAGCAGTCGTGGCGCCACGAGCCCTATATACAGATCGCTAAATTAATTTCGCTCTGCATTTCAGGTATTGATGAGAGTCGCTTTCGATATTCGAGTTCTCTAATAGAGTGTGAATTTTCGTATATTTCTGAAAGATGGTCACGAGATTTCCTCAGTCTATGTTCACGGTGGCGTTCGGCCGATTGTAATATATTGTTATGATTTTGCTATGTCGAATAGTTTTTTTAATACGAATTTTAAAGTAGTAATGAGTAGGAATTATTGACCACCTCATTTCAAATGAAAAATGTTTTATTGAATAATTACGTATACTATTATTGATAATTGAATTTAACGGTCCAAGTATGACAGTTTATTATCATTGCCAATGATGATACTAAAGTAAACATTTATTTAACTATACTTTTAACGGTACAACACAACATTTTCACTCTGTACTAATCGATTAGTTCATTTATGCAAACAAATATGTATCTTTTTTAACATAATTTTCTATATTCTTCACATTTTTCTCGAAACACGATTTTTCAAGATGAATACTGTTTTGCAGCACATACCTTTAATTATTAGCTAAATTTATAAATGTCGCTAACTATTATTATAAACCCTTAGTCTAATACCGTTTTTAATGATGATAGAATTTGATTGTTGAAGCGATCACCACTAAGTATATTAATTGTTAAATTAACTACTTTACTCTTTAACTTATAATTTTAAATGAAACAGGAAAAAAAAATAATGTGGAGAAAATCACACAAAAACAATAATAAAAAAAATTAAAAACTCTAGTACAAAAATAACCTGTTCTGGCTAGAAACTGAATTAAAACTCTTTTATTTCACCTCATTAGCTAAAATCTAGCTCGAAACTCGGCAAGATATCTACTAGGGAACATTGTTCAATAAACGAAAAAGAAAATCTATTTCCTACACTCATCAATACATTACGTATGAAATTTAACATTTTCATAATATAATACTGTCTTCGTCAATATCTCAGTCCTAAACTAGCTCTCACAGTAATCTCACCACCATTCGGGTGATAATAACAGAGATCCATAGCGAAACAGCAGCGTTCCTCGCGCAGCTCTCCTCGAACTACGATTATAGGATTCAATTTTACGAGCGACCGATTTCGGCTGGTTATCATCTTCTCCCGCGCCATGCGCCTCGGGCGTGTGTGCACATGCAGCGATCGTATAAAGGCGAGGGGGGAGGTACTTACGTGGCTACGCAGTGGGCCGCGGTAACGACCCAGCGATTATTGAGCAGGGCGCCGCCGCACGAGAGCTTCTTCGTCAGGAAGCCCGACTTGATTATGGCCGCCTGCCGGGGACAAACAAACAGCGACATGTAGAGCCAGAGATTACCGATTATTTCTCGATTATAGGGGGAGGGGAGGGGGACAGGAAGGACGTAATGATGCAGGTATTTGAAAATCAAATCGTGCAGGGTGATTGGTATTGTTGTACGTATCAATAAATTGTTATCGTTAAAACATTTAGGTTTTTTATATTTTTAAAGTTCGAAATGTGTTTTATTTCTATCAGACCATAAATTGAGAACAAACAGCTTCAAAATAATTCATTTTTGCTGTTTTAAAATTGAAGAATAATGTTGCATTTTTAAACAGGTTTGCGCAAGGAACTTTTTTAAAAGCCGCTATTTTTATCATAAAAATATGCATTTTCTCCAATAACTTATGTATGAATGATAATAAAAAAATCAAAAATTTTTTGACTTTCTTAAACATGAAATGAAAAAAACGTTACCAAAGTTTTAACTTTATTGAATAAACTGGAGAGATTTTATAAAAATCAGTTAATTTTCCCGTTGGTAAGCGTAGATGATTAAGTAAATAGTGTAGCTAGTGCCACTATGAGATAATATGATAAACGTAGTGACATTGGAAGAAATGAAGATTTTTAATAAAATTGTTTATAAGGGTGATTTTGATCTCTGGAGGAAATACATATTTCAAAAACTATTAATTCGTGTTGGAAAATGTGTTAATTGTACATTTTTAACAAAAATTATTCACACACATATTTAAACAATTTTAAACAAGAATTTTAACATTTATTTTTACAATACATTAAGTTAATTTATCATCGATTTTCGTAGTTTCAGATTAGCATGTGTTAATTTTTGTGCAAAACTGTCTGTTTTCTTTAAATTTGTAAAGAAATACTAATTAAATGTTTGCCTTATTTTTTTGTACCAGGAAAGAAATAAAATAAAGCGAATTTTTTATGAATGAAGTAGAAAAAAATAAATTCGTTACAGTTACATTGATTATCTAGTTTATAAGTATTAATTTATAGAATCCAAATTTAATTTTTATAATGAGAATGTTATATGATTAAATTGACTGAGCTAACAATTTTTTCAATTCTGGACTCGAAACATTTGTTGAACTCAACAAAAAAATTTTTATCGAAAGATTGCTTGTTTTTTAATTTACAAATTTTAAAGCGATTTATAGTTAAAAAAATATGTTTTTGATTCAATGAAAAATTTTATCACTCGTCCGCTAATAAGCCTTTTCCAAGTTGAGAAAATTTCTTTCTCAGTGTTATCAAAGCACCTAAAAGCTAAATATAAGCACCGCGGTATATTCTAAAAATAAAAACGAATAATATTTTATTATGTAAAAATCGTGTATATTTTTTTTTGTAATATCAAATTGAAACGACTTATATTCATTTCTTAAGTCACCCTTACAATTAGTGACAAGTAATTACTAATGAATTATTATTAATAACAGATTTTGTACTGAAGATTGATAAATTAATGAAGAATAGTAAGTAATTTATATTATTTTTTATTAAAAGGTAGATAATAGTTAGTACTGAAAGTAATAATTACAGTAAAAATGCGACTAAGGTATATTCAACTAAACACATTGTATGAATATTATCACGTGACAAATATAAAATAGTTAGCCAAAAAGCACGCACTATAAATAAAGAACTAATAGCCATTACTATATGCTAACTATCACCAAGAAATATAACTTATGTTAAGTTATAATAAAGTAATTATTACTACCCAGTAGCTACTTAGTTGGCTTAGAAAATAAAATTTGTAAATGTAAATGTGAATGTAAATGTAAATTATTAAAGTAAACTATTAAATTAAATTAAATTTTAAATTATTAAAGTAAACTATTAAATTAAATTAAATTTTAAATTATTAAAGTAAACTATTAAATTAAATTAAATTTTAAATTATTAAAGTAAACTATTAAATTAAATTAAATTTTAAATTATTAAAGTAAACTATTAAATTAAATTAAATTTTAAATTATTAAAGTAAACTATTAAATTAAATTAAATTTTAAATTATTAAAGTAAACTATTAAATTAAATTAAATTTTAAATTATTAAAGTAAACTATTAAATTAAATTAAATTTTAAATTATTAAAGTAAACTATTAAATTAAATTAAATTTTAAATTATTAAAGTAAACTATTAAATTAAATTAAATTTTAAATTATTAAAGTAAACTATTAAATTAAATTAAATTTTAAATTATTAAAGTAAACTATTAAATTAAATTAAATTTTAAATTATTAATACTTTACAATTATCGAAATAATGGTTATAATTACCAATACAAAACTAAATATGGATGTTATCGGCGGTATCAAGCTGTGCATGCAAGACATTAACTTTTCGCACATTTTTCTCGACTTTTTTATTTGAAAGCGCAAAGAAATTTCAGTGTGAATATTCATGTATGCTGAAAAGAAGAATAACGCACTATAATTTTTTTAATGCTTTCAAATCTTGAGTATCAAGAACACTACGCAAAAATTTAATATCTGATACGTAACTGTTATCAATGTAGTAACTACTGTTTTTCTTATCAATGACTTTTGTAATTATTGATTGTGTGCATTAAAAGCATTGAGAAATAAAATTATAAGTCTTATTACCTGCCAAGGATGACTGCCGAAGCTCGAGCTGTGGCCACCGACTATCCTGTTACTCCTAGTGTACAATTCGCCGCAACCTACGAAATAATATAAAAAAAAGGATGTTAGGTACAGTGTGCACAAATAAATTTGTAAAGTCCACAGAGCCATTTTGCTTGCGTGATATCGCAGGTGAACGTGAAGCGATTAAAAGCATTTTCGTGTGTGCGATCGTCCTCCATATCAATAAGTGATTAATTCATTCTTTGTTCCGTCATCCAATACTGTTCTATTCGTTTGCATCTTCGATCAGCAAAATTTCCAAATTTCAGTCATAAAGTTATAGTCAATCCATGGTAAATACACAAATTTTTCAGCGAATCCATTTGAAACAATTAATCCGTATACTGTTCTGTTCTCTTCCTTCGCGTCGAGTTTTGCTCATCATCATCTTCTCGTCTCGCAAAAGCTTTTTGTTCTGTCTGGGGGAGGGAATTTGTCTTGGGTGCAAACAGAGAAGTGCTTTTTCCCGAGAGAGGTTTTTTTTGCTTTCATTCGAGATATAGAAGTGAGTCACATAGATTTGTGATTAATGTGCGCTCTGTCATCCTTTGCTCGACATTCACTGCTCGGTGAAATTCGCGCTGACGAGTTGTTCGGAGATGTTGTGCGGTTGTTTTCGATTTTGCGTGATAAAGTGTCGATAAATGATGGATTATTTGGCAAACTGTGTACTTAAGAACGTTGAATAAGTTATTCCTATAAAGTTCGAGTTGGTATAGCGTTTTATGGATATGGGTTTAAAATCGAACGGTCAAAGTTAGGTCCTAAAATTATATTCATAATCCTCCGAGAGTAAGAACGTAAAACACGAAGAAAATAAAACGTGAAGGAGTTGTAAACTACGTAACCCTGTTCAAACTTTATGCTTTAAGAAAATAATTATTATAAGTATTATATGTAATTCATCGTGGTTGTAATTTTTATCTGCTAAATTTAATTGATATAAAACTACAGATAACAAAAACTAATCATTTTTTAAATGAATAAATAACTTTTACTAATTTAATGTTTATATTTAGTACTTAATAAAATGTACTATTTTCAGTCTAATAATATAATGAAACCTTAAATAAATTGTATCTATACATTTATAAATTCTTGTATATAAAGAAAAAAAGAAGATATTTTTTTGGATCGAATATTCACTTGTTACGTGGAGTAAGTATTCACTTTAAATTAATTGAAACCTCACAGGAATATAAAGTTGTTAGTTTTAAATTATTTTTAACTAACATGAGTAAAGAGTTTTATCACCGTGTCCCTAATTTCTATATTATATAACTAATTTTCTGTATTTCTTTTGTTAAATTTGAAAATCTTATACTTTGAGTTAATACAAAAAACAGGAACAATAAAATTCTTTAGAATATTGAAAATGTTCAACGATCTCTAGATTATCGTGATTTATTCATTTATCTAACACAAAACTTTAAAGAAAAATACCTTTTCTCGATTGATGAAGTATTTTACTGTATTATGAAATATGTCTTGTGTAATAAATTGCTCCATCACAAAAAATGTTTAAACATTTCATTATGCATGCTTCTCACTTTCTGCCACAGATCTACCGCAATTCTGCTGCATAATGCTTAATAAAATTCCTTGAGAAGAAATTTTGCCGAAATCGTCTACCGGCAAAAATATTGTCAAAATATGAAGCAGGCTACACACACTTTACTGCAATTTTTATAACATGCATGAAAATTGCAATGAGTTTTCCACCAGTGTTAGGTATATAACTTTTAAAATACTAATCAACACACTGAGAAAAAGGATTAATTACAGTCAAAAATTCGTATATTCATAAGTGTTTATACTCGTAGAATTTATAGTTAACCAGAAAATTTAACTGTAAAGCAAGAATTCTCAAGTGGTAAGTCGCCAAATTACGAAAAACGAGCGAATGCTTGAGCATTTAGAACTACATGCTAATTGTTAAAAGTGGCATCATTTGTCGTAATCAAAGTTGAATTTCTTAATAGTTGAACATATTTCTTAAATGTTATTAATCCACTTTTTTGCTAGTACAATCTTCCGCATGCTCAAATGCGTAGAGCATGCTCTGCTTCAGACTCACTACATTTCAATAAAGAGTTTTTTTTACAATTTTGATGTAATTATATTGTAAAATGTCTGACGTAATCTTCCACTAGCAAAAATCGTATCTTAAAAAGAGTTCGTACCATCTTGTAACCATTTATGTCGTTCGATTAATCGCTTCTTTAGAGCACGTATCATGACTAAAAAAGCACAAAGGATTCTATGAATCTCTAGTATTGTACAAATCTGAAGCAAACCATGCATTATTTTAAGCATTCTGCTGCAAATTCCATTATATGCAGGAGAATTGCGGTAAAATTGCTACAAAATTGTTACAAAATTGCGGCAAAATGGTTACGAAATTGCGACATACAGTCGCAGAGTTGCCGTAAAGCAGAAACAAATTTACGATAAAACAGAGAAAATGGAGGCAGAATTGGAATGTTGCATGGCAAATTTTTCGAAACTATTAAGTCTGTCTGAGAGAATGTCAAAAAATATTCAACATGTATATTTATTTTTTGCAATTGGACGATTGTTAACCGAGATACATTAAAGGTATATTATAGGTTGATACCAGATTAGGTTGAAAAGTCATGTGACGTCATGATGCTATATCTTTTATATACCATCGTGACGTCACCCGACTTTTCAACCCTCTGTATGTTGGTTAATAAACATCCAATTGCAAAAAAGCAAAAATACTTGTCGAATATTTCTCGACGATCTCTCAGACGGACCCAATGATTTAAAAAAATGTTTTCATGCCACATCCTAATTGTAACTAATGGGTTTGCTAACAAGCAACAACTACATCTCGACGCACATGACGCAAAAACCAATCCCAACATCTCCCAAACCACTCCTCAAAGCTTTCCAAAAGCTCGCACTCGTTGAGCATCGTCGCCACCGTTAGCACCCCTCCTTCTCTCTCTCTCTCTCTCTCTCTATCTCCTTCCTGCCACTGATTACCACGGTATCCGGCGTTGCCGGCCTGCTGTATCGCGGCTCCGACCGCTCCCGCGTCCAGCGCGTTAACCTCGCTGTAGTCCTCCTGTGGATAGTCCAGCGGCTGAGGCTGGGGCTTCGCGACGACCGGCCGCTGAGATTGCTGGTGATGCGAGCTCGAGGCGTAGGCTGGACCCGCGACGACGTGAGGTCGCGAGCCCCCGTACACGCTCACGTCGTCGTCCAGGTAGACCGGTCGCTGCGGCTGCTGCTGATTGTGGGGATGCCCGCCGAGGTTCAGGTTGAAGGCTGCAAGTGCCAGGGCTCCGAGCGCTCAGATATCATATATGACTAGTCTACTTTTTTTGGCGAACGAGGGGGGGGGGTTGTTTGTATTTGGGAGGACAAGGGTGCGAAGGGGGAGGTGTCATGTCTTGAGTAGAAATTGAGTATGACGTGCTGGACTTGAACATGACATTTTTAAGCTTTCACTTTTAATATGTTAAATTAGTTTCACTTCCGTAAGCGACCCTACTGAAGGAAATCAAATGATAAATCAGGTGATATATCACCGAATATTTGACATGATGTATCACTTAATTATACCAGCAGATTTATTTTATCAGCTAATTAAATTATCTGCTGTAATCACCGGACTTATCAGTTGATGTATCAATTTATAATATCATAATTATAATCGTGATGATACTTCCAATATTGAGCCTTAGGTTTATCTATAGGTTGACGTTTTTAACATTTATTGAACATTTTCTTTGTAAGAAAAGTTTTAAACTTATAAATCAGGAGATAATCAAGTGCTCCTATCAGGTAATCTTATCAGGTGATCTTAGGAGGTAATTCCGTCAGGGATCTAAACAACAGGTGATTCAACACCTGATTTCTTCGATTAGGACTTATACTTTAAGAATGAACCATGAAAAGGTTATCTCATTAAAAACTTTTGAAATAGATCAAAAAGTTATTTGTATTTAAAGTAAACATATTTGAACGGTTATAATTCGTCGTTAATGCAAAATGTTACTTTCTATCATGATATATAAGTGACATTAAAATAATTCCTAGGCATAAAAATGTTGCATGGTCTAGTCAATGCAAACAAGTTTTCGTCGCCGAAACAGGTCTATAATGGGGTAAAAGTCGTACCCACGGATCCGGCTGTTGGGTTCACATGTAAACGTGACTTACTTTACAGTCACAATAACCATGATCGTCACATCTGATACCATTTTCTGACGGCACTTTTTATTATTTAAACAAAATTCTTAATACTGCATAAAAGAGATTGTAAGGGATACTTTTTATTTGATTTTCAAAAATTAAGCTTTAGATAAGCAACATTGAATAAAAATAAAATATAATTATAGTAAATATAATTATAGCATTTGCAAACCGAGAACGTGTTATGTTTTAGGTAGCTTTAACTTCATACTCTTATAGCCAGTCAGTAAATGGAAGCCGAAAGAAAACAATAAAAATCATCGACGAATAATGAAGAAATAAATAACATTCGCGTAAAAATAATAATTGATGTTTTAATTAGAAATTAGTAGTTACGCACAAATAGACTATTATTTTACGTTTTATATCTGCTTATTTAGTTTAGTAATAAAAAGGTGTGTGTAAAAGTTTAGTCTATAACCTTAGTAGTTCTACACGCTGTTCGGATTCCGAGGGTATTCTATGCAAGAATTACCGAATAATCGAAGTGCATAAATCTAGTTTTAGCACCAACTACTTAGCCAAAACTTCCTATTTGAATTTATTTTGGTGCAATCTACAGTTTAACAAGACTATGACAACTCAAAATTCTATTTTTTTGTAAAGCCAAGCAAACGGCATAAATTGTTACAAAATAATTTTTGTTGCTTAAATTTTATTATTGTGTTACAGTTTATCAACCTTTTTCAAACCAAGAACAATATTATAGTGGCGATTTACCTGATAATTGTAAAATATTTATCTAGGGGAAAGAAAATTAATGTAGCACTTGTCTGACTAAATAAATCAGGCAGAAGTCTGGCTTTAGCTTGTATGACAGACTATATAAAAATTTGCCACTGTATTGGTAAAAATTTCAAAACAAAAGCATCGCATTATATCTAGTCTGCAGTAACCAAAATTTTTGTCACAATTTTATAAATGTTTAAATTTTAAACAAGAATACAATACTTAAAAACACTTTTGTACTATTTTATCTGAATGTATTTTGTTTACAATTCCAGCTGATATTAACAATAAGTGTACTATTCTGATTATTTATTTGTTAAATATAACGTTTCGTAACATAATCTGAACAAAAGTCTGGCATAGTAGCCTAAGCAAGACTTCTGCCGGACATCCGCCAGATTTAATTAGTAAGATTAATGTCAGACTAGTGCCAAACAAATTTCTTTACACGAGATTCATCAAGTAATCCAAAATTTTCTTATATTCACTAGCATTTGCGTGCCCAAAATGCACTCAAATCATGAAATAATTCACATCCACGTTATTTCAAAAATGCACAATCATCGAGACCAGCTTTTGAGACGCGAGGCGATGTTCGATCAGCCGATTTTTCTCGCTCAATCATCGACGTCCTTATTATACACCTCTCAGCGAATGCGCAGAGGCGATCGGGGTGCTCTACTTCGCAAGGATTCTAATCGATTCGCGATGGAAATTCAAGCGCCTACACCTCATGTAATGAGCACTGTTTCTTCGAGGTCACGCTGCCGTGACAATGGCGAAAATTGACGACCGTGCACATCGATTAGCAGGTGGAATTTGATAAATTTTTTTTAGGCGTGGCAATGTTGAGAGAGGAAAACTATATGCACGTGAATTTGCGTTTACAGTTTTTGGTTATTTTTTGTATTTGTAAAATGTAAAAAGATGGATATCCACACTATTCGACGATGTAACTAAAATAGAGTATAGAAAGTAATACATAGGGAAGTAGAAACAGACGTATTTAGAACGACATATGGGCGGTTGTCATAAAAGTAGGATATGAGAGATTCTACAGAACTTTTGAGTTTTGCTTTAAAAAAGAACATTAATTTTTTTAGAAGCACAGTTTTTAAAGACGTTTTTAAGGATTTAATGACCACAAATAATAATAAAATCTTAACGACCCTCATTTTTTTAAAACTTAATCTTTAAATCGGGCCTTTGCATACATTTTTGCTATAAAAGTTAAAAGTTCTGTAGAATCTTACGTATAAGGAGTCCCATCTATTTAAATATTCTTAAAGAACATAAAATACAGCCAAAAGACTTTATAGTGTTATAATGTATTAAATAATTCCTGTTGTTTCGAAAATCTAAATATTCTGCCAATCTAAATAATTCACGTTTGATTGTCAAAATAGTCATTTCTGTCACATTTCTACTGTTTTCGTAGCAAATCTTTATTAGATTTTGCAAAAAACCATGCAGAAAAAAACATACATCTATATAAACTCTCGTTAAACAAGTAAATATAAAAGCAAGGAATTGCACTCACTGGCATTCTGCAGAAGTCCAACGCCGCTGGTGGGCTTCTGTTGTATCTTATCGGGTATGTCGTCATCGTCGACGCAGCAGCTCCAGATCATGCCGCCGGAGCAGAGATCGACCGGTCGGCCGCCGCCCAGCACGCAGCTGATGCTCAGGCCGCACTCGAATTTCGCGCCCTTGTACTTGCACGTCTGGGGAATCACTGGAATATAAAGAAAGCCGACGTGTCAGTGTCGATATGATTTTTTTCGGGTAATAATCGTGTAGTTTGCAAAGTGTATGTGTGCGTACGTCTGTATGTATATGTGCGTATGTGTGTGCGTGTGTGTGTGCGTACGTGCGTGCGTGCGTGCATGCGAGCGTACGTGTGTGTGTTTGTGGGTGGGTGTGTGTGTGTGTGTGTGTGTTTGCTTAATTCTAGATTTATTGGATATAGAACATGCTTATGAGAAGCCTTATTTATAATTATAGCTACATCGGTGCCTACAAATTTAAGGACACTGTCAAATTTTACATTTAAAGGCGCGTACTTACCGTTATATTTGAGAACCTACAATTTTGGAAGTAAAAATCGTATTTAAACTTAAGTTTAAAATTTAGGACAAAAAATTACACTGATTTAAATGATAATGGTTGTCCTTAAGTTTTAAAATACTGTCTAACTATCTGCCCTTTATTGAAAATACATATACAAATATCAAATTTCTACAGTATTTTAATAAAAATAAAAACACCTTTAATTTCCTTTTTTCTAAATTATTCAAAGAATTTTAATTGCAAAGTTGTATAGGTTCTCAAAGATAAAGGTAAATACGCTCATTTGAATGTAAAACTTGACAGTCTCCTTAAATTTATAAGCTCCACTGTAGGTCAATTAATATATAATAATAGTTAGGAAACAAGTATTATATTAATTAAAAAATAAGAGAAACCGATTGCGTAAAAAATTATTCACCAGCTATGCTCGTATAAAGAAAAACACAAAAGAACGAGTTGTCTAAGATCTAAATCGGTTTAGTCATTTTCGATGTATTATACGTACACAAATGCGTACACACACTCGCATATCCGTGTCTTCTCCGCACAGTCGAATAAGTAAACTTTTTATGTTTTTGAGATATTAAGGTTTTAAGATTTTAGTTTCCATTTAAACGAATGTTAAAGACATTCATAAATAGTAGATAATATAGTCACCTATTATTATACTTTCATGATTCTCCTGCATATTTACCTAAAAATATACTATTTAAGGATACCAAAGTCTCTCAAAACTCAATTTTCAAAAAGAAAGATACTTATTCCGTTATACTGGATCGCTACAGATGTATAAAGACGGGCACACGAGCATTGATGCATACATACATACATATATAGATACATACATACATACATACATACATACATAAATATATACATACATACATACATACATAGTTAATGTTATTAAAAGTATTCGTAATCGATTTCTAGTGTAAAGAGAAAAAATAAATTTAAAAAATCCTAAAATATTGGTTCATTAAAATAAATCCGGTAAACTTTTATACATATTGCGTATATTATCAGACAATCATCAAGATGCAGAATAGCAAATCTAGAATATATTCCCATGCATTTAATAGGTATCTAATTGTTACTAATCATTAAAGTTTAAGTAAAAGGTTATAATTTGCTTATACTTATCTAGGGTTTCAATTTTACAAATACAGTCGAGTCGCGGGACTGAGAACTTGGGGACTGAAATTACGCAATACTCTTATACATGGGGATGTCTCGGGGACTGAAAAGCTCGTATACTATATACACATTGCAGTCCCCGCGAATTTCGGTCCCCGTGACTCGTCTGTATCCATTATCTGTAGGACTTTTTGTCCGTCAATTAGGGCACGGTAATTGGTTTATCGGACTTTTGTTTTTTATTTAAATTTATTTATGTATTTCATGAATACATATCGTCTCGGAAAAAACCCCCAACAAAAATAGATTTAACCGATTTTTATTTGTTAGACTGCAGAATTAGTTAAATAGCTTCTAATAACTTCAAAGTCGTCTAGATCGCCGCCGAATATTGAGTAATTAAGTCATCTACACAATCTAGATACGAATTATTTAAAAAATACCTTCATTACAAAAGTATATGTACAGCATATAAGGACACTAAAATCATTTAGCTAAAATAAAGGTGAATTATCAATTATTTAGAACTGAATGGTAAAATTATTTAAATATATCATCTAATTAATGAACCGAATTAATTGCCGAGTAAAATATCTTATGATTTCATGTAGATAACGCGTAAATATTTATGAATTAAGGTTAATGCGTACCCAGTATGGGTGTACAGGGACCGGGTGGATTTTTATTGGAAATTGTTCGATACAACTCGTGCGAGGTAGAACCATGGCTGAGTTATAACGTAGTTATGAAGTTAGATAGTGAATTGAAAAATGATACATTGTTGTGACCTCTGAAATTCTTTCTAGAAAGTTAAAAAAGCTCATGATTGTACGTCGAGTCCAAAAACCCGGACCTAGACCCGACCCGTAAGCCCGACTTAGGTTTGTGAACTCTCTCAAACTTCTCAGGCATTTTTTGAAGTCGCAAATCCGTTCATTTATCTAATTAACTGTATCACTTAATAACCACATAGAAACAAGATTTTTATTGGGCCCGCATGACCTGTATCGAGCGATTTTTAATGAAAATCAGCAGGCTTCATTCGGGCCCTTGCCTTGCATACCCCTAGTATTCGGATTAAAAACAGAGATAACTTTAACTGAAAAATATACACCTATATTTATCTCTTTCCCATCAAGACAATTCCGTTCACCACAAATGAAATTCCTCTATGGTACCTATTTCAACAGGCCACATTTAAAATACAACAAAATCACCATTTCTCAAGCCTAACAAATTCATATCCGAACCAGAACCTCAAGAAGAAGAAAAGAAAGAAGCACTCTCGAGAATCCTTCTCCATACACAGAAGCCGCCTACGCGCGCAGACGCACCGAGGCGCGAAACAATCACGCGTATATATACCGCGCATACTCCAATGCCACTTGTGTATACGCGCAGCGTGCCTGCTCTGTTTCGCGAGGTAAGCGAGTGTCCAGTCCTCGCGGCTCGCGCGCGCGCGCTCACTTTCCTTCCGAATGTATACATACATAGGTACGTGGGGGGACGACTCGCGCGTAAGTGAAATTTAGGACTCGGCTCGCGAACGAGCGTGAAAGTTTTCGTGTTTCTTCTGCCTCTGCTCTTCTCTAATTTCACCGGCGGTACTGCATCGCGCTGTTCTAATGGTGTTGTAGTGTATTTTTGGAGTTCGAGTCTCGAGACTATATAGTATTTACAGACGTGAGGCGCACAAATTACATCGTGTAATTCGGAGATTATCGAAAATAATTTGTACTTGTTTACTTCCAATGTCTATATCTGTACAAACGCTAATGTATTTCGGTCAAAGTGTGATGGAAGTGAGCCCGGCCACTATGAGCACTCCAATTATTTCGAAATGAATTCATTATTGAATATCACGCGATTCAGACGTCCTAAATGAATTTCTAGCAAAGTGTTTATGATCAGTTAATTATTTTTTTCCGCTAAGCTCTAAAAGAACTCTTTTAGAAATCATAAACAATTTAAGCGCTCTTTACAAATATTTTATGACTTTATTTAGGTAGACATTCACAAATTGTTCTTGAAAATATGAAAACTCGCTTTACAAACCAAAAATAATGATCTCAAATTATTTTCTGTGTAGTATAAGAAAAATCTTAGCACTTAATATATTATTGACGTATGACGTAATGTAAGTAGGGTGGCATTCACAATTTTTGAGAATTTTGGATACCCCTCTCCACCTAAGTAACGCATTTCACTGATTATCGTGTGTCTTTAGTACACACCGTTACACAAACGACGACCACTCCCCTCCCCCGTCAAAGAGTGACGTAATTTATGAATGACCCCTAGTTATAAACATAAAAAAAATTAAATCCTGCGAGTTTCATAGGTTGTTGGTCATAAAAAGAATATGTAACAAAAACAACGACAACTTGTATACAACAAAATTTAAAAAAATTAATCGTAAAATGGATAAACAATAACATTTAAATTACAGAAAATGAATTTATTGATTGCCACGAGCCAAATCATGTTTTTGCAGACTATTTAATGATTCAATCTGTGTGTGTGTGTTTGTATGTGTGTGTGTGTGTGTATGTGTGTGTGTGTGTGTGTATGTGTGTGTGTTTTTGTGTGTGTGTGTGTGTATGTATGGATGTTTACAAGCATAACTCTGCATACATATTACATACGGTAAAACTTAATGTTTCAGGGCTCATTATTTTTTTTTTCTTAAAAGATGGCGGCACAATACTTTTTTTTTGCTTTATGATACTTTTTTATTTTTTTAGCGATTTTTCGATTCTTGAGTTTTAGTTCTTCGGTTTTTTTAATACCTTAGAAATAACATCATCAATCCAATGAAGATGCATTTGAAAGAGCATAAAATTACCTATCTTTTTCGACCCGAAATTTTGAAGAAGATATTTCCCTTGTTTTTTTTATACACGGAAACGTAATTTTTTTCAAACGGTTCTAAATCTGTGAAATATAAGATGAAAAATTTTTGAAAAAAATTGAGATGATAAGGAATATTTAGAATAATATCCTGTAAAAGTTTTTGAAGCTTCATATTTTTCTTTTGTCGAGAAAAAAATAATTTTGTTAAAAAAAACGCTTTTTTTCCTAACGCGATAACTTAAGTAAATCGACATCATTTTATCTGAAACTTTACAAACAGGTAGCTTTTTACTATCTCATGACATGTATGTTTTTTCAGATCATGTGATATTTTACTTTCTGAGATATTGAGGTTATGTTTTTTTTTTTATTTTTTTTTCTTGATCACTTATATCTCGAGAACGGTGTGGTCATTTTTTATCAAAAAGGGCTAGTCTTTTTTCCTTTTTAAATGAAGATTCAAAATTGCAAAGAAACTTCAAGATTCATCGATTTGTTTTTGTTTTATAGTGATTATTTAATTTTTTGATTTTTGAGTTTTAGTTTTTCGGGTCTTTTGGAATGTTAGAAATTTTATGATCAATTTAGTGTAAATGCATTTAAAAAAGTATAAAAAAATACTAATATTTTATTTATTAATTTATATACTGAGGGTTGGTGAGTGATGTGAGCAGGAGCGATTTTACTTTATTAATTTAAAAAAATAATGTTACTGAAAACTGCTTAAAACAGATTTAATTTATATATAAATGTAAATTAAAATATAAATATAAAATAAAAATAAGATTATGACTACAGCTAGTTTTAATTAAATGTTCTGAATTAAACCATCAATGATAAATCAGCACACATTTTTGAGAACCAAATTAAAAAAAGATATAGCAATTTAAAATTAATTTATTAGAACAAAAATTTTCATATTAGAACAATTAATTGAGTTTGAGGAAGCTCAGTGCCAATGAATTGGCAGCGGTTTTTTACTTAACAGTGAAAGCTTAATAAAAACTCATACTGTGCCTCACCCATACTTAATTTATCTACATAATTATTTAATCTACAGTTATAACATTCGTCAATGCTTTAAATCAGTCTTTTCATTTCATCAAGAGTCTCTTAAGTACTTTCCACCATTTTTTAAGCATTATTAATTATAAAGTAAAATAACATCATTTTGCTGGTATCAAGCAATTCAATACGTGATTTTGACAAAAAAATATTTAATGACGTTATTTTCTTTAATAAACTATGGTAAAGTTTGGTAACACAATTTAGAAGTATATTGATTTATTCTAAAATAATTTATATTTATCTCATATAAAAAAGTCATCCCATACAAACATTAGAAACACAAAATTTCAGTATTAAGATTAAATTAGATAGCGCCGATTAAAATTTGTTTGACGTTGTGATAATATCGTCATGTCTCGTAAAATTATAGTATATCTTTGTATATCGAAAATTCTAACATTATAAAAATCTAGATAACTTTGAATTCACAATTTTTAGAAAGAGATATACTTATCTGATGTAATCAAAAATATAATTTGTCATTTTTATACAAGGTCATATACTATCAGATATTCTCATACTATACAAGATAATAATGGAAGGTTCTGGGAATCAAGAGGTTCTGCCAGTCATTCGTGGTCGAAATCCTACTTGTTACGTAAAAGCAAAAATACAAGTACAAATACTTTAACGAGTGCTTTAGTAGGTACCATTAAATGATTTTCCCTAACCCTTTAACCACCAGTGTTACGTTTTTGCAAAGCTTAGCTTTTGAAATTTCCTTGGCTTCCCGGTAATTCCATCTTTTGCAATAATAATTGTGATCCGTAGATTTATTGTTATAGAAATAATCCAAAAAAGTTTGAAGTCATCGATTATTACAGTTTTATCTATAATATAATAGACTGCTTATCTCAGTTCCTGAGCTTTTTGTGTTAGAAGCAAAAAGTAACAAAGTGTTATATAGGAAATATAAAATAAATCCAATACACTACTACAACATATCGATAGCACTAATTGTGTATTATATTTCTATACCACTTTTTATGCACTTAAAAAAAGGATTGAATAAAGAAAAATCTCATGTAAAAAAAAAACAAAAATAAAGATATGGAATTTATTTTTGCGTTTTTGTTTATTTAAAAGTACATCGAGCAATGTGGAACTAGAATCGGGAAAATTTGGTGGTCAAAGGGTTAAAGGAGAAATAAAGCTAGTTTTTATCGATATTTTAAAAGAAATTTAACAAACGAATTATTGTGAAACTTGCAACACATATTATCGACATATTGCAATATAAAATTTTTTATTTACATCTGCATCTGCTACACTCAATCAAAATAAAAAAATCATAATGGATTTGACCATTTATGAGATTTTGCACTATAGATAGACCTCAAAAGCAGAATAAATAATTGAACAAAATATATGTTTGGCCTAAATAACGTGATAATCGTTTCGTAAAATTTAAATTCTTTTCTGTTTTCGAGGTTCATTTAGAATGAATCTCATAAAGAATCAATTTAATTCTGCTTCCTTAAAGAGGAAGCTTTGTGATAGTAAAAAAATAAGTTTTGCTAAACCCATGTTAGAAATCAAAATACACTATTTTTACAAAATCTCCGTATGTATGTGTGTGTGTGTGTGCGTGTATGTATGGACGTGGATCAGCATTACTCTGCATATACATGGTACACAGTGAAACTGAATCTTTCACGGCTCGTTTTTTTCAATTTTCTTAAAGAAAGACGGCACAATAAATTTGTTATTTATTTTCGATTCGATTTCTTTTTGCGGTTTATTGTTTTTTGATTGATTCAGCGAAAAGGCATTTGAAAGAGCATACAATTATCGTTTGGATAAGGTTATTTCCTTCTTTTGTTATACACCAAAATGTCATTTTTTGTCTAAACGGTTATATCTCAGAAACATATGACGATAAATTTTGAAAAAAATTTAAGATGATTAGGAATACGAAGAAGAATGTTCAGTAAAATTCTTAAGTCTAAACCTTTTTTTTTGTCGAGAAAATAATAATTTTGTAAGAAAAATCGATTTTCTATCTTCGACGATAACTGAAGTAAATCGACAGCATTTTATCTGAATCTTTACGAAAAGGTAGCTTTTTACTATCTCATGACATGTACGTTTTTTCAGATCATGAGATAATTCATTTTATGAGATATTGAGGTTATAGGTTTCTTGAAAACTTTTGTTGATTACTTATATCTCGAAAACGGCGCAGTTATCTTTTACCAATCAGGTATAATTTTTCTCGTTTTGCAATGAAAATTCAAAATTCAAAAGAAATTTCAAGATTCATCGGTTTGTTTTTGTTTTATGACAACTTACGATTTTTCGATTTTCGAGTTTTCAATTTTCTGTTTTTTTTTATGTTAAAAAAATTATGATCAATTTGGTATAGAATAAATAATTTGATATTGGAACAATTGATAAAGTTTGAGTGTTTATTTTAATAAGCATTGCAGATGCCAGAGAGCGGGTGGTTTGAGGCCAAATTTAAGCAACAAGTCAAAGACATTGCCGCAATACGGCCATATTATGTCCGCCATATTAAAATTATTCATATATGAAAAAATTCTTTTGCTTTATTTTAAAATGTTGTTTCTATATTATATTAAAAGTTACAAAATTATTTGATTGCTGAATTTCTTTTGAATAAATCGATAAGAAATAGTCTAATTTTTTAGCGGTTTACTTGTATTTTTTCCCCTTGAAGTACTTCAAAAGTACTTGGACAAAAGTTTTTAAGTACTTTTCACAAATACAAAAAATACTTGAGAAAAAGCACTTTAAGTACTTTTTTCAGGTACTTTTTATAATTTTTAGCAAATTTTTTAAAGGAATTTTCGTATTAATGAATACTACTCTTAATGAATTAATTCTTAAGTACATTTTCTATAGTGCAGTACTCGCATAGAATCTCTCAAATATTTTGGCACCATAGTGCCGTTTTCTAGTAAATAACGCCCACATCGCGGCTCTCAGTCACGGATCGTTGAGCGATTTATTTGCAAATGTCGATTTGCGGTCGAGATCGGCAAGTAATACGCTCGGCACGTGACGCCGCCGCGCCGCGCGAGGAGTCGAACGAAGGAGAGCGGGGCTCATCGGTGGCGGTACACTTTCGGGGAAAAATGTGTTATAATTTTAACGCTTTTCTCTTGCTCCACTTTTTCAGCGCCAGTAAAATTTCAGTTAATTCAGCGTGAAATTCTACTACGCCAGGTTGACAGCTAAATTTCATACGTAATTGTCACCGCGCGCGGCTGTGTTGCCTTAGCTTACTTTTCCGCGACAATTAAGCGCGTTAGTTGAAGTGTTATTACTCTTTTTTTATAATTTTAGAAAGTGCGGAAGTTTGAAGTATTTTTAAAAAGACGCGGTGAAAGATGCTCTTGTAAGTTATGGCAATTTAAAATTTACAAGATCGGTATACAACTGTGTATTATTGTTAAAATATGTTAAAACGGAAAAAGATCATTGAAATTTATTTGAGAAACTAATACTATTAAAATAGTCAAAATATTTTAAATAGAATCAGATCAAAGAATAGAAGTAGATCAAGGAATCATTATGCAAACTGTGGCAATTAAAAATTTATAAGATCGGTAACAATTATCTATATTGCGTTAAAACAGAAATAGGATCATAGAAATATAATTTAAACTAAAAACTATTAAATTAATAAAAATATTTGAAATAAATATATTTATGAACATAATTACGTACTACATTGCCGGCAATATAAGTCTCCAAGTAATTTTTAATTGAATTATAATCCATTATTTCTCTAATGTATATTTTAATCGGAAAATTACTTTTTATTACGAATTTATATTTATATTGAATATTTCAAGAACATGATGTTATAATTCTGACATAACCTGCCTTGAAAAAATCTATAGAAATTTCTGCAAATTTTTTCCATAAGGATATAACAAGAAACCATTGTTTACCTACATTGTTGCTAAATTGCAAGTCAACCGCTTCTAAAGAATAGATAGCATGTTGAACATATTCAAACCCCGCAAGAAGTTAAACATTTATCATGTTTGTAACCCTCTCTTATCATAAGACAATTAGCATATTGCATGAATTTTTTATCTCATATTTTGGTAGATCGTAAGATATACACATAGCGTCACGTAACATGAAAAAAACTACCTCATTTTTTACGCTTTTTTACCTAATATAATTCAAAATTCAAATTTTTATCAAATTTTGAATCATATGATCCCATTTCTTCTTAAATTTTATGCACTATAACAGTGAAAACACTACGGATTTTGCATGTATTTTATAATATTATATTACATCAGTTCATACATCTGTTATCTTTGTTAACCTTTTAAATGTTTGCAATATTATATCAAATATTAAAGAAGATATAGCGCATTCAAAATTAGCGATGTCCTTCGAACTGGATAGATCTAGTGATGTTATAAAGAGATGTTTAAAAAACATAAACTTTTAATTTTTTATATTGTTTAAAATTTTAAATATATTTTGAAATCGACATCCTTTCTCTATTTATTCAATAGACATAGTCAAGAAAAGAATTGCCATGCAAGTTTTCTTTTACTGAAAGCGAGTAAACGCATTGATGTCTCAGAATAGAATAATATAAACTACCAACAATATCAGCTCCCTAGTATCTTTGTTATTATGCACCACTGTGTTTAACAGCAGCAGTTGGAAGCAACGATTTTTCGGCAACTTGAAATACTAACTTGAAATACTAACTCCGATTTATCATTTTAGATATTTATAATTAATGATTTAATGTAGCATCATCTTGTATCAATATTTTAATCAACTGATACAATTTATACTAACTACCCGCGGTACCCACTATAATAAAATACCAACGGCAAAGTAATAATCTCACACAAATCAATCTTTCACGTTCCAGCACTTAATACTCACGTAAGCCTCGTTTGAAACCAACAATCACAAACCTGTATACATTTAAAAACTGCGAATCAGTACCACACATCGGTACTACATCGCACCCTTTCATGTATATTTATTCAAATCCAGCGAACACGAACGTAAAACAAAACCAAAATACATAATACAAATCCACTGCCCTGCACCCAAATCTCCACTACCCCAACGAACTCGAACAACTTAACCATCACGTACTTCGACCCAGCATGTCCATGATGCCGTTGTGTACGTCCGGCGACTGGTGTCCCCGATGATCGTTCATACTAGTCAAGTTCTTCTGCCTCTTGCCCAGAGCCTCGACCAGTAGCATCCCCTGCTCGTGACTGCTGAGCTTCCTCCTTCTTCCTCTCCTGCCGGAATGCAACCCAAGAAATCCCCGGTCGTCATCCTGCAGCAGTCTCTTCCTGAGCTTCAGCTCCTCCAGAAAGCTCGTCAGCCTGGTGTCATCGTCGTCCTCATCCTTGACATCCTCATGATCGTAATAAGTATCTTCGACCAGTGGTTGTTGTTCGTCATCCTGGTAAGATGTCGACAGTCCAAGTCCATAGTCGTACCGATTGCCAAGGTCCCTGTCGATGGCGTTGTTGCTGCTTCTGCCCGACGAAGCTATCGCCCGGTTCTCCCTGATCACCAAGGTCTCGTCTCTGATCACCTGGTGCTGATGACCGGTTGAGATTCTCGACGACCTCGAGTGACACTTGATCTCCAATAGATGGACTAGGAGCAGGACGATGACGACCAGCCGCATGATGTTGACCGTCGTCGACAACAACACCAGATACAAGTAATGATGTTGATCATGTCAGTGGATACATTCTATCTGCCGATTGCCGATCTCTTCTCGTTTCTTTTTCAGCTGTCGACTGGTATCTATCTAATTTATGACTTGTGTGTATATAGAATGGTACGACCGCGCGACGGCCCGCCTGCCGAGAGACTAAGGAGATAGTCCCGTGGCGAGCGCCGCAGGTGTATTTCTCTCTCTCTCTCTCTCTCTCTCTCTCTCTCTCTCTCTCTCTCTCTCTCTCTCTCTCTCTTTCTCTCTCTATATATATTCTTTTCTCTCTTTCTCTCTTGAGCGTGTGATATCGCCGGGTGGCTAGCGCGCGAGCTGCTTTCACCGAGAGAGTTTTGTGCAGTGTACAGCCTCGGCGCTTGCTTTCTCGCCGGCGCCGGACTCTTCTTTCTTCGTCTTCTTGCGGAGGCAAGAGCGGGGATGTCGCCGATGTTAATCCGTCTTCGTCCGTTCTGTGTAGAGCGGTCGAGAGTATAGGTAACGTCGGTCTTTCTCTGGCGTGATGGTCAGCTAGTCACGCGGTCGCGCTGTGTGCTTACACTCGCGTGCATCGTTAATGACGGTGTGTTTTTTTTTCTTTTTTTTTTCATTATGCGGTGACTTGAGATAAGGCGGACAGCGGGTTCTTTGAGTAGTACAAACTATTTTTCTTGAGTTATTTAATTTGTGTTTTGTTTTTTGAGAGGATAGAGTGTGGGTTCCTTTTTGGAATTGATCTGAACAGATTTTTGGATGATCTATTTTGCACGTAGATTTGATTTTTCTTTTTAGTTGTATTATATATAAAATGTAAATTATATAACGAAAAAGAGATACAGTATACATGGAATAAAATGCGCGTTATAATTTACATTGTTACTAAATAAAGTGCTACTGTTAGCCCTTTAGTGGTTATAAAGGGCTGACCAATCGCCCGTTCGAAGTATATTTGATTTTGGTAATTTTTGGTGATTACCAATTCGAGTTCAGACTCGCGAAATTAATTTGTTTAAACAATTTTGATTGCAGAGCAAACTATTGTAAGATTATTTATACAAATTAATTTTGCAATTTCGATCTCATATTCATTATCAACGACCTTAAAATCCATATAAAGCCCATGGAAGGCTATGTCGGCACCACATAAAACATTGATAGGGAACCTATAAAACTGACATGAGCATGAAAATCTATAAACTCTTAAGCATTTAAATAAAAATTTCCTTCTGTATAGAGTGAAAAACATATTAAAAAAATAGTTTTACTTAATAGTTTAACTTTTAATTTTTACTTATGAAAGTCTGATAAAATCTTGATTTTTTCACTTATTTTATTGGATATGACACTCTTTTTTAAAAGTGTCCCTTCATTTCCTCGGATTCAAATTTTTTTTAATATTTATATTTTGACTACTTAACTTTAAACAATATAATTCGTTTTTCATGTACCCCCGCGGTACATTACTTACTATGCATCCGTGGGTATCCTACTTTACATAAAACTTTCTTTTTTTATGTTTAATAGACTTTACAAAAAGATGCAATAATTTGTTTATGCTAATTGTTAAACAAATGAGTTTTGTAAATCTGACCTCGGATTTGTAAGCGGCGTCCCAAAAAGCCTCTAATGTTCCATATAATATACTTTATACGGTATGTGACCCAGATCCTTTATAACCACTAAAGTAGGGTTAAATGTTTGTATTTCAACAATAATTAAAAATGATTAGAAATAAATTAAAATTTGTAGAAATACTTCTATTACAAATATAAAAATCGTGTTAAAAGACATTTAATAAACATTAGTATGTTAAGCGTTCTCTCAATTAGGTTTTCTGATCAGAATTAGTTGTAGAAATACTTTTAAGTGTTAGGCGGCAACCTAAAAAATTATTCTTACGCAGGTCTATTACTACTCCATCATAAATTATAAATGATTATGAGTTTTAATTAAATCCTAAGTATTTTTATTATATAATTCCGTAATTTCGAGGCATAACCACACAAGTCCATTTTTTAAATAATAAAATATTTAATGGCCATTTCAACCAATACAAAGGTAAAGTGAACATTATGAAGAAGGTAACTAATAGCTGAACTTTTGTGGACATGTGTGGTCATTCCGGAAAGCCACACAGAATCATAATCGATTATGCATCTCTCGATCGGTAAAAATCCAATCGAGAAATTTTAATATTCAATTGAATTTCGGACCACCGAATCTTTTCAGACACGTGCTTCCACAATTACTATTACGAAATACCTTTTAAAAACAAAACCTTCACAAAGCACCGAAAAATCCCAACCTCGGTCCTCGCGCGTCGCACGGTAGCATCGGCCTCATTATCTCCCAAAGCACACAATCCTGCACCTCCAGCATAGCGCGCATTTTGTTTTTGCGCCTGGTGGCCCCGTCACGCTCGTCGTCCGTCGTCTTTACCCGTCGTTTCGACATCTTTCTCGGCGAGATTTCGCGCCTACGCGCGCGACGGTTAGAATAATCGACCAGACGACAGAGAGCGTGCATAATTGACTCATTGTTTAGCGCGGTGTAGCGCAGTATAATCGCTGGTTGGAGTCCCTTTTTCGGGGAACGCGCGCGCACACGCGTGCGAGCGAGATTGTTTGTTTTTCTTCTTTTTCGGTGACGGGCTTTCCGCGCGGCGACCCGTGTAAAAGTAAAAGAGGAATATAAATGATCTTAGAAGGTGTTGTTACGAATGGTTTCGTTTTCTTGAATCGTAAGTTATGACGTCGTAATGATGAAAAGTGTTGATTTTGCGCATGTTTCGTGAAGAATTTCTTTTGAGTTAACACATCTCTTTTTACATGGCTTATTTCATTGCATTATCTATTTTTCATTAACTAACGTCAATGAATAAACAACCTAACAGTTGCACATTATCTTCCTTGAAATTAGAACATATAGTTTATTTTTATGTTTTTGTGAAATATCTCAAATATATTAGGTACATAAAGATATTTAAATTTTATTAAGATTTAAATTGAGATTATTTTACAGTAATGTATCAACTATTACATAAGTAGAAAAATAAAATGTACTCTTGGAACTTTTCAGACAATCATACATTTTTCTTATTACTAATGTAAAAAGCTTATTTAAAAATTACAATTTTCCTACTACTGCTAAATTTTTATATTCTCTAAACTTCTAATAAAATTTATAAATCTATAAAGATCTTACCTTTAATTTAAATTTCTTTGTAAGATACGTGTGAAAGATTTGGACGAAACAAAACATCTTAACTTGATTATCGATCTCTTTTATTTTTACACGGAAGGGTGATAATTGGTCGTCATCGCCTCCTACGCCTTTTCGATAAGATGTCCATTTTTACTGTTTGTTTTGTATAGGAAGCTGATTTGTATATTTCATAGTTTAAGCGAGGAGAAGATTTTAAAGGGTATGAATTATGTATCGAGACGAGAATAGAGTGTTAACGTGGGTGGTATATTCGGAGATTTTGGATATTCATTATTACGCCGCATAAACACGTCTGCTCGGTATGACCAAAAATACCCACGGGGGAAGAATACTTAGAATAGAATATTTTGAAGAGTGTTTGATTGAAAAATTGAATATCCTAAAATAAAGTACAACTTTAATTCTTTTACCATCGAATGAGAAGAACTAGAATCCGCGTTAGAAGTGAATAAAAATTTATTGTTAACAATAAGGTCTTAAAATTTTCAAAAGAATTATATAATTTTATAAAAAAAAAAATGATATAATTTTATAAAAAAAAAATTATATAATTTTATATTAAATGGGCAAAAAATTACTTATTTCCAAACGTAAGTACAAGAACTTATGAGCACTGGAACGGCGTTTTATTTCATGTAATTTGCGCGATTAAAAGAATGCCCTATAAAGAATTTATAGGATTTCAAGGTCATTTTAAACATAAATCAGATGTTTCTATGGGAACACCTGTTTTTGACACCGATAATCTAATGCGGTAGTACTTTGACCCACGGTTATAAGTTATATGCACATATTTTAACCTAAAATTTCCTCCTCTTTTGCTCGGTGGTGTCGAATATAGTGATTCTATTTAAATAATCTGATTTGAGTTTTAAACGATCTTGAAGATAAGGTCAACGGTCAAAATAAATTAATTGAACACGTTTCTCTCAAAACGGAAAAACATGCACTTATACCCGTTGGCTTCATATTAAACGCATTTTTTCAAAGTGTTCTTTACTATTGCACTCTATACAGTTACCCTAAATTTAATTTTTTTAATCTTGTCCAAGGTTTTGAAAAAGCGTAACTCTATGAGTATGTTTGGAAAAAAATACATTTTTACCTGCTTTAAACGACCATGTTTATTATCGGTCAAAAAGTTAAAAAATCTTCGGGATCAGTAAGAGCATACCTATTTCTTTTACAAAACATATTATTCATCGTTAACATAATCAATTTTAAAACATTTCCAAATTAAAATCAATCAACCTTGACATATGTTTGCTTGGTACTTTCCTAGTGGGCAACCATGCCTGACCATATTCGATATGTATCTACTTGCATACATTTTGCACGCTATGTACAAATGTATGTATGTATGTATATGAATTTTAATAGCGTTTTTTTATTATTTCCATCGAATTACATGGACCAAAATTGTCTGAAAAAAATGTTTCTCTCTTTCTACCTTGCATTCGTTTGCCTACAATCTACAAACTGCTCTGCATCTAATTGCTACGCAAAAATGCATCGTGCAGCTTCTCCTCCTCTATGCTTCGCCTTATTCTATTAGCTTATACAGTGCGTCTCATAACTATAGAAACACTAGAAATTATCACGTTTAATTGTATGTATTACACCTTTTTTAAAAAACCTGTAACTTTGGAAGCAAAAATCCGAGGATAATTTTACAAAAAACAAATGAAAGGAAAATGTATTCTCTTTAAAACATTACTAGAATATTTCTTTCACATCAACATTAAAGACGTTATCATTACTTCATAACTATAGAAATACTTTTAATTTTTAGACCCATTTAAATCAATGTAAATTTTGTATCTACTTTTAAAATTTTGTCTAAACCATCCGTGAATTTGTCATAAGTTATTATAGAAAAAAAATTCTGGTAACCTTTTAAAGAGAATACAATTTCCTATCATTTGCGTTTCTTAAATTATCCGTGGATTTTTACTTCCTAAGTTACAGGTTTTTTAAAAAATGGTGTAATAAATACATTTAAACATGAAAATTTCTGGTGTTTCTATAGTTATGAGACGCACTGTATCATGCGTTTCAGTTATGCAAATGACAGAAGTCTCCAATATTCGAATTTACAAAGTTTTTCAACGATCATTGTACTAAGCATGCGTTTTTAATATATTTTATCTAATTTAGTATTTCTCATCAATTTTAATAATGGGCTGTACTTTAAAAAATATTAGCCTTAATGTATATCACCAACATTGTGTTTCATGCTATTTTATGAATAATTTTTAATCGCTAAATAAAATCAAAGTTAGATTTATCACCATTTAAAGTTCAACATTCATGATATAATTTTAAGCTAACATTTTGTTAAGCATACTAAATTATTTAAATTACAAAAAATAAGTTGTAAATTAAATAAATTTATACATTGTACATGTCTATTCAGAGCATTACAAGTTAAAAAACATTGTAAATTCGAATTTTGAAAACCTATGTAAATATATCACTGAAACGCATAATACACTTATAGAATAAAGCTTCCAGGGTCTTATTCTGTAAAAATATAACTACTGAGATCACTACTTACACAAATTATAAGTGAAAAAAGCTATAAAAATCCACTCTGGTCGTTTCTGTACCATATTTACTTTTAATTTATGTTTTCATACCTTAATTTAACCTAAGAACACGAGCATGGGCACCAAATGTATTTTTTCTGCAGAAAATAATCTTTTTTTTATCTTGAAATGAAATATATGTAGGTATACTTCAGAAATGAATTTAAGCTTCGAAAAGCAAAGAAAATAAAATTGAAAAAATTATTTTTCAGCTATTAAAATAAACTGAAAACAATGTTTCAAAAGTGCGTAAATAACGACAGAAAAGTGCGCTTCTGTCGGGTTAACTACATTAGTAATTTATTACCAATTTTACTACTAATGAATTGTCTTATTTTGTTTTACAATATATTAGTCTCATGATATGTCACTGACTTCAACCGTGAAATCAAGTACATGATTTCAAGTCGCTCTACAAGATTTAGTGACAATCACGTTAATCATTATTGCACGGCTAATATCAGCGACATATTATACACAGAATTTTCTGATAAAAATTACTGTAAAAATCATTGTAAACGTGGGACATTCTGATGACTTCAGAGAAAAGATTATCATGATGAACGGTAAAATTTATATTACTAAACGGTAAAAATTGCTCTGCTTCACGGTAGAATTTCCGGTACTGAATTGTAAAAATTAAAAAGCTTAATGTTAATTTCTATCGTTCATCAAAGTAATTTTCCTCCTAAATTTAGGATGTTCCATATTTACAATAATTTTTACAAAAAAAAAACCACTGCTAACTGAAAAATCGACATTAAGAATTTTCTAATTGAAATTAAATAATGCTAAAATTAACTTATTAAACATAAGCGTTTAAATATTGCCATTCTAAAAATATATTATAAATCTAAATAATGTTCAACATGTCTGAACGCTGAATGTTAATTATTTTTAAAAGCGTAAGTTTATTAAAAATTGCGATTTAAATTAATAAAAAAAAAATTAAAATAATTGCAAGATATATCAATCAAAAGGAAAGCACGTGAACTAGAAAAGATTAAAAAATTATTTCTGAATGTTCTGAAATTAACGATTTTAGAAAAATATGTATTCAGCATTTAATCATATTTCTTCTTCTAAAATAGTATTAAGGTAATTTATATATATATTGGGAAAAAATTACATCTATCTCAAGACAATATATATATTTTCAATATGTTTAACGTCAAAAGAGAAAATAGTATATTACGCAACTAATGAGTATTTCCAAGCGAGGATGATGATTAAGCACAAGTGGAAGTCGAGGGCGCCGAAGACGCCCGAGACGTACACGAGTGCTCAAAATCATCATCCGAGTCTGGAAATACCCTTTTGCCCCAAGTTGCGTACCGTATTTTTTATAAGAAGTGCATAAAGAATGCCATTCTTTGTCGCCTACAAAGTGGATTGAGAATAGAGTTTTTCGAGTCATCCACTTTATTAAGGAAATGGAGCAAAAATGAATATAGGGTACTGAAAATACTCATTTTCGCTACTGAAAATAAAAGGTAGCGAGAATAAGTATTTTCGGTACCCTTTATTTGACGCTCGGAAAACTCTATTTTCGCTGTACTTTATAGGCGCCGAAAATGGTCTTTTTTATTCACGTGTTATAAAAAAGAATTTTTTTAATCATTACAAATTTCGTAAAGTTTAGATTATTCTTTTTCTTTTGAAAAACATTTTTAAATAATTGCTAGCTTTATCAATCAAAAGGAAATTACGTGTACTTTGTGAAAACATACATATTTTCAACATATTTAACATATAAATAAAAAAAAATTTTGTTTTTCGATTTAAAAATTTTTTTTTAAGTTACTATTTAAAAAAATGTACTTTATTCCCGACTCAACCGTAATGGCCACTTTATTGAATAAAAGCAGGATAAAAGTAGCATATGATTCGCGTACATCTACTTTTTCCCGCAAATTTACTTTTTTCCCACAATTTTTTTTCCCGCAAATGCATTTTTTAAAATTATTTTTCTTTATATTAATATACATTTGCAATAAATTCTAGTTCTTACTGGAAGTCCCTCTTTTTAAGTCAATAATCTACGACTCTCGGGATTAATCTACGACTTTATTCTCTTGTTACATAATGTACTATTTTATTATCCAATCAGCTTCAAAATCTAATCAGTTATAAGTTGAGTTATACTTCATATGTCAGCAAAATTTCAGCTCATAATATGCTTCCTTTGAAAATATATCGTTCCACAATTTGTTTCTCACATTCATACAGACAGACAGACATTTCTAAAAACATGTTTTTCTGACACAGCAGTCTTGCAAACATCAAAATTCATCAAAATCTCTGATAAAAAAAATTTTCATCGTCACAAAGCTTTCTCTTTGAGAATGCAAAAAATATATAATACTAATATATTGTAAAGCAAAATTAGACAACTACTAATCAGAATTATAATTGATAATACTTACAACTAATCTAATAAAATTAATATTAATCTACAAGAATATAAATTAAGAGTACAATTATCATATAAGAATAACTACGAATTTCGCAAAAAGATGTCGCTTGTATCAGTGAAACACGTGATACGCTTATAGAACAAGGCCTTAGAGACATACAAAATAAACTTTCATAACTTCTGTCACCCATACACAGTGATACACTTAAGCAATAAGGCCCCCCGGAACTCGGAAGTCACACTCTCTTCCCCTCCCCCACTCCAAAAGAGGAAGATCGAGCCTCTTCCACTGTACGTGTCACCCATACCACGACCGCGTCCAGCGCTTCCTCCTCCTTCTCTCGCACGCCTTTCTCTTTCGACGTCCACCTCTCGCTCGATCTCTCGTATACAGGCGCAGAAATATAGTGTATATAGATATATATATATATATATATATACCGTTACGCAGCTTGCCACTGTCGCTTTCGGACGGCGTTGTGCATTATATACACGCACAAAAAACGACGGCAGCCGAAAAAGAAAAACAGGGAGAACGTGTATAATGGCTTCTTGCTTACAGTTACGCGACGAGCCGATGGGTATGTGTATAATACGTGTAGAAAAGTAAAAGTGGGTGGAAGCGAGCAGCTAATGAGTAATGAGGCGATCGCGGGTTACATGAGAGAGTTTTTGATGGGTGTCGTCTTTGGGAAATGGTGCGTCTTGGATGGGTGTTAGAATTGTTATGCAATTTTTGCAAAGTGATTTGTACCATTTTTTATTATTTATATTGTTGAATACTTTTTTCTTATTAGACCTGATTTGTTCATCTATCTGTCTGTCAAGATCGAATCTTGAAATGAATTTTCCTTCCTACTTCCCACAAATTTGATGTCAACATACGTCAATGTAATTTTTGAGACAAAAATGGGACGGTTTGTCAATTATCCTATACTTTTTTGATATCACGTTTCATTACTAAAGTATGCGTGGTTTGTTTTAGTTGCATACCTTTATGGAAATGATCTAGAAAGATTTTGTGCAGATCTTTGAGACCTTGAAGATCTTTTTACACCTATTTATGCAAGGTTTTTGCCTACAGATTTGTCTGTCATATTTCTGCAGCAAATCTGGAGACAAAAACCTTGCAGAAAAATCTGCAAGGTCTAAAAACTCGGCAGAAAATCGAATTTCTGAAGGATATCTTACAGAAATTTTTGCAGTTTTTTTCATAAGAATAGATATCTTTGTAAGATTTGAAAAATTAAAATAAAAATATAAAAACAATGCCATAGAAATGCTAACAATAAAATTGAATTAAAATAACTTCTTCCAGTAAGAAATCATAAAATTTTACTTTTAATATAATTAAAAATAAAAGTGTGCACTGTTGGATTAAAATGAATAATGAATTTCCTTATTCACAAATACTTATAGGGTTGAACTGCAATAATTAATTAATGATTCAAGTGAATTTTAGTCATATTAAAAGTAAAATTTTATTTGATACATTAAAAAATTATGTTCTTCTTTTCACAGCAACTTTTCTAAGGATTCTTCTGAAATTTCTTTTTAGTATTGTATCATCAAGTGTCTCCGAAACATGAAAAGATGAAAAAAGACAATAAACTACATTCTATTGTTATGAATTAAAGAAACTTCAAATTTCATACAATCACAAAATCTTGTGCGAGATTAATGAGTTACACAATAAGAAAGGACATGTACGAGTTTTAGATCAAATAGTTTGATAATTAACTCTAAAAAATGTTTCTTCGTATCAAATGATTAATCTTTGAAGTTTCATAGATCTGAAATAGAACTGGATTGTAAGATGTCAAAACTTCAATTGTCTTTATACTCTATCTGAAAAATTTTCTTCAAAATTTTAAAAATTTGTAAGCAAAATCTTGTCGAGAAATACGTAGAAAAGCCTACAGAACCTACCTGCAGTTTTTAAATTTCAGCAGAAAATTGTGGAAAAATGCTGCAGAAACTTCTACGGATATTTTCCATAAGGGACTTACCAAAAACCACATAGAAACACCCTTTTTAATATCAATCAGATAAACGAATCATCCTAGTATTGCGTAAATTCGTCACACCATTCAAGTCAATAAGATAGAAAGAAAAGAAAACATTAGCATCTACAGACCGCAAGCATACATACCAACAACGTAATTGTTTGCCCCGTCCCTCGACGAAACAGGCCCGCAATTACTTGACTCATCAAATTTCGACTTCCCGCGCGCGTCGAACGAAATAAAAACACGAGATTTTCATCTGTATTACAAACTCAAGAACCGCGCGGCGACAAAGGCGAGCACGTGAAAGTTGTTCACTTTTACTCGCGAGCGCCTCCTTTTGCTTATCTCGCCAACACAGCTCTCGAGAACATCTTGTATAGGCATATGTATATGTATGTATATTTATGCATGCACGTACGCGTAGGTGTGTACGTGCGTAATAGCGAAAGAAAAGAAAGAGACGAAAAGGTGTGAGAATTTTATTGAACTTACGTCCGAGCTCGTCGAAGAATCGCAGCTGGTCGTGCGAGCCGATGCCGTTCTCGAGCGTCGCTTGGTGATCCGGGGAATCTGCAACAGTCACATTGATGATAAGAATAACAAATTGAACGATGAATAGGTCCCATGTATAATCAACTTATAACGTTGAAAATGTCAGAACGCATCGAAATAGACAACTTTTTAAGGTCGTGCATTTCGAAAAGTAAACAGAAATCCTAACCTCTAATATATATAGATCACATTCAACTTTATAACGTATAAAATATGTATAAAATAACCCTAATATGGCTTTTAGTATTTACTTTAAAGAAATTTTGATTTATTATTGCTGTTTTAAAAGTACTACTTTCCGCAAATTGGATACAAATTGATTTTTTAAACATTTTATCTTATATAAAAAATTAGCTCGATTTTACCTAGAATACAGCTTTAAAGCATGTCACTGTTAACGGGTTTTTAGCTTAAACGTTAATAAGAGACTGACTGGTTTTTGAAAATCCAGCTAATACATGACTAGAACCAGTTACGATTTCTATCTAGGAATAACGGAATCGTAAAATCGGATAAACTCAAAAAAGAACGCTGACCTTTTTCCTGTTTTGAAACCCTTCATTAATACGGCTAAGTTAAAAGAGTAAGAAGTGAAGTATCGTACTCAGTAAAATGAGCTTATTGCTTACTGAAAATATATATATATATATATATATATATATATATATATAGATAATTTCTAACAAACAATTTGAATTCAGAAAATAAATAGGGACAACACATGCACTAGCTATTGTAACTGAATTTATATACAAAAACCTAGACAAAAGTGAACCTATTATAGCTACTTTCCTAGACCTAGCAGAAGCATTTCATACAGTTGATCATTTAATTTTATTAGAAAAACTAGAGAAGTATGGCATAAGTGGTATTGCACTAAAACTAATAAACAGCTATCTTAGTAACAGAAAACAAATTGTTAGAATAGAAGAATTAAAAAGTGATACTTTAACAGTAGTATCGGGTATACCACAAGGAACAGTACTTGGTTCTTTGTTATTTATTATTTATATTAATGATATATTTAACCTAATGCCTAATGACTCTATCATCTCATATGCTAATGATACTGTAATACTAAGTTCCGAAGAAAATTGGGAAAAAACAACTACCTTAATGAACAAAATGCTAGACAAAGTAAATGATTAATTAGCATTCAATCAACTGGCATTAAATACTGAGAAAACGGAATTCATAACTTTTGCAAGCTATAATGATAAAATACAAAATCATATTGAAATAAAATTACAAGAAAAATGTTTAAACAGAGTTCAATGTTGTAAATACCTCAGGGTTACTATAGATATGAACATGAGATGGTCACTTCATATACTTAATATAGTACAACGAACTAAGTACTTAGTTTATATATTTGCTAAATTGAATAAAATAATGGATAAAAAATCACTCGTTATTATATATTATGGATTATTTAATAGTTTGGCTAGTTACGGTATAGTAATGTGGGGCTCGGCCTGCGATAGTGCCATTAAGTCACTTTACCAATTACAAAATAGAATATTTAAGATAATAGGTACTAATAATAATAATTGGCAGAAAGATTCCATGCATCTATATATCAACGGAACTTATATACTCCAACCATTGGTTTATAACTACAATACCTTAAAAAGTATGTATAAAAATTTAAACAGTAAAACTAGAAATAAAAGCCTAGAGCTACCTACAGTTTCTTTAGAAATAAGTAAAAAAAGTAATATATATAACGCAACAAAATATTTTAATCAAGTACCAAATGAGTTGAAAAACTTAAATTATAGTATGGAAAATATAAAGACCAAAATCAAAAAATAGGTGATATTTAATGTATAATAATATTATTTAATATATTAAGACAATCATCTATTGTTGATAGTTTTTAGATGTTAGTTTTTAATTTTTAGTTTTAGTTTAAAATGATATTATCTTATAATATTATTCTTAATTGCAATTAATTATTAAGATTTAGTTCTTTTTTTTTTTTTTAATTAACGTCGTCATGTTTGTACTCCCATGTGGTGCTAATCGAGGACGGAGGTCTGCGGTGTGTTGTAAACAAAGCACATGTAATTTTTACAGAGATGCTTGTATCAATCGGCAGAGACTAGGATTCGAACCCGGGTCACCGGCGTGGGAATCCGACACTCTACCTACTGAGCCGCCGCAGGCCCCAAGGTTTAGTTATTGTTATTGTTTTGGATTTTAAACACGTATTTTAAAATCTATAAGCAAATATATAATATAATATTAAGATTAACTAGGATTGTGTACAGGTAGTTAAACTACCTCCTGCGATCCTTGATGCTTGCCGCAATGTAAAGCATCAAGGTACTCTGTACCTGGTTGAATAATAATAATAATAATAATACTTCTGTTGGATTTCCTGTGCGATATTTTTCAGGTATTTCAGACCTTGTAGGTTTGTCTGCAGGTTCTTCTACACATTTCTCTGCAAGGTTTTTGCCTGCAGATTTGCAGGGTTCCAAAAGAAAAACGTAAAATCTAGACGCAATTTACCAATTCATTCTAACTGTATAATTCTTTCGTTTTTTCTGTTTTGACTTTTCATGGTCCATAAAACTATGCATCCTTAATTTTAATTAAGTGACTGTCAAAGTTAATTTATAATTCAAATTTATCGTCTCAAGCTGATCATAAAAATAATTAATTAATTATAATTAAATATTATCCGAATTATGCAAAACCATGGCATCGTAACCCTTTCTTATAAATTAATCTACCATTACACAGAGTATCAAGTAAATATTTTCATACTCCGATGAATTTCATATGAATAATGTCTCGACAGTTCAGGCTGAAGATATCATTCAAATTGCATTAATCATATAGAATCGTTATAAAGGTACTTATGATTGAGATCTCGAGCAACTAAAACCTTGCAAGTAACCTTCAATCTCATTCTTATGAAGTCTTCATTGGTCGAGAACCCAATCCGGACGTAATTTTCGGGACTATGTATATCTAGCTTAAAACTTTGAACAACAGTGCGTTACTCTATACGGAAGGGTAATGATTTCTTGAATTTATGTAATTTAGTTAGCACACTATTAATTTTAAAAGTTTTCTGACATTATCTAAGTTTTTTAAATTGAGTTAATATAAAATACTAGTCTTGTAAAAGTCTAAATTTGAATTAGGTATCAAAAGAAAGAGAAAAATAGATATAGTAATTTTTATTCTTGAAGACTGAGTATTTAGTATATTTTAACTTGTTCTACAGAAATTCATATTCGAATTATTCCTGTCTTCTTTTCACTTTAAAATCAAATTTAATTGAAATTTTGACCAGAATATATTATATAAAGACCTTATAAAACTCTACTAAACCTTTCTCGTTATGTCGTTATTAACCATAGAATTCAATTTTTATTGTGCTAAGCCACCATTAAATAACTTGAACTATAAGTACTATTTTCATCTACTAGTATCATCTAATAAGTACTTGACCATCTGTTACTATTTATAATTATGTATAGCATGTTATCAATTGCAATTTCTTTCACTAATTCGTCAATTAAGGAAATGTATTTTAATTTCTTCAAACGCTTTTTCGCATAAAAAACAATAATGGTCTGTGTGTATGTTTATGTGTGTGCGTATGTGTGCGTGTCTGCTCGCGCGCGTGTGTGTATGTGAGTGTGTATTATACTTATGTGAGTGTTTCACTATAATAAAATTTCAGTCGGAATTTTTAAAAACAAAAAATGTTAGTCTTACAATGTGTACTAGATATACAACAAATATGCATATAATTTGAAAGTGCAAAAAATATACATTCGATTTATATATCTAAAAAAACAGTAAAGCAAATTTTTAGAAAAAAGTTGAATTTTAAATCACTTATTTTTAGTAGAATCTTGTATTATTTTGGCAAATCAAAAAATATTTTAACATCATTATACTATAGATATTTCATTCAATTTAAGCAACTAGCAATCATTTTAAATACTGATTTGAGAATAAATATACGTTTTTAATGCCGCCAATTTATCGAATCCGTAATATCATCGATCTCTCCAATTTCCCGGTTCCCGACTAATGGATCCCCCAAGCACTGTTTTCTTTCAGTGCAATTTTTCAACGAAAATCTCCTCATCAACTCCTTTGTCAGAAATCCATCAAATTAATACAATACTTCATTTGTATAATACTCAACCGCGTTCGATCCCCTCCAAAAAAAAACTAAAAGCACAAAAATCAAAGTCATCCATCATTTACCGAACTGCACGAGGTACTTGTCGTTCCGTCTGCACTCGCCGCCTGCGTCCAGCAGCGCCAGCATCGCCGTCGCCGCCAGGACTAGCGCCCGCATCGACGACCACGACTGACACCTCATATTACGCCCCCCCCCCCTCTCTCGCACTCTAACTTTCCCCTCCCTGTATCAACAAAGAAAAGAAATTTCCTCTCGCGTGTGAGAGAGAGAGAGAGTTAGATAGATAGATAGATCGTCAATCGGTCGTGTCGTCGTCGCCCGGCATTTTCGTCCAGCTCCTCCTCCTCCTCCTCCTCCTCCTTCGGGCGGCGTGTACGAATGTGTACTAGAGAGTGTGTGCGCAGGTAGGCAGGCAGGCAGCTGTGGTGTGCGCCGGATGTGGGACACGGAACCAGGCCACCTGAAACAAGTGGAACGCACTTTGAGACAAGAGTGGGAGAGAAGCACACGGTCGCTCCTTGATGCTCCCCTTCCTATACTGCTTGGAGCTCTAGCTCTGTCTTTCTTTCTTTCTTTCTTTCTCTCTTGGTAAAAGATGCGTTGGCTGTGGGTATGTATATGGGTGATTCTCTGGAGAACGTGCGTGATTTTGTGCGATTTTCGAAGAGAGTGTGTTAATGTATTGCGAAACTGAAATGCTAAATCTTGACGATTTCTTGTATTTTTAACGACATAGAATTAAATTTTACTTGGAGCGACTGAAACAGTAAATGAACATTTAAGACCAGCGAATGAACAGGTCGCGTGACATTTTTTAATGCTTCAGCATCGGAAACGTTATATTTAGAGGAAAGCACGTTAGTGCTAGTAAGAATAATGAGAAATCATTGAATTTGTATTTTCTTCCAAGTGTTCAATGGTGTCAACATACTATTTTCTTTTCTGTACAGCCCGGAAAAATAAACACATTTTAATGCTTCAATCGCAATTGAATGCAAATTTTCATGGTGTCATAAAAAGTGCTTAACCAAAAATAGATCGTGAATTTTTGCAAACTTGTTTACATTTCGTGTCATTGTAAAAGTAAAAATTAAAAGAACGATTTATATAACCGATTTTGTTCTTTTACCATTTCAAAATGATGTACACTCGACGGAATAAATGTCTGATCGAAATTGTTTGAGTTTTTTTTAAATGCGGCAACTTCATTAGATTGAATGCTCGTTTTCGCTAACCACATTGAAGAATTTCAATGAATTCAATGAAATTTGATCAGATGTTTGTTCCATCGAGTGTACAAATGTTGAGTTATTAATAAAAAAATCTGTAGGCAAAAACCTTGCAGAGAAACGTGTCGAGAAACTTGTAGAAGAACCTGTAGGATCTGAAAATTCTGCAGAAAAACATGCACAAATTCTGCAAAAAATCTTGTAGAAAGATGTTTTATAATCGTGCACCTGTTAAAAATGTTTTCATCGAATTTAAAAATTTCTCCGTAATTTGCATGGTATATATACTAATACCAAATATAACTATACCAAATAAATATAGTGATTAATTAATAAGTCTAGATTATAAAAAAGTTGGAGGGACATTACATTTTTTTAAAGATTCATCCATGTACATATATATATATATATATATATACACACGCTCTCTTAGCAGCGTCCTTAGTTATTAGTGAAAGTCGTGAAAGAGAGAAAGAGAGACGTAGCCGCAGGATGCACACGGATCGCCATCGTGACTCGGCTACTTTTTTTTATCTCTGCACTGGCCACACTTTGCTTTTTTTATTTATCTTTGTTCGTGATTCTATATTTTCTTTTCTTTTTATGCTATTTTTGGAGAGAGTCGACGTAGTTGTACTAATGGACGTTAATCAGATAAGTAGAGGGGGATCGTTTTGTTTGCGAATGAGTGGTGTGTTAGTGAGAGGAGGTAATTGGTAATTGGATAATGAGCGTGCGAGCGTCGATCGTAATTCGTTTAAACGCAGAGCATAGGGAACTTAATCTATACACGAGTTTAGCTATATATTGTCAATTTTATTTATTTTGTTTTTTTATTTTGTTCTTTTTACTGTCCTTTTACATATAATTAAGACAGATGTAACAGATGATAAATTTAATAAAAAAATTATTAACAAAGCAGTATTTGACTTCAATTTAGATAAATGTTATAGGTCTGATAAATACTACACTGTTTACATGTTGATAGTTAAAACTTGCTTTTCGTGCACAAAAACACTATAACACTTGAGCAGTGCTGAGTTATTTCTAATAGATCAATCAACCTAAATTGACTTTGATATAAAGGACGGTTTAACGTCAATGTAATAACTAATAAGTACGTGATTATTGATGAAGTCTTATTTTATTACACATTACAAAGTAATCAATCACTCATTAAACACATTTAGCTTGTTGAAAACATAGTAATTTATCTTGTTTATTCACGATTAAATGTATTCAAAAAATTTAATTTAGAAAATCTACATAATCTATCTATTTAATTCATACATACACATTTTAAATTGTTTAGTATATATATAGTATATTTATTATATTAAACTCAAACCGTCCAAAAATTTCAGATTCGTCGTACCCCTTGATAGTCTCGTTGTAGGCTGGGTGAATGGATGGATGATTGGATGAATATTTAAAATTAACCGAGGGAGCTTTAGCGATCGAGGTATTGTTGCTAGTAGATAATTATTGCCAGATGTAATTTATTACATAGCTGGTTAATGTAGCTTGATTAATGATAAAAACATTTTTTTAATATAATATAATTGATTTAGTACAACAAAAGAAAATTTTTTTCAATAAACATTTTTTCAATATAATATAATTTATTTAATACAACAAGAGAAAATTTTAAGTGAATTAATTATATGCATTGCAGTTTATCCAGGACCTCAAAATACTTCTTGAATTATTCCGTTAATTGGCAGGTGGACTGAGAAGATGTTCTTATGCTTCCAAGAAACAATTTTATTGTTAAAATCTTTACGACATTTTAATGTAATACTTAAAAACGTACGAAATGTCATTTAAGGATCGTAAAAAACATGGCATATTTTTTAACAACTCACATTGAAATTCTAAAAAGAAACCAGTGCGTAACTGTCATGATGATTACTATTATTTCAATATGAAGAATTCATTACGTAGAAAGTGAAACTTCATTGTTCCCCTTCTTGCACAACAATATATATTTACATTTAGAAATTCATTCAAATAATTTAATTCTTCACGTTATCTCGAAAATATATCATAAACTTAATTTATAATTTTTGATGAATTTTTATTCTTTAATTTGGCTTTAAAAAACCTGTATCGTGAGTAAAACATAAAATTATAGCTCATTTTCATTTCGAGCTACAGTGCAAATTAACCTAGTAAAGCAAAGAAATTTCATTTTTTTTTATTATTCTAATAATAACACACTCCTCTAAGAGTTACATTAAATCATTCTCTTTTTACGTTTATGAATCCAGCTGAATGTGTATAATTTAAGAAAGCGATAATAAATGGTTTATATGTTTCCAAGTAATCATTTTTAATGTATAATATAAAACATTGCAAATCTGCCTGTAATTGACAAAATTACTATCGTATATTAATTTTTTATATCGTCTCAGGGTCTGCCTATGCGATGTCCTCGATCTACTAAATTAATGCGATTACAATTTTTTAGAAATAGGTATAGTTGTATTTTAAAGACGACTTTCAAAGTTACACTTCGAAAACAAAAGTATAATAAAAGGTTAATTTTTATAATATACAATTATAAACAAAATTTTCAATTATTGTTTTATTCAGAATGTTAAAACAGTACAGTAGTTAATTAATCATATATTGCTAAGCTACGTACAGCTGATCGCGCTTAAAACATATTTTCTTATAAACTGATTTAATTTCCATCTAATTTATATTACAATTCCTATTGTAGGTTCTGCGCTACTGGAAATACGTTAATTTCTTTACCTTAATTAATATTAGCTCCATGTTAAATATTAAAAATAATGCGAACTCTAAACGATCATATTACGAAAACTTATGCGGTCAATCAAATTCAATTTTAACTGACACTTCTATCAAGATAGGATTCTGGCGGTTATTTGCTACATTTTATATAGATTAAAATAAATCTTTTACAAAATATTCCTTACCATACACGAAAAAATGATTCAATTACATTTACATTTTTTTCTTATGTACTCAATCTGCGTGTTACTTGATTACTTTGTACTAAAAAGTTCGATTAAAATACTTTCTTGATTCACATAAAGATACATTAATAAGGAAAAGTAGAGAACGGTTTTCAACATGTATTGAATGCCATTTTTACTTTATATATTCAGTAAGGATACCTTCAAAATCTTTAAGCTTCTATTAGTAAATCTAAAATTAAGACCTTAATATCATAACGAATATTTACTGTATGTTTGGACGCACTTAGAAGCACACACACTCACACACACACATTCACACACACACGTACATACATACACACACACTCACACACACACATACGCATGCACGCACACATACAAACACCCGCTTGTAAAGAAGAGCGAACGAATCAACCACGTACGTACAGTATCTACGTATTCAGCAGTAATTTTTATATCAAACTCCCAGCCAACAAAAAAAAAGAACTCACGCTCTCCGTTCTCGATTACGTTAAAAATATCGGCGTTGCACAACTCTATCGCTCGCGAGGAGACTGCGCGAGCTCCTCGATCATCGATTATACCCATGATGTCGAGCGGGGGGGGGGGGGGGGGGGTGGCAAAGAAACGCGCGCGGCACTTTTTCCTCTCTGTTACCGGTGCTACCGATGCCGAGCCGCTGCAACGCATCGCTAGTCGCGGGGAAAAGGCCTTGATCAAGGTCTCGCGATCTTCGCGTGTTAATGGGCATATACGCGTGCCGACGATCGCTCACTCGCGGAAGCGTCTCCGGAGTGAAACGCTGTTGTGCACACACGCGTGAGCGCGCGTGTGTGTGAGTCTGTGAGGACCTCGTTTTTGAGTTTGAGAAGCGAGTCGAGATCGGTTTGCTTATATAGGCTGCTGCTAGGTTATCGGTAATTAATTCTCGATTGGATGTTTACATGTGGGCTATCGCGAGGTTCTCGTATTCTTTTTTTTGGAGTTTCTTTTTTGGGTTGGATCGAAGTTTTCTAATTGGGAGAGATCGTCTGTAGCAAACGTTCGAAGGAGTAAATTGATTTTGAGTATGTAGAAAATGATGGATGAGAAGTTTTACGCACTCTTGTTATAGGGGTAAGTATTCACCTGTTAAATCTATTAATTGATGATTTGTACGGAGTAGAATTTTTGATATGAAATATAAAATAAAAATTTTTAATTAGTATCGAATGGAGTTTTAATTCACGAGACCCGATCTATTAACCATACGATAACACGAATACTTTCTAAATATTATGGTTAATTGTAACCTATTAATCTTTGTTAATCTTATATTCTTTTTACATTGCCTATATAGTTAAAATATTTTCAAATATTATTTTGACAATACAACTTTAATTTAATGTATTAGACATTAAATAAGCTGTTTCATCAGTAAGTAATTTATTGATTCCAAAAAAACACTGTCTTTAAAATTTTCATGCATAAGCATTCAAAATTTCAAATTACAGATTTTCCTTAAATGGCAAAAAATTATAAAATACTATCAACGTCACAACCACTCCAAATAAAATACTATACATTCTTAGTAACATGAAAGCAAAAGTTAAAAGAACGTTATATATATTTTTAACCCTTTCAAACTATGGTATTTACCTAATCAAAACGAAGATTTGGTTTATTCGAAAAAATTTATTACAAGAACCCTAGTGTGAAAAATCTATTAAATCCTATTCACCAATACAAAAATTACATATACATCCTATTCGCAAATAGGATATTTTCAGATTTGGAAAAAGGAATTAATAGGATTTAATAGATTTCTCATACTAGGGTAGTTATAGATTATAAGTTTAAAAATTATTTGAAATTTGTTGATTCTATAGCTGAAAGAAAATTATTGTGGATTATAAATTAATTTTCTTTGGGCTAATTTAATTTGTTTAGAGCTTCATAAAAATATCTTATTAGGTTCAATATGTGTTCTGGTATCTAAATAAATAAATTAGACGTTCAAAAAATGTCATACTATCCCGAGAAAGCACAATTAACAATTCATCCTTTTCTTTAAATCCATACAACTTGCGTCTAATAAGGACTATCAAATTAACCCTTACGCCAAAATTCTAATTATAGCATGTACTTCCAACTTACCAAAACACTAATGCTTAATTTCGCGTATATAAAAATCGTGACCGAAATAGTTAACTATTTTTTTCTTATTGAAATTAAAAATGTAAAACCACTTTAAATCAAATAAATTTAATTTCAAATCGAACCACAGATAAACGCAGTAGACAATAGGAATTACAATATTGTATAAAAATGAAAGATAATGTTAAAATTGGATTCCATATGCAGATCGTCAATAAGAAATAATTAGATCGTATATTATTATTTTTTCGTTAAAACTCTACTTCTAAAAGTTCCATACGTTTAAAGTTTTCGTACATTCGATACACACATTTAATATACTCTACCTACTTAAATTCTTGTAAAAAGCCTTATCTAATCCATCTCCCACAATCTGCCAAAACCTGAAATAAAACCAAAATCACGCTACATCTTCATTCTCCACCCACGCCTGCACTCAAAAAAGAAGAATCTCGCACCGCTGCAATCGGAATGTAAAAAAAAAGAACTCGGAAACAACACCGGGCAAAGCCACCGCGGAGAGCTTTTCCCTCGCACTTTTGTCGCCGCTGCGGCAATTATCGCGAGCGCGTGCCGTGCAATTACGGCGACGCTCGGCCCGGAGACGCCGTGTGTCCTTCCTCCGCGTACACCGTATACACGCGTACTTTGACTTTCTTTTTGCGCCGCTGGACATATATAGTGCTCCTTATCTGTGTCTCGTGAAATCTCGCCGCTAATCGGCGATTTTCATCGGTCAGTCGAGAAATTATTAAGGTTAATGTTACTCTTTTTTATTTGCATTGTGAGTTTCGAGTTGGAGATTTTTAATTTTTCTTTTTTCTTTTTCTTTTACGATACTGTCGATAATTGATTGAGTCATAGTTGCACGCAGTGTCTTATTTTTCCCCTGACTTTCTTATGTATGTATATTTTTGTGAAATAAAAGAATTGACTCGCAATTATTTTTTGCGTATAGTATTATGTTGTAGTTCACAAGTTTTTATGTACTTTCTTTTAAATAAGTTGAAGTCCTACGATAACGATTATTATAGTCGACTTATGTACATAGTAATAAATGGGAAAAGATTCTACGTTATGAAAAACATACTAGAGGTTATATGTGTGATATAGTTTTATGTGGGTTTTAGAATGCGCTAGAAAACAAATAATCTTTGAGATTACAAAAATTTAGCACGTGGAACGGATTTTTAAACAAATTTTATTCTATTTACCTCATACTTCACAGAACGTCAGCCGCTTTGGGCAAGGAGATTCATTATTTTATTCTCATGATGGTCTTTGAATATTGTTTAGAATTATTGACTGCAATATAAAGACTATTGTAATGCGCCGCCTAGTCTTTTTTTCTTAAAAAAAGCTTATCGGTAGTGAATTCTTATAAAAATGTGTTTAGAGAAACATACTTTATCTTCAAGAACTAACTTTTGGTGAGCTCACCAAACTCGAGTTAAATTAACAAATTACAACAGTCAAAGAATAATTTTCTGTAAAATAAGCTATTTTAAAAATTGACGATTCATTTGAAGTCGGTACACGTCGATGCTCCTCCATAACTTGCGTATTTTTCGGATATATTTAAGATCACGTATACTTTTCTTCTAGCGCATCTTAGAAGGAACGGATTACCACCAAACGAGATAATTTCATAGAAGACATATAAAGGAAGTGATCACACTTCTTGGATTTTAGTTGAGTGCATTTTATATTTCCCCATTTACACTGCCAGATCAAAACTATTACAACTCGAAATTCTATGTTTTTGTAATTCTAAGCACTTAACGTAAAATTTTCATGAAATCCAGTTAATTTACTTGCATTTTATTATTGCAAGTTTTATAATTTCTCAACCTTAAACCAATTTTAGAAATGTACGAAGGTCTGATTTACTTATGAGTTATTTTAGGTACAAAAATCAGCTTAAAAAATATTGAATTGTCATAATCTTCTTCTGGTGTTATTAAATTGGTATTATATGAGTCACTAGTGTCCTGTATTCTACGTATCATGATTCATAAGGAATCAATGGAACGATTTAATTTTCTTTTTAATTTATATCTTAAGCTTACAATTTTTGCAAAGACTCGAAAATTGGCGACTATTGAGAATTAATCATATTTCTAATGGTTAAACAATAGAATTCTATATGACTTAAAATTATAACGTACGTATAAGAAAGTTTTAATATTATACGGCGAAATTTTACTCTTTTATCAAGAACATTTACATGGAATGTGAAAGTTGAATTCGTCATCAATTTCAGATTTTATTTACCAATTTGAAATCGGAGGTACTAATACATACTTATTTACGCTTGCCATTTCATTAAATCTAGATTTTTTCAATTGCAATTTTAATTATAATCGTATTGAACTATAAAAAAATCTGCAAAAACCTCGGATACATAACACGCATAAAGCGCAAGTAGCCGAGCTGTTACTACTTGCAACACACCATTCGCGTCTGTTACTACTGACTCGATAAATGGAATAGGTTGCGGTTCAGCCGCGGCTAAACCGCAACGTGTAACTAAAGATTTAATATACACCCACTTGTCGCTTCGTAAATCATCGCGCAAAGTCGTAAATTAACATCCCTGCATTATCCACCGTGACTAATTCCGAAGAGTATAACTTTCTCCGATCGCTTCGCGCAACGTGTCAACGCGCTTCTTAAGCAAATTCTCCTCTCGATCGAGCTTAAAAGGTAAAAGTATTCTGTCTTTAATAATTAATTAAGATCACAAATAAGTTTGTAATTAATGTGGTTCTTTCGTGAGAATCGACATTAAAAATAACAATGTATATAATGATTGAGTTACGTATTCTAATATTCGAAACGTTATAATATAAACAAAGGGTGCTTTAAGTGGCAAACAAAATTTTTTCATGAAAATTAAGATATTCCATAATTATATATCGCGTAAAATAAAGAATGATTTAACAAATGATCGGAATACGTTTTATTTTTTATCCTATTTTAATTTAGAAGTCTCATTTTATTCCTTAGAAGATTCAGGGGCAGTTACCGATTAGAAATTTTAAAAAGTCGAAAAACCTGCTAAATGAGGTACAGTCTATACTTTATTATTGTACATGCACGAATTCACAAAAATACGTGTACAGACTTATAAACAATTAACTGTAACTTTGCAGGCTTTTCAATGTTATTCAATTTTTAACCGACTTCATTATATCGGTAAGTCTTCCATCAATCTTTCAAGGAACAAAATGAGACCTTCCAAATTATAGTCGAATAAAAAATAAAAAAAGATTCGAATCATTTGTTAAATCATTCACTAATTTATTTTGTCACTTAAATTACCCTTCTTTTATATTATAACGTTTCCGATATTGTAACTCGTAAACAAATCATTTAAGGTCGATTCTCATAAAAGAACCACGTTAAGGGGACAAACCAATCCTAAAACTCAAAAGACAATCAATGCATAATAAATAATCAACGCCGGATAATCAACGCCGGAAGTAATAATCAACAAAAATTAAATATTTAACTAGAGTAATGAAAAATACAAAAATGTTGGTAAGTACACAACATCATAAAGATCGACAAATTTGGTCCTTTTGAATTGTAACTTTTTCACGTAAAATAGGGTTTATTTGAAGTATTTTGAAATGTATGAAGATCATTTATATCTTTCTGTTGCTTCATAAGCCCTTTAAAAATGATAAAATTAAGATTTTCAAAAGTAAAAACTTGATCAGGCTTTCAACATCTTCATTGTGCTTTGACTTTTAACAGTGGTTTAAGAATTTCTTACTCACATTCTACACATTTCTTCCCTTGCCTATTTAATTATAATTCTTTTCTTAATTTTTCCTTTAGATAGTCAGTATATTAATCGACTCCATGAGAGTCCAGTTTTCACTTTAGTCAAATTGATCCAAGTTTGCCCAGTTCCAGCGTGACTCCTCGCTCTAAGAGCTTAAAAGAGTAAAGGAAAGATTTCTTCACTTCAATTCAAACTACTTCGAAAAAGAAGGAGGGTCTCAATTCGACCTATATATATATATATATAGATTTTTATTTTTTGATTTTATTTATCTTTGTCCGCCGATTAATTCGAAACAACTGAACCGATTTGAATAAACTTTTTCTTTTATAAAAGAGGATGATCCACTGGTGGTCCCATTACATTACTGGGCCAGTATCGAGCTAGTACTAGGTCAGTACTGGCGTTTTGTTATGTTCGCCCGCCGATTATTCTGAAACTACTGAACCGATTTGGATAAACTTTTGGATTTGGATAAATAAAATGAAATTTGAACGGTACAACTAAAAAGTATAAAATAAAAAAATTAAAGAAAAAACGAACCGTCTTCGAAAATTCTCTAGAAAGAATAAAATAATAATCAATATAAAACTTTTCTTACTTTACTAACTGACTTATAGTATCTCTTTTATGGATATGATTTAGAACTCATACTGGATTGCGTCTAAACACATATACGTATAATGCCCCTAAAATCAGACCACCGTAACTCGGTGAAATTCGGAGCGGACTTCGAAAAGGTTTATATCGATTATTATTTTATTCTTTTTAGAGAATATTTTAAAGACGGTTCGTTCTTTTTTCTTAATTTTTTTTTCTAAGAAATGTTCATTCGACGTCAAAAATATCTCGTCAAATCTGTTTGAATATTTTCAAAATCCTCCAATAAAATTAGCGAGAACGAGCATTCGATCCAATGAAATCGCAGCACTTACAACAAAATTCAATTCAATTCCACCACATATTTTTAACGTCGAGTGTCCATCAACAAAATCGCCCTAGAAAACGAACAATCTCAGCATCAATAATTTATTATCCTTACCTCCAACCGGCAATATATCTTCAATCTCCTCTACTCTCCACCTCCTCAACGCAGCTCCCTTACACACAATCCTCCCAAAAAGAACAATCGCACGCGCACAGGTAACTCAAACTACAACACCATCAGCAGCCCCCCACAGCTCGAGCGCACACCCCCGCACGCACTTCCCTCAATACCGATCTCAACCGATCTCTCGACGTGTCCACTCACGAGCTCTCGCGCACGCTCCTCGCCCACAGCATGCTAATATACATGTACTCGTACACACGCTCGTCGCGAGGAGACACGCGAGGCTGCGCCAGCTGCAGCCGCGGCGAAACGAATGATCGGACTCCTCGCAGCCGACTGTGTGTGTACCGATGAGCCGCGACCGCGCGAAGAAAGGCCTCTTTCTCCGTCCCCAGCATCTCTATCTCTCTCCCGCGCGCGCTCGGATTCTTATATTTCGCTCTCACCGCGTCGGGGCCCCTTGCTCTTTTTTTATTTTATCTTTTCGGACCGACGGCCACGGCGACACTCTTCTCTCTTCTCTCTCTTCTCTCTCTCTCTCTCTCTCTCTCTCTCTTCGTGGTGCGGTGTACGCACATGCGAGAGGTGGTGTATTATATGGGTTGAGCGCTGCTCTCACTCTCACCTTTTTCTTCTGGCGCGTGCGGCTTATAATACTCGATCGAGAGTCGCGAGTCACGAGAGCCCGCGGCTGACGAGGCGAGTGTCGGGTGTATGTAGCTTTAGGAGGTGTGTTGGGCCTGGTGCCTGGAAATAGAAGTTTATGTAGGAGCTGTATAGTAGTTTGTGTACGATGGGCCATTTTTACTGTGGAAATGAAAAGAAAATGTACCAAAATGTGCGTAAGTGTGTTTAAATGTAGAATTGGATCGGAGAATCGGTAGCGTATCGAGATACTTTGCAGTGCGCTGCACTTTTGAACGTTTGTGGGCAGTTTTATACAGAAAATTTCGCTCGATAAGAAAGGTCAATACAGATTTTCACTATGTCAAATGATCCAAAAACATATTCCAAGTGCCACTATTTCTTAAGTAATTGAAGGTTCTATTTTTTGCATGTGATTGATGTGTCAAGCTGTATTTTTGTCGAAAATGTATAGAAATGTATAAGAATATATAAAACTGTATATATCTGTCGTAAACCTACCTAAGAATATATAAACTGTATATATCTGTAGAAACCTGATTCAATTATAACAGAAATTAATATACATTTATATACACGTTTATAAATTTATATACGCTTATATACATTTGCTATTTCCAGTGGGGTTGTATTCGAAATATGAGTTACTTTACTTATAAAGTTATAATACTAAATAAAGAAGTTGGTTCATGTTGACATTGACCTCGATCTTTCTACGTGTCGTCAGTTTTTCAGTAGCATAGTTTATTTTATCATCCGGCTATGTACCTTTTCAGTATAAGAGGATCTCATTAGAATCACTCTTAGAATTTTTTAAGCTGTTCAAAGATAAGAAATATATATTTTTTACATAAAATACAATTAATGAATTTGTATAATTTTTGAGTTTTATGTAATTGAGTAATTTAAGATACACAGAGTCATTTTTGTGTTTTATACGTTATTTATATCCTTAAAAATACGCTTAGATCTTACTACGACCGACAAAGATGATTCTATATTCTATCCAGAATGCCTAAACCTTGATTATTAATGAAATATATTACTTAACATTTATTTATATCACTTCATTATTTTGAACTCCTTTCGATACATATATTTGCTTTATATTAGTGATTGAAGAATGAAAAATAATAACTGGCCATATTCAGTACACGTGAAACCCAAAATTTATTTTCAAAACTTTATACACAGCTCTATATACAAATTTTCAAATGAAAAAAATTTCTTGTATTAGTTTTTATGCTGTATTTTGATTTCCAACCGACACAAATAAGAATTTTTAAATACATTTTTTAAATATATCGTAAGTGCTCAGAGCTTAGATGGGCCATACAAGGTACACTTACCTTACCTAACGTATATGATAAATGGCAGATTTAATAGTAATTTAATATTACCTAATTGTTTTCGGTAAATTTGAACATTTTATGAAAATATAAATAACTAAAAAAAATTTTTTATTGCTTCCTCTTAAAGGAAGCTTTGTAATAGTAAAAAAACAGTTTTCTTAAAAACATGTTAGAAATATGTTTTGGGCAATATGGTTTTAGAAAATGTCCGTACGAATGTATGTGTATATATATGCGTTTATCTTTATTTTTGCTTTTTTTAAAGGAAGGCGGCTCAAAATAATTTTACTTTTGTTTTTCAATGCGTTTTAGTTTTTTTTATCGGTTTTTCGATTTTTGAGTTTTAGTTTTTCGGTCTTTTTAATACCTTAGAAATAATATAATTAATTTAGTGATAATGCATTCGAAAGAGCTTCAAATTACCTATCTTTTCCGACCCGAAATTTTTTATAAGCTTTTTCTCATTTTCTGCTATACGCGGAAACGTCATGTTTTTTTAGACAGCATTATCTCGGAGACATATCATGGAAATATATTGAAAAAAAATCGGATGATCAATGACATAGAGTATATTCATTAACATTTTTGAGCCATTTTATTTTTCTTTTGCCGAGCAAAAAATCATTATGTAAAAAAAATCAATTTTCAATGTCGAACGATAACGTGAGTAAAGCTGCATTATTCTTTTTGAAAATTTCCAGAAAGGTAGTTTTTAACTATCTCTTGGCTAAGTTATCTTCTCAGATCATGAGGACTTTTATTTTTCAAGATATTTGAAGTTATGTTATTTTTTTCAAACTTTGTCTTATATCTCGAGAACGGAACAGAATCTTCTTAATGAGGATTCGGAATTAAAAAGGAATTTTAAGATTCATCGACTCGTTTTTGTTTTACAACGATTTTTCTATTTTTCGTTATTCTGAAATCAATGAGATAAATTAATTTGGTATGTAGAAATAATATTATCGCTTAAGTGTAAATACATTGGAAAGAGAATAAAATTATCTATTTTCCCCGACAAGAATTTTTTTATAAGCTATTTTCCTTGTTTTGTTATACACGAAAACGTCATTTTTTTAATGGCGAAATTTTTGCAACTTATGATGGAAAATCTTTATAAATAAATTAAGATGGCTCTCTTGGCAATCTTGGCTGAGCTCTTTGACCAGAATATGAAATTTTTTATTTTTCAAGATACTTGAGGTTATATTTTTCTTATTCATTTTTTATTGCCTATTTCTTGGGTATTGCACGGTAGTTTTCTACGAATCGCTCATTTTTTTAGTTTTTTGATGAATGCAATATTTCTTTTTGAGATTTTCGACTCGTTTGTCTTTTATAATGATTTTTCATTATTATGATTTTCTTTTTTTAATTTGCTCGCTTATTTGTTGAGTATTAAGCGGCAATTTTTGTCTATTCAAAGCTCATTTTGTTTGTTTTTTGATAAAAATTCAAAACTAAATAGACTTTTCAAATTTCGTTAATTTTTTTTGTTTTATAATGATTTTTCTTATTTTTACGCTATTCTTAAATCGATAATGCAATTTTTGATCATAAGCTTATAATTTTTTGTAATTTATCTTTTGACAATAATCAATGATAAAAAACACACACCTTTTTGAGATATTAATAAGAAAGAAATAGAGTCATTTAAAAAAATGTATTAGAATAAACAAATTCATTCTGGAACAATTTATTTAGTTTGAGGAAGCTAAGTGCCAATGAATTAGCAGCGGTTTATTTTTTTGAAGGTCGTTAGGTCCCTTTGTTTAGCTATAATGAAAACCTCTATATTTCTTGGGCTACCACAAGGTTTAGAGAGCCCATGTGATCGAATTGACATTTTCATGGTTTTATTATGTTCAAAATATATGTAGTTATGATATGAGTATTGGAATTTCTATATAAAAATTATTGACTAAAGTCATAGTCTATCTAAGCCATATTTCATAATAAAATTTTAAAAAATGTAAGATATTTTACTTTATTAGACTATAACGTGGATCAATAATTCAATTATTGCATTTTTTTTAACATACTTAAACCTTGAAAGCGTCGATTCGATCACATTAACTCTCTAAACCTTGCGGTAGCCCAAATTTTTTTTATAAGCTTTCTCCAGTCTTTTGTTATACATAAAAACGTCATTTTTTGTTTGAATGTCAATATCTCCAAAACAGAATATATAATGAAAAATCTTTAAACAAGATGTTTATGTTTTTTTTCGCGTTGTGGGGATAACAATTTTTTTTTTGTTTCTTGATGCGTTTTTGTTTTTTCAACGGTTTTTTTATTCTTAAGGTTTAGTTTTTCGTGTTTATTGGTATGTTAGAAATAATGTCATTGATTCAATGAAAATGCATTAGACAGAGCATAAAATTACCTATCTTTTACCATCCGAAATTTTGGATGAGGCATTTCCTTCCTTTTGTTATATACGAAAACATAATTTTCTGTTTAAATGGTGATTTCTCTGAAATATAAGAAGGAAAATTTATGTAAAAAATGTATGTGATAGGGCAACGTAGATAAGTATTTTGTAAAATTTTTGAGTCATTTCATTGTTTTATACTTGAGAAAAAAATATTTTTTCTGGGCCAACGATAACTACAGTAAATCTCTCTAGGCACTCAATAGCTCACTTTATATATATAATTATAATTTAATTATATATGGATTACTTTGCGCCAATATTTGTCATCGAAGAAATAATAGTTTACGCTATAAAAAAACATCAATGATAAGTATTGGTACGTAGTTTGTACGAATATAATCTCTAGTCATAATTTTTTGTAAATTCAGTAACAAAAGTCATCGAAATTTGGATGTTGATCGTTCTGTCGATTTATTTGATAATAAACTATTACAAATAAAAAATAATAAATACAAAGAAATAATATCTGATTTATAATAATTTTCTAACATATTTTAAAAGGAAAACAAAGATTATTGCTCTGTAAACGTTATTTATTTCTTCGTTATTTGATGATCACATAACACATACATACATGCACGCACGCACGGACGCACACACACACACACACACGTACATACACACGCACACGGGCGCGCGCACGCACGCTTGTACTCGTTTATAAAGAAGACTGAAGTCAACAATGAAATCAATTCAATTTCTCGATTCGAATTCGAATTGATTCAAGTTTTTTAAATCATCAAAAATTATTCAGTATATTTGCCACTAAAGAAATCTTCGACTTTTCGAATTTCAAACTTTCACATCGCACTCTCGCTCGCAACAGCCTACAAAAGTCGTCAATAAACGTTTTCAAACGACTAAAAAAAGGAAGAAAACCGTAAAACGACTCTAAAAAGTTCAACCGAAAACCGCGCAGGTACACTACTATATCTTCCTTACGCCTTCTACAAAGCGTTTACTCGCTCGATTCTTTCTCTCTCTCTCTCGTTCTCTTTTCGCTTTTTATCGCCGCTGGTCATAACCCGGTACTTTTATTCTCGTTCACAGGCGCAGCGCGAGTCGCACTTTCTTTTTCTAACTTTCGTTTGCGCGCGCGCGCGGCCTTTACTTTTTGCCCGGTGCGTTTTTAAAACGCGACCTTTTCTCGGTCCTCTTCTACACCTCATGTATATAATAGTTCTTCGTTCCTCTTTTTCGAGGTTCCTTTATTATCGCGAGGATCCTTTATTGTGCTTAACTAGATTGTAACTTGCTCTTTTTCTAAGCTACAGAAAACTGTTTTATATTATAGTTCTTGTAGGAAAGTGACAATCAAGGGAATCGCGTGAAATTGCGAGGCATTGTCGATAATATCAATAGTCATTACTCATATTGACAAATGTGAAAGATATAACTTGTTTCGAAAATCAATTTTTTAGACACCTGTTAAATAATATTTCTACCGAAGAATTAAATAAATTGCTATATATTTTTTTAATTAATAGTTAAAAAAAATCTGCTTTTTTATCATTGATGGTTTGTCCAAAGATATTTTTTTGCTAAAATTTCATAACGATAGGTAATCATCATTATCACAGCAATTTTTTCTCTGTACGTAATTTACTAAAATTATTTAAATATTTAAATTATATGTAATCAGATATTAGTACGTAGATTCACTGAATTCCTAATTATTTAAAATTTTGTGTATGAGTTTCCATCATAGATTTCCGAGATATAAGCTAGAGTACACTTTAAGGGGTCAAAAAGTCAACTCTTTTTTTCTTAAAAAAACTATTCCTTGAAGCTCACCTTATACGTTAGAAAGCTCCAAATTATTGTTTCAAGCATCCTATAAGTTTTTGAATATTTTTATAGTATTTAATTACATTGGTTTATATGCAATTTGCAATCTTTAAAGTCGTTTTTCAAAGCACTTCATTGTTTGTCTTAAAGATGCTCCTTGCACAAATGCGTCCGGTGAAATAATTTGAAATTTCACAGGACTATCGTTTTCTACGTTATAAACATATTGTCAAAGCAATTTGTCATATAACCTTCGTATACACATTCTCCACGCGAACTTATGAATTATAATTATGTATTGCTTTTTGATTTATGTGAATAAAATTTGTATACAGGGGTTATATAAAAAATCGCTCTGATAATGTGTTTATAATATAAAAAACAATAATCCTGTGAAGTTTCAAATCATTTCACCGCGCATATTTGCGCAAGGAGCATTTTTAAGGCAACTACATTTTTCATTATTTCTCATCAATTCAAAATCTTGTTGGCACATATCAAAATAATAACTTTTGATGAAACTTTTAGGATACGTTCTTTGAAGCATTCTCAACATTAGTTAGCTAAAATATGTGGTAAATAGCCATGACAAAGCTCATGTTAAATGATTCTATTAACAAATTTACACTGTTTTTAACAATTTTTAAACAACAAATATTTATTATTTTTAATAAACACATAGTTCAATAAAAATTGGTAGTTTCAGTTAACTTATTTTTATTTTACTGTCAATAATACTAACAAACTTTTTGGTTCATAAATGTCATTGTGGTGTGCGCCAAGAACTTTTACCGTATAGCTTAATTTTACTTGAAATAAACCTATTATTCTCAATAACTTATAAATATATAATAATCATTATAAATATGCAATTTAAATATTATTTTGTTAGCCTTAATGCTACGGAATTTTGATTTTTCACCGGAGAGCCCCCCTAAAGTAGGTCATACGAAGAAGTCCCCTCCAAAATTTCACCGCGTACCCTACCTACTGACAGCTACACGCGCTTTCTCTCTATTGGTAAAACTTTTAGCACCGTCTGCACCTTCAAAGACAGCCTCTCACGCACATTCATAATACCTACGCCCTATCTGTATATACACACGCACACACACACAACAACAACATTTTCGATAAAAATATTAGATTTACAGAAAAAACATGACAACTCAAAATATGCGAATAAACTTGTATACACTTTTCAATTTATGCTGTATTTCTAAACGCGGTGTTTTTTAAGATATGGACAATAAACCATAATTTAACAGTTATTATTGTTAGTAACGAAAAACTGTGGCTTATGCGAACTTGCCCACTCAGATATTCTAACTCTACAGCATAAAATCAACAATATACCATTGGAAAATTTTGTCGAACTGATAAAAATACATAAAAATTGAATAGTACAAACTAAACAAATTTATGCGAATATTTAAACACAGCAAATGCTTTCTCCATTTTTTCAATTTTGAGCAAGTTCTTTCTCTTTCCGTGAGTCCCACTCTTCAAATCAATAAAATAGCCGCAGATAAGTCGGAAATAAAGTTCTATATGCAACACGGGAATAAAGTCGACTATTCCTGAGGGTGGATTTACTGCCCGAGCGAAGCGAGGCTATTTCTTCGATTTTATTCCCTTGTTGCATAATGTACTATTATTCCCATCTGAACGAAAATGGCCACTTCTTTCCCTGAAAAGCGAGACCAAAATTACACTTTTTGCGCACAAAAATGAGTAGCGGGAAAAAACTTCACTAGAAACTAGTCCAAATTCCTTTATTTTATCAAGTTCTACCAATAACCCTGATTTTCAATTGTCTTTTAACAATATAGTCTTTTAACAGTCCATTAGTCCCGCTTTCCAAGTCAAAAAGTGGCCACAGTTGAGATGATGGGCATAAAGTACTATATGTAACTCGAGAAAGAAGTCGATTCTTCCCTTGGGTGATACTGTCCTCGCTGCGCTTCGCTTGCTCGGGCAGTAAACTCACCCGACCGGACACCCATTCCACTTTTTGCCCTTGTTACATAATGTACTATTATTCCCGCAAATTTACTGTATTCTCGCATTTTGCGGGAATAAAGTAAAGTTTGAGGGAATACAGTAAAATTTGAGGGAATAAAGTAAATTTTGAGGGAATAAAGTAAAATTTTAGGGAATAAAGTAAAATTTTAGGGAATAAAGTAAAATTTTAGGGAATAAAGTAACATTTTAGGGAATAAAGTAAAATTTTAGGGAATAAAGTAAAGTTTTAGGGAATAAAGTAAAATTTAGGGAATAAAGTAAAATTTTAGGGAAAAATGTAAAATTTGAGAGAATAAAGTAAAATTTGCGTGAATCCCTTTATAAAAGAATGATTTTAATCGCTTGGACAGTCACGCTAAGACCATTCCACTAATATACGCGCGAGTTTACTAAGAGGTAGGGCTTGGGGGGTCAATAAGAATGTATGGATGGGTGTGGGGACACAATAGAACAAAATTAGGATGGGTAGAAAAAGTTGTGGGGGTACCGGTGGGAATAGAGGAGGTATTTTTCAGAAAATTATCATCATATGAGCATTGCGCTAAGACCATTACGCTGAAATATACGCTAGTTTACTAAGAGGTAGTGCTTGAGGGATCAAGACAGATGTGATGGATGGGAGCGGGGGCGTAATAGGACAAAATTAGGATGCGTAGATAAAGTAGTGAGTGTAACGGTGGGCGTAGAGGGGATACTTTTCAACAAGAAATCATGATATTATTAACATGCTAAAATTATTACGTCGAAATACAAGCCAGTTTATTATCACGTAGTGATTCGAGGGTCATTGCAGAAGTGACGTATGGGCGTGGAAGCATAATTCCTTTATAAAAGAATGATTGTAATCACTGGGACGCCACGCTACCTTGAGCTCGATTTACTACGTCGGAGAGCTTGGAGGATAAATAGGCATGTGACGGATTTTGGTACAGCAGCGTAATAAGATAAAATTAGGATCGGTAGGAAAAGTGGTGGGGATAACAGTGGGCGTGAAGGGGATATTTTTCAGAAAACAATCATCTATGAGCATCACGCTAAAACCATCACGCTGAAATACGCGCGAGATTACTACGAGGTAGAGCTTGGAGGGTCAATAGGATGTGATAGATTGATGCAGGAGCGTAATAGGATAAAATTTGGATGCGTGGGAAAAGTAGTGGGGGTATTTTTCAGAAAATAATCACGATATGCGCACCTCGATAGAACCGTCACGCAGGAATGCGTGCGTGTTTACTACGCTGTAGTGCTTGGAGGGTGAATAAAGATGTGATGGATGGGAGCGGGGGCGTAACAGGACAACATTAGGATGGGTAGGGAAAGCGGTAAGGGTAACGGTGGACGTAGAGGGAATATTCGTTTTTTTAACAAGAAATGTGATAAGTTTATCATGCTCAAAATATGCGATTGAAGTCAATTAAAAAAAATTCAAATTTTATTGAATTAAATTTATTTTAATTGATTGAATTGACTACCAGAAAACAAGTCAATTGAAAATGAATTGTGATTAATAAACTTTAATTGCTATTTAGTTCAATCCCTATATTTAGTATTGATTTCTATATATTTAAATCGACTTCTATAACAGAATAGTTCATTTTTTTTTTCGTATTGTATTTAATTACAATTTAGATAATACAGTTCAATGAATTTTAATATATTCCAATACTATTTGAATTTATCTCATTCAATGTATAAATTGACTATAAAACTTCTATCCACATTAATTCATTTTTATGAATTCCAAACGTGAATAGATTTTAATACAGCTTATTTGTATAAGCCCTGAATTAACTTTAATCACGTTTAATACATGAACATTTTATTGAATTTTGTAGGTTGTGAAAACTTTATTTATGAATTGACTTGAATCAATTCCTATGAGATTGGGAAATCAATAGATTTAAATACAGTTTATTCGTATAAGCCGCGAATCAACTTCAATAAACTTTAATAAACACACATTCTATTGAATTCTGTAGGTTGCAAATACCTTTCTCATTAATCGATTTCAAACAATTCCTATAAGTATAGGAAATCAATATAATTTAATGCAGTTTATTCATATTAGGCGGGAATCAACTTAAATTAACTTTGATAAACATACTTATTATTGAATTGTGTAGTTTGCGAATATCTTTTTTATTAATTGACATTAGTCAATTTCTACGAGTATAAAAAATGTATAGATTTAAATGCACTTTATCCGTACAAGCCGCAAATGAACTTGATAAACAAACTTTTTATTCAATTCTGTACAAGTGCGAATTAGCATGGAACAATTTATGAAATTGTAGGAAGCTACATGCTAATCAATTGTCAGTGTTTTTTTTACAAATAATTCAAATGTTAATTTATTAGAACAATAAATTAATTTAAAATTTAAAATTCAAGATTTCCGAAATTTGATATTTAAACTGTGAAAGTTTTCATGAATTAGAATAATTAACATTAATAAAAAATGGTACACTTTGAACGTTTTGCATTTATTGTCTACACAATGAATCATTACCTTAATCTACTATAAATAATACTTTTATAAAAGGTTCTCTCGGTTGATATTTAAGAAAGTAATATTAGGTATTAATTAGGTTAATCTCACTCCAAACGGAATTAATTTATCGTAAGCATAAACAAATTGTTTCATGCTATTTTCGACAAATCGTACAAATTACATGTGTAATATTTATTTATTTTATTTAAATTATTAATAATGGTCTGATGGAACGTACAAATGTTGTTTAGCTTTTTCAGACAAAAATTTGTTATATATTTTTTGATAGTAATCATCTATTTCGTCTTCTGTAAATAAAAGATTATAAATGACCATAAAATATTTTTTGAAAAACTCCAATATTTATACAATACTACAATTATAATATACCTGATAAAAAAATTTGAAGTACGGAGTAAATAGCTTGAGAAATTGAATTGTAGATGAATTGTCTTTCTACTAAAATATTTCCTTTGCTGGTGTACATCTTGTCATAAATAGCAGGTTCTTTAGCGACTATGGAAATTATGATTTCTTCTATTACCTCTCCTTGTTTTTTGAGACATTTATTCTCATTTTGGTTATCTTCAGCATCTGTTTCTTCAAGAAAAAGGTCGATGAAATCATCCATAGAATTCTCTTCCAATTGAGACATCATTTGATTCTTGTTGTTTTAATTTCTTGCGATGCTTACTCTGATAACTGATATGAGAATGAAAAACATTATACACAACAAATAATCTAACTTAAAAAATATATTTGTGTAGCATATTTTTTTCTTTATTTTTCATGTACGTCTTTAATAAACTTATAAAAAAGTTTTACACATTCAGTATTTGCAACATATGTAGTACTTAATTTCCAGTAGGTTTTTATGTCGTCATAATCAAAGTGATTGTGTAATGATTGGTAAGAATCATACAGTGATTGAAATTTATCCATGGTCATTTTAATAATGTTACAACTTAGTCTGTTAGGTAATAGTACATAATAATATGTATCTTTTGGAAAAAAATAAGTTACTACATGACTTTGTGCTGCCAGATTATCACTTTGTATGAAGCAATAATAATTCGGAACCCTTCGTTTTTTTTCAAAAAAATAATGCACTACATTGTATAGAACAGAGTGTTCCAAGTAAAATGTCAACTCTTCTTCATCAAAATTGTCAATAATTTCGACACCTCCAAGATTTTCTAATTAAGTAGTCCAGAACAATAATTTCGTACTGGAATGAAGTGTTCTTAATTCATAGAATTGAATAAAAATATCTACATGATTTGTTTCCAATTCTGAAGGAAGAATGAAATTTAATGCGATTTCCATTTTTTCATTCATTTTTGTGTTTTGAAATGTTGAACTTCTTTTCATAAATTCAATTTCTAAAGTCATCTTCAACCTAAGTTTTTCGTTAAATCCGCCAAGCTCTCTATTTCGTACGTCTTTTATAACAGAACAATCCATATTTTGTTTGATATCACAACAATTTGAAAATCTTGGATTTGACACTTACAAATAAACGACAAACGTGTCCCTTGCGTTTTTTTCTTTCTTAGTATAGAGTTTTTAGATACAAACCATATACTCCTAATCCTTGCGTTTCATAAGATAGTTACCAGACAATATCGCTCAATTCCGTAAAATCAATCAACCAAACCGTACACTGAAAATTGCTAATCCTAAAAATTAATAAATTCGGTTTTGACTTCCTCGGATTACATAAATGCGCTCGGATGCGCGCCTGAAACGCACGCGGCTTCTACTTTGAAATAAACCGTTGCACATTCAATAACTATTTAAAATTGCCCAGCAGGCGACTACTCGACCGGAATACAATGGCTCAGGCAGAAGAGATCTACACCCGGACTCCACCGGGGGAAAAGAAACGGACTCAGCTCTCAATAAGGACAACGGACACATCATCATCAACGTCTCCAGAACTGTAAATTACAACCACGCCATAATCATCTATCCAGTCGGTGGACAAAGCGCTACATCATCACCCGCCAGCGGCCATTTTGGAGTCACACAAGGAAAGTCAAGTAAAATCCACTCAATAAATTCTTGTACATACTCTGTGATAACAAAACAAGTTCACATATTTACCAGGTCTAAATTTTTTATAAAGTAAAATAACGAATTGTACTATTGCGATAATATACTCTTAACTGTAAATATCATAGTGTTAGATTTTAAGGTTATCATGGTAACCAATGATATCCTTGATAAAATAAAGTGGGAGGTGGACACTAACCCGATGGGCAGTGATCATTATCCCATCAAAATCACGATCTCAACATTCGCGTTCCAAATGCAATCTGAAAAAACGAAGATACAGATCTCCAGGGTCGACTGGACCGTTTTGGCGACAATATGGACCGTTACACAGACCAACTCGACAACACCAATTGTAACAATATCATTAAAAGCTATGAAAAATTCATTTAAGGTATATACAACTCTATTGAGACCTCTAAACCCCAACCTCTACCGCGTAACACACAGGACAATTCAAATAATAAACCTAAAAACAATCACAAAATGCCTAAATCATGAATCTGGTAGACAGAAGAATGTACGGAGGCTGTCAAAGTCAGAAGAAAAAAATTACTGGAATTTAAAAACAACCCCAATGTAAACACGCTTAATAAATACAAAGAGGCATGCAAAAACACCAAACGCACAATTAGTAAAAACTGAATCAAACAAAATTAAAGGACTTTTTGGCTACATTAAATCCACATGCTACACTAAATAGAAACTTCCAGTTTATCAAGAGGTATAAGAACCGGTACTATAATCAAACACCCCACACAACTAACAACTTCAATATTGAAAACAACCCAGAATTGCACGCTGCCTTCAAAAAAATTTCACAATCTTATACATACAACACTAACAAAAATTAGTGAGAGAATTATAGAGAGTCCACCCCCAAACAATGATCCAATTTTACAAATCGATTATTAGACTAAAATTAGAATGGGGCAGTTTTCTGCTCCATAACGCAAAATCGCACATCACAAAAAAGTTGGATGTTGTCCAAAACTCAGCACTTAGGAAAAGTCTAGGGTGTTTAATCACAAACCCTATCAACGTTCTACACCACTTGGTTGGTGTAACAACACTTAAACTCAGAAGGGTATTACTTACGATCAAAATGTTATGCAGAAACTTCTCATACTCTGGAAACGAGATCATTCCCAAGCTAAACCTTATCAGAGATCATTATGACAACCGTCTAGATAAAACACACTACAATTATAAGCACCCCCTTTCCTACAACTTATGGAATAAACATCAACATTTATTTTCACAAATGCACTACTATGACAATCTACCCACTTACTCTATACCATATCGATCCCTGTTTAATGTGGATAAAATAAATACCTCCTTCGGAAAAAACTTTCAACGACAATCTAGTAATATCCATAGATTTCAACAACTTCATCTTTAGCAATCTTAACGATTCAACATTCGTGTTCACAGATAGATCAAAAACAGTAAATGAAGACTGTGGGGCCGGAGTATTCTTCGAAGGGACTCATACATCGGTATCTCTAAAGGTTAACAAACTTTCCAGCATATATAGCTGTGAAGCCCTTGCAATCCTACAATCCCTCCCTGCTAAAAATATGCGATTGAAGTCAATTAAAAAAATTCAAATTATATTGAATTAAATTTATTTTAATTGATTGAATTGACTACCAGAAAACAAGTCACTTGAAAATGAATTGTGATTAATAAACTTTAATTGCAATTTAGTTCAATCCCTATATTTAGTATTGATTTCTATATATTTAAATCGACTTCTATAACAGAATAGTTCTTTTTTTTTTCGTATTGTATTTAATTATAATTTAGATAATACAGTTCAATGAATTTTAATATATTCCAATACTATTTGAATTTATCTAATTCAATGTATAAATTGACTATAAAACTTCTATCCACATTAATTCATTTTTATGTATTCCAAACGTGAATAGATTTTAATACAGCTTATTCGTATAAGCCCTAAATTAAATTTAATCACGTTTGATAAATGAAAATTTTATTGAATTTTGTAGGTTGTGAAAACTTTATTTATGAATTGACTTGAATCAATTCCTATGAGTATGGGAAATCAATAGATTTAAATACAGTTTATTCGTATAAGCCCCGAATCAACTTCAATAAACTTTAATAAACACACATTCTATTGAATTCTGTAGGTTGCAAATGCCTTTCTCATTAATTGATTTTAATCAATTCATATACGTATAGGAAATCAATATAATTTAATGCAGTTCATTCATATTAGGCGGGAATCAACTTAAATTAACTTTGATAAACATACTTGTTATTGAATTGTGTTGTTTGCGAATATCTTTTTTATTAATTGACTTTAGTCAATTTCTATGAGTATAAAAAATGAATAGATTTAAATGCACTTTATCCGTACAAGCCGCAAATGAACTTGATAAACAAACTTTTTATTCAATTCTGTACTTGTGCGAATTATCATGGAACAATTTATGAAATTGTAGGAAGCTACGTGCTAATCAATTGTCAGTGGTTTTTTTACAAATAATTCAAATGTTAAATTATTAGAACAATAAATTAATTTTAAATTTAAAATTCAAGATGTCCCCAATTTGGTATTTAAACTGTGAAAGTTTTCATGAATTAGAATAATTAACATTAATAAAAAATGGTGCACAGACGCGATTTTGCTCGTCAACACTGAATCAGTAGATGCTGAAGTAACCGTACATCGTGAAAATGACGATGACGACTATTCGTCTGTACACAGCGATGAGAAATATGAGAGTGATCTGGATGACAATAACTTAATAGGCCAATTATTGCTCTCAGATCATTCTGATGCTGAAAAATAGCTGTCTATTTACATATATTTTAATTTTTTAAATATTTAGTAATTCGTATACTACTATATAGTTCTACCTTGTACACGTTCATACGCGCATTTCACAAACGAGTTTATATAGCTTGGATGCTCGCGCAAAACTATCCTTATCGTATACCTTTCTGTTCTAATTTTAAAATAATAATACTCTAGAAGTATACTTTCCTAAAAGTATTATTCTCTAAAAGTAATATTCCACAACAGCTGAGATATTGTTAATCTCACTCCAAACAGAATTAATTTATCGTAAGCATAAACAAATTGTTTCATGCTATTTTCGACAAATCGTACAAATTACATCAAAGTTCGATCAGAAAACAATAGAAAAATTATCAAATAAACTTACAAAGTCAACAGAATTATTGGGTCAATCTTCAACAATGTGCTGTATATTATCGGAAGGATTAACTAGAATGTGCAATATTGTCTATGGAATTAAATCACGATCATTTGGAGAATGTCAGAATTCCGATAGCATATTGTTACACTCTAAGAGTAAGTCATAAGTATTAGAAAAAAAAGTAGTCTGATCAATATTTTAGTCAAAAGTTTTGTATGCATGCACAAAAAAACTCACTGTTTTCTTCTTTGTATTTAATAAACATTAGAATAAATCATTGAATAAAATATATAATTAATTTTTATTTAACAGTTTTCATACATTTTATTTGTGTTTATTACTATTTATTTTTACTAGTTATTTGTATCTTATAAGACAATTAATTATATTAAATAAAATAATAAATAAGTAAAATGTCATTTTTGTGCTATAGATCTCAATCAGTTACGTTTTTTTTTCGAGGGTACGTAGGAAATGCCACCTAAGGCACACCCGACTGGGTCCGCACAGCCGGATAGTGTGGGGCTGGTTGAGGATTTATCCGCCGTGTGTATAATATAGGACAAAAAATAAAATAAACAAAAACGCGAAAAAACAACACAGCCGTTGCATCGCAAACCGACCCACTAAAACCTAAGCTTACTTGTGCTTACTATTTTACAACTTACTTAAGTATATTATATGTTATTTTGCCAAGAATTAGATCCGTCCAAGTGGTTTTTATAGTCCCTTATAATAAACTAATTTTTGTAATATATATATTTATTCGGAAATTCCAATTTAGGTTAGCGCATGCCATATATATCTATATTATTTTTCTCCAATCCAAATAATCGAGATATTATTGCCGTTCGATATGTCCCCAATCGCACGCCATGCTGTCCGTATGCCATCAAAATGCTGCCACGATAATCTGAATTTCTGCGCCACAGCGTGTCGGCATGTTGCCGTCAATTTGCAAGCAATTGGAGAAAAATAATATAGATATATGGCGTGCGCTAACCTAAATTGGAATTTCCGAATAAATATATATTACAAAAATTAGTTTATTATGAGGGACTATAAAAACCACTTGGAGGGGTCTAATTATTGGCAAAATAACATATAATATACTTAAGTAAGTTGTAAAAGCTTTCATCAACTTAGATTGTGTCAAAATATTTTGTATAAAATGGACAATGATTTTTAACAGAATTTAACTCAGGTTTGATCCCTTAATGCTTTGATATTTCTCTTTTAATAGACTATTATTAATCAATTATAACTGTTTATTTTATTTTTTTAAATAATTTTCAGTTTCTATAAAGATGTACCTATAGTAAGCAAAAATCTTGGAAGTACATACACCAAATTTTCAGGTCAGTTATTCAATATTATACTTTTCTTTAATCTACAACTTTATTCAATTTTTCAAGTGCTTTACATTTTATAATAATTTTCAGATTTTCTACGAAAATAATTATTCAATGTGCAGCTATAGCGGAGAAAAATCAATAGGATGGCATCGGTATCCTTACGTAAAAAACCTGCAGGAATCCCTGCAAGAATTTCGGACTATTTACCTGCAGGGACTCCAGTAGGATTTTCTTAGGGTGACTCTCCAATAGATGTCATCGTGCAGTTGGCCGTGTCGCTGTGTCGTACACATGTGTCGCTGTGTGCATGTCGTTTTGTGCACGGGAAAGAAGAGAGGGGACGCTGCCAACTTATATGCGGTTGACGTATGAGCCAAACATATTATGGTTATGTTACTCTTCGTTTTGGAGCAACGAAAAGTGAATTTTGCAGTTGGCAGCGTCCCCCTCTCTTCTATTCCGTGCACACAACGTCATGCACACAGCGACACATGTGCACGACACAGCGACACGGCCAACTGCACAATGACACCTATTGGAGAGTCACCCTTAATGAATTTATCTAGAATGGGAAATTATTTATTTTCTAGAATTATATAAAATTGTTAAAATCTCTAAAATAATTTAGGAAATGTGCCTTTATAAATTTATAGGTAGTACTATCTGGATAGTAGCACCAAAACTTGGTGACTAAGCTTGAAAAATTTAAACGTTAATTAAATTGGTCTATTACAAAATTAAAAAAAATGAAATTCGAAGTTTTAGTCCCTGAGTTTCGGTGTTATCTTCCAGACGGTACGACATATTAAGGCATATTTCCTACATTAATTATTGGATTTCATATTGTAGAACATAAATAAATTCACAGTATAGAAAAATTCCTGCAGGAAATCCTACACGAATTCCTGTAGGATCTTTTTGTAAAAGAATTTATCATATCGCTCACAAGCATTCCAGATTGTATATAATAGTTATTACATTATATTGTTATATTTATTATAAATTGTAATGTTTATTGTATTTAAAATGTAATAAAGAATAAATTTATATTGACATAATTTCAATTTTTATTTTTATTTAAAAAATTAATAATATATATAATAATATTTGGAGGTTATAAGCACCTGCAGAAGCGCACACAAAAGTCAATCGTGCAGGCATATTGCCGGCAAAACGCAAGGCATAATGCTAGCACGTTGACGGCATGGCGTGCTGTCAAATTTTGGAATAAGCGCGCGGCATGCATGCCGTCAACATGCCGTTTCTGGGCCGGAGTACACGGACGTCACTGTGCCGTCACGCATGCGGCACGCATGCCGTCGATTCAACTAGTAGACTCTGAACAGAGTGGTCGCACTGCTCCTCTCTGATCTTCCCTTCAAAATTTTCATACGATTACATCGACACAAGCCGGACTGCTACCCCATTTTCACTGCCTACATTCATACTACCGACCGCTGTGACTATAACGAGCCTTAACATCTTGGCTCTATCTTGTGAAACTACATCCTCGGGATACACGCCAAACAACAGCTACGAAGAACAAACAACCGCTGCAAATTTTACATACTGACAGAAGCTACCTGGCATTACATTCAACTGTACATTCCTACAGCGAACGAGCCGTCAACACGAATACCACACACGACGCTCCCACCAATATTCCACACGACTTTCTTGACATTATCTACGCGACGCTCAACGAAGTTGGCCATCTCGAACTCTCAGCAAAGCATAAGCACGCCAAGTAAAGTATAGAATAAAATGTAATAGATTGCTGTGAATATCCTGCTTTGAGTTGTAACGCTTTTCTAGTTAATATCACGTACGCTCAAAATAAACTACAAAATTCACAAATACAGTCAGTACATTCAAATGAACAAACAAGTTCATATGAGAGCGGAACAGGATTAATTCCAAATTGAATTAGAGTCGATAACATAAAATATACAAATAAATAAATAAGGGGGAAGGGAAAAAAAAATAAATAATAATAATTATAAAAAAAAAATATATAATAGTAATAAAAAGGGGAAAATTACAAATAAACACGCAACAACATAAATATATAACCCTCGTTAGAACATTACAGATTTAATGTAACATACGTACTGTCGTTTATTTAATTATACTCGCGTTTAGTTTAAGTTAGTTATACTTCTGTGTCTACTTTAAGTTACTTATACTCTTTTGTTTAGTTTTACTTATATATATGTGTCTAGTTTAAGCTACTTATACTCTTGTGTCTAGTTTAAGGTATTTATATACTTGCGTGTAGTTTAAGGTAATTTTATCATAACTACAACCACAACTTTGAAGATTATAACAGCACGATCTGTAATCCATCATTATAACGATTCAATATTTGATACTTTATCCCAGTTATGAAACTCACTGAAGAGATTCATAATTTTTACCATATGACACACACATTACAAACGGAATGATATGTGTAACTAAATATCCGTTCCACTGTCAATAGATAGATCATTTTATAGTACAAACAGGAATAAATATAAGCATACTACCACATTTCTGATTACAAATTATAAATATATCGCGATAACATAATTCATAGCTCCTAGAATAACATACAATTGTGTAAATTTATTGGCAGATGAAGGTTTTCCTGGCATACTTTTTGATAGATGGTTAACCATAACGATTGTTACTTCATAACTTTAAATAGAATCATCCAACTATCTCTCTTAAAGTGCGCTAGGGAAGCACATTCAATCTAAAGTTTTGGGGGCCTAACGGGTTATTGCTTAGCGCGCATGTCGGCATATATATAATTCTTGCAAAATAATAAATTCTCAGAAGCTCAAACATACGACTTAATGTCGAACGACTGATTTAATGGAACTCTTCGTACTGTCTCTTATTTACAGATTTATTCAGATTAGTGTCTAGCTTAAGTTATTCACCGTATAACTACAATAACAATATTTAGATATTGCGGAACAATTTTATCAAAATAACATAGCTGAGGGGATTAGCGCTTCCAAATGTATTGTACTTGGAACACCTCGTACTGGCTCTTACGTACATATTTATTTAGATTAGTGTTTAGCATAAGCTATTTACCTTATAACTACAATAACAATATTTAGATATAGCGGAACAATTGTATTATCATAACATAGCTGAGGGGGTTAGTGTTTCCCATTGTATTGCAATATAGATACATTTTTAATCTGTAACGTAATCGACTTAATAAATAACACGGTCGCTTTAACACATGTTATATATTTACTAATTATAGGATACGAAAAACCAAAGACTCGAGTAACTAGTAAATATTCAGGGTGTGCCCATATTAGTACTAGGTGCATTATATCCAGACAACCTTTCCGCGTATTTCTTAGTAGAAATATACTGCGATATCTCTATCTTACAGCATGGCATGGTTTACAATCTTGCGAACAAGAGTCTTGGAATGGTCATTCATTAATATTACTATAACACACATTCTATATTCGGGTGAACATTTTGCCTTGGCACTACGCTATAAACAAATCATACCAGTGGTATAATTCATTACTTAATCGAGGATTAAACTCACCTGATCATGGTGGGAGATAATAACACGCAAATCCATCACCAAGAGACGGACACCATTTTAAATAATGACACACGACACTATCTATCGCCTATAATCACTGTAAATAATACTAATAGCATCATCCCACAACCTATGAATAACAATATATACAATACTTGTCTTGAATTATATGATAAACAAAAAAACAATAGATACAGCTCAGAATCGGAACCCCCATACGTAGTACACCTATACGACAAGAGAGAAGATCACAACTTAGGCAATATTCACATCACTGATATAGGACTCAAAATCCATAAGGCAGGCATCAAACTAACCAATCTATTCTCGATTGGCCCCAAAAGATTTTGTCTCACCTTCAGTGCATTCGAGGAAGCCAACAATTTTATTGAATATAACCTCAATAACATTGAACCGGAGTCGAGTGCCTTTATCCCGGACCAAGAAATATTCAGAATTGGCATAATCAGGGACGTGGGAACCAACGCGACCATTACAGACATACTCGAGGGTCTTGACGAGGAAAGTCGAGAAAGCATTGAGAAAATAGAACGTATCACCAAGACCATAAACTCTAATGAAGGCCCTTCTGGAACCATAGAAACAACTAACATTAAAATTTATGCAAAAAAAGAACTACCCAAATTTGTTCTTATATTCGGAATCTTCTATAGAGTCGATTATTTTATACCTGCCGTTATAAGATGCTTTAACTGCCAGAGGTACGGTCATGGTACCAGCTACTGTAAAAATAAAACTAGATGCCTTAGGTGCTCTGAATATCATAGTTACAACACCACTAACTGCATTAAACCCCCTAAATGTGCTAATTGTCATGAGCCTCATCAAGCCTCGGATAAAGTATGTATCTTTTTTGCCTTCCATAAGGAAGTTAATGCAACCCGAACTTTACTCAAAATCACTAGCACGCAGGCTATGTTCATAGTACGACAAAGATATAAAAATAAACTTGAAAACCCTCTAAGATTGATGGAAGAACTCAACCCCTTTATCGATCCAAGAGATCCATTGGATGCCCAAATTGATACACTCCGCCGCATATTTAACAAACCCTTAGCGGCTGAAACTGCCCAAAACTCGACATTTATCCCATCCGGACACAACAATACTATCGAACCACGTAATAACGCCCCTAACGAAAAAACAATACTACCTGAAGAAAGTATAGACAGTTTCGAACAATCGGTAGTAGACGACGATGATTTGGATGAATTACTATTAGATAGACACTCTATATCTTCAATCTTAAACGGGACAGGGTCCTCTCATTTTGAATCCAGACTCAATCACAAGTCTCAGAAATCCATCCATGAGATTATTGGTACCAACCCTCCGAAAACACACACGGAATATGAACCTGAAATATGCAATCACCCGGATATAAACCATAGTAGCACTCCTTACAAATTAAGTTCAATGAACCAGAATACCCCCAACCCAATAGATACCCTTTCTACTAAATCCCCACATATCACTAGCAAACCCATTCAAAATCAATCCAAACTAAAGTCCCCACTAAAACCCAATATAGTACAGAATACCAGTATCAAAAACTCAAAAAAAGCAATTAAGAATAAACGTGCTGTCAACAAAGCCCTGGTAAGGGCAAAAAAACTAGGATACTTAAAATCGCTCAATCAAACTTCCTCTTGTTAATAACCAATACCCTCTATAGTTAAATTTGAACCTATTCTATATAATTATGAATACTAAAATTTGTTCCTGGAACGCTAGGGGAATAAAAAATAAATGGATTGAAATTGAATCCTTCATAATCCCATGGGACATAATGTCAATAAGCGAGACTAAACTTTCCGAGACTGACAACGTCAAACACATCGGGGGATTCAATCACATTAGATTGGACCGCTCTGATGGTTTGAGGGAGTCGGGCGGCGGACTTCTTGTCTACTTAAAGAACAATATCCAATTCTCTAATTTTAAAGTTTACACGCCAAAGGGAATGGAATGCCTAGGAATTAGAGTTCTTGCTCACGATAAGGAAATCCATTTTATATCCGTTTACAACCCGCCTGAAAACATAGTAAGCGTCCAAGAGCTGAACAAATTTTTCCAAGCTTGCACTACATTCACTAACCTCATCATATCCGGGGACATCAACTCTCAACATCACCAGTGGGGGAATGAGTTTACCAATCAAATGGGTAGAAATACAATAAACTCAATCAATGAATTTGAAAAACTGCTCATCCTTAACGATGGCCAGGCCACTAGGGTCTGGAAACGCAACAATTGCCCCGACCTAACAATATCCTCCGAAGCTATATTTCATAAAATTGAATGGGGAGTCTCAGCTGACCCTATGGGAAGCGATCACTACCCTATAAATATCACTATTCTTGATTTCGCTCTGCAATTAACTAACCCTAAACGCAAGATAACTACGTCCAATGTAGAATGGAAGAAATTCCAGCAAGAAATGGAAACCTTCCATATAGACTCCCCCGAACTTTGCGAGGATAATATAATAAATCTATACGAAATGTTTATTATACATATATACAAATCTATCGAATCTTCAAAAAAAAATAATAAACCAAACAAGAAAACTACTCCTCCTCCCAACACACAATCTAGCCAACAAAAACCAAAAAAAATCAACCGCAAAACACCTCAAGATTGTATATGGTGGGATGAGGACTGTTCAGGGAGTATTTGGGAGTCCTCAGCCTTGGCCTAGAAGGCGCTTATGATGCGGTCAACCTTGAAAAGTTAATAAAGATTCTAATGGCATTGAAAATACCCACCAAAATTATAGCTTTTATAAAAAATTTAATTAATGACAGGGAAATCTGGGGAAGTTTTAATGGCATTGAATTTGCAAAGGGGTTCACCAACAAAGACTTACCTCAGGGATGCATCCTTAGCCCTTTGCTGTTTAACTTATACATATGTAGCATAATGAAAATAATCTCTCCCAATGTAAGTTACTTGGGGTTCGCAGATGATTTACTACTCTATTTCACAAGCAATAATATACCCCACATTATACAGGTTCTAGACTCTAACATAGAAAGCATTGAATTATGGTTAAAATCAATAGACCTGAAACTGTCTTTTAACAAATGTGCCTTCACAATTTTTGGCAGTGACACTCTACAAGCAGACCAATATTTCATCTCCCTTAACTCTAAGCAACAAAACCCACTTCAAATATCTGGGAGTACTCTGGGAGCAGGACCTCAGTTGGAAACAACATATTCTCCAAATCACACAACATACTAGATATGGAATCAATATGCTCTCTACGTTAGGAAATTTCAACTGGGGTATCCACCCTCAAACTATGTTAACCTTTTACAAAACCATATTGAGACCCAAAATTGATTGGGGTAGCTACCTCTATCATAATTCGAGACAGAACCTACTTAAGAAACTAGATGTAATACAAAATAAAGCCATTAGAAAAGCCCTTGGGTGTATCAAAACCACGCCTATCAATGTACTCCACCACTTGGCTGGTATACCCACTTTACATAACAGAAGAGTCCACCTCACGTCCAAAATGATAATAAGAGAAGCCCCATTTCTAAACAGCACATTAATAAACCAATTTAAACTAATCCATGATAACTATGATCACCGTCTAATCAAAGACTATTACAGCAAGAAATTTTCCCTGGCCTACAATATATGGGTCCAACATCGCACCCAAATTAACCTTCTATTCAAATACCCAATAAGCCCAACGTTTTCTATCCCTTATGAGTCTCTTTTCATCTCTAATCTAGTAAATACCTCTTTAGGTAATTCACTTAAAACAGAATCACACAACATTCCGGTAGACTTCCTCAACTATACAACTACAATCTTAGAAGAATATTCCCTTATATTCACTGACGGGTCTAAGGACCCAAACATAGCAGGGGGAGCGGGTATATACCATGAAGAACTACAACAAACATCGTCGCTAAAGCTAAATAATAACGCGAGCATATTTTCTTGTGAAGCTTATGCCATTCTTAAAACCCTCGTGGATCTGATCGGCACCTTTCCTAGTAAGATTGCTATATTCACCGACTCCCTAAGCGTCCTAGCGTCCCTCCAACACGATGAATTAAACTCGAATATACATTTCTACTTAGCACAAATACGCTCATATCTCTATTATCTGAAGGAAAGGGGATTCCACATAGAACTGTTCTGGATACCATCTCACGAGGGTATTTTAGGAAACAATAAAGCCGACGAGGCTGCCAAAGTGGCGCTTTTACTCCCCACCACTACAGTCAACCAAATATGGCACACAGACCTTCATGGAATGATTAATAAACACAATCTGGACTCTATGATATTATATACACGAAATTACGGGCAAAAAAACAAAGGTCGCATGTTCATAGACAACAATGCTGAATTCTCCTTCAACACATGGTTCTCTAAAAGCAATTACAGTAGAAAAAAGATATGTACATTAAATAGATTGAAAAATAATCACACTAGGTGTAAACACCATCTAATGATTAAAAATATACTACACGAAGACACTTGTGAATGTGGAGAGAGGGAACACAGTATCGATCACCTTGCATGGGAGTGTACATTAACGGCAAAGTTTTGCCCTATTATAGTCAATTGCTGCCTAAAAAATAAAATCCAAATAGGAGAGAACGTTTGCAAGATTGTAAATACATGCCATTACAACATAGGTTTTATTTCTGTGTCATTTTTTAGCCTAAGTAACATCGATGTTTGATTCCTATTCCGCAATTACTATCCACTCTAATGCAAGCATACCTTCATTCCATTTTCACAGCTTTCTAGTTTCTCTTCATATCATGTAATACTTGGCATGCAAAAACCCTAAACGCAGAACAAATACCTACCAACTTGTATTTAATACACACATTTGTATGATTCAGCCTCGAGGAAAGTAGTGGATAATGGCCCACAGCTGACTCATTGAGGATCATTGCCTGAAGAATCAGCTGAGAGCCTCGCTTTTACATATCATCATCGAAATCCCCGGGCCGAAGATAGATCATAAGGATTGAATTATTTAACAAGAGAAGGCTTGTAGCATTGAATGGTAGTGGGCATCATAGAGGAACTCCTCTCTAGCCCGACAACAGAAGAAAAAAAAAAAAAAAAAACGCATGCCGTCAACGTGCCGGCACAGTGCCGACGCCTTGTTATCGGGGAACCGTAAATAATGTCAACCTAACCTCAAGATATCGCTAAAACACTTAATTAGTTTAAAATTTCATCATCAAAATATTATGGTACTTTTCGGGTTGTAAGTATTGTTTTTGCATGATTGAATGTTACTAGATGAGTTCTCATGGTAATAGTATACATGTAATCTCAAAATATCGCAAAAACACGATTTTTGTTACTAATTTAGTAGTAACAATATAACTTTTTTGTGTTTTATGTGTTTAAATTATTGATTTATTGGCTGTTTATCGCTACGCACCTACACAGATGCACACGTATACACATCTACACATACACGCATATTTTATATTACGCACACAAAACTTCTGAAGAATAATTATGTTGCGATATTTTGAGGTTAAGTTGAAAGTATTACGATTGGTTCTCATCTAGTACCATTCTTTGATGCATAAATAATAACTACAATACGAAAAATACCAAAAAATCATATTTTGATAACGAATTTTGAAACAAAATACAGTGCTTTTGCGATATTTTGAGGTTAGGTTCACACTACTGCAGTTGGTTCTCATCTAGTAATATTCTTTGATGTAGAAACAATATTTATAACGCAGAAAATACCAAAAACACATATTTTTACCTCGAAATTTGTAAAAAAACACATTGTTTGGCTATATTTTGAAGTTAGGTTGACACTATTACAATGAGCACTTAGCTAGTAGCCTATACTTTAATAAAAAAGAGTGATTATAACATAGAAAATACAAAAAAATTATATTGTAACTACGAAACATTTAACAAACTACTGTTTGTTACATATAACAGATATATCAAATAAATAATGGAAATAAATATGTATAACATACGTTACAAAATGTACATTTAGTAGGAAATCACACAACGAAATATCATTCGCATGTCGATCATTGAACGTTTCTCGGATAAAACTTTAAAACTAATGTTTTTAACGATCTTGAAATCTTACAGATAAGTTTTTACGTAAGGCATAAGTCACTAACCAACTTTCGAGTAATATTTAAAAAATACTTTCCATATGGACCTAAGTTTACTCACGCATATGTATTTTTCGTTATTCATTTAAATCACTACAAACGATTATTTTTACTGCACAAAATGTGTATTTTTTTGTATTATTTAGGAAACATATTTTTAAAAATTAATTGAAAAACACTTTTTACCCGATCATTAAGTTCGCTCACATTTACTAATGTCTTTGTCATACTCTCAAATCACCTCATTAATATCTAAAAATTTTAAAGAAATGTATATGTATATACTTATTTCAATCTAATATCGAACCTTTTCGTCATATGCTTATTCATTTCAAGAAATTAACCATACAAAACTATATTTGCAAGAATTTGTATGAATCATCACATATTAAAAAAAAATTTTAGGCCTAGAAACAACATAATATCTTATAAATAAAAAGAGAGAATGTTAAGAATTTTCTCGTTATATACGTATACAGTCAAATCGCTTCGAACGATTAATCCTGAACTATTTTTCATGATCTTAAATCACTGCAAGCGACTATACCATTTTACAAAACATTAAAGCTACCGCCAAACGAATTTTGAACTATCTTGTTGATTGTTAAATTTTGTTTGTGTATGTGTGAACCTTTTCATTGTACACTCAAATCGTTGCAAATGACTTATTATAATCTACCATCACTGGTCCTAAGTGATTTTTATCACTCACCATATGTATTTTAAAAAATATTTTTATCTCAAATTTTGATGTATCCTACGTATCTAAATTTTTGGTCGTACTATCTTATCAAGAAATTACATCACTAGATGTATTAAAAAAAATAATAAATAAAAAACAACACAGTTTCGAGTCCTATATAATAATAACGCCCTACTAAGTATCATATTACATAATAGAAAAGTGAAACGAGTATAAAAAACATCTCCCCTAACCATCCGATTCTTGTCGCGCCCTCTTGACCACTCTGCAGTCTACCTCCGTATGTCCACTGTCGCTGAACCACCTCTTCCTGCCGCCATCGCTCCCAGTCTCGATCAAGCCTCTCAAGCCCTCGTTGCTCAGGAACTCGAATACATTGAAACTGCAGGACTCGGGCAGGGTTGCCCCCGCCAATTCGCTGTATATATATATATATAAAGTGCGTGGTGGTGTGACACCTAAAATAGTAAAATCAGTGCGCGGTGGGAAAACCGTATTGTTAATTTATCGGTGTACCTCATATCGTATTGGCATATCATCATTAGTGAAATTTCAATGGGGTAGACGGAGCGAGTATTAATTAAGCAGTTAGTTCGGGTACGCGTGGAGGTTCGATCGTTGAAGCAACGCGCACGCGGGCTGGCGTAGCCATCTTGAAGTGCGACCGTCGAAATTGTATAGAGAAATTATGTATTACTAGCGACCCTGTATTATGAAAGTAAATAAATAAAGCCTAGGTACTTGAATTATAAACTACAGTGTCCCGATTTATTAGTAGAAATTATCATCCTGGTTTTCATTCGCGGAACATCCTCGGGGATAAGAGAGCTCATGCTAGCTAGCCGTTTTTTACAAAATTTCGGTAAAGTATAGAGCAAAACCCTTGGAGTTTATTAAATAAATAATTAACGCGAAGGAATAACAAAATCTATGTTATATACTTTTCTGAAATTTGTAAACATTTCGTTTACAATTTCTTTAATATTTTCCAAGAATTTAAAACAATTTACTATACTTCCTCACTCTTTTGCCAATTTTCCACATTTATTTACCCTTTCTGATCTCTGCAATTCTCCCCGACACACGTAAACATTACTCTGAAACATTGTGAAACCGCGCGAAAACGTGCAAAAAGCGTAAAAACACAAGCACCGACTAAATCCCCAAGAAACCCTTTAAAAATGTGATAAAATATAACAAAGTGCACACGAACGTCCAAAATGTCTCCCACCACAACCGCGCCATTTCACCGACAAACATCCTTCTCCCTCGTTGAAAAACCCCAAAATCCTCCAACTCACCTCCTGCGCCAGATACTTGCTCCCCATGTCGACGTAGAGTGTCTCGTTTCCCCGCGCGAGCCTCACCCCTGCCGCTCTGAGTTTCGCCAGGTGCAGGAGCAGGGCGAGCCTGGCCGAGTGGTCGGTCGCGTAGTGCAGGGCCGTGAATCCCCCGTGATCCTCGAGATTGGCGTCGGCGCCGCCGCGCTCGAGAAGCAGACTCGGGTGTTGGCCGCAGTCGTGCCAACAGGCCCAGTGCAGGGCCGCGCGGCCGAGGCGATCGCGCTGCTCGGGATCGGCGCCGTGGTCGAGGAGACGAGTCAGGAAGTGGCTGGAGTGCTGGCGATGGGGCTGTTGGCGGAGAGCGAGGTGAAGGGCGGAGCGGCCGTCCGCCTGGCGTAGGTTTACGTTGGTGCCGCACTGGAAAATAAAAGAGAAACAGTATAGGATAATTAATTGATTTGGTTTTTTGCTTCTTTGTTTGTTTGTTTGTTTGTTTCTTATTTACATATTTATGTTTATTTATTTATGTTGAGGTAGTTTTCCCAATGCCCTGCATGTATGTATGTGTGTGTGTATGCTTGCGTGAGCCCGAACGCTGGGGAAGCGAACTAGCGCCCTTCGACAAGACAGCGGTCTTGTCGCGTACCTGCTGCCTCCGATCTAGCAGAACCCGATTCAACTTGCGAGCAAGCACACGCAGTCGCAGCTTACCCTCGAGTATTATCTCCTAGTTATCAGTAATTGTAGCTTTAGAATAAATTAATATCTTTCTCTAGAAACTGTCTTAAGTGATTTCACAACCTCATCCAACAATTTATTTATTTATTCATTTGTTTATGCAACAGGTTACCTTTTTTATTTATAAAGGTGAATTATCCGCTTACAATGTTTTAATGTATAGCGTTAATATATAATCTATAGTTTTAATGTATTTAATCATACCTAAAATGTACTAGTTCCTAGAACTATTTACAATAGAGAATTTGCATGAATTTTAAATTCAATTTTATTCCATAATATACTTAAAAATAATAAACTTCCCAAGACAGTTTTTTTTTGTAATGCCTTATTTATTTATTTATTTATTTATTTATTTATTTATTTATTTATTTATTTATTTATTTATTTATTTATTTATTTATTTATTTATTTATTTATTTATTTATTTATTTATTTATTTATTTATTTATTTATTTATTTATTTATTTATTTATTTATTTATTTATTTATTTATTTATTTATTTATTTATTTATTTATTTATTTATTTATTTATTTATTTATTTATTTATTTATTTATTTATTTATTTATTTATTTATTTATTTATTTATTTATTTATTTATTTATTTATTTATTTATTTATTTATTTATTTATTTATTTATTTATTTATTTATTTATTTATTTATTTATTTATTTATTTATTTATTTATTTATTTATTTATTTATTTATTTATTTATTTATTTATTTATTTATTTATTTATTTATTTATTTATTTATTTATTTATTTATTTATTTATTTATTTATTTATTTATTTATTTATTTATTTATTTATTTATTTATTTATTTATTTATTTATTTATTTATTTATTTATTTATTTATTTATTTATTTATTTATTTATTTATTTATTTATTTATTTATTTATTTATTTATTTATTTATTTATTTATTTATTTATTTATTTATTTATTTATTTATTTATTTATTTATTTATTTATTTATTTATTTATTTATTTATTTATTTATTTATTTATTTATTTATTTATTTATTTATTTATTTATTTATTTATTTATTTATTTATTTATTTATTTATTTATTTATTTATTTATTTATTTATTTATTTATTTATTTATTTATTTATTTATTTATTTATTTATTTATTTATTTATTTATTTATTTATTTATTTATTTATTTATTTATTTATTTATTTATTTATTTATTTATTTATTTATTTATTTATTTATTTATTTATTTATTTATTTATTTATTTATTTATTTATTTATTTATTTATTTATTTATTTATTTATTTATTTATTTATTTATTTATTTATTTATTTATTTATTTATTTATTTATTTATTTATTTATTTATTTATTTATTTATTTATTTATTTATTTATTTATTTATTTATTTATTTATTTATTTATTTATTTATTTATTTATTTATTTATTTATTTATTTATTTATTTATTTATTTATTTATTTATTTATTTATTTATTTATTTATTTATTTATTTATTTATTTATTTATTTATTTATTTATTTATTTATTTATTTATTTATTTATTTATTTATTTATTTATTTATTTATTTATTTATTTATTTATTTATTTATTTATTTATTTATTTATTTATTTATTTATTTATTTATTTATTTATTTATTTATTTATTTATTTATTTATTTATTTATTTATTTATTTATTTATTTATTTATTTATTTATTTATTTATTTATTTATTTATTTATTTATTTATTTATTTATTTATTTATTTATTTATTTATTTATTTATTTATTTATTTATTTATTTATTTATTTATTTATTTATTTATTTATTTATTTATTTATTTATTTATTTATTTATTTATTTATTTATTTATTTATTTATTTATTTATTTATTTATTTATTTATTTATTTATTTATTTATTTATTTATTTATTTATTTATTTATTTATTTATTTATTTATTTATTTATTTATTTATTTATTTATTTATTTATTTATTTATTTATTTATTTATTTATTTATTTATTTATTTATTTATTTATTTATTTATTTATTTATTTATTTATTTATTTATTTATTTATTTATTTATTTATTTATTTATTTATTTATTTATTTATTTATTTATTTATTTATTTATTTATTTATTTATTTATTTATTTATTTATTTATTTATTTATTTATTTATTTATTTATTTATTTATTTATTTATTTATTTATTTATTTATTTATTTATTTATTTATTTATTTATTTATTTATTTATTTATTTATTTATTTATTTATTTATTTATTTATTTATTTATTTATTTATTTATTTATTTATTTATTTATTTATTTATTTATTTATTTATTTATTTATTTATTTATTTATTTATTTATTTATTTATTTATTTATTTATTTATTTATTTATTTATTTATTTATTTATTTATTTATTTATTTATTTATTTATTTATTTATTTATTTATTTATTTATTTATTTATTTATTTATTTATTTATTTATTTATTTATTTATTTATTTATTTATTTATTTATTTATTTATTTATTTATTTATTTATTTATTTATTTATTTATTTATTTATTTATTTATTTATTTATTTATTTATTTATTTATTTATTTATTTATTTATTTATTTATTTATTTATTTATTTATTTATTTATTTATTTATTTATTTATTTATTTATTTATTTATTTATTTATTTATTTATTTATTTATTTATTTATTTATTTATTTATTTATTTATTTATTTATTTATTTATTTATTTATTTATTTATTTATTTATTTATTTATTTATTTATTTATTTATTTATTTATTTATTTATTTATTTATTTATTTATTTATTTATTTATTTATTTATTTATTTATTTATTTATTTATTTATTTATTTATTTATTTATTTATTTATTTATTTATTTATTTATTTATTTATTTATTTATTTATTTATTTATTTATTTATTTATTTATTGATAGTAACATTTTAGATCACTATTTGAATGGATGTCATGTGACATACATTCAAAAAGCGATCTACAATTTTATTGTTTTCAATGCGTTAAACCTAAATAAATATATGGCATAAAAAAATAAAACATTCAACTACGTTTTACTTTTTCATGTTACTTTATCGATTTCAAGTAAAACAGTGGTATTAAGACCCATGCAAGTTCCCTATTGCAAAAACAACTTTAAGGCGGGCCTTTCTCAGAGGTATTTTACAGCCACTTTAACACGTTTTTACGTAAATTATATGTAACATAATATTAATATACTTATAAACAAATTTAGCAAAGCTTAGCGCTATTGAAATTTGTAAAATCATCAGTTAATTCTTGATTTTTGACGTTAAAGTTATTAATAACTGTGGCAAATCGTTGTTGATATACAATTTTCTTAATGGATTCAGATTTCTCGTAGTCTTTGTAATATTATATATGTAACTACTTCTTTTGTGAAAAAAAATTCAGCTCATAAGACTTTCTAAAAATAGGACGAAAAAAATTTAACTTTAAGTTTTCTTTGCGCTTAATTGGTTGTTAACCTACCCAACAATTTCGTAGAGTGAATGTTAAGGGAGTGCCGGATACCGAACTTGCAGTTTTTCGCTTTATGCAATGAATAAATGAGATTTTCAAATTTCGCGTCTAGTCTTTTGACTATTTCACTATTTTCAATAGCGATAAAATTTGCTAAATTTGTTTATAAGTATATTAGTAAAATATAGTTCATGCATTTAATTTGTGCAAGACCCTTCTTAAGACATAAATTAATTTAATTTGAATTATATTCAAGTAACTCCTTTCTCGCTAACTTTTTAAACGAAAATATGGAATCAACTTCTTCCGTCCTTTACCTTAGGCCTGCACTACTGAGGGGTACGACCTAGTCTTGAACTGTAGCAAAGACGAATTTGCTTATTTGGTCAAAGTTTAGATTTATTTTACACATAACCCGTCTCACTAACAATTTAAATAAAAAAAGAAAACCTAATCGCTTGTAGACGCGACAAGCAATGAAAAAAAGGAAAAAGAAAGCCCCGACAAATTCAAACATTAATAAAAAAATCACAACCACAAAGCACCCACCTTTAGAAGAAAATCGACAACCTTGACTCGCTGATTCGCCGCTGCCAGGTGTAACGGCACAGCTCCGCGCAGCGACTCCACGCAGTTGACGTCCGCGCCGCTCGCCACCAAATTCTCCGCCAAATTCACCCTGCCGTGTTCGGCCGCCACGTGCAGGGCCGTCATCCCATTTTGATTCTTGTCATTCGCGCCACAGCCGTGGCTCAGCAAGTACTCGACCATCTCCTTTTCCTTCTCCGCTGTGATGTTCTCCTTCTCCTCCTCCTCCCCTTCGGCCTCGCAGAGGAAATGAAGCGCGCCGTTGGCCAGCTTGTCGCGGGCTTGAACCTCGGCGCCGCATTTCAGCAGCAATCGACAGACCTCGGGGCGGAAATTGCGACAGGCCAGGTGTAGGTGAGTCTCGCCGACTGTGTTTGCAATGTCGACGTTTAGGCCTATCTGCAGGAGCATGTCCACGGTGTCCAGGAGATCCTTTTCTTTCTCCTCTGGGGTTGATTGGGGGTCGGGTACTTCGTTGTTGGGCGAGGTGGAGGTGGTTGTAGGTGCTGGAGCTTTTGATGCTTTTGAGCTAAAGGGGAAAAGAATATGGATGATTATTAATAGAATTCATTTCTGTTGGTACATGCGAAGTTAATAGTGAGCCTAAATCGACTAATGAATTCTTTGGAATATTTTGGAATAAACTATAATTGCATAGGTAACAGTTTGATACAAAGTTTCTTTGTCGACGTTAGGATCATTAAAACTTAAGGAAATACACGTTCTATTATCGTCACGTCGCAGTGAACTGACAGTTTTATTATACACATCTTCTTTTTCAATTTTCTAGATAACATAGAAACTAAACTTAATTTATAAGTTATCAGATTCTGATACAGCTATATAATGAATATATTTTAAGTATTGAGCATCAAATTGATGTGCAGCCAGATTGTACATGGTAGTATTCAGACTCCATGACATACGATGGATTAACTTTTAACACACCTCTAGATATTGCAAATAAGTTTGCTGAATATTTCTCTACATTTTGCAGTAGGAACTCTAATTCAGCAAATAACTTTACCAATTGTACTATGCCCCCATCTCTTCCTTTAAGTAAAATCCAACTTAACTCTGACTTAGTTGCTTCTGCATTAAATATATTAAATGTTAATTATTGGAATGTATGTAAGATGTTTATACGAACATTCGTTAATTCAAAAATGACTCTAACGTCTAACTTTTGATAAATTTTAAATGATTGCTTCTAACAGCAAATTGTAGACGGAATTATTCTAATTTATATGAATATGTTGACAATGTGTCGGGTGTCTCTTACAACCCTTCTTCAGGTCAAAGAAGAATTAATTCTATAATAAGCTTAAATCTAGGTAACTTATCTAGACTGTTCACTGTATCCCACACAACGCAGTTGAAAGTTCCATCGGACGTGTTCAGCCATCGAGTGTCGTTGAACGATCAGGTTGATTTTTTCCCTCTCACAATTAGGCACTAACACTTTATAAAATAGCTTGTTTTTATATTGCACTTATTCACTATTGCTTAAGAACATGCTATTAGATGCTGAGAAATGATAGTTTAACTCTATATTTGATTACGTCGTTACTGTTAATTTGAGTATAATAAGTAGGAAAATAGGGTGTTATAAAAAACTATTAAGTATACGGATTTTGAGGAAAATGGCTTTGGAATGTACTACGATATTGTTTTCTAAAGGTTTTCTGTGTTGACTTGTAGACGGTCACTGAGATCTCTTTTGGTGCAGATACAAAATAGAATGGCAGAGCTTAGTTAAGAAAGAAGCTAAGATTTGAAAATATGCTAATGCTTTCTCTTTTTCCTAAATTTTGAGCTATTTTCTCTTTCCGTGGATCCCACTCTTCAAATCAATGAGTGGCAACAGAAGTCGGAAATAAAGTTCTATATGCAACACTTTATTCCCTTGTTGCATAATGTACTATTCTTAAATCATCAACCTATATTATATTAAATATAAAGCTTTCAGAACGTTGTTTTTTATTAACATATCTACCATGTATTTTAAGTACTTTTATTCTTTTCGCAAATTATATCTTTTTACTGTAAGACCAATCTTGTGCTATGCCTCGGCAATCTGGATTACAGATTGCTCTACTTACATTACCGAACTTGAAAAAGTACAATATATGGACACATTTTCGCATGACTATTCTCAAGTGACAAGGGAATTAAATGTGCCTTCTATAAAATCTTTTCATGAATATCAGGATTTACTTATGCTTTTTAAACTTATTAAAGGTTGAATTGATTCTTCTTTCCTACTTGAGAGCTTAATTTTCGTGTTCCTGCTCGCTTACTGCATTCTAATCAATCAACTTGTGAAGTAAAACTTTTAAATAGAAATCTAAATAAAGAATCTTGTATCTCTAGACTCTCACTTATTGCTAATGAAAAAGCGGATTGGGTCGATTTTAATCACTTTTCGATCTATAGTTTTAAAAACATAGCTAAATACAAACTTTTTTCTTTTTGCATTTCATAAATATTTTTTATTCTTTTTTTTATATTAGATCTATGTCTGTAAAGATAGTCGATTTGAAAAACTTAAGAGCTATTCTAACACTATTCTCAAAGGGCTCTTAACCCGTTAATGACAAGACCCTCAAAAAATTTTAAAAGAACTTTAGAACTTTAGGAAATTATTTAGAAATGCGTTTTAGCCTTTAACTAGAGAATTTTTGCAATAATTTTCTTTTCGGTTTTTATGTGACCAAATATGACTTAGAGCCCCATTACGAGATCGGAAATAATCCACTTCGATCTAATCCGTAGATTAAGTTTGCAAAATTACGAACTTATCATGGAGAAATCTTAGACAATTACTAAAATCTTATGGTACAAAATAGCCCATACGTCCTTAACAGGTTAAAGAACATAGATAATTATTTGATTTGAAATCTTTTCAAGGATAGTGATGCTGTCTGAAGTGTAGTAAATCAAATATTTACTAACAAACTAGAATGCGACATAGACACTGAATTAACATAATAAGTATATCAGAAAGAATATTTTTAAAAATATGTTATTTTACAGTATCCAATAAGCAGTATTAGTAGTTTAAAAACATATACTAGATCTAGACAGGCACCTACATAACCTCAAGTGAAACTAAGCAGTATTACTACCAATCTACCAACCTTAGCAAAACGTGCAGCACGCTATTCCCTAGCTCGTCGCGGGCATTGACGTCGTTCGTATGCAGCATGAGAAAGCGCAATATCTCGTACTCCCCAAACTTCGCAGCCAGATGCAAGGTCGTCTGGCCAGTCCTGTTGCTCGCGTCCACCTCAGCTCCCTTGTCCACGAGCATCCTCACTGTCTCGAGACTCCTCTCCTCGTCCTCCAGATGCGTGTGCAGAACCGAGTTGCCCCTGGAATCCCTGACTTTGGCCACGTCCTGGCTGTACTCCAGCAGGACCCTCAGCAGTTCTCTGCTCCTGCAGGCCAGTTCCAGGGCACTTCGACCTGCCTCGTTGGGGCCCTCCAAACTGGCTCCGTTGCTCAGCAGGATCTTCAATAACTTGACCACCTGGGGATTTAAGAAAATCTTAGGTTCTTCAGGTGGTCGTCGTGGCGTCTTTAGGAGATACAAAATTTGAGGTTTAACTATGGGTTTCCACTATGATCCACCCGAAATGAGTGGATTATATCATGATTGAAAGCTTTAAAATATGCAGATTGTTGGAGATTTGGAAAAAGACGGAGTATCTCGGTGTTTACAAACAACTCACAGGACTTGCTGTCATAAAGTAAGGATGAAAACGAGTAAAAGGACAACAATAATTAAGCAAATTGGGAAGATTACAGCTTCCCGTATAATAGAATACTGGTTGCTTTTATTTTTGAGACATTTAAGCTGATTACGTTTGGCATACAACAACACAAACAGAAGATTATCAGGTTGAGAACTAAGCTAATATAAACAAATTTTCACGCCTTTTGTGATCTTCTGATTGAAATTTAAACATTTTATAAAAATTTTGCATCTTTTTTCGAATTTAAGATTAGAAAAATTAGAAAAAATCGATTGAAATGGTTTTATCAATTTTTAGTTTAATACTGATACAAATGGTAAATAAACTTGCAATAATTCATGATCATATATGATTTATGTAGTGCTCAACCTGTTAAGGTAGTTCTTGCACGAAAGTGAAAATTAAGGAAATCATGCAAAACATATTGCTCATAACATTATTTTTCGACAGATGTGCAGGAAATTGCTATTCTATGTATTAATTTGACTAATGAGCACATTATTGTCGAAGGGAATATAAAAAATAAGCTAGTTTATAATCTAATCACCATTAGAAACCTAAATTTACTTTAAAAATTGTAAATTATTCATGGTTTGTAGAAATTATTTGACTTTAAAGTGAAAAATTGATGTAAAAGCTGTAGTATGATAAATTTCTACAGCCTTAAGCTTTTAAAATTGTTATTTAATTTCAATTTTATATGGTAATTTATGTGTAAGTTAACAAATGAGGTTTCCATTTATCTATTTGCATCTATTAGCACCTGCATGCAAGTATAAAAGATAAAATTATTTTTTATTTCACTGGGAAAAATGCGTCAAACAGAAAAACACAACATTCTTAAAAATCACTCACCTGCGTCTCCGACTCCTGGAGCGTTTTCACAGGCAATTTCTCCAGGAAATACACAAGTGTCTTTCCCTCGTTGCCGCACACATTATCTCCAGTAATGCACTGTGCAAAGATCGATATCAGATCCGGATGAGCAAACAGAATCTCCTGATGAATAGGCATCTGCTTGAGACTCGTCCGATGATCGATGGCTGCACCACTCGTCAGCAGAATCCTCAAGATCTCTCTACTGGTCCCGTTCACCTGCTGATTTATGTACATGGCTCTGAACACCAAGTGCAGCAACGTAACCTCACAACTGTCACGAATGGCAACTTGCCCAGCCAGATCCTGACTATGATGCAGCAAAATCAACACCATGTTCAGCTGTTTGCTTTGAGCTGCACAGAACAGCGGTGTGAGTCCACGCTTGTTCTTTAGATCCACCGAGGCACCGATCTTCAACAGCTCCACCATCGTGTCGAACTCCGTTCCGACGCAGCTGGTGAGCAATAGGTGCAAGATGGTGTCGCCTGCTTCGTTTTCGCAGGAGTTGACGTCGGTGATGTAGGGGAGGAACTCGTGGAGAAGAGCAAGTTTCTTGTTTCTTGCTGCTATGAGGATTGGGGTGTCATTGGAGGTGTTCTTTGCGTGGACGAGTAGTCCCTTTTGCAACAGCAACTTGGCCAGCTGGGTGTTGGGGTTGGGCTCCTGGGACACGAGGTGGAGAGTTGTGTTACCATGGACATCGGTTGAGTTGACGTCGATTTCATTGACTATGGATGGAGATATTAAGTGTTACATTTGAAGTCTTACTGGAATAGATGTAAGTCACAGGTACAAGTGATTTTTCAACAGAATAGGTTGAACATTTGCGTTTATATCTTTTTTTTGTTAAATTTTTAATAATATATGCAGTATTGAAATAGTGATATGGATAAAGAATAATTATATTGAGTATAATATTCTAAAAATAGCTATTTTTACAATTATTAATAAGATAAACGTATATATGCCAAATGCATTTAGATTAATTCCTATAGGCATGCAGTATAATACCAGAAAGTAGAAAGTTTGCTAAATACCTAAAGTGATTTTGGCAATTAGATAATTGTTAAACATCATGAATTAAAATACAATTTTCATGAACACATTCTTTTTAAGTATAAACATTTCATCCTAGTAAATCTTGGTATCCTTTGGAGTTCATCAGGCTTGAGGTGGAAAAAAAACGAATTTTGATAGTGGATCATAATTTATGTATTCTTAAATTCTCCAAACCTCTAATAAAGTTATTTTACAACTAAATTCATCTTCATTAACGGCTAGCTCTTGAATTGCAGGCTTGATATGGTGGAAAGCAAAATTTAGATATTTTTTAATTTAGACATTTGGCATTTGGGAATACGAAAACCGTGATCATCTATTTAAATTTATCTTTCATTAATTTCAAGGCTGGTCTTTAAGGGGAAGCCCAGATTTTAAATAGAAAACGGACAATTTTGGATATTTTCTTGTTATAAATTTATTTTATAGCACTGTGTGACCTAAACCCGCACTTAGGTCACGCTTATCCGTGACCTAAGTGGCGCTTTATTACACAGTGTAATAATGAATTCACATAGGCCACAGATCCCTACTATCCTATAATAAAAACTAAAAACTCTCAAAATAAACGTTTTCGTTCATAATAATAGAAAGAAGAAGTAGTAAACCTGGTAAATACGCATGTCAAGAATCAGAGAATAATTATAAATCCTTAAAATAATGCTTCAAATTTAGAGGTTAGTTCAACTGATTGTATATGACAATTTGGCGCGTATTTTGAATATTCAATCTGAAATTCAATTTAAAATTCAGTATTAAGTTTTCTTCATGATTAATATTATAAATTTATTAAAATTTAATTTAAAAAATTTCAAGATAGGGTAAATAAATATATTCTAATTAACTGGTGATAATAAACATTTATTATCTTTTCAAAAAACAAAATATCTTATTTATATAAGGTTCTATTCAAACAATGTATAAAAGTTGACATTGATTATTAATTAACTAATGAATTTTGGTTAAATAATAATTTGTTTATACGATTTCTAATTTCTTTAATTTATTTTTTATGTTTTTTGGATTATATTTTTATTTTTTTTTATGCGGGGGGGCTGCGCCCCCCCGAAACCCCCCCTCCTCCCCCGCCCGGCCCATCCCCGCACCATACACCATCCCCGATGTCGGCGGCGGGTTTATGTCACTCGTGCTACAAAATAGTATACGATACTCGTGACCTAAGTGTCCATAATTGCACGGCGCGACGGTATCGCCCTCGCTACGCTCGGGCGCTAACTACGCGCCGTGCAATTATGGGCCACTTAGGTCACATGTATCGTAATATACTATTATAGCACTGTGCGACCTAAACCCGCACTTAGGCCACGCCTATCCGTGACCTAAGTGGCGCTTTATTACATAGTGTAATAGTGAATTCACATAGGCCACAGATTCGTAGTGTCCTATAATAAAGACTAAAAACACTCAAAATACACGTTTTCATTCATAATAATAGAAAGAAGAAGTAGTAAACCTGGTGAATACCGCGCATGCCAAGTATCAGAGAATAATTATAAATCCTTAAAATAATGCTTCATGAATAATTATTCAAATAATTATAATAATTCAAATTAAGAGGTTAGTTCAAATGATTGTATTTTTTTTCATAATTAATATTATAAATTTATTAAAATTTAATGTAAAAAATTTCAAGATAGGATAAATAAATATATTCAAATTAACTATTAATAATAAACATTTATTATTATTTCAAAAAACAAAATATCTTATTTATATAAGGTTCTATTCAAACAATGTATAAAGGTTGACATTGATTATTAATTAACTAATGAATTTTGGTTAAATAATAATTTGTTTATATGATTAAAGTTGCATATGATGATGCATAATATGATTTGTAATTTCCTTAATTTATTTTTTATGTTTTTTGGATTATATTTTTATTTTGTTTTATGCGGGGAGGCTCTGCCTCCCCCCCCCCCCCCCCCCCCTCCACTCGCCCGGTTTATATCACTCGTGCTACTAAATAGTATTATCGTATCGTATAGTACAAAATAGTATCGTATCGTAATAGTATCGTAATATACTATTTATAACGTTTGTTTTTTTTGGATATTCATTTATCTATTTTTATTAATTTCTATTACGTTTATTACATTATTTTACGGTTTTATTAGACTTTATAGTAATATTTTTTGTTAAATAAATGTTTTAAGAGATGAAAATAACAAAAATGTTAACCAATAGAACTATGGACACAAAAAATTCATTATAAACAATCAGTGTGCAAAATAATAATAATAATAATGATAATAATATAATAATAATAATAATAATAATAATAATAATAATAATAATAATAAATACTACCTGAATAAAAACATGTAATTAATTCTTTGAAGTTGTTAGGGTAAATTACGAAACCAAATATAATATTTGTAACTCATATATTTAAGAAAATAAAATGAAATATTTAACAAATCAGTTTGTTACATAAAATAACTATATCGAATAAATGATAAAAATAAATGTTTATCAAAGGTTACAAAGATACATTTAGTAGAAAACACTTGCAAAAATAAATATTATTAGTGTATTTTGATAGTCACAGGACCGACCTATTTCGAAGAATACTTTGAAACTGCTTTTCTGCAGGTCTTTAACTCTTACGTATATATATTTTTTTGTAATACAGTCATTTGCCTCAGTCATTCTGAGTAATGAATTTCTATTTCGTCATTGATACGTATTTTTTAACAATACTTATAACAATTTTTAATAGATTATAACGTGTATAAACTTTTCATCGAATGTTGTATAGCTTCAAATTTTTTAGATCAAAGATACAATTTTTTACGAACACAACAATATAATTATTGACAATAATTTACTATCAGACGTATATAAAAAAATACTCGTTAATCAGGAGGTGTCGGTGTTTTTCAGGTAAAGCTATGATCTAATGAGGTAATCCGACTGATGATCGGCGAAATTCCAGGTATATGACTACAAAAAAGAACTACTGAGATGAGTAATAGTCATGATACGATGAGTTTATCTCATCTCATGACAATTTTGCTTTATACTTCCGAATTTAACATAATCATATAAATATCAAGAGACAATTACCATTTATTTGTATGGTAAGAACACCGGATCTCACTTTTTCATAAAATAAATGCCTAAAATGTCAAATAATAACGATCGCTTAAAACAGTGGATTCCCGTTTTACCTGAAAAGCTCTAGCATCCCTCGATTCTTCCTACGCGTCTTATGCAAATAACATCGTATCACATACACGAAAATACACAACTCACGCAAAAGTACAAGACAAGTGTCAAACGCGTGTGAGCATTTTGCCCGGAGCAATTTTCTATCTTGACAAAAAATTTTCTCAGGCTTATAAAGTTTTCCGTCAAACACTAAAATATACAGTCACTATCAATACTTTTATCTCAATTTGAATTGCCAACGTATCCTAACCACATAAACTTTCTTCGTCATACAAATACGTTCACTCGTTTCAAACGATTCGCCATACGATACTATCTACGTCAAAATTTACATCAGTTACCGGACGTACAAGAAAAAACAAAAACCAACAATACTTTTCACAAAATAATTTTCACGCCAAAAACAAAACAACTTCTTGAATATTTCCTCTAATCGCTCGGTATTCTTTTCGCTCTCTTTCCCGGCCTGCGCTCCGCTTCATCCTCCTCGTCTTCCATCCTTCTCTTTCTGGTAATGCTGCTCGCAGCCCTTTTCAAGCACCTGAGACACTCGTTACCCAGAGGCTCAAAGATCTTGCAACTGCACGCCTCGGGCACGCGTATCCCCGTCAATCTGTCGAGACTTTGCTTCGCTGTTTCCAGCAATTCGGCCCGAGTTTTGCCCAGACGAGCGCAGGCCTTGATCAGGTAACCGTACTGGGGAAACCTGAGCTCGAAACCACCGGAGGCCAGGATCTCCTGGAGGATGACGTCGTTGCCGTAGGCGGAGAGTCGGTGGGCACTCATGAGTAGGAGATCGTGGAGGGTGGTTCGATGGTCCAGCGAGATCTTGCGCATATCCTCGAGCTCGGTTTGTAGGTCCAGTGCCTGCATGCCCTGCGAACAGTGAGAGTTTACGTGAGAGGTCGAATGCAGTGGAATGGTGAACATGTTTTTCTTTTTAATGGGGATCTGTGGGGTGACTTCATTTTTTCGTCGTAACTTGATTGATTTTTTCAGTACTCGGATGGAATTGTGTGTTTATCAAAATTATTAATATTTAAGAAAAGAGGACGATCTTGCTTGATAAAAACCTTATGAGACTTATACCCATCATTGAGGTCGCAAGAAAACCTATAATTTATGAAAAAATGTACAACCCCCTTAGCTTTGGAGAAAAGGCAGAACCCCCTTAGCTTTGATGTTTCACATGAAGAATAACACGATTCGCTTTTTCATAATTTCTCCAGGAAGACTAACACTATTCGCTTCGGGCTTTTATTTCGTATTCGAGTCGGGTACTCAACTTTGTCGAAACTCGAAAAACATTCGGGTTATCCGAGAAAATGAAGCCAATTAATCAGGTAGCCCAAAATAGTCAGACAACGAGAAATCACGAATCGTGCTAATCTGCGTGAGAAACTCATGAGAACTTCCAAGTCTTCGTAGTGAATATCTAAACGTGTTACTCTTCGTGATAAACGAAAAAAGAAAAACAAAATTGTTAGTCTTCGTAAGATATATCGCCATCGATATATCTGCGGCTCTTTAAACTTTCCTCAATGCTACGGGATTGAATTTTTTAAAATTAAATGTCTTTTTACGCCATCGCCGACATTCCGTATTCCACAAGCTTCCTCTTTTGTTAAGAAATGTTAAAAGTTGTTTAAAACGACAATCCAGATTCTTAAACAAAAATAATGTAAATAAATAAGTACACTTTTCGCCAAAGACTAATTTCCGAAAATTTCCCATCCTAGAAATGTTGAAAATTGTTGATATTTCTTAATAAATGCATGAAAACATTGAAAATTGTTAAGCCAAGCAATTCTCTCGACATTTCTTTACAAATTCAAACAAAAATACATACTTTGAATTAAAATCAAATGAAACCACACAAACGACCATAATCTTTCACACTTCTCTTCCTCGCACGACCAATAAAAAAAGAATAAGCTTCTCAAACCCCCCCAACACATTACAAAACCCCGCGCCAAACTCCTCACCTCCTCGTCCAAGTACTGACTCGCCGCCTCGCTGTACATCCTCAGATTCTCCTCGCTCAGGGCCACCCCGGCCGCCCTGAGCTTCGCCAGGTGCAGCACAACCGCGAGCCTCGTCGTGCCACCGGCAACGTGAGAAGGTGGCGTGAGTCCCTGGCCGTCCCTGGCACCGACCGAGGCGCCGTACTCGAGCAACAGTCGCACGCCCGACTCGTTGTCGCAGGAGCAGGCCCAGTGCAGGGCCGTCATGCCGTGGTGATCGGCCTGCTCCGGGTCAGCGCCGTGTGCGAGAAGTGCACGGACCACCAGGACGCTGGGAGCCAGATGCTGCTGCTGTGGATCGTGGTGGAGGCCGAGCTGGAGGGCGGAGCTGCCGTCGGCTTGGCGGGCGTTCACGTCCGCGCCAGACTGAAATCTCACGGGAGAAGAGAGGTGTTCATTTGCTTCGTGGTGTTTTTATTGAATTTTCTTGAGACAGCTGGTCAAGTTGGACGATTTGCGCGAGGTAGCGTGAGAAATTTGAACCTCACGCGTGAGTCTTTCTGATCGAGTTTTTCTAACTTTAAAAATTATGAGGCTTGTATTTAAGACGTTTTGATGAATCTTTGACACTTTCACGAAATATTCCTTATTTATATACGTGTGGGAAAAGTATTAATTACATTGCAGTTTATTCTTCTAATTCTATCTTATTCATTAGTCTATAGAACACGGGATTTTTGAAGTATTTTAATTAGTCAAATGAAAACTAGTTGGTTCTAAGAAAGTAGAAGTAGTACCTATAAACAGATTCTTATGACAGTCATTGAGCCATGATAAGACTCAATTTTTTTCAATGTCTTGCACAGATGCAAGAATACCTTGTGAAATTTTGAGAACAGATTATTCCCGTTTACGAAAACCGATTTTTCTCAATAATTTTCTAATTTTATGAGATTATTCTAATATCTTACTTCATAGGCCTTAACAATTTTAGCCCAATAGGTTTAGAAATATAAAAAGCTTATCATTTCACCATAGTTGCACCTGAAGGTGAGCTTCTGGACCAAAATAAAAAATCGACAAATACAATTTAATTATCCTAAATTTATTTTTAATATGAAGTTACTCAAAAACATTTTAAATTCATAAAAAATCAATTTTATTTTATTGTAATTCGATAGACAATTTATTTTAAAATCTATTATTGAAGAAATTGGTTGCGTTGATATTTTTCTTTCAATCGTTCTGAAAAAATTCCTATATTCTTTGGAAGCAGATACGAAAAATGCAACACATTTTAAAGTAAAACTTTTTTGAAAAATAACACTTTTTAGCACTAATTACTAGCTAAACTAGTACTTAGTAGAGTATTGACTAAAAATCATAAATTCTAAGAATACTTTATAACTATTCTAACGTTTGTTTGTATCTGATACAAAAGAATACAGGATACTTTTCAGCACTTTTCTCCATAAGCCTATGCGCTACCAACTTTTTGAATAACAGTAATTATTGTAAAAATAGACAAATTTTCTGTGAAACTTCAAAAAAATTTAATTTCTCATAATCAAGGTTTAAATATACATATTTATGATCATTAACCCTCCACTGGGTAAAGCCGAGATATCTCGTCCAAGTATACATAATTTTTGTATACGTTTAGCATCAGAAATTAAAATTTTAAATATTACTAGACAGCGGAAGTTCATGCAAAATAAAAATTTCCAATTAATTAATAATTAATTACTAATAATTGAATTCATAATTAATTTGTAAACTGCAAAATTTGTTTTGAGTTGATTAAGTAATTATTAATAGATTGATTAGTAATTATTTGTTAATTAATTAACTTCGAAATTTTTATTTTGCATTAACTTCCATGGTCTACATATTACAAACATCTACAACCTGTCAAATTGAAACTAAATAGTATAGCTTAAATTTAGGAGATTGCAGAAGTTTTTAAAATATTCAGTTATAGACTTATACGTTACAACAAATAAAAATGTGTTAAAATAAATCAGTACACAGGAGGGTCAATATGTTGCAATAATTTCAGAATAATTAGGTAGAGTTTTCATTTTGGACTAAAAGCCCACCATAATAAAAAGGAAAAAAAAAAATAATTAAATAAAGTGCCGTGTACCTTCAGAAGAAACTCAACGATCTTGTCCCGCTGATTCGCCGCGGCCAGGTGCAGGGCCGTAGCCCCGTGCGTCGCGTCCACGCGGCTCACGTCCGCTCCTCCAGCAACCAACGCCTCCGTTAAACTCATCCTGCCGTTCCCGGCGGCAATGTGCAAGGCCGTCAAACCGCTCTTGCACCTGTCGTTCACCCCGCAGCCGTGGCTCAGCAACAACTCGACTATCTCCCTCTCATCGGTGGCTCTTTCGCCGTCGTCTACCTCCGCGTCCCAGCACAGGAAGTGCAGACAGCCGTATCCCAGTTGGTCGAGAGCTCGGGCCTCGGCGCCTCGCTGCAGCAGCAATCGACAGACGTCGGGATGCAGGTAGCGACAGGCCAGATGGAGATGCGTCTCGCCGGCTGAGTTTGAGGTGTCGACGGTCAAGCCTGCCTGCAGGAGCTGCTCGACGGTCTTCAGGAGATTGTCGGCGTTTGCGTCGCTCGAGGTCCTGCTGGTGGATGCTTTGGCGCTAGAAGGAAGGAAAACAGAGAGAGAGAGATTAGTGTGTATACAGGTGTGGCTGTGGTTTACAAGTCTTTGAAACGTGGCCGTCTTTCGTGCTGCTGTCATTCTTGTGACTTTCCAGTGTATACATTTTTGTTTTATTTAGACTCTTACAAGTGAAAAAAATATGTAAGTATTTATTATAAACTACCTGGTAAATTGTTTTTGAAGAAACATTTAATGTTCTATAAAAGTGAGGAAATGTGTAAACAAACGTTAAGCAGAGTAAAAATAAATGTGTAAATTAATGTATAAAAGTGTCTGAATTTGGACCATTATTTACAAAATTTTGCAGTTCTTTTTTTTACACAATTCCACAGATTTCTATGTTTTACAAACAAAATATTCACCAGATTATCTGTTTAATGCCAAAAATCGTAAATGTTAAAAAAATGTTTTTTTAAAGGAGAAAAGTGCAATTTTCCTTATTAAAATAAAACCTAACCCGTTGACTGTTTTGGCCAATATGAGACAAATCATTTTTGATGATTATTGTACTACAATGATAAATATGAAACAATAACATCTTACAAAAATTTAGGTAACAATTCAGATGCCTGAGAAACGGTTCAACATTGGAATCAAGCAAATAACTTATTTTTCACGACCATAAAAAAGGAAAAAATGAAAAAAAGAAAAAAACAGTCAACAGGTTAAATTACTTTTATACTTTCTTACCTACATTTTTTCTAAACTATTTTTTCCACTGTTTTAAAAATAATTGTCATCAGTCCTAATTATCTTCGAAAACTAACAAAATAACGAGAAGATTACGCAAAACAATGTAAAACCACATAAAAAAAACAAAATATCCGGTGGAATACCGTAAAGTATGTAAAAGTCAACACAATATAACAACACCAACCTGAGCAGACAATGCAGGACCGTGTTTCCTCCCTCGTCCCGATGCTCAATATCCACCGAGCGCGCGATCATCGATCGCAACTCCTCGTGATCCGCCATCCTCGCCGCCTGATGCATCATCAGCACCTCCGTCCGCTGTCCTTTCTCTTGCACAGTCGAGTCGGCCTCGCTGCCCTCGAGAACCCTCGTCGACTCGGCGACAATGATCCTCGTGGACTCGAGGCTCGTGTCCTCCTCCTCGGCCAGGTAGGCGTCCAGTGTCGCCATGTAATTGTCGCTGCTGGCATCCTTGGTCTCCGTCATGTCCATCTTCTGGAAAAAGGTGCGCCGGTTAGCTTCGAATTCTGTGTAGTTGTTTGTATATAGTCGATCAAAAGGGTGAGTTTGCTTGAACCACCAGGTAAGTGATTACTGGCAAAGTACATTTTTAATCGAATTTTATATAAGGTAAAGTACCCAGTATCTGGACACTGCAAAAAATGAACCAGTAGCTGGACAGTAATAAAAATCGTAATTATAAGCCAAACAACTTAAGGAAAAATAGAAAATAAATGTCAATGGTATTATTTAGTATCATAACTATTGGAATCTACTCAAATTTTAATAATGAAGTGTGCAATGTTATTATAAATGCATTATTTCCCCGTGCAACTATAAAACTGCAAGTTGTAGCAAAATGTATTTCATGTTTTTAAATTCTCTAATAGACATTCACTATGATAAAAAATGACATCAGGCGTCAATATTTCCAAAACCTGATTTAATAGAATTGAATTACATTTATTCACAAAATTAAAAACAATTTAGCCTAAGAAATAATTTATTTCATTTGAAATTCATTGTCCAAGTATACGTCCCGAATGAGTAGTACCTGGACAGTGGTGGCGCTCATGTCCAACTTCAGCTCCTTTTCATTAGCACAGGAGGAGTAGCTGGACAAGTGTTAAGCATTTAATTTGCATATCTACTTTATTAGAAAGATGAAATAAATAAGTACTTACTTGCTAAGTAAGCTGTGCAAGTAGTCTAACGTTACGAAAATTCGAGTCGAGAGTAATAATTTTTGATCGAAGAAACCCTGTAGAAACCCTGAATCAAGCAAAAACAGAATTCTAACCTCTAATTTTGATCAAGTAATTACATTGTGATGTATAATTAAAGTTTTTTATAAAACAAAATAAGTATAAGTAATTTTAGTTCAAGTGGAGAGGATGGCAAAGAAGAAAGGTAATAAGAGAAATTTTCATAAAAGGAAACGTTCTGATGAAAAAGAAAATAAGCATATGAAAAGTGAATCTAAGTTGAAGGGGAAAAATGCCAGATCAAAAGTTATCCGCAGAAAGAAAAAAAGTGAAAGAAATTATAGTTCCAGCAGTATCCAGGAAGCTCTTAACGCAATAGGGGATGGACAATCATTGAGAAGTGCTGCCAGTCAATTTCACATACCCAAAAGTACATTTTACCTTAAGTATGCAAATTTATCAGCTATTGATTGTCGAAAAGGTCCAGCAGCTGTACTTAGTGAAGAAGTAGAAAATTAAATAGTCAAATGGATTTTGTTTTGTGCAAAAAATGGATTTCCTGTGACTAAAAGCCAGCTATTGGACTGCATTGAGAAGTATGTAGTGGATAACAAATTAAAAACACCATTTAAGAACAACCGACCAGGAAAGCATTGGTACAATGCATTTATGAAACGACACTCTAATCTGAGTAAACGTATCGCACAAAATCTCACTTCTACCAGAGCATCCGTTGCTGAAGAAGATCTCCGGAATTGGTTTTCGAAAGTGGAACAGTGTTTAAAGGAAAAAAATTTGTTATCTATAGGACCAGAACGAATTTTCAACCTTGATGAATCTTCCTTTATGCTGATTCCAAAAGATAATTCTGTCATCACTGAGAAAGTGAAGAATATTATACCACTTCAGATTCAAATGCTGTAAACTATAATCCACCAGATTGTACCGATGATGTAAAATCTACTTCAGTGATTGATGACATAATCAGTGAAGCTTCTACTGATGAAATCAATTCTAGTCCAGGCTCAAACTGTAACAATTTTACTGTGGATCAAATGAATTCTACTTCAGTTCAAAGTACTTCAGATATAAGTCTCAGTCAGACAAATAAAGTTTTAAAAAATGTTGCTAACATGCCTCAATTTATTGCACTGGATGGAGATAATGCTGTAAATCTAAATGTACATGTTGATAACTTCAACGAAAATGTCAGTGAGAAATCCAGCGAAAATACTATCAACAGTAAGTACTTAAAACAATTAGATCGTAAAAAAAATATACTATACTGTTAATATAAATTATTTTCTATATTTTAGATACAAGTGAAAATCATATAAATCTATCTCCTAAACTAAAAGCTTCACTCCCCATTCCTGACATTCATTACAAGATAAAAAGAAAAATGTTAAATTACAAATAAAAGAGTTGGTCAAAGTGATTAGATCTTAGAATGGTAAAGAGAATAAGAGTAAATTTGAAGAAAAACAAAATAAACTGGAATGTAAGCTGGAAGAAATCAAACAGTCATTAATTAATCTAGAAATGAAAGCTTTACAAATAAAAAAAAAATTAAACAAGAGAAAATGTGATTATATTGAGAATATATTTATTGCTTAAAATTGTTATCAAAAGAAAATCAATATAAGTATAACGTATGTTTAAGTATTATGTACAGTATCGTTTAGTATTTATACGTTCAATTTTTATTTTTATAATAAAAAAAATTCTATAAATCAGTAAAAATGTTACATTTTAATCCCTTACCACTTATATTCCAATTATAAGTAGCTCCTAAAAGGGTTTAATCACGATTTTTAGGCACAACCGCGACACAGAAAGTGCCTTATATTTTCGTTAGCGAAAAATGTGTGAGATAGGATATTCTGTAGGGAATTCTGCAGGAAAGTCTGTAGGAGACCTGGAGGATTCCCTGCATAGTTTTCGTACTGTTTTCCTGCAGGTATTTTTCCTAGAATGGGAAATTATTTATATCCTATAATTTAAAATTGTTAAAAACAATAAAATAATTAACTCAGGAACTGAGCTTCTTCAATCCAAAATTAAAAATAATTTGTTTGTATAACAATTTGATAAATAGACGTTAAGAAGCGTAATCCCTGAGCTTTTGTGTTATCATCTGTATGATAACACTTAATATAGGCACATTTTTCAATAATTTTAAATTATAAGATTAAAAACAATTTCCCATTCTAGAATAATTCCTGCAAGAAAACAGTACGAAAACCATGCAGGAAATCCTACAGGGAATCCTCCAGGTCACCTGCAGAGCTTCCGGTAGAATTACCTGCAGGTTTTTTTCATAAGGGTTAGTTGTAGTCTTGTTGCAGGACTGTGATATAAGACACTGTTGGGTAGATATACCGGGTACATGCTTATAAGTAGACAAAAAATCCAATTACTGACTTTTTTAGTTAGGTAGTATTCAAAACTAATACCTGAGCTAGCATTTTTTTGTTTATTAGGATTTAAAGTGTCATGGTCAAAGCAAAGCAGTAACGACACTTTCTTCTTCGTTAATAAGCATATTAAACGGATGAATTTACTTTATTTAAAAAAAAAAATAATTTAATGATAAATTTTAAATAGTTTAATAAATGATTAGAAAAGATGTTAGATTTAAAAATACTACACCCAGACAGCAGGACTATCCAAAAAGAGTTCTTAAAGGATTCTCAGACATGTCCAAGAATCCTTTGAGAACTCTTGAGAACTCTTTTTGGATAGTCCTGCTGTCTGGGATAGTCAGTTCAAATAGAATTAATAACTTTATCACCTTTTTATGCCTTCACTATTACATATAATACCTTTGCAACCACTTTATTTAGTACAATTGATAGTTATAATTAGTTTTAAAATCCATCCGTTGTCTATGTTTATTAAGAAAAGAATAAATCGTCAAAATTTAATCCCAATTTACTTATATTTTCTCTTCTTTTTCATATTCTTTAAGGTCACAACCTTTGTTTATGTGGAAAATATGAGTTTTTCAATATAATAGAGAATTTGGATTAAAAAAATCTATTAAGTTCACTTTTATCTTTGGACCGAGTGGATTTTTTCATGCTAGTTTTCTATTGTCGAAAAACAAGCATGACTAGTAAAACTCAAAGACTTAATTTTGTCAAGAGAAAGAAATCGATTATTTGGATTTAAATAGACAGAGATCCACATAGTATGCACCCACAAAAATATCATAGCTAATACAGCAAACATTTTAACTGGATCGTTTTAGTTGATACAGTCAATACCTCAGCTAAAACAACAAAAATATTAATAACTTCAGCAAACATATTTGTTGTCGTCGATAAATGACGCTACTATATTAATCCAGCAAACTTTTTAACCGTAACGGCAAATTATTTCTATGAATGTAGATACTAAGATTGAAATAAATGAAAAATGCTTACCTCAGCACCGAGTCTGTCAGTGTACTCTGAATTCTCTTCTTCTTCCTCCACATTCGAATCCACAGAATTATAACTAGAGTTGCTGCTTTTATTCACGACATCCCCGTACTCCAGCAAAAAGCTCAGGATCTTCTTACTCTCGCCATTCAGCTCGTCCACATCGAAGCCATCTAGAGTAGCCCCGTTGCCGAGCATAATTACTGCCAGCTCGATAACCTGCTTCTCGGACTCGCGGAGCGCCTCAGCTGGCAGATTCTCCAAGAAGTAAACTATAGTTTTACCCTCGTTACCGGACACGTTCTTCCTGCTGATGCTCTTCTCCAGGACTTTAATCAACTCCGGATGCTTGAAGAGAACTGCCTGGTGGATGGGCATGCGACCTAAGCTATTGCAACAATCGACTAGTGCACCGTTGGAAAGAAGAATTTTGAGAATCTCGAGATTGGTCTCGTCCACGAGCAGCTGCTCGCAGCAGTACATATTCCTCAGCGCCAGGTGCAGTACTGTCTCCTTGCACTCGTCGTGAGTCGCAACTTGACTGGCCAGATCCTGGCTGGCCCGCAACAAAGTCAAGAGCACCTGCATCTGGCTGCTCTGCGCGGCGTAATAAACAGGTGTGAACCCTTGTTTGTTTTTAAGCTCCACCGAGGCGCCTCTCCTCAGCATCTCGTCGATGATCTGGGTGGAGAATACGACTCCGACGGAGTTGTGGAGAAGCAGGTGCATGACAGTGTCACCCTGCTCGCTGTCGCAAGAGTTGACGTCGGTGATGTAAGGGAGGAACTCTTGGAGAAGAGCGAACTGCTTGTTTCTTGCTGCTATGCGGACTGGAGTGTCGTCGGACGAGTTCTTGGCGTTCACATCGAGGCCCTTTATTAGCAGCAGTTTGATCAGCTGGACATTGGGATTCTGCTCGGAAGCGAGGAGATGGAGAATCGTATTGCCATTGAGGTCGGTTGTGTTGACGTTGATTTTGTTACCTTTGAAGAGAGAAGAAAGTCAAGGTTTATTCAAGGATTGAAAGTAATTAACAGGCAAGTCCGAATCACGCGTATAAATCTACTAATGGTATAAATTCAGTCCTAGCTAGATACATATCATTCTGGAATAAGCATCCAAATTAATTAATTACTTGTAAAAATTATAATTTGTTTAAGATTCTCTCAAAAAGACATTTATTAAATTAATTATTTAATTAAAATCATAATTGATTTTAAATATTATTTACTTTAAGGTAATATATATCTATAATACCTAGAAAGAAAAAATAATAAATTTTCGTCGTTTTTCTAGAAAAATATTTTTTAATGTTCATATGTAAAAAGAAAATCACTTAACCCAGTTTTTTTGACTACTTTAGAGGTATTTTTAATATGAAAATAACTAATAGTTAGGGTCCTGCATATCTAGCTTAAAAAATACTATTGGCTCACATTTGAACACTGACCCGAATAGGGAAGAATCATGATTTTCTATTTTAATTTTATTCGAAAGTTTATGGAAAAATAACAACTTTCCTAAGACAGTTTTTTTAACGCAATATCCGAATTTTAGTAATATTTTAAAGTTGTGCTTAATTTGTATAATGATTCAAACTCGCGTGACGTCAGCGTCCCTCCGTTCAGGGCTCCCCTATCGGAGAATTTCGAAGCTTGATTTGAGAAAATTTTGCCCTCGTCAATTACGGTCATGGCAGTCTAGCTGAAGTGCTGTGCATATCAAAATGTGTTATGCGACCGTCACATTATTACTACAAGGGAATAGACTGTAATCAACAGAAAATATTCTATTTAAAGCTATTAGTTTGAATTTATAATAATTGTAATCATCAAGAATGAATAAAGGCTCCACCAAAGGAACATCTGCTAATTTGCCAAAAATTGATCTCGACATGTTGTTGAAATTCATGGCTGATAACGATAGCTATTCAGGTGCTGAAGTGCGAAATGTCAAAACGTTAAGGTTAGTTTTATATCCTATATTTACATGATAAATAAAATAAACTTCTTTATATTTATTTCAAAGACTTGACATATATATCTGTGGGTTGCAGGGAGAACAACATAAGTCCACTTTTTATATATTATATACATACATATTAATGAACAATTTAAATATTATATTATAAATAAATAAAAATTTAATTTTTCAACTCAATATAATATTTTTGCAACATAATATTTTTTAACATTATTTTAAATGGTAAATATAAACTTTAAATATTAATATCTCAAAAACATAAAAAGTGGACTTATGTTGTTTTCCCTGCAACCCACAGATATATATGTCAACTGTTTGAAATAAATATAAAGAAGTTTATTTTATTTATTATGTGAATATAGGATATAAAACTAAACTTAACGTTTTGACATTTCGCACTTGAATAGCTGTCGTTATCAGCCATAAATTTCAACAACATGTCGAGATCAATTTTTGGTAAATTAGCAGATGTTCCTTTTGTGTAGCCTTTATTCATTCTTGATGATTACAAATATTATAAATTCTAACTAATAGCTTTTAAATAGAATATTTTCTGTTGATTACAGTCTATTCCCTTGTAGTAATAATGTTACGGTCGCATAACACTTTTTGATATGCACAGCACTTCAGCTAGACTGCCGTGACCGGAATTGACGAGGGCAAAATTTTCTCAAATCAAGCTTCGAAATTCGCCGATAGGGGAGCGCTGAATGGAGGGACGCTGACGTCACGCGAGTTTGAATCATTATAAAAATTAAGCACAACTTTAAAATATTACTAAAATTCGGATATTGCGTTAAAAAAAAACTGTCTTAGTATAATAAAATTAGAGTTAGAATTTAATTCCGAACCATGCCACTTCCCTATTCGATCACTAGATGCTCCATACGAAGAATAGCACATTTCAGATTTTCTCGAAAAATGCAAATTCATTTTAGGAGCATCCTACGAAAACTAGCAATGTTCAAACTCTCCAACAAAAACCAACCATTTTTTTGAGGCTTTATAATGGTGTTAGTCCTTACCAGATAATCTCAAAAGTGCTAGATTTTGTAAGAAACCTCTGATAAGAGCTAGCTAGTTTTTGAGAAATCAGAAATGTCCTTTACTCCTTGAGCCTATTAAAGAAAAAAAGTTCAAAGACAATTCTCCTCACCTTTCAACAGGTACCACAGCACCTCCGGCTGCTTGCCGGCTAATCGAGTCGCCAGATGAATCGCCGTCTCCCCTTGTTCACTCCTCAGATCAGCCCTCGCGCCCTTCGCCACCAAAACCTTCACCAACCTCGTCAACTCCTCGACGACGTCGCTCCGAAAACCACCTAGCAGATGATGCAGCACGGTCCTTCCCTCTTCATCAGCTTGGTCCACATCATCAACCCGTTCCACCAGCGTTGCCAGTATCTTCAGATGTTTGTTCTTAGCCGCCAAGTGAGATGGACTCTGGCCAGCATTATTAAGCAGGTTGGGCTCGACACCGCGTTCCAGCAGCTCGTTGGCGATCGCGAGATTTTGAGCTTCGTCGCTGCTGCCCGTGCTGGCGTGCTCGGTCGATAGCAGGGCGTGGAGAACAGAGTTGCCAGAGTTGTCGCACTGGTTCAGATCACTGGCGAGGGGTAGCAGGAGCGGTAGAATGTCCTTTTGTTGGAGTTGGGCCGCCAGGTGCAGGGGAGTCTGGCCCTGGCGATCCATGGAGCTGACCGAGGCATTCTCCTCGAGCAGCTTTTTCACCATTTCTGGCTGCACCGTAGGCTGCTCGAATGCTGTGAGAATTCGAGTATTGATGGATTATGTGCATGTAGGGTTGTTATTGTACGCGTGTGAGTGAGCAGTGGTAAATTTATGGGTTAGAATAACAATCGAGTTATTATAATACATAGGGGAGAGATTGCCAGTACGTATAGTCTACCAGCGCTAGACGGCAGTATTTTACGTGCTGGATTAGATGCATTTTGTAGTTTCTGAATGTTACTCGAAGTCAATACTAATTTGTGTATTATCAGGTATGATTTTTAATAAATATACTATTTTATAACTTTTACACATATTTAAAGTACCATTTTTAAGCATATTATACTCTTTTAAAAACTGTTGGTGTTCATACTCAACAGGGAAACACTTTTTTAAAAATGTAAAACTTTAATAACTAATTTGGATAATTAAATTTGACAAAAACTAATTCATTACTTCAAGAAAGTCGAATCATACAGCAAATTTCTTTTTGAAATTTTAATTTATACCTAGGCATTGAATACAACTATACTTAACAAAAAAAATCTTTCGACACGGATTGCACAAGAACCGCATAAATCCAATGCCTTTCTGGTGCCAGATGCCTCAAATGGGAATTAAAGGGCAATAAACACATCTGTCATAATACATATTTTAAACTACATTCAGTAAAAAAAAGGATAGTTAATAAAAGCAGTTTTTGGCCCCCTGCAAAATAACTAAAGAATGTTTTAGATATAGTAGATCCACAATATATACTTTAATAGTGTAGAACACATTTTTTGAATCAACTATTTTTTTACAATCAATTTTTGCCAGAAAAATCTAATTTTCAGTAAAACAATTTACCAACAAGTGTCAATCAAAGGAAACAATGAACACAAAAGTCATCATACGCATGCTACTGCTGTTGTCGGTACTGGCATCCGTCACCGAAAGTAAAGCATGCAAGACCGTCCTGCCCTCTCCATCGAGCACATTGACGTTCGTCTCGAACTCCAGCAGTTTTGACAACACCTTCCACGATTTTCTAACTACTGCTAAATGCAGGGGTGTCCATCCACTGTGATGATCCTTCATGTCCACGGTGGCACCCTTCTTCAGGAGCAACGTCACCACTTCCACATCTCCCTGGTCCACGGCCAAGTACAGCGGGGAGGACAGCGACTTGTTGTGAGTGGTGGGATTCACCGTGCAGCCGTGCTTCAGGAGGAGTTTGCCGATCTCTCGTTTGCCTCGCTGCAGAGCCAACTGCAGGACCGTGTAATCAGTCGTTTTCTTGCCGTTAGGGGGCAAGCCATGGGCCGAGAGGGAGGCGCGGATCACGTCAACGTTACCTTGCCGCACGGCGGTGATCAGCTTGCTGATTGATGACAGCTTGTTCTCGGCCATACCTGGTGAACAAGTGAAGGAGAAAGAGGTTTATGTAAGTTTAGTTAAAATAGTTTATTTGAAAATATGTAGGTAAGAAATTATAGTGAGATAAATTTGAATGGATGCCCCCTACTCGTATAATGCTAATTCGAGCGTCACTGCACTAAAATTTTAACTAAAGTTTGTTCGTAAAACGACTCCAACTTTTTAGTTTATAAATATTGGAAGTTTAAAGTTGCAATGCGACAATTAAAATAAAAGTGTTTTATACGAAAGTAAGTGTTGTTGATGCAACTAGACTGTATGCTATTGAAGAAAGATAATAACATCCTCCAGAACATGGTAAAATGTCTTAAGGGGCTAGTCTAGTTTCTCACTTTCAAAAAATCGATTTTTTTGCCTAATTCGATAGTATACTATTCGGAGAACAAGTTCCTAAAGTTTTATAAAAGTATCATAAATATTTTTGAAATGGGAGGGGATTTAGTCGGAGCTGACCGTCGGCGCGCGGCGACGGGGCGAAGCGCCGAGCAGCTGTGCTCATTGTTGTGCTCCGAGGGCATCATAAATCAAGTCCCCATTGTACAGCGGGCCAGGCAACTACCTGGATACGAACGCCGGCGCGCACGAAACGTCCGCTTCAGTTCAGTTTGAGCAGAGGTCTAGAGCGCATCGTAGCTAAGTAAAGTGAAAATGAGTGAGAAAAGTCCTTACAACAATCAAAAAGGCACGAAAGAGGACTCAGTGCGCAGATCTTCGAGTAGGAAGAGAACTTTCCATGGGAATCGGCACACACTGGAGCAGTCAACGGCGAAATACAAGTGCTACAGCTGAAAAATTGGCGCGTAACGATGACGATGAGATTATTATTGATAATACTCACGGCTATCGTATCATTGAATTTTTCTCCGTCTTTACTGCAATTAGCAACATAGTACTTTGCAAGAATTGCAAAACAAATGTAAAATTCGAAGAAGCGAGTCCGGCAGGATTAGGTTTTAAAATTGCTGTCTCGTGTCAGTGTGGCGTTTCTTACATCGAATCTGGTCCGAAGAGTGGAAAAGCCTATGATATTAATCGACCTGCAGTGCTTGTGATGCGGCTTTTAGGGATTGGAAGAGAAGGTCTGAGTCTTTTTTGTGGTTTGATGGATATAGCAAAAACATTTCATATTAATACCTTCGAAGGCTGCTTTAAAAATATCTAGATCTGAACCATATTTTTCATAGATCATTTGATTCATGTGACCTGTTTTCTAGGCGAGAAATTAATCGACACTTTCCCTGAAAGATGATATAGTTGATCAAACAAAATTCAAGTTGTTAATTAATTGCAAGTAGATAAAATAGATTATGTCACGCATTTTTGAAAAATAAAATATTATTATAAGAGTCATCCTTAAGAGGAGTCCGTATCTTCTGTCCTTGTCTAATCACGTTTTCGCTATTTATTCAAATTGTAGTTTGTTAATTGAAAAACTAAAAGTTGGTCCAAATTGGTATTAAAATAACGAATATTTTGAGACCTTAAAAAGTATCTAACATTATTTCGTTTTCGAGAAAACTTCGGAACGGAAAAGCTAACCTCAATTTTCGCGTTCCGAAGTTTGCTCGAAAAGAAAATAATGTTAGATACTTTTTAAGGTCTCAAAATATTCGTTATTTTAATACCAATTTGGACCAACTTTTAGTTTTTCAATTAACAAACTACAATTTGAATAAATAGCGAAAACGTGATTAGACAAGGACCAAAGATACGGACTCTTCTTAAAGGTTTTTATTTATTTATAATTTCCGAAATGCTTTCAGGTATTACACTTGTGCTTCAAGTTCGGATATGTCAGAAGTGTAAGTGTATTTGTTCAAATGTTATTTACATAACGTTAAGTAGCTCAACAAGTGATACTGATGAATCTTTACTAGAAAAATCCGAAACCCAATATTAAAAAATAATAAAAACAATCAGTATTGTTAAACGCACGACAGATTCACGAACCTCTATAATTTTCTATATAGGTTTTGAGTTTATGACATAAGCATGGTTCCTTGTTTCCCGCGTTCTTTTTTCTCCCTCTCTGCGTTCGCAACTTTGTGCCTTCGCGGCGAAAAGTGGGTGAGCTTCTGAGAATTTGAACATAGAAACGTGCGTATGTCGTCAAAGCAAATTATTCGAACATTATTAGTGCCAAGGAAATCGTTAATTGTCATCACTATTTTCCGAAAATGTCTCTTAATATTTGTCGGCTGAGTCAGCAGGCTCCGTGCCTCGCCGTTCGTGGATACTCAACCGCTCGAGACCTCGCAGAGAAAGCATCTCCTGTTTCTCCCGTTCTTTAGCCATATCCAGATAATCAGTATTTCATATATTCAGAGTGATCTTTTGTAAAAACTATTCCAGAGTGTATTAAACCAGATTTTTATCGTATCCAGAGTTTAATAAATAAAGTGCGAGTGCACAGTGTATTTCCAAATAAAAGACTTTTTATTTGTGTGACCAACTCCCGATCCGCCACATCCATCCTACATAGTCTGACAGGTAACGGGCCTAAGCACGTGGAGGACGGAATTCTACAAGAGTCTACAAATAAAGAGTAAGTACCAAAGCTTAATTAAGAATGGCTATTGAGAGCATAAAGGGGAAATCGTGAGTGTCATAAAGAGTCTCTCGAGGTGAATTTTGCCTTTTAAGAGACAGCAGAGAAGGCTGTAATAAAAGACTAAATACAGGCGCGTTCGTGTTAGTTGACCGGCGTTAATATCTTGTATTAAATAATACGCAAGAATAAATTATTCAGAGAATCCGCGCGTGATAAAAAGCTTTGAAAATAAAGCATAACAGTGAATCAGGCATATGTCTGGAAAGGTATTTGACACATATGAGAAAACTATTAGGAAAACATGAAAAGGTTTGCTACATCAGAGCCGACAATGGCAGAAATCAGCAGTGATTTCGCACCAACATATACTCCAGAGTTAAACGGGACGGCCGAAATAATGAGAAAGATTCAATGAAACAATCCAGAAGAAAATAAGAGCACTGATGATCGATTCAGGATTTCCAGCAACTATGTGGGTATTAGCAACCGAAGCCGCTATACACACGTACAATCGAACTCCACACAAGAGAAACGATTACAAAACACCTTTATACATGCTGAACCCGAACAAGAACAACCACGTGGACAAATTGAGAAGATTTGGATGCGTGTCATATGTAAAAATACCAATTCCAGAGAACAAATTTTCAGAGAGAGTAGAAAAACTATCTTGGTGGGATACACGCCAACTGGGTACTTGCTATGGCATCCACAGACACTGCGGTTCTTAAACTCTAGACACGTGAAGTACAATGAAAATCTACTATACAAGGACACAGTAGACAAACCAGAGACAATCGAGTTGAAATTCAGAGAAAGCGGAGAAAATAAGAATACAGAGCAAACAGAAAACGTGGAAATAAGAATGCAGAGCAAACAGAGAAAGAGAAAACAAATAATACAGAGACAACACGAAATGAAAAGATGAAAACCTCGACATCTAAAACTGACAAACCACCGAAAAGAAAAATCGCACAAGAAGAACCAACAGAAGTTACATTGAGAAAAATCCCAAAAAGAAAAGCAAAAAAAAATCCAAAAAGAGATCCAAATTTTATATACAGATCTCAACCAATGAAATGAATTTCATTGATACTCCAGGAATGTCAATGATTTTTTAAGCTTGGCCTGAATTTGGCTTGATGAACTGCACATATGCTTCAATTCGGCTATCCTATTGTAATGTTAAAGGTAGTTGATGGCAACGGAAGGACGGAGATGCACGTGTAGGAATCGTAGCAGAAGAAAATGCAGAGAATATGGGTTGGTTTTTGCGTACACTATTCTCTAGACACCGTGAAACTTGTAAAAAGATTAAATTTTTCATGGGCAACAAGGACCTTAAGGCTCGCAATATTATTACAAAAGTGTTCAAAGTACCTATGTACATTTGCGCTGTGCATACTGCTGGCATATTTAGGAGAACCGTCAATGATCCTAAGCCTAATATTGACAAATCTCTACGGGATCTAATGTTGCAATTACTAGAGAAAATGATTTATGCTTCTAACGAAGAAGTTTCCATGGCAATATATGGAGAGTTTTGTGAACATGCTCCTACAACTTATGTTTTGTATTTTAATGACTTTTGGCATCCTATCAAAACGAAAGAGATTCCAAAGCTGTTCAAAACTTTTCAAAAGTGCCTACCTATAAATTATCACCTGACCTAAAATTGTATTCGGATTATGTAACAAACTATGCGTTTCATTTTATCGAAAAAGAATTGTCGAACGTGAAAAACGTTGCTAATATATCTTTAATCAATCCTCAACTGGTATTGTCAAATATACTGTCACGATTAGTTCATGTTCTTGCAAGAGTTTTTTATCAATGGGTTTGCCTTGACGACACATTTTTAAAATTAGAGTCCAGTTACAAGTGAGTCTGTTTGATAAAAATTTAGTTCTTGAGAAATGGAGCAAAAGTTACTTTCAAAATCATCGTATTTTTCAAATTGACAAATTTGACGAAATTCCTTCTACGTCTAAGAGTGAATTATCACCAATTTTTTAAACTGAATGTGACAAAATACATGTAAGAAGTACAAATACCAAATCTAATTTAGTTAATGTTGAAGATGATTTACAGACCCATGATTTAAAAGGAAGTTCTATATGCGTACAATCGTCTACTATCAATTGTATTACCAGTACTGTTGACAGCGATGTTGCAAAAACCAAAGATAGCAGTAATGATTGTAGTGCTGTATCTGTTACGAGTGTTAGTGATGTAATAAGAGTTTCAGAATTTCCAGATGTTGCAAAGATTTGTGACTTAAACGTAACTCCCGTTTTATTAAAACCTAAGAATAAAAGAGGTAAAAAACGAAAGATGTTAACTGCGATAGATAGATATACAATTTATTCATCCATGACGAAAATTCTTACAATTGTATGTACATACAGACAAAAGAATTTATGTACAATTTATGGCAAATGGACTACAATAATGATCAACTAAGATCACAATATAAAAATTATGCCAAAGTGTTAGATAAAGTTATTATGGATGCAAAAATTAAATATGAAAAAAGTCTAATCCAAAATAATTCCAACAATCCCAAAAGACTATAAGAAATTATTAACACGAAATGTGGAAAAATAAAAAAAACAAATGATACTATAAATTACATTAAAATTGGTACTGATATAATAACTGATAAAGTTGAAATAGCTAAAACTATGAATAAAAATTTTTGTGAAATAGACCAAAAACTTAGTGAAAAGATTGATAAACCAATTGAAACTGATCTAAAACTACCAAACATGAATGAAAATTCTATTTTTATTAAACCAACAAGTTCAGATGAAATAACTAGCATAATTAATACCCTAAAATTAAAAAATGGCGGTGTAGACAAAATAAATGCTAAAACTCTGAAAATAATCAGTAAATATATCGCGGAACCACTAACGTATGTATTTAATACGTGTTTTGAAAAAGCTGTTTCACCTGATGCACTAAAAAAAGCTGAAATTGTACCTAATATATATAAAACTGGTGAGAAAGATAATGTCTCTAACTATAGACCTATCTCATTAATATCTAATATTGCTAAAATTTTTGAGAGGATTTTATACAACAGGATTTTTAATTTCATAAAAAAAAATAACATAATATCTGAACATCAATTTGGTTTTATGAAAAAAATAGGTACTAAGGATGCTTTAAATTACATAACAAATATTGTATACAGTAACCTGGATCACAGTAAACCAACAATTGTAACGTTTCTGGATTTGGCGAAAGCTTTTGATACTGTTGACCACCAAATATTACTAGATAAACTCTATTGTATAGGAATACGGGGACAGGCGCTGGATTTACTTTCAAGTTGTCTTAATAATAGATATCAAACAGTAAAAATGAATGACAAAGAAAGTGAGAGCATGTTAATAAGAACAGGTGTTCCGCAAGGTACCATCCTAGGACCATTACTTTTTATAATATACATTAACGATATCTTGAAAGAATTTCCAGCAGAAGCAATTCTGTCGTATGCAGATGACACTGCAATTATAGCTACTGGAGATACCTGGAGCGAAGCTCAAAGAATCATGAACAAGTACCTGATAATAGTTGATAAGTGGTTAGCCTTAAACAAACTGTCGTTAAATGTTGAGAAAACTGTATATATGACTTTTGGAAATTATGCTGATAGTGTACCAAAGCAAATAGATGTTAAAATAAAGGATAGAAAAATAAACACAGTCGAGAGCTGTAAATACTTAGGAGTCATTTTCGACTTTAATTTGAAGTGGGATAGGCATATACAATATATCATTAATAGAACAAAATATCTTCTTTATATTTTTTATAAAATTTCAAAATCAATGCCAACAGTAACATTGAGAATGGTATACTATGCTTTTTTTCATAGTATAATAAATTATCAAATTATAGCTTGGGGAGGGGTGTACCAAAATAATCTAATTTTATTGCAAAATCTACAGAATAAAATTCTGAAAATAGTGAATAAGAATACTTTTGTAATACAAGATAATCCAATGAATCTTAAACAATTATTTACTTTTGAAGCGCTAAGATACCACTACTCTAGTCTCAAGATTAAATACCTGAATTCTAAAAGTATTACGAGGAAAAAAAACCTAGTTATACCAAGTAATAAGAAAAAAGTCAGTAATAAGAATAGTTATACGAAAGCTATTGTAACTTTTAATAGTCTTCCAAATGATCTAAAAACCTTAGATATTGATAAAGTATCCCATATTAACAAGCTAAAAAGCTGGATAAAATCTAACTTTTATATATAAAATAATTAAAACCACTGTTGCGTTATTGTGTTACTCTGTTTTACTTATATACTAAGAAATGATTTAAGAAATGATATGGTCATAAACAAGACCTGTAGTATTAAGTTATTAGTTTCTAAGTTTAATTCTTAAGCATATCGATATATTGTTATTTTTTTTATATTTTTTATATATGTCATTTTTATACCGGATCTACGAACAGGTAACCCATTTACCTCTGCAGAATTTATAGATATGTATATTTCTGTAAATTTTTCTGGTCTTTAAATAAATAAATAAATAAATAGTTAAAATAGTTAAAATATCAGTTAATTAATACATTCATTGTCTTATATTTAACATTCATTATATTGTTTCTTAAATAAAAAATAACATCAAACGCTGTAACAGTTCGTCAGTTTTTAAAATCTAAAAATAATGAACTAGTCATAGCCAATACATAATAGGACAAATATAAAGAAGATAACAAAATACAATACAAACAAAATAAAAAGAATACATACACACACTCCGCCAAAATTGCACGTAGATCTATCACGTCAAAAAATAACACATACTCATTCATCTGACATTCTTACAATTCACGCTAATAAATACATTCATACTGGGTCGGTTTATCCGACACGGGGAAACATAACTCTTAGTGTTAGGGGGACGGCCATTTTGTTATTGGGTTATTTCTTAAAAGGGTTTATCCGACACGGGGGAACATGACTCTACGTGATACGGGGGCGGCCATTGGGTTATTTCTTAAAAGGGTTTATTCGACACGGGGGAACATGACTCATACATGCTACGGGGGCGGCCATTGGGTTATTTGGGTTGTCCGGTGTTCTTGTCATAATAATAAATGTTTATAAAGCTTCAAGCGTACATAATTGCGTACAATTTCGTAAAATAATGAAAAATACGGCGCGAGGTGAAGCTATCAGTAAGGCTAAGAAACGGTAAGATGACCATCACTTTTACCGTTTTCCATTCGTCAATTGTAACAATATTTCATATTAAAAAACTTTTGAGGCTCCTAATAAACAAAATTGCTGTTGTTCGGTGTTCTTTAGATAATAACAAACTATTATCAACCTCGATTTTGATGTTACTATGTGAATTTTAAACGTATAATGAAAAATACGGCGCGAGGTTGAAGTCACAATGGTAAAGTTCGCTCCGATCTCCCCTTAAACGAGTTTATCCGACAGGGAGGAACATGACTCTGCGTGCTACAGGGGCGGCCATTGGGTTATTTCTTAAAAGGGTTTATCCGACACGGGAGAAAATGTTATTATCGATTCTGTACAGGCTTTTGTATTGGACAGTTTATGACAAAAACAGAAACTTAATATGATCGAATCTTCTAAGAAGACAAATTGCAGTACAATTTTAAAATATAATTCCAAGTTGTCTGTTTTCCCTTTCAACAATGACAGTATAGTATATTATGACACTGTTGTGGGAGATGGTTTTCTACCTTGCTCGAGGGTTTTTGCACGAGCGAAGCGAGTGAGAAAATCGAGCAAGGTAGAAAAACACCTCCCACAACAGTCTCATACGATATTTTATAGCACAACAACCTCAAAATCGACAATAAAGTTGGCATTTTGAGGTTAGTGTGCTATAAATAATATTACAGCTTTAACATTTTCTTTTGTTTCAAAACCATTTATGCAATTTTTTAAGGAATTGCTACTGAATTGAATGACACTAGAATTGTTGCTGTCAAGAAATCTAAATTAGTGTACGATACATTACCACTTTTTAAGTGATTTTTTGGTATTTTTACAACAGATTTGCTTATTTAATCATCTGTCGTGTGTTAAACAACAGCCAAAAACAATTAAAATGAAATTTTGTATCGGAAGTAGCCCAATTTTGGGACAATGGTATTTCAATTTTAAGATACTATTTACAAACTTAGAATAAAATAAAATGAAATTAATTTATTTCTAAACAGTAGTGTTATAAAATTTATGTATTTAAGTATTTTAATAAAGTGAAATATATAAATTTTCTTTTTCGTGTTGATTATTTCTACGAAAATTTATAAAAAATAAATAGCATAAAATAAAATAATTTAAAAAAAATAATAAACACTTTTATTGTATCCAATGAAAAGTATAAAATAATATTTATCATTCAGCTCAATGTTTCATCATAAATATGGAATAAAAGCTTTGGATACTTCATTGTTTAGTGCATGAATAGTTCACAATTCTGTCATGGGCTCCTTATAGTTGATTACTTACATTGACCTAACATATTAGATTTTATATAATAAAAGAAAATAAATATTCTTCTTTATATCACATAGATATAAATCATGTTAATACCATACGAACAACCGTCGTAATAAAAATGAATGATTGTTGAAACAGATATATATCAACTTAAAAAAAATCATTTGAAAAATCTAATTTTATGACCATTTTAATGATACATGACTTTAGGCCATAACCCAGTTATTAGTTTATAGAAACTGACATTTCAGAATAAAAAAAGTTAAATACTTGGGATTACTGTGGTTTCATAAACTACTATACATACTTTCAACGTTTGCAATACATCTGTAAGATGCTTTACCAGAGTGGTTAAGAGTGTAAGCAGGCCTAAACGATACCCAGACATCAGGACTATCCAAAAAGAGTTCTCAAGAGTTCTCAAAGGATTCTTGGACATGTCCAAGAATCCTTTGAGAACTCTTTTTGGATAGTCCTGCTGTCTGGGTAGGCAGCAGATCTGCAAACGCTATTTTAAAAGCTTGTACTAGATAGACTGGGGCTGATTTTTGTACGCTAATGCATAATCAAAGTGGTTGAATAATTAGATGCAATACAGAACTCGGCACTCACTTCTCAGGAAAACCCTGTCTTAAAATTATCCTATTACATATATAATATTCAGGGAAGTATACACATAGCGGGGTGCGTACATTGTGCATCAAAATAGGTATATAAAATATGAATGTAAATATAAATATATGAAAAATTAGATAAAATCAAACAATGTACTTATAAAATTCATATGGACGAGTCATATACTATTAGAATCATAGTCAACGATAATGCTGCATTGGGGGATTTATGAGTTACGTACTTTTATAACCTATACTTCGTATCATTCTATAAAATATTTTGTACATTACTTATAACAATATTACAGTCTTATCATTCAAAATTACAATAGTATCACTCGGTTGATATATAAAAAATCCACAATAACGACAGAAATAGGAATTCACATACTAGAAATTAAATTCAAGGACTCCGAGAAAATAATAAAAATGTAATAGGATACAATAAAAATAGTTTAACACTACAACAACTAACATAACGAATGAATCTTTGTAAAAGATCAATTTAAAAGGCACGCGTTATCATATTTTCACGATAAGGAGAAAGAAAATATTAACTGAATGTCTAACACATACCTCGTGGCGGCATTTCTTTTTTTTCTTTTTTTCTTTCCAAAAGGTATTAGCGGCTAATACCTATAATTAGCCCCACTATGTCCTAGGGTGTTTCTTTGATTACACGCGAGATATCGATGGAGAAGAACGAAGTAGCGCCGAGCACCCGCAAACCGGCCATTCCAGAATCGAAGAGGAAGAAACAGAGAAACTGGAATGCCGGAAAGGCCGACATGATGATTTTCGGAACCCGCGCGCGCCTTTTCGCGGGAAGTAGTGCCAACTTGAAGACGTTTCAGCGCGAAAATTCGAATCGAATAATATTCATTTTCCACGTATTTCACGAACTATCAGTTTATGGATTAATTTTTAAAACATCATCATAATCTGTTACTAAAGAAATACTAAAAGAGGTATCTGTTAGTGTTACTAATACGTATAAGCGTGATAACATTTTTTTGAAGTTATATTTTAAATTAATATTTTATCAAATCGACATTCATCAATCTTTCACTTTATCTAATGTGTACGTTAAATTTTTATAAAACAGATTGCTATTTTATCTCAACTCAAAAACATGCAGAATGAAAAATACGTAATGAAAAAATTTATAGAAATAAAAAATTTCATACTTCTTTTGTGACATCTTTGTGACACAATATTGACAATATAAAAACACATGAAAAGAAAGATGAACATACCTCCTTTGTATAAAAACGAAGGTAAACATACCTTATTTTTAATATATTGTAAATACTTGCCGTTTAAGATTTGTTTTTCCATTGAAAGTGATATAAATACCTAATATTTATAACAATTTAGATAGATAAGATTACGTATATTTACTTTTTTGGAATATTTGACAAAGGCAAGTATTTTTTCTACAAGTAAAATTATCAAGTAAAATTTTTTTTACCGTTGGGATTAGGTATTAGCAACAGGCTAGGTCCCCTCTATATTTATTTAAATGAATAAATTATTGCTGAAATTCTTGATAATCGATTTTCATTTACAAAACATGATATTTTTAACTGTAAAAATTAATATTGATCCAAAGTGTTTTATAAATCAATCTATGGTTCATAATAAATGACATCTCTCGTCTAATCTTTTATTAAAACAACGATACATATATTAGTTAAGCTAAAACAGAATACATAATTTTTTCTTAGTTTAATCAGATTGATTATTAACAATATTAAAATTTAAAATCTTAAGAGGAAATGATTAAACTTGAAATAAGATTGATAAAAATTTCAATCACTATATAACGAAAATTGTTTTACAGATTTTGTATAATGGACCAAGTAGAGATTCTGAAGAAAATAAATAAGTTGACGGAATACACATTATTAAATACTGCACTTCAATGTGAACAAAGGGATGTGACAATATTTCTGTTGAGTGAAGGCTGTAATGTCAATAGCACATCAAACATTATTAGCAATATGCCTTTGTATTATGCAGTGAGGTTGGAAGACATTGAACTTATTTGAATTCTTTTGTCAAAAGGAGCGTCAATTTTATGTCAGAACTACAGAGGTGATGCACCTCTCCACGCAGCTATCAAGACTCGAAATGATCAAGTTGTGGATCTTCTTCTATCATGTGTCAAAAAGTCAGAATATATAAATGCTACATATAATATTGGTCTGACACATGTGCATATTGCTTGTTTAAGAAATAAGCCAGGCATTGTTGAGAGCTTTTGAAGAATAGGGTTGAAATTAAAATATCAATAAATTCAGACTCTTTGTTGTGGCCAGACTACACACCATTGCACTTTTCTGTGGAATTCAATTGCTTAGAAGTTAGCAGGATTAAACCCAACATGCCTAGCATATGTTAAATATCAAAATGCTTGTATGATTAAAGACTACCAAATGAATTTTCATATCGCATGTATGGAGGGTGACCCAGGTATTTATATCTAGTTCAAGAATTTTACAATCAAATAATGATGGTGATGGTCATGATTTTTTTTGCTTAGAAATTGTTTAGAAGTATCTAGTGCATGGAGCAAAAGTAAATGCAGCTCTTGTATCTTTTAATATAGAGGAGGATGACACTCCCTAACATTGTACTGCTAGAAATGTGTTTGCAGGTATAGTCAAATTACTACTACGTTTATGGTGCTACAATTGACAGTGTTAATGAGGATGGCATGACTCCTTTGCACACTGCCTTTTATCGTGAATTTTTCTTGGGCGATAACAATATTGTGGATTTACTCATTTCTGCCTATGATTTTAAAGAACGTGAGAATGTAATTGATAATAATAGATTATCATATTTTCATATTGTTTGCTCAAAAAGTAATGAGGAGATTATTGAGGACTTTTTGAATAAGGGTGTAGATGTTAATATTCGTGTTAATGCATTTAGAAATTGCAGTATAGCTTTGGTTTTTGCAGTACAATCTGATTTACCGAATGTAGCAAAGCTCCTTCTAAAATATGGCGCAGATATTGGAATACATAATAAGTTTTATGGAAAAGCTGCTCTTCATTATGCTGTAGATCAGCACTGTAGCGAGATAGTAGAAATCTTTTTAGAAAATGGACTTGATATATATACTGTAACAAGATATTTATAGATATCTTGAACTCGACAAACTTTGATGAGCGATTTCCTTCATATGATTATTTGCTTCACTTGCAATTCAAGAAAAGAAACTCCAGAAAAACTTTGTTGAAACCTGCTAAAGATTCTTTGAAAATTATAATAAACAGGCAATTGCCGGATTATTGTTCGGAAAAAGTTTTCAGTTATTTAAGCAATAACGATTTAAAGAATATAATAGACCATTAAATGTTAAATTTAATTATATGTAACAAAGTACTTAATCTTTTAGAACATCTGAATATTTATATTTGTTTATAATTTTAATTATGAGTGTTGTAAACTTTTTACAAAAAACACGTAAAAATAACTGGGAAAACTATGCTTTTAATGTTTCATTGTATACAAACGTATTTTTCTTTCACTTTTTTAATATTTATTAATTTTAATCACAATAATTATTAATTACGTTTTACTATATGAGTCCAATTTTACCGACTATTATTTCGTACTTTACGTAAAAACATCTGTTCTAGGCAACAAAAAAACTTTACTCGAGTTAAGTTGAATCTACAACCAATGTCCCATTTTGAGTGCTATAAGTATGGTACATCGTTAACAATATGATTGCATTTATTAGAAACGTGAACTAAAAATATGTAATAACATGTATCTATTCATATATATTTAGGTTACAAAATAAATACTAGTTTTCATATATATTTTTATAAATTTTACACAATTTGCTTATTAATTATAATTTATTGTATATTGGAGAACAGTCATCGAAAAATTATGTAAATTATAAGGATTTTTATTATTCATATTTTGTATGTTGTTATAAATAGTATAAAAGAAAACAACAAAGTTATATGTAAAAAAAAAATCGTGATATGAAATGTAGAAAGAAAGAAAAAGTTTATTAAAAATATCGATCATACACCTGGGCCATGTTAAATTTTGTTATTTTTTTTTCTTCGTTTATTACATTAGTCTATTAAAATTAACATTTTATCTAATAAAATATAATAATTTCCTTTAAAAACGGTAGAAAATTATAAAAGAACGTTATCAAAAAAGAATGAAAAAATTCCAAAATAATAAATACTAGGTATACAAACATCAACACTCAACGTTTTTTTAGATGAATTACCAACAAAAAATGAAGTAAAACAAAAAAATATTTATAACATATTTATTTGCGAAAAAACAAAACGTTCAACAAACAACCGTTTGTTACATATAAAAGATACATTAATTAAATAATGAAAATAAATATGTATTATTCACGTTACAAAATGTACATAATACTTTCACAACGAAATATCATTTGTATATCGATTACTGGACGTATTTCGGAAAACATTATTAAATTATGTTTCTAACAATCTTGAACTCATATAAATTTTGACGTGAAACATGTCTTTAAACACGTCCTGAATAATACTGAAAAGTACTTGTTTATGGACCGCTTAAATTACTCATGCGTATGGACTTATATGGAGTATTCTTATTAAACTATATTTGTAGACATTTGGTTGTATTAGCCAAGAAACATATTTTGAAAGATTCTTAAATAATACCGTTTTTCCTCGTTAAACTTAGATCACGCATATAAACCATTGCGTCATATATTCAAATCGTTGCATACGTTATCGCTGTACAACTTCAAATATTGTTTAATCACGTTTCAGTATCTTTGAAAAAAAGTATATATATTTACATGTATCGATCTCTATACGTATTTTGTAAAATACTTCGCAGTTATTCAAATATGCTATATAAGCGTGTAAACTTTTCGTCTATTGTTCATCCGCTTAAAAAATTAACCATACAATACTGTTATGGCAAAAAGATACTTTTGTTCTTATACATTTAAATCGCTACAAGCGATTAATCGCATTATCATGTTTTTTTAAATCACAGCAGTCACCACACGAGTTTTAAGCTTCTCTTTACTCGACAGTCAAATTTCGCTGATACGTGTGGAATCTTTTTTTCATTTATTTAAATCGCTTCAAGCGATTAATCAAACCATACATTTTTGAAAAGCTAAAACAATCACAACACGAATTTCGTACAATTCGTTTCTCAACGGTTAAATTTTGCTCGCGCTCACGAACCTTTTCGTCATATATGTATACTCAAATCGCTTCGAGCGATTAATCTCACTCAACAGTTTCTGAAAAAAATATTCAATTGTCCCTGTCGTTACACGCATTTTGAAAAACACTCATTTCAATTTTCAACCTATCCGCAAAGAAGCCAAAACTTTTCGCCTCAAACGATTAACTATCCACTATACCATCGTCGCAAAAATGTACACCAGTCACCGTATACGTATAATTAAACAAACAAAAGCCAAAGGTACTCTACAGTCCTCGTACTCAAAAACTCCCTCTATCATCGTCCTCCAACTCGCTGTCGCTCATCCTTCGCTTCCTGGCACCATTACTCCCAGCCTTGATCAGGGATCTCAGGCACTCGTTGCTCAGACTCTCGAAGATCCTGCAGCAGCAAGACTCGGGCAGGGGATTCCCCGTGAGTCGGCTCAGGTTCGCCATCGCCGCCTCCAACAATTCGCCTCGCGCCTTGCCCAGGCGAGCGCAGGCTCTGATCAGGTAGCCGTATTGAGGGTATCTCGTGTCGTAGTCCGCGGAGGCTAGGATCTCCTGGAAGACGATGTTGTTCCTGTAGACGGACAGGCGGTTGGGGGACATGTGGAGCACGTCGTAGAGGGTGGTGCGAGGGTCCACGGAGAGTTGACGCAGCTCGGAGATCTCGGTGTCGAGGTTCAGGACGTCGATGCTCTGAGGAAAATCGAGAGGTGAAGCGAATTCGCTTGGATAAGGTAATTATTTATTTTTCTTCTTCGTAATTCAATTCTTTATAATTTTTTTGGAATGAAAATCTCACTTCAAATGCAATGAGTGACTGTGTTCATACAATTTTAGAGTGGATGTTCAATCCAAAATTGTGAAACTAGTCACTTATTGCATTTGAAGTGAGTTTTTCACTTCGACCATTATAGAGTTTGTAGGAATCGTAAGCCGGCTTATAGTATATGCACTGTAAAAAAGATGAATTTGTAACCATTTAGGAGCCTATATAATTATGTATTGGTTTTTTGGGCTGCTGCTCATGAATCTGGGGTCCAAATATTAAAAATTAATAAATGTTTTATTTCCTCCTCAGGTTCTTAATCAGCGACTTCCAAAACGTACCTGAAAATATTACCATGGCTGTATTACTTGTAGACCACTGTAAAATGATTTTTTCTTGAAAATGAAGTAACTTTTTAGAATTTTATTTTTTATCTTTTCTATATATCTATTAATATTTTAAAGACCTTGAAAGTGGTGGTAACCTAGCATTATCGCTGTGCTTCAAAGGGTTAATATTAATAATATAGGACTATAAAATAACATTTGTACTTTACCATCCTGAATGCATTAAAATAACTTTTTTTGCCAGTATACGTATTGTATCAGGTAAATATAAGTATTCTGAACAGCATGATTTTCAATCATACCTTTAAATTATTTCTGAGTTATGAAATTCATTATACTGAGGACTGGAAATGATAGTACCTATAGGTTGAGAAAAGTAAAATTATTCTGGATTGTTATTTTACAGTTAACTATAAATTTACTTATAGCAAAAGTGTAATTTGACGAGTTTGATTGTCAAATTCGGTTATATTACTTAGCTACTGTTTTCAGAATAGGTATCAAAATTTCTATACACACAACTAATTTGAAAGTATTTTTTATTGTGTAATACAATTTGAACGTTTCAATTAATTTATTAAACCAGTTTTAATTTATCAACCCTTCAACATTTGAATTCTCAACTAGAATCTGGTTGTCCAAAAGATACATTTTTCTCAATGTAGCCAAAATCAATTTTCACTTCGAATCCATCCCAATCCACTTGGAAATTTAGATAACTTTGACCAAAACTTTTTATAACAAGGAAAATGTCTATTATACTGAAAAAAAACATGAGTTTTTTCTGTAATGAAATATGACTTAATATTTATCTAAAAAATTTCACGAAACATGTAAAATGGCATTTTTGCCCATAGACCACTAGATAAATAAAATAAAAATAAAGTAAAAAAATTAAAAAAATTCAAAATAATAAATACTATACAAACATCAACATTTCACGTTTTCTTTAGATGAATTATCAAAAAATAAGACTAAAATAAAAACAAACATTATAAGGGTTACGGATTTGGATAGTCAGATTTGGATGTGAAAATACACATACTTTTGGAACATCTGTTATAAACGAATATGCACATTTTTTCAGATAATCTCACACTTATAAGAAACACGTTTTTTATCTAATAAAACTTGCACAATTTTTCACATTTTTTCAGTTTTTCATAGTTTTTTTTACATTTTATCACATTTTCTTTCGTTGCATTCTCTTATATAAAGGGACTTACAACTGTGATATTCTATAATATTTTTTAAAATCCTGTTCCAAATGTAAACCTAATTTCACAGTTTTTTACGAAATTTCATGATTTTACACACTTTTTCACACGTTTGTCAAAGTTTTTCACAGTTTTTCACAGATTCAAATTTCCACTAGGGTAATAATAGAACAATAAGTGTGATATATAAATTGTTGCTTATTGATGTCCAGCCGAGCCTGTGTGGCCTTAACATTTATTTATTGTATATATAGAGATTGCCTGAGTTTATTGTGGTATATGAATGTATTTACGATACGACTTAGGAAATTTATTCTCCAAATTACGAACTGTGATAAAGAGTGATTTTATGCAACTGATGTAAGTATATTCTTTGTCTAGCACAAAATAAAAACTACATCTATCTATCTATCTTTCAGCACTTTGCTTATCTATCTAGATAGTTTCTCTCGTGACAAGGAACTGAATGGACACGCCAAACCAGACACCACAGCCTAACGTTACATCTCCCTATACATTTCAAATTCAGCAAAACTCCATACTTCCTCTTAGCCTTTACAAGCCTTCCCATTCTTCCTCCCCATCCCAACCCTACTCACCTCCCTCGCTAGATACAGGCTCGCGATCTCCCTGCACAGCCTTGAATTGTCCTCGTTCACGACTAACCCCGCCGCTCTCAGCTTCGCCAGATGCAGCAGTGCGGTGAGCCTGGTGGACTGGCTGGTGGCGTAGTACAGGGGCGTGAATCCCCCCTTATCCCGGGCATCGATCGAGGCACCGTGCTCGAGGAGTAGACGCAGGCTGGGCCTGTCGTCGTGCCAGCAGGCCCAGTGCAGGGCGCTCTTGCCCAGCTGGTCGCGCTGCTCGGTGTCCGCTTTGTGCTCGAGGAGACGGGACAACAGGAGGAGGACAGGTTGACGATGCTGCTGGTCCGGAGGGGGACGACGACGGGAGCGATGCTGCCGGAGGCAGAGCTGGAGGGCGGATCGCCCGTCGGCTTGGCGAGAGTTCACGTCCGCACCGCACTGAGAAGAGAAAGCATAAGGGATAATGAATTATGATGATGATGATTGAGGGTAGAGGGTTTATACGATTTTAAGAGAGGGTGAATGGACCGAGGTGGCTGAATACTGAGAAAGTGCAGTCGATAAGGCAGATGAGAAATGCGAGTTGTATTTTCGTATTATTTGTCAGATGGTTTTCCAGATGATTAGTGATTGATAGGAAGATATGCGTAATTATGCGAAGAATTTATTGATTGGTGATTTTATGCAATAACACTTGAACTGGAGAACTTAGGTATTATGGTACTTGATTTTCATTAATCTTGTTGGAAAATGTGAGATGATTTGTCAGGTTACTTGTCGGGGGATTTGTTAGATGATTTGTCAGCTGATAAATCACCTGATATTTTCCACCAGAATTGATAGAATTTAAATATTGTAGATTAATCAACCAGTGTGTCTTTCTATCACCTAAGAAACAGCTTATATATTCGTTGATAAATCATGCCAAAACGTAAAATATCAACTGATCTTTTTCAGTAAGAGGATGTTGAAAATCTGCGAAGTTTTACTCCAACGAATATAAAATATTCATTCTTAACTCCGTTAAATAAAATTTTACAGTTATCCTTCTGTACAACTGCGGAAAATGAAAATAAAAATTAAGGATTCAATTATATAGAGGAAACTTTTACAATATTCAAATTTTTGTAGTGCTTGAATCGCCATTTAATTTCATGTTGTAAAAAATATGGTGAAAAAAGTTATTGATCAAGTTAAAAAATGTTCCCATAATATACATGAATTTCTAAAAAATACAATTTTACCAAATAAATACAGTGAGAGATTAAAATACTTCTTACTTTCCATTTATGGGGCAAAATCTCAGTTTTTTAACATCCTCCTTTTTTCATGTTTATACTTAGCTTTATTAAAATCATGACCAAAAAGACAATCGCTTGCTAAATTTTTTGAAAATCTTTGATTTGTTTGGCAATGCAAAATGCGATAAAATTTGTTGTATTTACGATTCAAATGTTTAAGGTTGTATTGGCTAGATGACAGACAAAATTAATCTTTCAAACTTTGTTGATTAGTGGGTAGCATAATTATTCATAGAACAGTAAGTAGAAATAGATTTTTATTTTAATTTTTATACTCCATTAACTAGAAAAAATTTGAAATAAATTACTTAGATTAAATCTTTTAAATTAATTGTATAGTTGTAATTATATTTATACAATACTTTTTTGATAATTTTTAACTACCCCATTAGCCAAGCTTGCCGTGACAAAATCGCGGCAATAGTTGCTGTGCAATGTTTGTTAACAAGTTGCTTCCAACTTGCTCTCAAGAAATGACGAATATCAAGGATTGATGTCAATGTGCCGTAAAAATGACTGCAAATGCTTGCCACCAAATTGCTCTCATATACGGACGCAGATTTACTTACATTTTATGTATAACTATTGCTGCAAGTTTTGTACATCAATTTGCTTTCAACTCGTTTTCAATATTATTAAAATATTATATTATTTTATTTTCAATATTATTCACATAATATTCAATAAAAATACTCATATATGCGACAGTGCGAGAGAGATGAGGAGGAAATTAATAACAGCATATTGATGGAAATTTGTGTAATATAAAAATCAAGAAATATGATGATAATATGATGGCAATTTATTCCCATGATACGCCTGCACATCATGAGCAATAGTTGCTGTAATTTTGCCTTCACTTTGCCCTCATAATTTACTTCAATACTTGATACAAAATTTCCAGCATATACGGACGCAGTTTTACGTCAAATTTAAGGAAATCGATAGCCAAACGTGTATGTCAAATTGCTAACAATTTGCAAAACATCTGGCTAATGGGGTAATTGAAGAGCTCATACTTTCGTATAAAAAATTTTGTGTACGAAAAAATCAAGATAGCAAAGTTTTAAATTATCATAGTCGTATTCTGGTAATGCAATATGCACACTCGACGTGGGAAATTTCTGGTCGAATGCGTTTGAAATCCTCCAACGAGCTTAGCAAAAAAGTGCGTTCGATCCAATGAAACCCAATGAACTTTTTTTAACTGACTTAAAATAAATGTTTAAAATAAATGTATATTTTTTTCTAAGTTAGTTATGAAAGTTAGGCCAATAAAAGATACAAAGTTTTATTTGCTACAGATTCTAAAGTACAATTGAAAATGTTGTGGACAGGTTTAGTAAATTTTGAATGTTCAAGAAATTATTATTACCATTACCATTATTATATATACAATTACCCTCTGTCTTGCAAGAAAATGCATTTCATTCATTGGGCACACATTTATAAAACAAGGCTCCACGTTGGTACATAATCTTCTTCCGTGGTAAGAAAAAAGTACATAAGAGTTTTTTAAACTTGTGGAGACCCACTAATATAATAATCCACAATATAATTTAATCTATGACTCTAGATAGCTCACTGTATAGCTCATGCTACTCCAATTTCTTATTTTTTCAAAATCATAACACTATCACAGTTTACACAGTTGCATCACGACTCCATATAGAAAAAGCGTCCATAGTCGCCATATTGTTGGTTGTGTGACCCAGCCTAATTTGAACTAGATTTAATAACTGTTATTATGATTATGTGTTTTGTAAATAATTATTTTCTAAAGTTTTTGTAATGATAACTTGTAGAAACGCTAAATCATTAGTTCTAATTAATTATCAAAGAACAAAAAGCGGAAGTAATGCTAACGTGGAATATTCAATACATCTAATTTGAATTCCCACTTCGGTCGCCATGTTCTTGGTTGGGCAAGAATTGTGGATAATCGTGGATGCCTTTCTCATAGGGAGTGACGCAACTGTATAAACTGTGACGTTATTGTAAGGTCAAAATCACCTTTTCCTTAAAAATTTTAACTGAAAACACTTGTAAAACAGACAAACCTAATTATTTGCAAAAACTTTTCTGTGACCTAGAAACATAACTTATACATTTTTTCAACTTTAAAACGATAAAAAATAATGTTACAGTGATATTATTTTTTTTATTAGAAATCTTGCGTTTATCCAATTTTCTGTGAAACTAATTACTATTGAAAGTCAAAAAATAAGAGAAAATGTACTTTGGCTTACAAGAGGAATGCACGGAGTCCGGGTCATGGATTTTGATGAAACTTTGAGGATCGTTTTCTGGTACCTATAAATGAAGCCCAATGCCTGTAGTTTTATCGAATGGGCCTTGGTACAGCAGATACAGCGCATTTCATTAACATTGATAGTATATATATGTCTTATTTTTAGCATTGCCTATATGAGCAATACTAATGTATTAAGCTCTATCTCGTATTCCAAAGCCCATTTGATAAAACTACGGGCATCGGGCTTCATTTTGAGATACCAAAAATCCATCCCCAAAGTTTCATTAAAATCCGTGACCGAAACTCCGTGAACTCCCCTTATTAGTTTTATATGCGCAAAGAATTTAGTCAATTACCATTTATTTCGATTTCAAAACAATGCATTCCATTCGATAAAATTGGAACAGGTGGATAAACAAGGCTGAATATTAGTACATGATCTTCTTTTATGGTCACTGATAATCAATCCAAATTAAACGAAAGTATATAGAATGATGTTTTAAAGTTTAATGGAAACCCACCAATTGAATAATCCGCAACATAATAATATTTCTGTTAAATGACTCTAGACAGCTGATTACAGCTCACGCACTACTCTTTGCAATAAAACAACTCCGAGTTAATTTTATGTCTAAGCTCACAAGATCAAAATAACCTTCTCCTTCAAAATTTTAACTCCGAACACTTGTAAGCAAGCACACTTTAAATCAGGCACCCACTTTCAACGAGAGCCCCACGAAACTTCAAAAAGCACCGCAAAACACCTACCCTCAGAAGAATCTCAACGACCTTAGCCCGTTGATTGGCCACTGCCAGGTGCAGGGCCTGAGCTCCACGGGTCGTCTCCGCACAGCTCACATCCGCGCCGTTCGCCACCAAAGCCTCCGCTAAATTCATCCTTCCGTGTTCAGCCGCCACGTGCAGAGGCGTCGATCCCCTCTTGTTCTTATCGTTGACCCCGCAGCCATGGCTCAGGAAGTACCTGAGCGTCTCCTTCTCCATGGCAGCTGTCTCCTTTTCCTCGCGTTTCTCCAGCTCGCCCTCGCACAGGAAGTGCTGGCAGGTGTTGGCCAGCTTGTCGATGGCTCGGGCCTCGGCGCCACGTTTCAGTAACAATCGACAGACCTCGGGGCGGAAATTTCGACAGGCCAGGTGCAGGTGAGTCTCGCCGGCTGTGTTTGCAGAGTCGACGTTCAGGCCTATCTGCAGGAGCATGTCCACGATGTCCAGGAGCTTTTCTTCTCTTTTGGAGTTTGATACTGTGAGCTTGGGGTTGTTGTTCTTTGAGGGGGCTGGCGTCGTTGTTGTAGGTTTTGAGCTGAAAGGATATAAGAAGTTTGTATTGTTGTCTGTTTGAAATGTATTATCGGATACTTTTTAACCATTCGAGTGCTGTGCTTGTTCTGTAATTTATTTACTTATTTACTTACTTATTTATTTATTTATTTATTTCAAACAACTAATGGCCCAATACAAAATATTATAAAACATAGTTCGGCATTAATACATAATATTAGTAAATTAAATGGAAATTATAAAATTATGACACATGAGTTTAATACAATCGTAGATATATATTACCTAAAAGTAAATAATATTTAAAATCAATTATGATTTTAATGAAATAATTAATGTAATAAATGTCTCTTTGAGAGAATCTTAAACAAATTATAATTTTCACAAGTAATTAATTCATTTGGAAAATTATTCCAGAGTGATATGCAGTAATAATAATATCTAACATTATTTCCATTTAATGTTAGATTCTTTCTAAGGTCTCTAAATATTCCTTCTTTTAATACAAATTGGGGCCAACATTTAATTTTTCAATTAATACACTACAATTTGAATAAATAGCAAAAACGTGATTAGACAAGGACAGAAGATACGGCCTCCTCTCAAGGTAAGTACCTTACTAGCAAAATGAGATATAACATATATAGAGTTTAAATAATAAATTTATAACAAATGTAATATTTATATCTGAGAAAAATCTTCTGTTTTACTGAACAACGTGAAGTAATAGTATCTATAGATAGCTGCAAGAGAAAAATGTAGTAGTGGTAATACCAACCTGAGCAAAACGTGCAGCACACTGTTCCCCAGTTTATCGCAAGCATTAATATCATTAGAGTGCAGCAGCAAAAACTGCAGTATCTCGTACTCCCCAATCTTCGCTGCCAGATGCAGGGTCGTCTGCCCAGTCTTGTTGCTCACGTCCACCTCTGCACCTTTATCGACGAGCATTCTCACTGTTTCGAGGCTCCTCTCCTTGCCCAACAGATACGTATGCAGCACTGTATTACCCTTCGAGTCCCTAGGCTTGGTTACATCCTCGCTGTACTGCAGTAAAACCCTCAGCAATTCCCTGCTCCGGCAGGCTAGATCCAGGGGGCTTCGACCCGCTTCGTTGATGCCCTCCAGACTGGCTCCGTTGCTCAATAGAATCTTGGCTAACTCGATCACCTGCATCTCAGACTGCCGGAGCGCCTCCGCAGGCAGTTTTTCTAAAAAGTAAACGAGCGTCTTGCCCTTGTTGCCCGACACATTGGCTCTAGTAACCAACTGAGAAAAGATGGAGATCAGGTCTGGATGCTTGAATAGGATCTCCTGGTGAATGGGCATCTGCTGGAGGATGCTTCGATGGTCAATGAGCGCTCCGTTCGCCAGCAATATCTCCAAGATCTCGCAGCTGGTTTTGTTGACCTGCACCTGCTGATAGACGTACATGGTTCTGAGCACCAGGTGCAGCAGCGTCATATTGCAACTGTCGTAAAATGCCACTTGACTGGCCAAATCCATACTGTTGCGCAGTAAGATCAAGAGTATCTGCATCTGTTTGCTCAGCGCGGCATAGAATAATGGCGTGATTCCTGTTTTGTTCTTTATATCCACCGAGGCACCCATTTGCAACAGCTCCATCATGATCTCCCACTCCTCTCCGACGCAGTTGATGAGGAGCAAGTGCAGAATTGTGTTGCCATGCTCGTCGTCGCAGAAGTTGACGTCGACTATGTAGGGGATAAACTGGTGGAGAAGAGCCAGTCGCTTGTTCTTCGCTGCTATTCTAGCTGGAGTTTCGTTGGAGGTGTTCTTCGCGTCGACCAGTAGTCCTTTTTGGAGTAATAGGTTGACGAGTTGGATGTTTCGTTCGGGTTCCGAGGCTAGGAGGTGCAGAACTGTGTTGCCATGGACGTCAGTTACGTTGCCGTCGATTTCGACACCTTTGGACAGAGAAAATGTATTAATTTTCTTAATAAAGTTAACTTTCACCTATTAGTGGAACAAGTTATAGTGGGTTGAATATAACTTGATATAATATGAAATAGTTATATGAACAGAGTACTTAAGAATAACTATTAGATTAAGAAACACAGATTAAAAATAACCATAACTAGTTTTATAATTAGTAATAAATTTATGTACACTATAGGCATTTAGCTTAATTCCTAGGCACTTAGTAAAATATCGGCAAGTAGATGAATGAACTAGTGGAAATTTTCTTTTCCCCTAAATGCTTTAAACTACTGTCTGTAAGTAATTTACTAAATGACAAAAGCTTTCTAAACAGCATGAATCTGAAATCAAAATTTGTGAACACATTGCTTATACAAAATATACGATGATTTATATTGCAGCCCAGGCTAAGTAGAGGAGAAACTAATAGAAAGTTTTTGATTAGAGATTCAGAACCACAAATGATCAAACTCATATAAAAAAGAATAATAAATAGTAAGGTACATGACTAGTAATATCTATAATTATCTATAACTTCATAAAAGAAAACTAAAAATACTAAACATATAAATAAACAGTTCCAGTACCTTGAAAAAGAATCCAGAGGATATTTGGCTCCTTGCCAGCACAGCGGGCAGCAACGTGTAGTGCAGTGTCATCTTGTTTGCTCTTTAGATCGGCCTTTGCCCCCATAGATACCAGGAGTCTCACCACTTGCATAAACTCGATGAGAAGACCATCGCCAAGACTCTGGTAGTTGTCTAGCAATCGATGTAAGATCGTTTTTCCCTCGTAGTCGGCGCGGTTCACATCTGTTGCATACTGCAGAAGCATTGACAGTATCTTGAGGTGCCTGTTCTTGGCTGCCAGATGGACTGGACACTGGCCGTTATTGTTGATCAGGTCGGGCCTGGCTCCACGCCTCAGCAGTGCACTTGCGATCTCGAGATTCAGGGCCTCATTGTCACAACCAGAGTTGGAATATTCGGTTGAGAGCAGAGCGTGCAGAACAGAGTTGCCCTCGGTGTCGCATTGATTTTGGTCCGTACAGAATGGCAGAAGGATAGGTAGTATGTCTTTCTGCTTAAGCTTTGCTGCCAAGTGCAGAGGAGTCTGGTCTAATCGACCCCTGCAGTTGACCAATGCTCCCTTGGTCAACAGCTTTCCCACTATTTCTGGGTGCACAGTCTTGTTCATGCCTCTGCACTCGTAAATGCATTGATCGAGCAGGATCTGCAGCACTGGTCTGCCCTTGTTGTCGCATAGATTGACATCGCTGCTGAAATGCAGCAGTTTCCACAGTATGTTGGTGGATCTTCTGACAGCTGCGAGATGCACAGGTGTTTGGCCGGAATGGTAGTCTTTTATGTCGACGGTGGCTCCATTCTGCAGAAGCATCATCACAATATCGTCGTACTCGTGATACACAGCTAGATAAAGCGGGGTAGACAGCGTTGGATCACAGTTTCCGGTGGGATCGTCCACGTTACAGCCAGCCTGGAGGAGCAGTTTGGCAATTTCTTTTCGGCCACGTTGAAGGGCCAACTGGAGTATTAGATAGTCTGTTGTTTTCGTGCCATTGGGCGGCAATCCGTATGCAGACAGAGAGCTTTGAATTGCTTCAATGTTTCCCTGCTTCGCTGCAGCCATTAGTTTTGTAATTGGCAGCTTGACCGGTATGGTAGCTGGGACCGTAGTTGTGTTGGCCTCCATCATTCTGTTGAGATCGATTGAGAATAGTTAGCATCTGAATCTATAAAAAAAAGCAATACAATGATTTTGTATTTACAAGTAAGATAATAGCTACAAATAATGTAAGCACTTTTATTTCTGCTCTTTTTTACTTTATGAAACAAATGTACCTACACTTACCTATTAGTTTCTAGTAAAAGCAGACATCAAATAATGTTTTATAAACAAATACTACAGAATATAAAATTACATTCTATAAGGTTATTATAAAAAATAAATTTATACAACTCAAAAACAAAAATGAATCGTTAATTGTACTTAAACAATAAATAAAAAGATAATTATTATCATAGCAAATTACTAACATGTGTAGTACGTTATACGTTACAAAAAAAGCAAAGAAATCCAACGTACCTTCTACCTCCTGGTGCTTCGCCACCATCGATAAAACACTCGTCTCTCATCAATTTCGAGTAAATCAAGTTCTACTTCTATATACCTCACAACGCCTTCCTTTTCTCAGCTTCAACCATGAATTTTCTGATTTTGTTTGTCGCGATCTTGGCTGCTATTGCGAAAGAAAATTTTACTTGTGGCACCGACGCACATCGTGCGGGAAACCGGCTAAAAACACCGGAAAAGAAGCCATTGTATTTTCATTTTTTTTTCCTCGTCGAGCCCGCGGAATTAGGCATTTTTACTCATGACGTCAGACCCACGTGACCTACCGTTGGGGGTACAACATTCAAAATTGCGCTGATTTATTTTTATTTATAATAAATCAGTGCAATCATAAGGGAAAAAAGGTTACTAAATAAAAGTGGGTTATTTAGAATTTTCTGAATTAATAGAAAATGACACAGTCCAAAAAGCAAAAACATGCGGCAATATAAATGTTCTAAATAAAGCTTTAAATAATAAAAATGATTTAATTCTACTTGTTAATATATTAAGAAGTATGAATGCAAATTTTGATAAATTAAAAATATTATTTAAAAGTTTAATTAACAAACCAGTTATAGTTATATGCACTGAAGCATTTATACAATTAAACTATAAATTATATGAACTAGACGGGTATGAGAGTTACTGTAATGAAAGTAAAGTAAATCAAAATGATGATGTAATTGTTTTTGTTAATAAAGATATTGTACACAAAACTTATGTTGTTGAATCTGGAAGGATTAGAATTATTAATACTCATATTACACTAAATAATGAAAGCAGTATGGAAATTTCTAAATTTTCATAAAACTATAATTTCCAGAGTATTTTATTTACCCATAGACTTAATTAATTAAAATAAAAAATACAATTATGACGATTTATTCTTTATTGAATTTTTTTGTTTAAAATTGGAATCTCAAATTGCGCGCGCTTCTCCCGAACGCCGTATATCCCAGACGGCCGCTCAGCTGACTTCCCTTATACAGATGCCGGATATAACCCGAAGTTATACAAGCTTTCGCTAATATCTCTTTTTTTATTTCGATAACCGATATTTTAAATAATGTCATTTGAAAGAGGAGATTTTTTCCTACAAAACTGATATAATGACATTACTGGACAAATCAGATTTCATTCGTAATTAACTGATTCAACTTTGTCTGCCATAAGAGTCCATGTTAAAATTGCCAACTTTGAGCTCAAATTTCTTGAGTTTTTCAAATCTCCTTATATGTATAAATATAGACGAATGCGTATTCCGCGTCCCAATGTTATTTAAAAATACGGGCAGTTAATCACGACCGAATCGCCCGTCACCAAAGCCGAGCATTATTATTAAATTATTATTGTTATTAATGGGGGGAATTGTTATTGTTATTTGTTGAGGGAGTGAGGAGAAGGAGAATCGTGAGACCAGCACGCTTATTGTATGTCGAATTAAGTGGATCATTGTGGAGACAGCTTTGTTTTGTCGTCGACAGTTTGTATATGTCGTCCACATAGTTTGTGGTTCGATTTTCGTGACGGTAAGCGCGTGCCGAATTGACCGTCGTCATATAAGTCACGACGCTGTCGTTTAAATTCCGCGGAGTAACAAGCTCATTCAAAATTGATATTGAATGAACTTCTTACGAATTAAATCATTGTTATTACTCGATGCAGAAATTGATAGAACACTTTTAAAAGTTTGATAAACATGTTCTCTCCTTTTCGCGTGAAATAATAATAATAAATTATAATTATGTTTATCAAACTTTTAAAAGTATAGTAATACACATGTGGGAGAAATATGGTTATTAAAACATTTTTTAAAAGGTCAAGGTATGTATTTATTTACTTATGAAATTAAGCTGACAATAAATTTACTACAGAAGAGAAACTTAAAATACAATTTAATATTAGGACAATTTGTATTGTAGTATAAATGCAGAATCCAATTTTAGAAGGCACTTTCAGAAGGACAACAGATCATTCTATCCTGAGGAAATCGTCAAACATCTGGCTTACAGTTTCCGTAACTTCTGAAAGCCTCTCATCAATGTTAGCAATCATTTCTGCTTTTAAGTCGTTTAGCTTCAACTCTAAACTTTGCATGGTGACGTATTCGGTTTGTACCTGTTCTTTGAATGAGGTCACAGACCATTAACTTGTTGTATTCGATTAATAACTTCTAATTTTATTTTCTTGTTTATAGTTCCCATCACTCTGGACTTGATGTCACACAGAAAATTTGTTTGAACTTCATCTGTAAATGAAATAAAAAATAATTACCAATAAAACATAATTTCATTTAGAAATATCTTTTATTTGCTGTTGTACTCACAATTATCGACCAGAATTTCATTTTGTTGTTGTTGTTGTTTATCACTATCAGTTCCTGCGAATAAAAGAAAAAAATTAATTAAATTAATTATTGAAAGTTTAAGTTCGATTGTGTATATTCCAAAATCATATTACTTAACACACTCGACTCATCAATTTCTTCTTCAGATATTTTGTCTTCGGACAAATTATTCATTAGTTGATGGAAATCTTCTTCATACAGGTGCGTTTTCATTTTAATGGAATTTATTTGTGAGTGAGATTATTGCTGCAGGCTGCTTAGAACTTTGTGTACAACATAATGAAACAGTGGTAGACATGGATACAGTCTCAATTAATGCTTCTGGAAAAACATTTGTTTATGTTAATTTATATAAATTTATATTAGGAATAATACAAAATAATGTAACTTACGATTAAGTTTGGTTTTTGCAAAAACAGGTGCTGTTGTTACGTCGTGCGTAAGCATGATGGCGCGAAGTTAATATGAAATTAAATCGCGTTCGCCTCTGGTTTTGGTCAATACTTTCGTAATTTACCTGGGAGTCGAGGCTTTATTAGCAAAAGCAGGATAGCGAAGATGATATTCAATATGATAGTAGTGAAAATAGGAAGTGCGAGTTTACAATAGGATTACAAAGGCTTAGCAAGGTATTTTGGGGCTTACGTTGTATGAGTGTGTAGGCCTTGGTTCCTTGTAGGCGGGCCCGCGGGCCGCATCCTCACCTCTCCGAATTTCGGCTCCGAGCGCGCACTACAATGTTTATGCAAATTTTTGTGCGTGATGCACACGTGCAATGTAATTTTTGAAAGCAGATACGAAAACATCTCGGAAAAACCTATCGATTGGTATATAATTTATTGTTACATCATTAACTGTTACGCCGCATACCCTTCCCGATTTTGGAAGTTAATATCTCAACATCTACTGGACCGAATTAGATGATTTTTTTTTTAAAAGAAGCGTCTTTCCAAGTACTATTTTCCTATACTTTCCGGTTTTTTTCCACTCGCAAATCCCGCTTCACAGGCTTATTTGTTTAAAAGCCAACATTTCAAACTTTTTAAAACCGCTCAAAAATAGCAATATATATGATAGTTTAAGGGTCCAAGAAGGTGTAAAAGCACGGGTGCAAAAAAATATTCATAACTTTGAGCCTGGCACAAAATTAATAATACTTGATACCTAATTCTAATTGCAGCTATATATAGTACTACTTGCATATCCGGTATTCCTATATCATGAGTTTATTTCGTTACATTGTAAAAAGTACTTTCACTATAAACGAATTCAAATGCTGTGTTTATATTTAGACAATGAAATAACCAATTCCGTTTCTGTGCAATTTCAATTTATTATGTAAACTGTATTTGTAACGTCTGACTATTTCATAGCTTTTACCGGGAACCGAATATTTATATAAACTTCGTTATTTTTATAATAAATTATTTCGATGCTTTACATATATGTGGCTTCCCGGCATAATCGAATAAATCACTTTTTTTTAAACTGAGTTTTGCGTTATTTTGGTATCCTTACTATAGTATATTATCAGATAAAAATGCTAAATATTAGGAAAGTATAAAAAGAGTGACCATATGTACTATTTACGATTTTTTAAAACACTACTTTTAATGAAAAACAACATGACAATGTAAATTTTAATGAAAAGTATTCGTCCAAATAAAAATTTCAATTGAATTATATAGAATTATAATGTTCTATTATTTCTCAAATATATATTCAAATCGAAAAATGATTTAAAACATTGATAGCCAGATCATATACAAATATTATAAACAATGTTAACCCATTGTTTCGAATATAAAACACTTTTATTACCCTTTTGTAACCTAAAGCAAAAAAGAGACAGCATAGCTGCAGAAATCAGTAAATATTGGTCAAATCTCAATTATAGATCGCACCTTATGCTCCATACAATAAATTATGCTATGCAATTTAATTTAAATTTTGATTCGATCCACAAATTAACACATATATTTTTTATAGAATGAATGGATTTAATCCCCTTCAATTGCAGGCTCATTGTAAAATATTATTTGTAAATATTTATTGCATTTGTACAAATTACACTTTCGTTCAATTCGAATTTCGCGGTATAATATGACTTCAAATTGGCACTACTGGTTTCGACCGTGTTCTATACTCTATACTATAGCTTCGTAAGTATGTGAAAAGAGAATGTCCTCTTCCGGAATCCGGTTAGCTCTTACCGCTATCATGGTTCTTTGTTTTGTGAGGGCGCGTTTGTACCTGAAAAAATTTAGAAAGCTGATGATCATTTGCAGGGAGTAAGTACTCCCTGATCATTTGGAACAGAGGATGCATGTCCTTAGTAGGTAATCATGTTCTGTCGTTTGATTGTTTTAGTATAATGTATTTATATTTTTATAATATATTTATGTAATTCATAAAGAAGAGTTTTTTTTCTTTGTAAATACGTTATATTTCCATATTTTTTCGTGAGGAAGTAGCTTTTCTTATTATTCTACATTTGATTATAAAAAACTTCTGTTCATTTTTAACGTGTATTGTCGTTGCATATAAAGTAAGAAAAGGCAACTTGGTTAATAGACATTAGAACTTTCTTCAAGAGAAACTCGTTTTGCAAATTTAATCTGCATCATTTTATAATTGCTAAATATTTTTTATAAAAAATAATTATTTGTTGCACCATCAGGAAACTTGATGTAAGTAAATGATAATATCTTGATTCTCTGTAAAGTAATATATTGGTCAAACTTTTAGAATCGTTTTCTGAAAGATTAACAAAAGACAAGTATTTTCTCAGCCATGAAAGTTTAGATTATTTCGAACAACTTTTTTTATAATTACAAAAGCATGATAATTTTTTTCAATAAACTTTGGCCTTTGCACCTTTATACAGCACTATATAAATTATTTGCAATTTTACATAATATATGTATTTTTTATTGGTAGGTACTAAATCTTTTTCATTACTTAACAGAAATGACGACCAGTCATGATGCTGCCCCAGGTACTGCTCCAGTCAAGTTTACCATTAGTAATATGATGGCAGCCTTGAGGCAGGGCAAAGTAGAAGAAATTTGCACGGGCTGCTAGACAATCTCTGGAGTCTCAATGAAGGTCTCGTTGAAGATTTTATTCAGCTGATTAAAGCTTTGGTCTTGAAGGGTGCAAAGGTCGACTTGAAAAGCAAGAAAGGCAATATGGCACTCCACCAAGCTGCACACTATGCCAAGGAGCACCCAAACATTCTTTGGTACTTCCCTCAAGGTACTGAAATTTCTTATTCTTTTTTCTTCAATTTATAAATATCTATTCTTGTATACCACATTTCAGTTACTCTAGTTATTTGTTATTTGTATGACAATTTTTTCTACTTTTTCCGCCTTTCATCACAATTGTAGTTTAATGCATAAATATGTTAGCTTAATCTGATTTTGTTTTAATTCTTTTCCCTGTCTAAAAGATTCTATTGAGAATGGGGTATTTCCCCATACAAATTCCCAATTAAAACCGATTAATTTTATATTAAATATTTATCGCCACATGATATATTCGAGCAAAAATGGTTATTTTTGCAAAAGTTTATGTGTTCTCTAGATATCATTCGTTGTTCTTATACGAGCAATTTTTTTCATATTTTTAACTTATTTTTAATAATTAATAATGTTTTTTACAATGTACGTTTAATGGGTTTAACTTTTACATTTAATGGGACATTATCCTATTGAAAAAATAATCAAACCCATTCAACATATATTGTAAAAAGTGCTATTAATTATTAAAAATAAATTAGAAATAATTAAATAGTGGTTCATATAAGAACAACGAATGATATCTGGAGAACACATAAACTTTTGCAAAAACAACCTTTTTCACCAGAATATATCATGTTTCAATAAATATTTAACATAAAATGAATCGGTTTTAATCGGGAATTTGCATCGGAATGTACCCGATTCCCAATAGAATCTTTTGAGTAGGGTTGCTTGTATTTTGCCAATGATAACTTCTTAAGTATCATGTGGATAGATGATGCTTAGTTTTTTTTTAAATTGACTTTTATTGAGTTAATATATTCTGTAATTATTTATTTCGTAAGTTTCCGCAAACTTGCTGAAACAATATAACCACTGTAAAATGGGGTCTCTTGGGCCATGAGTCAAAATAGAACTTTAATCGACTCTAGAATCAGTCCAAAACATTTATTTACATCGAACCAGATCCGTGTAGCCAAAAGCGATGCCCGGCACTATACATTAATGGTATATATAGATATACTTTTACACGGGTCGGGCGTCGGTTTTGGTTGCGCTGAACCAGATGTCACAAATACTTGTGCGCATCTGTAGTATGTTACTATTGATCATAGTAATGTACAATTATACCTGCCATATATTTGAGGGTACTACAAAAGACATAAGTTTATTTAACCATAAATTTGTACTTTGGAAAATTTGATATATTGAAGTATATATGAAGTTTTTATTTGCACTTTAAGTACCTCCTGTTGTTCAAGTCACACATCTATCCCATAGAATTCTTAAGCTAAGCCAAGCACTAGATGCCAATATTCAAAAAAAAATGATTGCAATTTTGTAGGGTCTCTTGGGCCACTGTATTTTGTGCCTTTATACGCTAGGTAAGTATCTTTGACGTGTAACGTTTGTGCCGTATACCGGATTTTTTTTCAATTTTGGGATTGTGTGTGCAGCGACTCGTATCCAAACAAACTTAAAACATGCCCTTTTTAATTCACTTTTGAAGGAACCTGGAGAGTCATCCATGTATTATAATGGTTGTAATAATAAAAGCTGGACTTCAATTAGTCATTACAAACATATTTAGAGACTTTCCATATGGGAATTCCGCTCCTATGCTGTTTCCTGTTTTAACATTATTCAATATATCTGTATACATAACATATATAGATATACTGAATAATGTTAAAGTGAGGAGTAATACAGGAGTGGAATCTCCATTTAAAAAGTCTAAATATGCTTCACTGACTAGTTAAAGTTCAGCTTTTATTATAACAATCATTATACTACATGGATGACACCCCAGATACGTTAAGAAGCAAATTGAAAAAGGCGCGTTTCCCGTTTGTTTGGGTACGAGTCGCTACACGTACAATCCCAAAATTGAAAAAACGCAACGTCAGGCGGCGTTGTCCGCGGTACGTACCAAGCGTATCAGTAAACGATTATGTATAGAAAAATTTCTATTTTTTATTGTTCAATTAATATAAAAAAACTATAATTTACTAAAAACTAAACGATTAATAGTGAATGGATGTCAACAATGTTATCTTAAGCTTAAATATATTAATATTATTTTATTGGTAAAGCTGTAAATAATAAATGTATAAAAATTTGATGTTAGCCAAGGCAACTAACTTGGCGATACTTTAAGGGTTCAGTACTGTTCTATTGGATATATTTTCAAGAATTTTTTTTTATTCAATAATTTATTTTTACATAGTCTTTTTATACATAAAAGTACACTGAAAAAAGAGAATCGCTCTCCTACCATTATAACTCTGAATATACTTTTTTTTTTTTTAATTAACGTCGCCATGTTTGTGCTCCCATGTGGTGCTAATCGACGACGGGGGTCTGCGGTGTGTTTGTAAACAAAGCACATGTAATTTTTACAGAGGTGCTTGTATCAATCTGCAAAGACTAGTATTCGAACCGGGTCACCAGCGTGGGAATTCGACACTCTACCGACTGAGCCGCCGCAGGCCCCTTGAATATACTTTCGTTTGTTACCTTGATAATCGGTATAGCTCCTAGAACAATACCGATTGCTGTGACAGCTTTCCGCATACAGTTTCGGCGTTAAAATGTTTTTAATGTATTTAGAAGTAAATATGCAATTAATTATCCTGCAATTGTCGCTAACAATTAGGGCTACCACCTTTTTCATTTGACTTTTCCGGCCGATCGATGAGCGGGGGGGGGGGGGGGGGTCAGAGCGCCTTTTTTGAACGTTCAAAATACTAAACTCAGATACTCATCAACTAACCCAAATTCAGTATTTTACAATTAATTATGTTTAAATAATAAAATCCTAAACCTCAAATCCAAAACCCAACTAACCCAAGCTGAGTAATTTGAAATTATAAAAAGGTTTAAATAAAAAAACCCTTAACCCTAGACTTAAGTAACCCAAACTAAGAAATTTACAATTAATTATGTTTAAATAATAAAACCCTAAACCTTAAATCCAAAACCCTACTAACCCAAGTTAAACCATTAAAAAAAATTTAATACTAAATAGCAAACCCTAAACCAAATTATAGCCCAAGCTGAACAATTTTTGATTAAAAAAGTTTAAATAATAGAACAGTAAATCCAGAAGCTTAAACGCAACTAACCCAAGCTCAACAATATGCAATAAAAGATTTAAATAATAAAACAAGTAAAACTGCACACCTAAAAACGAAACAAACTCAAGCGGCACAGTATGTAATTAGAAAACGGTTTTAATAATCGATCCATAAACCCTAAACCGTTAACCTAATAAACCATAACTGAGCAATTTGCAACAATTTTTTAGTCGTTTAAAATGTTAGTTTCGAAATTATGTTATAATTGTGCAATATATAAATATGTATTATCGAGGTATTGGAGTTCTAATGCTTGCATCAGGAAAAAGTGAGCAGGATATGGTTTTAAAATTATTTGAGGACTAGCTGCCTTGTTATTTTATATTAAATGTTATATTTACTTAATAAATAAAAAAAAACTCAAATTATTTTCATTAAATATAACTAGTTTATTTAATTTTAATAGTACATTATGCATCAAGGGAGTAAAGTGGGCAATGTACGCACTGTGTGACGTTGCCGACCGAGCGAAGCGAGGTCGGCATTTCACACAGTGCATGCTTGCCTACTGTACTCCAGAGGTGCGTATACTACTTTTCACCACACCCCCGTAAAGAAATGACTGTACGCATCTCAGCAGGCCGTACAGTACCCCATGCTCTGCCTAGAAGTAAAGTGACTTGTGTACGCGCGACGCGCTGTTTTACCGCTCGAGACGCAGTCGAGAGCGGAAAAAGGCGCATCGCGCATGCGCAAGTCACTTTATTCCCTAGGCAGTCCATGCGGTCCTGTACGGCCTGCTGAGAGGGCGTACAGTCAGCACTTTACGCGCAGTGTGGTGAAAAAGTATATTTGGCATTGGATTTTGCACTTTGTAATAACTTTGTATTACCTTTTACTTGTTCGTAAAATTCTGAACAACTGCAAACAAAATTCAAGCGAACACAAAGTTCTGCTTTTACAGTATCAACTGATAGACAGTTTCTCTCGTCTGACCACAAGTTATTCATCATACTAAAAATTCGTTCCACATAAGCATTACTACATGGAATGGCAAAAGCGACCTGTATAACCTTTTTAAGATTTGGTGACTCATTATTTTTCAAAAATTTTTCCAAACTATTTTCAACGTTGCTAGTTTATCAAATAATGCTTTACTTTAAATTAAATAAGTTGGCAGCTCTGTTCATAGCGCGAAATATAAAAATGTTTCATGAGTAGAACCTTTTTCTTTTTAGTTTGTGAATAATTTTTAATAAACAAAAAATATAATTATTTAAATTTAAATGATCCTCAAAATTCCAGCTTTTTCATAAGTTAGTCGAGGTCAATTCCGGCAACCGGCCTCAGTATAAAATTTCCGGCCTGGCCGGCAGGATTTTGGTCAGGTGGCAGCCTTACTAACAATATGTTGTTTAAATGTATAATATTTATTTAAAATTTTTCCGACATTAGTGCATGAAACATAATGTAAAAGTTGTTATTTTTTAATAATTGTTTTGGTTACTTGATAAAACCATAACCATAACAAAATACCCCTTGGCAACGCGGTGTTTATCAGAATTTCACCACTTTGAAATATGACTGTAGCCACACGATTTTTGAGTCCTTATTAATTGCAACATTGTAAAGCACATCATTTATTTGCAAAGAAAAATCCTTTCGGAAAAATGCTAGCTATATCAGCTACAATATTATTATTCTATTCAACGAAGCATAACCTATGAACAATTAAGACTTTTTAATACTCATTAACTGTATATTTAAATATAAAATGTACTTCATTATTCTATATTTATGATCTTTTTCAGATACTTTATTAAAAAATTATTTAAAAATGATAATGTAGAAACTTAATTTTATGATTTTTTTTTATATTTTCATTTTGTATTTTCATACATTGAAAGATTCTTTGACTATCAAACCGATTATAATCATTTGTTAGATGTATTAAATATTGTAACTAATTAAAAATATATTGTAATCGTCTCGCTTTTTCCAGCCTATATATATATTGTTCTCTTAACTAGAACAGTATAGCTGTGGTAGTAATACTGAGTCGTTAGTGTGACATCCAAACTTTGTATTGATTGCTCGGCGAGAAACTAACCGACTGAGCGATTCTCTTTTTCAGTGTAGAGATATTGAATGAATAGAAAAAAATTTAATTTAATTTTTCGATGATTTATGTCTGTGATCTCGCCGCCTGAAGTGAGTCCTCCTTGTTGCTCCTTGTCATGATATCTAATTCATTCTGAAGCATCTGAAAACAAAAATTCAAGTGTTTTATTGTAAGTATAAATATAATTTGAGTCGGTAGATACCTCGAACATGCACCCCCGATAAAAACCAAAACAAAATGGCGAAATTTTGCATTTTTTACGATGAGGTCAAAAAATTCAAAAGTCCGCCATTTTGTTTTTTTTTTCTATCGGGCATAGCAAGCTGGTGAATTGTAATTTTTCAAAGAATCGATAATCCACTGGAACATCTTCTTACGTTCATGAGTAACAATAGCAAATGTTTATAGGGACTGTCAATCATCATAAATTCTGACCATGCATTCATAGTATATTGTATATATTTAGTAAAAAAAATAGTCCTTGAAAAGATCCATCTTGATCATATTTAACTTCGTAAAGAGCATCTGCAATGAAAATATGTAGTGTAAAATTTCAGAATCATTGAAAAATATTAAAGTTAATTTTAAAAAGTGTAATCTACGATTAACAAATATATAATTGTAAATTAAAACAATAAAACTGATTTAAAAAAGAATCTTTTTTGTTCATAAACTTATAATTTAAAATGTGACATGCATGCGATCAATAATGTATTTTAAACAATAAATATGATCAATTTATGTGATTGCATAAAATATGTATTTAACTCACGGGCGTATCGTAAATTCAAACGCGCGAGTAATTCGCGCCGCGGGGGGTCGGGACGCGAGAGAGAACAGCGCGGAGGAAGCGCGACGGCGCGCGCCACATCGAGCACATGGGGCGGCGGGAAAATCGGCACTATCGCTTAGGCTGCCGGATCGTTAGGAGCGTTTTCTTTGCTTGTAAAAGATCACCGAAGATTTAACGGCGAGAGTGTGAGAGAGAGAGTGAAAGTGAGAGAGATAACGAGTGGTCGAACGACGAGCGGCGGACGTCTTCACCGAGGTCCAACGACGCAGCCACCCTCCTTCAGTTCCGACACCCGGCCGGGAGCTGATTCACTACCGTCGACCCGGCGTCCCTGTAGAGCGAGAGAACGAGAGTGAGAGAGAGAGAGAGAGAGAGAGAAAGTGAGACAAAAAGAGAGAGAGAGGAAGAGCATCGTCTGCCTCTTCTCCGGCGTTCATTTGCGCACCAAGTAAGTTGGCATTAGAGCTAATATCGAATTGTTAGCGCGACGCCCGAGGAGCTCGGGATTCGCGCGCGCCCGACTGTATCTCATAATACTAGAATATATACGCATTTTATTGAACGATATAATTTCCCCGATTATTTAAACTACCTTACTGCCTATCGCGCTGTTCCTGCCCTTACCCCCTGGTTTCGCAGGAACGAGCCCGAGGTTGAGCTGGAGCTAGCCGGCTACACTTTATGTAGACAAAGCGAAAGAAGATGCCGGACTCTTGCACAAAAGCACGTAGTGGCTTGATTGCTCAAGAGCGACTGACTCGAATTCGCGTGTTCGCGCCTGTCATTCGCGCTCTTGCGAATCCCCACCGCGCTCGCTTCTATCGGTCGCCAAAAACGTGGCTCGCTTTTTGCGCCGCTCGCATCGCGTCTGCGAGAAACGGTGGCGCCACGTACCACTGACGTCTGCGACAGAACATACTCCCCCGTTGCGAGAGAATGTAGCAAGAGATTTGTTTGTGTTGTATGAGTATAAATGTTGTTTTGCATATATCTCTTCATATCGATGCTGGTAGGGGGCACATGTTTTCAGAGTTGAGACTCTGGATATTCCGTCGTCACCAGGATGCACCTCCACGATGACTCCCAGCTGCCACTGCGTGCAAGGTTGGTTTTTGTCGATGATGATGACGACCATTCTTGGACTTAACTCGCCGGTTGAGTGATGCCATTTCTGGCGTCTTTGCAGCTCGTTTACTTAGTCGTAATAAAATGCGCCGTCTCGCATGTATCCAAAAGTATGCTTCGACGAACAGCCCGTCGACATCCCTCACTCGCACGACTGCGCTCATTAGCAGCTGAGATTGCAGTGATCGCGATGCTGTACTGAAAACCCCTACGCCTAGTCAATCAGTATTTCTCGACGGGTTTGAAGTCCCTCCTGGCTTGCCAGAAGCACTCGTGTAGGAAGCCGATGCCGGCGATCGCGACGTGTGCAAGAGAGAGTGATGGAAGCGGTCACAGTGCTTGCATCTCGACGCCATGCACTCGCCGGGGTGCTTACGTAAGCAATTCCGACAAAGTTTCCTTGCCTTGACCGCGTCCCATCTCTGTTGAGTGGTCATCTTCTCGAACACTGGGCAACAATAGACGGCATGACTACCCTGACATTGGAAACAGGAGATAGTAGACGTTGTTACTAAAGCGCGCGCGCCTGACTCGGTTCTCCTAACCTTCGAACCCTGAGCAACGCGATCTCCTTGACGTTTTCCCCCTCGCGTGATTTTATCCTTCGTGGCTTCGAGCTCCATCGTTTGTAGTCGAGATGACACTCCCCCGATGAACTTGTAAAAGTCCTGGAGAGTGGAAAGTGCGTCTACTGACAATGATTCTTCCCATTTTACCCGGATGTTGCTCGGCAATGCTTTCTCGAGCGTGCGCACGACGGTGAACTCCTGCGGATGGAAATCGAGCAACGCGAGCATGGAAAGGTGTTGCCGCACCGTATCGACCAATTTTGATAGATCCTTTGACGACGCGAGGATGGCATCGAGGTGTTTTGATACGAGGATTCGTTTTCTCTCGTATGCGTCCGTTAACAGTGCCCAGGCGTCTTTGTAGTTCGCTTCGCTCACGTCGTATATGGCAACATTGCTCGCGGCCTCACCGATAAGGCAGTTCTTCAAATACATGAACTTGACAAGATTGTTGATATCAGACCGCGACTCTACCATCACCTTGAAAGAAAGCCATTGTTCGATATCCCCGTCGAATTTTGGCAACTCTGCAACCGGGAGTTTGAGCTGACGCTGCTTCTCGATGAATGTCGAGTTGCCCATTGTAACGCCAGGCGCTGCAATGTTTGCGTTTGAACGATCGGCCTTGTTTGCGGATTCGATTTTAGCGGCGACGTCGTAGAACGCGTTGTTAATTTCGTCCATTTGCCTAACGTTGTCCTCATCGACTTCCAAAAGCGCCAGCTCGTCATGCATGCCTTCGTACGCGTGAAATAACGTACGTAAACGATCCAGACGTAAACCTGCCTTGACGAGATCGTAGTCACCCTGCTCGATCGAGGTTGTCAGCGTTTCGACCTGTTTACATAACGCATTGCGCTTTTGCGTGATGACTGCGATTCGATTCGCCATCGCTTCGAACCGTGATGCTAACCGCCAAAAAGAATTTATAAATTTACTACGCACGAGAAATCGTAAATATACTAAGCGCGAGAAATCGTGACACGACCGCGCGTGTTCGCTGCTGCTACGCGTATGCGCGCTTCTAAGAATCGAGTGGCGGCTTTAAGAATGGAGCGGCGGCGCGCCGCGATGCGCTAATCCCTGACGCGCGAACAAAGATATCTCTTTCGCAAACTGAAATCTTACACGCAAATCCTCAAAAAACAGAAAACTTAGCTTTCAAAGTGGAGACGTTCCAACGATGCACGTGGCAGCTGAGAGTAAGTCGTCCTGGTATGCGGCGATGTTCTCTTCGACTGTTCGTCTTTGGACTGCAAGTTCGTCGGCGATGAAATCGGTGGGCTCTTGCACGAGGGTCCTTTGCACACGAGTATTAACCTCGAGATCCACACCTCACAGGAGTCACCATGAATTGTAGTCGACATTTTCTAACACGCTAGAAAATCCCGATGTTTGATTTTATAGTAAAAAGGGGAAAAGGGGAGAGGGTAAAATAAACGACTCGAAATTTAAGCCACAAAAGGAAGACTTTATTAGGTTCTGAGAGGGGAAAGCCTTGCGGCATAAAACCCCTCTCGTTGTCGATATACAAGCTGCGAAGAAATTGAGGTATGGATCTTCGTATGTGTGTGTGTGTGTGTGTATTTGCGTGCACACGCGTATGACAAGGAGTACGCACCTCGTACGGATCTTTCGATCGCGATTTGTGGCGAGGGCCACACAAAATCACCTTGTGAATTGCGTCGGTAGGGCCACACGGATCCGCACTAGTCACGGATCGCGTCGATGGTGTTCAGAACACCTATTTTATAAACGACCGCGCGCTGCTATCCCGCTTACCGTGTACCGGACAAAACGCGACCAATGATTTTATTTCTCATTAACCGAATAATAGAAAAAACGAATACTACGATGCAAACCCGACAAGATGCTGAAGTTAAATAATACGACGGACGGACGAGAAGATCTTTGCACTTTATGTAGACAAGCAAAAGAAGATGCCGGACTCTTGCACAAAAGTACGTAGTGGCTTGATTGCTCAAGAGCGACTGACTCGAATTAGCGCGTTCGCGCCTGTCATTCGCGTTCTCGCGAACCCCCACCGCGCTCGCTTCTATCGGTCGCCGAAAACGTGGCTCGCTGTTTGCGCCGTTCGCATCGGGTCTGCGAGAAAAGGTGGCGCCACGTACCACTGACGTCTGCGACGGAACATACTTTAAAAGAGATGTTGACTCTACGACGTCTCGCGCGAGAATCCCTAGCTCCCTCTATTTTACCTTACTCGATCTTCTCTCCTTTTCTAACACCTGTTGGCATAGGCCCTCAACTCGATTTTCACTAGAGTAGTAACCGGAGGTTAGTTACTGGTCTAGTTTTTCCCATCATGCATTTCGCTCCTGTGACGCGCGTAATTTAAAATATTAAACAGCGCCCTCTATACTGCAACGCTTTTCCGATAAGCATATACCGCATTACTCGATAACATAATGTGTAATAATTGATAGAGCGCGACGCCCTCTTTGTAAAGCGCCTGGCTCCTTTCTTCTACCGCGCGCCTATCTTCCTATCTTTTTAGACGCCTATCTCGTCGATTTCCGTTTGCCGACAGTCTTCCGTCTCTCTCGCCGCTTGACTCTCCCGTACTCTCCATATCGGCTAAAGTCGCATGGCCCGCGCCCGCCTAGTCGTCAGCTGCTCTCGTCGTTGTCCTTATGGATGACGCCGCTGAAGCTCGTCGCGTTCCGATCGCGCTCTCGGGTGGCCGCGTACGCGAGTGTGTATGTGTGTGTCAGTGTATTATCATCTGCTGCTGCTGTGCTGCTGCTGCTCCGGCCCCGCGGCTCCCGGTCGCTTTTATCGTCTCTCGCTTCTCTCTCTCTCTCTTTCAGGCCGCCGCTACCTGTAACATGAAAGTGAGTCGACCTCTTCTCCGTCGTTGCCACTTCCTCGTGCTGCTCAGCTTTCCTGGGCTATGACTGCTGAGTCGGCTGCTGCTGCTATAGTGTGTTTGTGCTGGTGGTGTGTGTATGGGTGTCGCGCCGTCGATCTCCCCCGTGAAACATAACACAATAACGTGCTCGATTAATACGCTTTAATAATAATAATAATACTAATAGCGTGCGTTCGGTGGTTTGGTGCGTGCGTGATTCCGTCCGTCTATTTGTTTATCCCCCAAATTAATAATAATAATTAGTACTCAATATCCCTACTACCTAACCCTACCTACCTACTCTAACCTAACCTTACTACTCTCTCTATCTCTTTTCTTGTGGCATTTTATGTCACAAATACCCCCCTCCTAAACCGGAGATCACTCCAACAGAGTGGATCTGGTTTAAATTTGTTTAAACGTCTAGTTGGCATCTACCCAGAGGGACCCTGTTAAAAAAATGAGATTAAAGTCAATAAAAAAAAAATCTATTGCATTTGATGCTAAATCTTAATTCTGGACAGTGCAATAGAAATATATATAACCTTTAGAATTCAATCCAAAACTATTAGATCTATGTTTATAAAAATATATTGAAAAAAATACATTTTCTTTGATTGTCTATTGATTTGAATAGGTATTTAGTCAATTCAATGTAATTGGTATCAATTGATTTTTATCATTTTATAGTATTAATCGAATTTAATATAACAAAATAGAATTAAGATTTAGCATTATAATATAATACATGTCAATTGATGCATGTCAATTAAGTTTAATAGAGATTTAACTAATTAAATGTAATTATTTTTTATTCATGTCTATAGATCGAATATTTTGTCTAATATCTAATTATTTTGTATAATTGTATTCTATAGATTGTATTTATTTGATGCTATGAAAAATGTAGAATTAAAATGTAGCATAAAAAACTATATAATTCTTTTCTATTGATTTTAATAGGGAAGAATACCGATTTTTAGTTGACAGAGTATTCTTGTAGATCGAGGTATAGTCCTTTGTAAACTTTTGGAATTTTCACGATATCTTCAAAATGAAAGAAGTTATAGTTAAATCTTTAAAAAACGTTGTGACGTCACTCCGGTCGGCACCTTTGATATTTTAACGGTGTGACGTCACTGAAAGGATTTTTAATACACTATAACTTTTGCAAATTAAGTTTCCTTTTTTAATTTCAAAAAGATATACACAAAAGATATACGTCGGCTTAGATTCTCTATCAAATGCACAATTAGTGCCAATCAAAAAATAAATTTTGTATTCTTTCCTATTGCCTTGTATGGGGCTTATGAGTCTTCACGATCAATATGAGGCCGATTGAATAAAGGTGGTTTCATAGAAAATACGTATATTATCAAAAAGTAATGGTACAGTTATGAGTAATAATTTAAATAATTTAAATAAAATAAATAAATATTACACATGTAATTTGCACGATTTGTCGAAAATAGCATGAAACAATTTGTTTATGCTTACGGTAAATTAATTCCGTTTGGAGTGAGATTAACAATATCTCAGCTGTTGTGGAATATTACTTTTAGAGAATAATACTTTTAGGAAAGTATACTTTTAGAGTATTATTATTTTAAAATTAGAACAGAAAGATATACGATAAGGATAGTTTTGCGCGAGCGTCCAAGCTCTATAAACTCGTTTGTGAGATGCGCATATGAACGTGTACAAGAACTATATAGTAGTATACGAATTACTAAATATTTAAAAAATTAAAGTATATGTAAATAGACAGCTATTTTTCAGCATCAGAATGATCTGAGAGCAATAATGGGCCGAGTAAGTTATTGTCATCCAGATCACTCTCATGTTTCTCATCGCTGTGTACAGACGAATAGTCGTCATCGTCATTTTCACGATGTACGGTTACTTCAGCATCTACTGATTCAGTATTGACGAGCAAAATCGCGTCTGTGTACCATTTTTTATTAATGTTAATTATTCTAATTCATGAAAACTTTCACAGTTTAAATACCAAATTGGGGACATTTTGAATTTTAAATTTTAAATTAATTTATTGTTCTAATAATTTAACATTTGAATTATTTGTAAAAAAACACTGACAATTGATTAGCATGTAGCTTCCTACAATTTCATAAATTGTTCCATGATAATTCGCACATGTACAGAATTGAATAAAAAGTTTGTTTATCAAATTCATTTGCGGCTTGTACGGATAAAGTGCATTTAAATCTATTCATTTTTTATACTCATAGAAATTGACTAAAGTCAATTAATAAAAAAGATATTCGCAAACTACACAATTCAATAACAAGTATGTTTATCAAAGTTAATTTAAGTTGATTCCCGCCTAATATGAATGAACTGCATTAAATTATATTGATTTCCTATACTTACAGGAATTGATTAAAATCAATTAATGAGAAAGGTACGAGGGTAGTTCAATAAGTCTTTAGAATAAAGTATAAAAACAATTTTTTTTGGGTAAATTTTTTTTTATTTTTCAACATAATCTCCTTGGAGCTCTATACACTTGGTCAATCGCTTTTTAAGTTTTTTTAATCCTTCAGAAAAGTGCGTTTTCGGAAGTTCCTCAAAATAAGCACTTACAGAGGCAATGACGTCTTCGTTGTCCGTAAATCTCTGTCCACCGAGCCATTTTTTCAAGTTTGGAAATAAGAAAAGTCACTGGGGGCTAAATCTGGTGAATACGGTGGGTGTTCGACCAATTCGAATTTTAGTTCTTCAATTTTAGCCATTGAAACGAAGCATGTGTGAACTCGGGCGTTGTCGTGATGAAAGAGAATTTTTTTCTCGCCAAATGTGGTCGTTTTTTTTTAATTTCTTCTTTCAGCTGCTCTAATAATGATGCATAATACTCACCAGTAATTGTTTTACCTTTTTCCAAGTAGTCAATAAGTATAATTCCACGTGCATCCCAAAAAACTGTAGCCATAACCTTACCAGCTGACTTTACGGTCTTTGCCTTCTTTGGAGCTGGTTCGCCTGTGGAAATCCACTGTTTGGATTGTTCCTTTGTCTCAGGAGTGTAGTGGTGTATCCATGTTTCATTCACAGTCACAAATCGACGAAAAAATTCCTCAGGATTCCGACTTATGCGCGCCAAAAGAGCCTCAGAGGCGACCACTCTATTGCGTTTATTCTCAGCTGAGAGCAAACGCGGCACCCATCTTGCCGATAGCTTTTTCATGCCTAATTTTTCATGTAGAATTGAAGCAACTGCACCTATAGATATCCTTGTGGCCTCAGCAAACTCACGCACTTTTAATCTTCTATCCTTCAACACCATATCGTGGATTTTATTGATGATTTCGGGAGTAGTTGCTTCTACGGGCCTTCCTGAACGTGGTTCGTCACTTATTGATGTACGACCACGCTTAAATTCATTTACCCAGTTATAAACCGTTGCTAAGGCAGGGGCAGATGTGCCATGAACTGAGTCCAATTCATTTTTTATCTCATATGGAGTTAAACGTTTTAAATGAAAATGTTTAATTACCGCTCTGAACTCGTTTTTTTCCATTTTTCTTAACAAGCAATTTTTTTTTCAATTGGTTATAAAAACACGTAAACTCAGAAGATGTGGACTGTGACTGCACCATATATCTAGTCGGGAGTGGTGCTGACTGAAAACAGATGATTTGGAGCGATTCGCGCGCCATCTGTTGGTCATTCTAAAGACTTATTGAACTACCCTCGTATTTGCAACCTACAGAATTCAATAGAATGTGTGTTTATTAAAGTTTATTGAAGTTGATTCGCGGCTTATACGAATAAACTGTATTTATATCTATTGATTTCCCATACTCATAGGAATTGATTCAAGTCAATTCATAAATAAAGTTTTCACAACCTACAAAATTCAATAAAATTTTCATTTATCAAACGCGATTAAAGTTAATTCAGGGCTTATACGAATAAGCTGTATTAAAATCTATTCACGTTTGGAATTCATGAAAATGAATTAATGTGGATAGAAGTTGTATAGTCAATGTATACATTGAATTAGATAAATTCAAATAGTATTGGAATATATTAAAATTCATTGAACTGTATTATCTAAATTGTAATTAAATACAATACGAAAAAAATGACCTATTCTGTTATAGAAGTCGATTTAAATATATAGAAATCAATACTAAATATAGGGATTGAACTAAATTGCAATTAAAGTTTATTATTCACAATTCATTTTCAATTGACTTGTTTTCTGGTAGTCAATTCAATCAATTAAAATAAATTTAATTCAATAAAATTTTAATTTTTTTTAATTGACTTCAATCGCATATTTTTAGCAGGGGAATCACGCCCACAAAGCCTCCGACACCAAACGCTCCCTTATTCGTTGTAACAATTTTCATTAATTCCGCCACCAACATTACATAACGATAGGTAATATAAAATAAAAAAAACAACAAAAATATGTGGTTTCATGAGGTATATTCTTTACTCCTCCCGTTTCCTTCCCACCACCCATAACTTGATGGCCCCTTCTGCTCGATCCTCTAGTTGCGAGGTTTGCCCATCCACTTCCGGAGGAGTAAATCTTGTGTGTCCACCGGGAGGTGGACAATACTCCTCACGAACTCCATCAGCCTCTTAGTTGAGGGTAGATCTTACCAGGATACCCTGGGGTTGGTGGTGGTCTCCTCGCTGATGGTGTCGGACTTCACCGTCACCCGCAGTGTTCCCTCCTTCGTGGCCACATCCCATCTTGACCGATGGGGGACTTGCACGTGTGTTCCTACCACGGAATAGGGTGGAGGTCCCTCATCTTCTCGGTTCAAAGATCCTTGAGCCTTTGAAAACAAAAAAGGAACGTCCACGACTCGATCTTCCACCCCTTCTCCTCTGGGCCCACTTCGTCCTGGTCCTTCCCCTCTCCTTAATTCTCGATTTAGGTACGCTAGATGCACCTGCTGGCAGCGGGGGCAATCTGATAGCGCACTGCCCCTTCTCCCACACTGAGAGAATGGTTCAGTTCGGCTTGCCGAAGTCGCATTGCTAAGTTTGCGGAGGCCATAGTCTGTCATTCTTACTGAGAAGTTCGGTAAAAACTGCGGAACAGTTCGGCTGTTTTGGCGGATGTGTATTAAAAGTGATGTGTGGTGTTGCGCTTTATTGCAGCCTCATTATCACGTTTGTGATAAGGTAAAACAGAAGTAAGGTTAAAGTAGAACATCGAAAATGTACTTAGACTAACTAGTCGTATATTAAAAGGTTAGAGTAAAAAAAAATAAGAAATTCATAAAAATATTCATTATTTGTGAAAAAGTGAGGTTAGGCGTATAGCGCGACGCACGGAGACTCAGCTGCCGAACTTGTTGCGCTATTCTTGCCGCATACATACTACCGAACTCACTTCAGTCAAAACTACCGAACAGTTCAACAAGTCTGACCGATATATTCCCGTATTCTGTGTAAGTCCCGGCAGTGGAGAAGGCGAACGTTGATGGGTAAGCCCCCACTCGAAGTTTTCTATCTCTAGGTGTCGACAGGGGTTGTATCTGCGCCTATTCCCATTAGGACCTCTCAGTCGGGGCAAGTCTGTTAGAGCTGTTGGCGCCGGTGGTGGGACCGGGGACGGCGGTGGGGCCACCTCCTCGAGGTTCCACTTCATCAATTCCTCTCCCCAAGGCTCGATTTACAGGTAGTCCACCCCTGAAATCAGTTCCTCGACTGGCACCCATGACTCGATACGACCCGCTCTCTCGCTGTTCACTACCCCGATCTTACCTTCGGGGTCTTCCCACCTCCTGCGCCTCGTGTCCTCCCCAGAACTCGATGTGCTGGTCGGCGGTCCCCTTACTTCTTCGGCGCCTGCGACCTCCGCTACCCAGGGTCGAGGGTGACGGCGAATCGCCCCTTGAGGATGGGAACGGACTTGACCTTCCGCCACCCGTGGTATCCGGGGCAACGTGGACAAAGCCACCCGTCGGGCCTCTCTGGCCTCCTGGTCGGATTCCGCCGGAGAGTCCATGTAGAACAATAATCTCTTCGGAGTCGGCATTGTAGGCGTTAGCGACGACGGGGGAAGGCAACGGGCGATCGCGGCCCGGACCATATACGTGTCCGGTCGGTCGGACCAGGCGATTGTTTCCCCATCTCCGCGGGGTTATTCTAGGGGGTTTCCCCGGGATCCAGCCAAGGGGGGAGTATCCCCCAGAGTGGCTGCACCTACAGCCGACTCTAACCCTTCCTATGAATATCTTTAAGCATTTTACTGGATCTCTACCTACCTCCAAATCTAATGAAATTGCTTTCACTCTTCCTTCCCCTAAACTCAACATTTCACCCCCTTCCACTTTATTTGCAGTCATTGCTGTAACTTCTGTCTACGACTATAGTATCGTCGTGTGTCTATCCGCTGCTACACGGTCCCATAACCGCACGGTTCTTTCCTTATCTGTATGTTGTATCTTCTTTGCAGCCTGTTGGCGCTGTTTGTACTCTCCGATGGTGGCTAGGTTGAACGCCTCAGACGTCTCCGGTACGTTTCTCCTAATCATGATTCTTAAATTGACGAAGCTCGATCTGCTACTGTGGCCAGGGACTCTAACCGTACCAAGTACGGTCTCCTCCCCCCCCCCCCCCCCAACCAAGACTGCACGTGACACGACCACGTCAGTTTTAAAACAGGATTACGGAACACCCGGGCCTAGAGTGAAGGCCTGTCACCCTACGCCGGCTGTTCTGCACGCACTGGTTTTCTCCCAGTCTACTGTTGCTTTCGAGACAATTGCGATGGGGAACGCGTTTCCTCTCGTACAGACTGTTGTACTGGTACTATACACACCGATATTGGAGTACGGACCACCATGGCCTGAAGTGTTCGATTCACAGGTTGGTCCGCATCCTCACGAATTAACCCAACCGACAGCTGCACCTGAGATGGTTGCAACTGGGGACGCTTTTCATCTCGTGCAGACTATCGAACTGGTACTAAACCTCACCGACCTGGGTGTCTGCGATTGGGATCGATCAACTCTCTCGGTGATTGGTTCTGCTACACCATTTTTTTTCACTTCCGAGAGCTCCCATAACCTTAATGATTCCAACTGTGGTAGACTTGCGTTCAGTTTGGGCTGTTGGGGAGGCATATCACATTTGAAGAACGAAGAGCGCAAAGTCGCGCCGATGTTGTAGAAGAAAGGGGATGGGATCGATGAAGATCTAAGATCCATCTTGATAATTATTATTAACTTAGATCTGATTAGTATCCTAGATCTTCATTGATCCCATCCCCTTTCTTCTACAACGTCGGCGCGACTTTGCGGTTTTGGTTCTTCAAATATGATACGCCTCCTTAATAGTTTCTGATGATGGTGACAGTGTTCACCGAAACGTTAAAGAAAACTTTATGTATTTTTCTTTAAAAAACCTCACCTAGGGATGATCAATAACTTCTCTTCACATAAATTAACTCACACCCAGGAATAACGTCTTAATAATAATTAACAAAATGCAGATGTTTACTCAACCAATTTATGTTTTGAAAACACTGGTATTTAATGAAATTTGAGAATAAATCAACTGGTAACGCCTATTGATATTTTGTGAAAGTGATATTAACATTTACTAAATTAAAAAAATTCTATACCGGGATTTTTAATATAAACTTTCAACGATAAATCACCATAATCAGTTACCTAAGTTACTTGATATAAATCAAATTGATATTGATTATAAATAAAAGTCAAGAAGCCGCTAGAATTTAAGGATTTACTTTTACAAGTTAATATATGATTCTTTGGAATCAAATTATTTTTTTAAAAGTAAGTATTTTTACCTAATATAAATAAAGGAATGGTTATTAATAATCCAGCAGAATTCTATAAATCTATTGATTTACGCAAGTGAGAGGGCGGGTTCGAACAATCGCAATCTATTGTTTTCGCTGCCATTCAGCAATTATTATCATCGCTCACGGATTTAGCCAGGTGTACGCCATCATAACTTAAGCGATCTCGAGAGATTGATTCCTGCTTTTAGCCCGACAACAAGTGTGTCGTGATTGCGTGCGCGGTCCCTAGGAAAGCTACCTGATATGTGTCTGTGCGTGAAAGTGTATCGACTGCGTACAACATCGTCGTCGGCAGCTATCCCAGACGAGACATAGCGTTGAGTTCTCAGAAGCCAGGGGCCCCGAATAGACGCGATAGGGTTCGGAAGAGTGAGCTTTCAACGGCAAATCTTGCGGAAGAAGGCATCCGCAGTAGTTAAGTAAGTCGAGCTGCGACCCGTGACATTTGTATTCGCTCCGTGCGTGACATAAATTGCACTAAAAAACAGCGTATCTTACGGCCGAGTGACGTGAATCGGTCGGACGAAAGACACAGAGCGTGTAGAGACTTTATATGTAAATAATCCTTTTTTAATTTACTAATGAATCTGAGAATATCCTTATAATTGTTATTTAATAATAAATAAAAATATCAATTTAAGATAAAAAATTGGGGTTTGATGAATTTGTCAGAAGTTTATAAAAAATTATTGTTGTGGAATGCTTATAAGAGCCTTGCGTTTAGTGACATAACTTCGCGTAACTGTCCAGCAAGATGGCGTTATTTAAAAAGAAAAGTAACATACTATTACATATGTACGGAGCGATATCGCGACCAACTGACGAGGTAGCGGCTCCAGTTGAGGATCCTGGTGCGGAACATCACTAGGATACGGTCTCTCCGAAGCAAGGTCACATCAATCGCGGTACACGCAAGTGTGAGTGTGCGTGTATAGCGCCATCTTGGGGATCGTTTGTATTTCGATTTCTAACTCTACACGGAAAGAAATTTGTTACGGCTATAGTATGGACGTGAGCGATGCACTTTAAGCAACGCGTATGTGTTGCTATTCACGCAGGAACTCAAGCATTACTCGCATGACACTAATCGCCGCAAAATAAACACGACGATCTTGCGCTTACCGACATGAGTCGATGCGCTGTTACCGCGAAAGCGCTACGAGAAAAGCATCGAATACTAGCGTGCGACATTCGAATAAATCTCTTGCCATCGTGGTACGAGCTCCCTTACGAAGAGTAGTTAGGCCACGCCCCCTTGAGAATGCAGCTGAGAGCAGATGTAGCGCATGCGTTGTTATTCGCACTTATAATTTTTAAACAATTTTATGTAAGATGCCCAAATATTCGTTAGCTCGTGTAAGAAAGCTGCCTGTATTTAATTAAAAAAAAATTGTGTATGGCTCTATATAATTTTATATATAAAAGCAAGCATTCTGAATGTTTTAAAACTTTTAATACTTGGTTATATCATTAACTTCATCAATGTTAAATTTCTAAACCTTGATCTTACACATTACAATAAATAACTATTGTCGATATCATATTTATTTATTAGAGGACCTTTGCCATGTGTACTATTAGAGTAACCAGATAGTGTATATTTGGGAATGCAAACGTATATAAAACCAGTGAAAAAAATTATATTAAATGAAAGGGGAGAATAAGACCAACTAATTTTATACTAATTAGAAAAATTAGTACAAAAACCTATAGCGATAATTAAAAGTTTTTTGTGAAAAATTAATAATGGAGCTTTATTAACCCTTTCGGTCAACATGTCCTTTTTACAGGACACTAAGTTTTCTATCTACAAAACCTATTTTAAATTTAATTTTTTAGCTTTTGACTATGATATTTGGTAACTATGAAGTTTAGTATAAAAAGTTATAGCTTTAAAATGGAAGAATCATTTGGAATTTGTTGAGTCTATGGTTGAAAAAAAAATTGTGAGTTATACATTTCTTTATATTCACTTAATTTTTTTATACGTTCATAAAAATATATAATCAGGTTCAATATTTATTCTGGCGTCCATGTACATGAATTAAAAGTTAAAAAAATCGGATTCTGTCCCGAAATTGTGAAATTAATTTTTTACTTTAAGTTTTTAGTACTTTAAGTCTTTACCATCAATATTGTTTTCTGATGATACCGCACTTTCTGGTACGTCTACTACAATGCAAGTTTGCGAACTTGATTCTGACTACCTCTGTGCAGAGGAATCATTTAAGTCTTTACCATCAATATTATTTTCTGATGATACCGCACTTTCTGGTACGTCTACTACAATGCAAGTTTGCGAACTTGATTCTGACTACCTCTGTGCAGAGGAATCATTTAAATGCGTATTTGTTAGATTGTTAAATGGTAGATGTGATGATGCTTGACCAGCAATAAGTGTCGCATTAACTAATGGTATATACGTTGGCACTGTTGCTAGATGATTATTATCAAATTCACAAGGATCACCTTGAAGATTTTCCAAAATAAACATTCAGTATTGTAATATTTGTTATTACCTATATCATAAAATAAGAGAAAAAAAGGTTTAGTGATAAAAATTATGAACGCACACCGAGAAAAGGGTAAATTTAATATTAGGATGAATTGTCTATATATATTTGATTTAAAAATATATATGTTGATTGTTGATTAACTAATTAATTATCTGCTGTTCTAAGATACACGTTTAGTTTTGCAATAGCAAGGGGGCGTGGCCTAATCGCTCATCGCAAGAAAGCTCATACCACGAGGGTAAGAAAGACATGCGAACGTCGCACGCCCGTACACGATACTTTTCTAGTAGCTCTTTCGCGTCAATAGCGCATTGACTCCAGGCGGTAAGTGCAAGATCGTCGTGCTTTTTTGGCGTCGAGTACTACCGTACAGCTATTGCATGATTTTAATACACTACTGGCCTTACTCTTGTACTAACTTTGTATAAAACAAGAGCGAACGATTAAAGCGCGTCGTTTGATGCGATAGGCGTAAAAAATTTCTTTCGGTGTATATATAAAATAAACTCTGGTTCATTGATGGATTTCCATGGCCTAGTTAATGTTTTTTGAATATTTGTATTTATATTGGAAAGGAAGATGACCTTTAGGTGTTTCTTTAATGATTACAACTATGTACGGGAAAAAGCCTTTCGGCATAAAAAACCCTGAATTTATTCAAACACTAGAGATACACTATGATAACAATAAATCACGCGAAAGTGACCGCACGCCGGGCGAGTACACGCGCACATGCATCAAACGCATTCACACACAAGTGTTCACATGCATTCAATTACACAGATAAAGATTGCTGATTGTGCTAGCGAGCACACCGTCAGCAGCGGTAAGACCTAGAAGAGGCCGAGTAATGTGCAAAGTATGCACCCGTTAGTACACGGAGCACGAGGCCGAGTAATGTGCAGAATATGCACCCGTTGGTACACGGAGCTCTAGATGAGCTGAGAGCACGTGCGCAAGGACACACAAACCGTACTCGAAAGGATAGAGACGCGAGGGAGCTCCGCACGCGATCCAGTCTGGCAGATAACTGGCTGTCAAGCCCGCGAGTTCAAGCGATCGCCCCGAGCGGTGCGATCGCCGCGCTTACATACATGCACACACACACACGCTTATTGCGCGCGCAGGCGCAGAAGCAACGTATTTATAAGCGAATGCGTTGAGAGATGTTGCGACGCAACATAAGGTAAAATGTTTAAAAAAGCAATTTAAATGCTAATGAGATAAAAACTGCAATACTGAATCAAAATTAGTTATAAGTAAATACTAAAAGCTATTGTAGGGTTATATTGTAAATATTATTTACGTTATAAAGTTGAATTTTAGATAAAAATAATGGAGGTTAGTATCTCTGTTTACATTTGTTACTCAGCATACAGTGTAGCGCGCTACGTAGTTTTTGGTGGTTGAAGTAGATGATGCGGAGGTTAGGGGTAATGCGCTTTGTAATTGTTTATGTCTATGTATACATATGCTGTTTGGATATGGCATCAAAGAAGCCAACGGGGTTGATGTTGATGTCTAGATAGATTTCTTGCGTTAAGTCAACTTATACTTCGTCATAGCTAGGCATATTTACATAGATTTGATATACGATTATCAAACGCATTGACATAAAAAACTATCGAAATGAACGACCTACCTAAATCTTGACATCGGCAACTCCAACCAACGAAACGGGATCTTCAAACAGTACGTACATCTGAATACTGAAAATTGCTGAGCACACTATAGATAGACCTCATAATCTACTAAACCTCATAGTCTACTCCGATTAAATAATCCCGATACAAACATTATGATGTTGATAAACAAATCGAAAACCGCAGATCGTATCTAAAATTTAACTTGTTTTTAGCTTACGAATCTAGCTATAAATTAATAACTTAGTTAACGAACTAGCTTATTTTTCTACCAGGGAAGGGTGTAAATTATTACGCCCAGGTTACGAACATTAATTTTTTATGCAGTATGCGTATAATTGCATTTTCAAATTTTGGAAAAATGTATAAAATGCAATGTTATGCCTACTGCATCAAAATAGTACATTGTGTAACGAGTACGATATAGTGGCCAATACGCACGCGAGCGCGGACATGTCGCCCAAGTGGCGCCATTGTATACTACACCGCACGAGTTTCACATACTATTTTTTATCGTAAGTGCTGGGAATATGAAATATATTTCGTGAAGGTTTTATGTTCGCTAAATGGTTAAAAAAAAGCAAATCGACAGCATGACGTAATGAAAATAACGCTGTTGAGTGTGTTATGGGAATAACGCCCGCAGTGTGCTATTGACCATTTAGCGTACGCAAAACCTTTACGGTATCATTTTTCCAGCACGTATGATGAAAAGAATATTTGCAGTTTTTGCAGTCTTCAATTTAACTTACTCGTAGGAGCAGAAGATTTTCTTTTTCTCTTTCTGTTAACATTGTCCGACTCATATTCATCATCATATTTATCACTATCGAATTCAATAGGATTATAATTATTGTCTGTAAATAAATATACAAAATGATTACAAAATTTAGTTTTAGTGTGCAAAAATACGTCTTATTGTAATTTGTCTTCTAGTAATTTGAGCAAGGATTGAAAGCAAAAAAGTTACGAGCTAACTAAAATTCAATTAAATTTTACAACATTAATTTTTATAAAGAAGCACAAATAACTTGTTTAAAAATTTAAATAAAAGCTTTATTCTTTCACTTTTTATTCCTATTTAAAAAATGCTGTACGACATCTGGCAGAGTCACGGTGGTTTACATCACACCATGATTTTTGTGTACATTTGTCTCAAAAAGACCTTGAATCAATATCGAGGGCCCATTAAGAAAAATCGAAAACGTATCTTTTTAGTAAGGAATGTGCCTTTTAAATTTTAGCCAAGTGATCCGCAAGACATGTGTATTCTTTTTTTAAGTCTAAACTTGCAGTGTAAATAAAAAAAACATTTTTAAAAGCAAAAGTGTTTCAGAAAGTTTTAATACTTTTAAAGTAAATTTATTAAACTGTTACAAATTTAATGTTCCCGGAGAGCGCTCGATTACACGAAAGTATTGTGTTTGCCGTAAAATAACACTTTAAATACTTTAGAGCTAATTTTTAATTATGAAAAGAAAATCATTTATTTTATGTAGAAGCTTACTCTGTTAAACAAGTAATGATAGTTACAGATAAAAATGTTACTCAAATAATTATATTTGTACCTTTAAAATCCTCATCTTAAGTTGTTGATTTCTACTAACTGTTGTAGACACCGCCTTCAATTTATCTGTGACATCAGTTTCTATACCAAGAATTATTGATACGTTATCAAAATGAAAGTAAAACGTTACATGGTTATTTGTTAAATTTTCGCGTGTGTATGAAAGAATAAAGTGTTAGCGGTTACACCGAGGTCAATGAATAAAGCACAAGACATAAGAATAACATGGTCAGTATACGTATATTAATTGAATACAAGGAACAAGTCATATATAAAATATACTATCAATATTGTTCTTATGTCTGTGACGCAGCGCCTCCCAGTAACGGCCGAAACTCCTTGAGCCTCGAAAGCGCCTGAATTATTATTTATTTCGTATGGATGTTCCTGCGATCGTCGCGTTTGGGAGAACGTTGGAAAACAGGAAAAGATGAAAACCCCAATGAAAACACACAGGCTAAAGTGAAAGAAAATCTCTTTATTTTCTCTAAACCCCTCCTCTAGACTATGGCCGTTGTCCATACGCAAATCTCTAGACCACGCAGCGCCACTCGCACTCCGCTCTGCGTCGTTCTCGCATTTTTCTTCATCGAATTTGTTAACAGCTGTTAAAGCTTTTAATAAAATTGTAGCTATTGATAAAATTTGTTGCTGAAATTCATGCTATGCATAAATGTTTTTGTTTATTTTCGCTGAATGGCCTATTCAGTCGTAAAGATCAGTTCTTGTACTGTTCGAGAGATTCAAACTCATAGCTAGTGTAGAAATATTCTTCCTGAATAATGTACCTCTTATACGTTCTGGATGCTTTAAATCTTTTATTGCGACTGTATATTTCCGAATATTATCGCACGCTCTTTGGCTTTTGTATGTGTGGCCAGGTTATGCAAAAACGTATGGATTATGTTTATCCACTTTGTCTTCTTTTAAAAATGACATATACAGATTGATTGCATCTTCATCTTGATACGTCATCAGAAGAGGAGCCGATCGATTCAATTTTCCTCGAATGAGTACTCGACGGAAATTTTGTAAATCTCATAATTAGAAAGGTTTTTTGATCCATCTTTTTTTTATTCTAAACGTCCTATTTTAGAAAAATTACCTTCTTTAATCTCTCAATTTCTCCCACTCTACGACCACTGAACATTACTAAGTGGATTGTCATAACTTCGCTTAACTCTGTTCATTTGGCAATGTCAAATCCATTATTTTTCAAATCATCTACTAATGTATCTTTTTTGTTAACAATCGAACTGTAAAACAATGTTAAATTTTCTTCCGTTCGTAATTCAATTTTTTTATTCCGCTGCATTTCGATTTGCGATTCTGCTACGTTTTTTGTAACATATTTATTGTAATCGGTTTTGTATAGATGCATAAATTCTAATGCTGCCTCACGTCTACTTTTATCCTTAGCTCGGATACATATACCAATATAGGTATCACATAATTCTTTGATATACGCCCCTGCAGTTGCAGCCGTAGCCGGGACATCGTATAAATCTGTAGTTGGGTTGTACTGACCAATTTCGTTAATTCCCGGAAATAGATAATCAAAATTTTCAAGACGAAAAAAGTCGGCATAACTGTTTACAACGTTGTTAGTAATTGTTCTTAAAATTGTTAGAAATCTAGCGGCACATCTCAATCTTGCTCAAATCATATCACTTTGGTGATAATGATGCCGGTGGTTGAAACTTAATGCGTTTCCAAACGTAATAATTACAGGGTCATTTTCTATAATATCCCTAATTGGTCCTCTTCTTAAATTTACAAGTACTTCCTGTAAATGATCGTTAATAGTACTTGATTTTTTCCCATAGCTGCATTGCTTTCTAATCAAGCTTGTGATGCACTTTTTGTGTTTTCCGTACATTTTTTACGTGTTTATGAAAGTAGCTGTCCGCATAAAAGCCACTGTAGTCAGTGCATAAGGAATACATCGAAACAGTTCTTTCTTCTTCTAATTGACGTCGTGTCCTTGCTGTGTGAAACTGATCATGAAACTCAACTTGCAAATTATGTTTCAGAATTGCAGATTTCCTGAGGTAAGAATATAAGTAATCAGTGTACTTTTGGTTATCATTAATTGTTCGTCCTTTTAGTCTTTTCCTCGGTTAAAATACTAAGATTTCCTGAACAATAGCTTCTTCATAATATACAGTTTTATAATGCCGTGACATAGTTGTCAACTGTTTATTATCACAATAAAAGCATGGATATGTTTCTTTTCCTTTTTCTTTACTGCCTTTTCGTACTTTCTTTGTGTCTCCAAATTTAAGAGCATCACCCATGACATTTGAATTAAAATTAATTCCACTAAATTTAGTATTCGGGACAATTTTCTGATGTATAAAATAAAAAGTAAAAATAGTTAATGACAGCGTTTTCGTCATTTCATCTAAAATTTACAATACCACGTACTGTTAAATTACATTATCAATATGTTAATTCTAGTTTTAAGAAACAAATTAAGAGTTTTAGATGCCCTTGCGTTCTGTTCATAAGCGAGGTTACGCACATAAACTATCTTAAGAGAATTTTCATATAAAAAAAGATGCAAAACATCGATAAAATTACAACATGTTTTCGTGGAATTATTTATACTTTATGAGGGAGATTTCCGAAATATTCCACGAAGCCCCGACGTTTTGATTTATGCGACCTGGCCTGAAGCGAAGTGACGCTCGGGGAAACCCCAAGAAGTGTTGCTCCAGCCCGATAACCAACGCCGCATAGTGGGGTAAATGGAAAAAATCCATTTCAAAATCAAATATCTTTTGACAGGAAAAATGAAATGATATCAAACTTTTTGTAAATGAAATATCAGAGTGTAGATTATAGGAAAACTATAGAGAAAAGTCATCTAAATTTTTCCAACCATGCAAAATTCGTGAAAAGTCGACCATTTTAGATAAAAACTGTAAATATCATGCTACCGAAGGGAAAATTCATAGTTTATACCTTAAAAACCTCGTTGTGAATAGATTTTTTCATGCTAAACACGAATACACTTAGGAAAATTCCATTCGACTTTTCACTTTTGAGAAAAACGAGGTTAAAAATGAAAAATTCAACTATTTTCATATTTCACGGGTACTTGTATCAAAACTATAGAAATTTTTGTAGGGTTCTACGTTTTAAGCATAGAATTCATAAAGAATATGTATTATTGTTGAATAAGTGCAAGAAAAAGTGTTACCCCATTTTCCTAGATGAAAATCCTGTGAAAATTCTGGCAGCAATCCATTTCAATGTGAAATATCTTTTGACAGGAAAAACGAAATGACGTACAACTTTTTGGAAATAATAGACCAACGAGTATAGATTACAAGAACGCTAGACAGAAAAATCATCTAAATTTTCCCAAACTTGGAAAATTTGTGAAAATTCGACCACTTAAGAAAACTGTAAAACTCATACTACCGAAGAGAAAGTTTATAGTTTATACTTTAAAAACCTCGTTGTTAATAGATTTTTTTCATGTTGAACAGGAATACACTCGGATATTTTGAAACGACTTTTCACTTTAAAGAAAAAACAAGGTTAGAACTGGGAAATTCACCAAATTTTACATATCACGGCTACTTGTATCACAAGTATAGAAATTTATGTAGAATTCTATTTTTTCAGCATAAGATTAATCAAGAATATGTATTATTGTTAAATAAATACGGGAAAAAATGTTACTCCATTTCCCCACCTGAAAGTCCTGTGAAATTTCTCCCTCTTTTGAGATATTTATCAGCGTAAAGAACTAATCTCGCCTGACGTGTTTTTTGTTTTGCCGATTTCGCATTCGAGATGAAAATTGCAAATTTAACTAGTTTAAAAAAATTCCTGAAACACATTGTTGCAAAATTTCCAATTTAGCTAATTATTGTTTGATGATACTAATAAGAAGATAAAATGGCAAACATATAATATAACAAATATTTTGTCATTATAAATGAAAAAATATAAAACAAAACTTATTGGCACAAAACTTAAACCCTGAACCCATAGACACTGAAGCCATAGACCCTGAACCCATAGACACTGAAGCCATAGACCCTGAACCCACAAACCTCGAACCCCCGAACCCCAAACCCATAAACCCATAAACCTCAAACCCATAAGCCCAACCCCAAACCCTGAACACATATATCCCAAACCAATAAACCGAACCCCATAAACCCCAAACCCAGTCCATGACCCCTAAACACATAAACTCCAAACGCATAAACCCCAAACCCCAAACCCATAATTTCCAAACTCAATCCAACCCCAAACACGTAAACCCCAAACTCCAAACCCATAAACGCTAAACCCATAAACCCATCGGTTTGAGAAAAATAATTAGTTGTGGCAAATGAATCGCGTACTTGTGGGATCGAACTCTCATATACTTTTGCCGCAAATGTAAAAATTCTTAAGAAATATTCTTTGTCGCAAGGAATCTTTTCTCTCAGAGTATTACAAAGTCGTTAACGACGTTCCCTGTCAGGACGACCCGGAACCGCAGCCAGAGGCTTGATGGTACGAGAAAGAACGATTGTCCGAAAGGTCGATTGAAAAGTGACGCTCGGGAAAACTCAAGAATCCTGGACTGGGGGGAAGTGACACACGGGGAAAACTCAAGAAGTCTCACCTACCACTAGCTCTAGGCTCGGTGGTAAAAATCAGGGAAACTAACTGCATGCCGCATTAGAGAGACGCGGAGAGGGGAGAATGATCCACTGCGGCCTGACTGACTTACAATGCCCTCAACTTCAGGAGATTTAGTCTCAGACGGGCCATGAGAGATTACAGTCGAAGAGCCGCAAGCAAATCATACTAAAGATTACACATATCCCTGTAGACACTGTAGAACTTAAAAAGTAAACCAGCCTATACCTTTACACGGGTGAATCTTGGCGAAACCCCGTGAGATACCTTTTTCATTCCCACACTTACATTATCAAAGAAAAAAAAAACATAGATTAGTTTTGGGACTAAGTTATCCAAAAGAATATTAATTTTACGTTTAAAATTACCTTTATTACTAAGTAAGCTTGCAATTCCAGTTTGACGTATGCGGTCAGTAATATTAATTTTTCTTCATTCTCTTGGTGGATTCTAACATTCGTACGAGTATTTTTCCTCTTGCTAGGGATTTCGTTTTGAATATTACTATTAAATTCATTATCTAAAATATTAGAATCTTTTTAAAAATTATATATTAATAAGCAAAATAAACAAAGCCATTTTATTTTTTCATAACATGTAAATTTCAATTAAGTATATTACCTCTCTTTATTTCAAAGTTTGCAGTTTTGGATAGATTTGGTTGATCAGTGGAGTGATCTGGTACTATTTCAACATTGTTACTGTCTAACAGATCAATATTATTTCTGTCCATCACATTAACATTACTATTGTAGGATGCATCAACATTATTATGGCCCAATGCATCATTATAAATATCAAAGTTTAGCATTTCGGCATCATCTATTTGTTCTTCGTTATTACAGCAAATTATTTTTTTTATGTCGGTATCAACATCAGATAAAGGTTGGACATTACCATTATCGTCTTTAAATAATATAGAAACATCATCCAGTTCTAAAAAAATTAAAGAAGTGAAATTATTTAGATGTCAAATGATTGTTCTGCTGCTTAATTTTATTTTTTAATTTTAGAATTTTTTTTTTTTAGAAATAAGTAATAAACTATTTTTTTTTATTTAAGTAACCATGCCTAACTCATACAAATTCTAAAACAAATGTTAGTTTGGATTTTACTCAATTAATTTTTTTATTAGATTTTCCAGTTTGCAAAAAAAATAAATTATAATAAGACGTAAGTTATATCCAGTTTAATAGGACTCGCTTTTAAGTTTTAGATTTGCAACTCGCTGTGCCTAGGGTAGGTAGATTTGGCATTTACGTTTTTGATTTTCAACACACTGTTCCTGGGGTAGGCGGATTTTCGGAAACTTAAGGCTTCGGATTTACACCTTACTGTTGCAAGGTGCCTGGTTTGGGATAGGTGGGTTTAGCATTAACGTATTGATTTGCGACTCGCTATGCCTAGGATAGGTGGGTTACGCATTTAAGTTTTAGATTTGCAACTTGCTATACCTACCCTGGTAACAAAATTTTCGCAATTTTTGCGCAATTCTCATGCATGAAAATTGCGGCAGAAATTGCACCATCTGTTTCCGCAGATTACTGCGTTACTGCTGGAAGACGATTGCACTCGCGCGTGCAGCACACATGCGAAAATATTGCACAAGACGATTGCACTTGTGCGTGCAGTCGATAAGCGCAAGTCCGACTCATGTTGAATGCACTAGCGAGTGCCGCAGAATTGCATTAAAATTGCAATACATTAGGAGCCTAATCAAGCACACGCGCGAGTGCAGCAGAATTGCGGAATAATTGCAGCAGATGAGTGCAGTAGGCACGAACCGCATGTGCGAGTGCAGCAAAATTGCACAAGAATTGCGTAAGACGATTGCACGCGAGAAAGCAGCAAAATTGCGGAATAAATGCAGCAGATGAGTGCAGTAGGCATAGGCCGCACGCGCAAGTGCAGCAAAATTGCACAAGAGTTGCGCAAGACGATTACATTCTGAGAATTGTGTGATTCCGTTTTATTCAATATTATATCTTCCAAGATTTTGGTCACCTCTACAGTTTCCTGACGAAGAGCTCTTCTGTAATATTTGTCATGTGTTGCTTCGGTGCGTGACAAATGCCTTATAAGCAGTTTTGAATGTTGCCCATTTGTTTGTCTTTTATACTGAGTTGCTATGAACTTTCTAACGCCCGTAGCAGTGACATTAAAACGATTCTCGAAATTTTTGTAGTTATTATGAAACAACTCAACCAATCTTTTTATTTCTAGGTGACCATCTAAATGCTCATCTTCCTTCATGTTTGAACAAACATATAAATGTTTATTTTTGGTATATACACCGACTCTGGATCGATTTTTCACCAGAAAATCATATATCATCTCATCTTTTGCTACGAGATACACTCGACCATCAAGGCCTTCGATTTTCTTACCTGTAAGATTCATCACCGAGAATTTCAAAGCTCGCTTTTTGTTCTCATGATTCAAGGCTTGGAAATTTGAACTATCTTGGTTTGTGATCGTTCTATTTGTATAGTCTTCCAACAAAGTCCGGCTATTCTCTCCAGGTCTTCGTCCGTTAAAGCTTTGAGTGTAAATCATTTGAACTGATGCAAGTTCATTGTAAACTTGTTTATCCAGATTAGTCTGTGCCTTATTAAATAAAATATCTCGTCTTCGAGATATAAATTCCATCAGTAGGTCTTTATCATAGGGTGTGACTTCTTCAATGGTTTTCCCCTCGTATTTTTTTCTTTTGTCATTTAGACTTGAAACAATTTTGCTTCCTATCATGGGAAACCAATGTGTTTCGAATTCTACATTCAAATATAATACTCGACGATAACCAGCTTTGTCTTTTGTTTGATTGAAATGAGATTTTAATACTTTCATAATATTTTTTAGAAGAAGGCCTACAAGCTGAGCAGTAGATGAGGACTTGAATTTTTTATTTACCTCGTCAAATTCAGAAATAATTCTAACCGCAGCTGCAGTATTATTCCAGTTGGGAGAATCGATACAACTTGCGAGGTCAGTTATTGTTGGGTTGAGTTTCTTCATTACAGTCACAAAATTTCCGAGTATTCGACCATATGTTGCTATCAATTTATTTTGATCAGCTACATCGTACCGCTCACAAATAAGATTGAGGTTCGAAATGATCGTATCATCATACATTAAGTTTGAAAAATTTTCGGTTTCCCGCATGTTGGACATGATTTTCTTGAGTATTGTATTGGCATTAGGATGATAGTAGTCTGATTTCATTCTACATATGTTGAGAATTCTTTGACAATTTGAAGACTCAGGATACTTTTCGGGATGAACATGATAATGTACTGAGATGTTGCGTCTTGATATATAAGCTTTACAAACATCGCATCTAACTCTTTGCAGGTGAGTCTGTTTCCTTTCTTTGGTTCATCAGCTTTTTCAATGTATTCAATCATTTCTTTCTCTAATTCTTTTTCTAATTCAAATTCTCCAATACTTGTATCTACTATCTCATCGTTTTCTGTATTCTCAGTATTTTGAAATGGATTTTTCTTAACTTTTCTATTTATGGCGTGACGTCTAGTGACTAAGAGTATTTCTGTCGGATTTAACTCAGCATTTGTATTAAATTCGTCATTGCCGTATAATCGAAGCGTTCTAAACAAATCTCTTCTCTCTGTACTTCAAATTGGGAGACGCAACAATTTATTTACTGTTTTATATTTTCCTTTATGTACCGTGAAATGTCTGTCAAGTCGTTGGACAACTTTGAAACAATAGGGAAAGCAACCCTCTTTAGAGTAATATTTTCCGCGGAAGAGTTAGGCACGTGTGATTTTTTCAAAAGTTCCACTTCTAATTCTTAGTCATTTTGAACCTCCTCATATGACCTATTTATTTTTTTTTTGGGGTAGTTTTACTGCATTATTCTTTTTAGATCCATAACCCGGACTGAAAGGTAAATCAGATTCACAATCAGCTTTAAAATTTGGTTGATATTCATCATCTGAATCTTCCTTTGATTCGCTGTCTGAATAATCACACACATTTATCTTCGATATACACATTCTTTTGCGCTTAGAGTTATAAATATCAGAGTTTGAAGCTCCGGTCTCGTGATCACTCTCTTTGGTTTCAGATTGGCAAATAAGGTTTAGACCTAAATCCAAGTCAATGTCTCCCGGTTTGCTGTTAGAGAGTTCAACTATTTTTCCTCGTGATTCAGCCTATTGTTTTAGTTTAGAATAATTAGTTTTCATTTTTATTTTTTTCATTAGGAGCATCCAGAAGTTGACTCACATCAAAATCAGAATCGGAATCATGGTGAGAAGTGAATCTCTTTTTATTTCTTTCCTCAACTGGAGATTCAATTCCGAGACTACAATCAGAAACCTCATCTACTATATCGAGTATGGTGCTATTTTTATTCTGAAGTGTGGATGACAATTCAAACTTATCACGATATTCATAAATACCTCTTGGAATTTCTGGAGAATCCATCTCGAGCCCTAGATTCGAATCATTTTTTGAAGTAGAGGAGTTGTTCATTACTTTCTGATCAAAGGGTATCGAACAAATGGAATGGAACATTTGCCCTGCGGCTCACGGAAAAACCACGGCTCAAAAACCGTGAGCAGAGCAGATAGATTTACCTGTTGTGATTGTCGCTAATCTAGAAGAAGGAAACCCTGGGAAGGAGAAAAGCCAGAGAGGTAGCCAGGGAGCAATCACTGCTCTTCTCATAGATACAATGGGAGAACGAAACGTACGGAAGGTGGACGGCCAGGCTTATACGCCAGGTAGCGCCGTGGATCAGCCGGCAGCACGGGCAGGTAAATTTTTACATAACTCAGATGCCTACTGGACATGGTTACTTCCGCACATACCTACACAGGATGGGGAAGGCGTCGGATCCGCAGTGCCTGTACTGCAGAGCCCCACAAGACGATGTCCTCCACACGTTTTTCGAATGCGAGCGGTGGAGGGACACCAGGATTGCTCTGGAAGAAGAGATGGGACGTATATCTTCCGACAACATCGTCGCCGTCATGCTAAGTGACGTCGACAGCTGGATGAAGATCGCCCACTTCGTACAAAACACCCTAATGTCGAAGCGCGCTGATCTTCAGCAACAATGAGGTGCCACGTGGCAAGAAACTGGCTCCACCCCGACGTAATGCCTCACGGCGGGTCCGGGGTGGATGCAACGGCCAGCCTGATAGGAGTCTCACACACCGGTGGGTCGGTCCCCTGAGGTCCCTAAAAGATTTCCCCCTCCCTACGAAAAATAAAAAAAAAATCTAAAATGAATGGAGTGTCTAAACGTGGGAAAACTGAAATGGGAGGAGTCGAAAGAACTTCTTTTAATTTTGAGAATGATTTCTGGCAATCGTTATTCCAGTGAAAATAAATTTTTTCTCAGTTAATTTATACAGAGGTTTAGCAATGGAAGAGAACCCTTTGATAAACCTTCTGTAATAAGAATATAACCCATTAAAAATTTTAACCTGTTTCTTATTCGAAGAAATCGACCAATTTCACTACTGCCTCAATCTTTTTAGGATCTGTCTTTTTCCCAGCTTCCGAAACAATATGACCTAAATCCTCTACTTCTCGTTGGAGAAACACAAACTTGACCCACAGGTGGCGTCGAGACATATAACACGCAAGTGAGAGCACAAGCTCGGGTATATAAGCAGCCGTGCGGCCGCAGAGCATTCATTCTCTTTCTAGCGGCTACGCTTATTAGAGCGGGCTAATCTTACCTCGCTCTATATAGCCAAGTCCACCTTAGAATTGAATCAAACTTAACACAATCCTATGTAGATACATTAAACTAATAATAAACCCCTTAAAATATATAAATCTCTAACACTTCTTTAAACATCTCCTAACACTGCCAAACCGGAGTTTAATACCAGACAAGTTCAACTCTCGAGCCGGGCCTGTCGACGTATTGACTCCCATCCGGGGTGACGTCCGTAGGCTCTTCGACCCTTGGGCGCGCACCCTGAAGGTTGCTAGCTTCGGCTACCCGGGTGCAGAGTCGTTGGGGCCGTTTTCTCCCCCCCCACCTGAGTATCCCTCCAGGCAACAACTCGAACAGCTTGCACGCATTGCATCGCGGCACCTGTAAGACTTAGGGGGCTAACCGAAGATTACTTCCGCTTCGGTCGGAGTAATCGGACGTTCTAGAGGATCAAGTGCACTTCGCGCATCTTCCACAGGGACAACCCTCCGCGATTTCGCATCTCCCATAACGACACATAGTTTGTCCGTTTCAATATGATGATTTTCACGAGCCCACACAGAGAATATTTCTCTTAATGGTAACCAATATCTTCTCATGTATGTGAGAATCCTATCCAATTTTTCATAGGGTATTGGATGCTCATCCACCATGCGCGTAAGAATGTTGAATCCTTCTGGAATCAAATCTTTTCCCAGATAAGGCAGAGCTAGAGCAGTTTCTAAAATATTTCTGTCAACTTCTTGGGGTATTCTTAATCTATTCCAATACCTAATGATAGCCTTAAAAAGCAATACAACAATTAAAATTAAAAACCTTGTAGTTTAATTATAATTTCATAATTTTTTTAAATTATACTAAATAATAATTTTAATTAAAATAAAAAATAACTTCTATATACCTGTTTGTAATCGAATAGGCAACAAGTAATTATAGCATTTGGAAACATTTCCTTAACAGAATTTATGGCACCATGTTCGAAGTCCAACATTATACTTGTAATATTTTCTCTTAAATTAGGAATTTTCTCAAATAAACGAGCCCATATAGCTTTGTATAATGTTTTAGTTTTACTGTCCCTTAATATATGAATTGCTGCGAAGCCGTGGAATGCATGATTATAAATTTATAATTTCATAAATAAATCACTTTACTTAAATTTTATGAACAATTAAATTTAGATTATAATACATACTGAATCTTGCATTCGAAAATGTATCGTATACATTTGACTAATGAAAGGCTGCCTAGCTAGCATCTGAAATACATAATAAATATTACTGATTAAATATTTCTTTATAAAAATACTCATAAAAAATATGATTAGTTAAGGGAGGTTCAACAATAATTTTTCCAAATATTTTAAAATAGCTGTTATTTTAGGATGTTGCTTAAAATTAAAAAACACTTGCATGTTTTAATTACTTGTGGGATATGTACAGTATTCTGTATGCTAAAAATACTTCTGCTTTTTGATAAATGATTTCTTCAAATACCTCGTTCTGCTTAGAATGATGCTTAGCAAAGCACATTTGAGTTTTATCAAAACTGAGTTTAAAAATCTTTTTTTAACTTAAGAAATATATGTTGAATTACATTTAAACAAAATTTTTTTATTGTCATTAATTTTAAATTTTGCAATACGTTTTTTTTAAATAAACATTAAAATTAATGACTTAATAATAAAATTTTATTTGATTCAAATCCAACTTATATTTGTATGCTAAAAGAAGTCTTATAAGCCCAGTTTCAATAAGATTCATAAATGAACTACGCGTAAGCCTAATTTCGAGCTAGAATGAGGTCTTCAAAGAATTTCAATGAAGTAGTTTATGTATTTTTAGCATACAGAATACTTTACACACCCCAAAAATAATCTAAAAATGCAAAAATTATTTAATTTTAAAATAAATTAAAATATAGAAGCTATTTAAAATTATTTGGAAAAATAATTTAAATAAATTTAAGAATGAGAAAATTATACTCTAAATTAGCTTATTTGGATATTAAGCTAAATTATAAATTATTTTATAAATACTTACTTTAAATGTACCATTCATGAGTAACTGCGAACAATTTGGTAATGGTCCTATCATGTTATTCGAGAAAAAAAGTAAAGCTGTAGATCTATCTTCAGCTGTGGCGCAACCTTTGTAAAACCCATTCATGGGCTCATATCTCCTTAAAATATCAGCTAATTCTCTTAAAGTATCCGGTGTCCTAGGTCTTGCTCCATGGCGTGCTTTCTTCATTAATGGATGTACTTCTTCATAAGTATAAGCGTAAAAATCCATTCTAAAAAGACGTAACATTCTTTTCGTGTATATTTTATAATAGTCATAATTACTTTATCCGAGGGTGTATTCACCATATATGTCTACTACTAGGCATGCCTTTCTTCTACGTTTTAATATATTTGCATAATTATCATCATTCAAATTATCGTCAACAATTCTTATATAGACATCAACATTTCCTTATATACTTAACGCATGCAATACCTTAGTTGCGCCTGGCCATAAGGTTTCGACTACATGTCGCCGTGTATTATCTTGTTTATGACGCTGCGTAATTAATTCATTGTCCTTTACTTTTTAATATAATGCTGATCTACTATTGATTATAATTTCGTCGAGTAGTTTGTTCAGTAAACATTCATTCCAAGTTGACAAAACTCCGAATTTATTGCCAAGGTATAGTTTATTTTCAACAGTAATCGGACTTAATTTACGCAGCAAATACTGAAACGATTTAATCATCATTAACATAATCTATGAATCCCCACCCCCGATTACCGAATATTACAATAATGTATTTTAACAATATTATTAACAAAAAAAACAATAATAAAAATATATTTATCGCGTTATTTCTCTATAAATGAAGCGTTTGAATTGTGGGGTCCAATGTTGCACCATAATCGAAAAAAGGTGAACCTGCATTAAGTCGTTAACATTAATGTGGACATCAGCAGTAGCAGCAGCAGCAGCAGAATTAACTTGACGATTTTCTGTCATTTCTTGCACTGTTCTTATGTGCCTGTAATTATCAATCATATTTCGTAGACCATTCAGAAATAAGCTATCAGCTGGATATATTGGAATATAAAAAGTAAACTCGTACGGAAATCTTCGATCTTTTTCTAACGCATGGTTTGCTTTTGTTATGCAATTATCACAGAGTTCGTTGCAACGCTGATAAGTGACGTTATGCATATGATTTTCAGATAATTTTTCACTGTGTAAATATGCATAATCTAATGTTTATTTATTTTATTTATTTAAAGACCAGAAAAGTTTAGAGAAATATACATATCTATAAATTCTGCAGAGGTAAACGGGTTACCTGTTCGCAGATCCGGTATCAAAATGACATATATAAAAAATATAAAAAAAACAATAACAATATATCGATATACTTAAGAATTAAACTTAGAAACTAATAACTTAATACTACAGGTCTTGTTTATGACCATATCATTTCTTAAATCATTTCTTAGCATATAAGTAAAACAGAGTAATACAATAACGCAACAGTGGTGTTAATTATTTTATATATAAAAGTTAGATTTTATCCAGCTTTTTAGCTTGTTAATATGGGATACTTTATCAATAACTAAGGTTTTTAGATCATTTGGAAGACTATTAAAAGTTACAATAGCTTTCGTATAACTATTCTTATTGCTTGGTATAACTAGGTTTTTTTTCCTCGTAATACTTTTAGAATTGAGGTATTTAATCTTGAGACTAGAGTAGTGGTATCTTAGTGCTTCAAAAGTAAATAGTTGTTTAAGATTCATTGGTTTATCTTGTATTACAAAAGTATTCTTATTCACTATTTTCAGAATTTTATTCTGTAGATTTTGTAATAAAATTAGATTATTTTGGTACACCCTTCCCCAAGCTATAATTCCATAATTTATTATACTATGAAAAAAAGCATAGTATACCATTCTCAATGTTGCTGTTGGCATTGAGTTTGAAATGTTATAAAAAATATAAACAAGATATTTTGTTCTATTAATGATATATTGTATATGCCTATCCCACTTCAAATTATAGTCGAAAATGACTCCTAAGTATTTACAGCTCTCGACTCTGTTTATTTTTCTATCCTTTATTTTAACATCTATTTGGTTTGGTACACTATCAACCTAATTTCCAAAAGTCATATATACAGTTTTATCAACATTTAACGACAGTTTGTTTAAGGCTAACCACTTATCAACTATTATCAGGTACTTGTTCATGATTCTTTGAGCTTCGCTCCAGGTATCTCCAATAGATATAATTGCAGTGTCATCTGCATACGACAGAATTGCTTCTGCTGGAAATTCTTTCAAGATATCGTTAATCGTTGCTTTTCTACAATAATTTCTGTCTTTCATGAAACAGAACAATGCATATGCTTTAATTTCAAGCTCTCGACAATATTCAACGCTCATTTTGTATTTCGTTGCATTATTCCTGATGTCGTTTCTTCGTCTAAAATTAAAAATAACAAATATCCTGGTTTAATTCACCACGACTTTATTTATTATAAATTCTGTACAGAAGAGCCCCCCCCCCCGCCCCTAACACATGTTACGCAATTTTAATATAAATATTATTATATTTACACCGAAAACCCCCCATGATAGTTTTCAAAGTGCACCGACAGGTGATTTTTATGAAAATCGTATGATTCTTGCGAAAATATATTATCATTGCAAAAAAATTTGTAGGATTGATCGGGAAATTAGGTCGAATATATGATTTTAATATATAAATACTTTGTTCTATTTATAGATAACTAATACTAATCTTTTTTAATGATCGTAGTTAAATAGAATTATCGATAGTGCAGCATTTCCATTACGACCGGTCCTTCCTGTTCGTTGAACGATTTCTGTAGTACTAGATGGTAGCTTGAAATTAATCACTATATTAATGTCTTGTATATCTATACCTAAGCCAAATGGCGATGAAGCTACCATTACGTAGGGGAGACAATCTCTCCTTGTGAACAAATCCTGATTGATCTTCAGCAATCTTTTGGACATTTTCCCGTGGTACATAATAGCGGGTATGTCATTTCCAAGTAGTATTCCATAAACCTGCTCCACATTACTTATGTAATGACAATAAATAACGATAAAATCGTGTGATTTATGTACGAAGCTATGGAAATCACGTGATAATTTTCATGCAGTATAACTCACTCTAACATCCTGAACGATATTGCGATATCTGCTTTATATTTTGATGGCTCGTCTTCTAACATTATCCGAGGATTTCGCAATAGGTTTCGAAGCTCCGCGGTGTAGTATTTTTGATCGAAAGTATTTTTAAATTTATAAATTTTATCACCCTGATCAGATGTGCCACTATCAAAGCCGCCTTGTCCGCTCCTTTTCTAATCTGTTCCCAGAAGGTGAGCTTCATATCTAGCATTACCCCCAGGTATTTCACAAGTGCCTTGGTCTGTAGTGCCATCCCTCCGATCAGAACTGGCTGTGTTCTGGAGACGCGCTGCTTCGTCAGGAGCACGATCTCAGTCTTTGCCTCCGTCAGCTCCAGCCCGTGATCGCTCATCCATCGGCGAATTCGACGCATTGCCTGTTCGAGTCGCATCCTCGCGATCATCATGCATCTGGCGATGATAATGAGCGCTATGTCATCTGCATACCCGATCAGGAAACAGCCCTCAGGCATCTCCATTCGAAGGATTCCGTCGTAGAAGATGTTCCATATATCGGACCCCAGAATGGAGACTTGAGCGGCACCAGCCGTGAGCTCCCGCCGTCGTGGGCCATCCTCTGTCTCATACAAGATGTAGCGGTCCTTCAGATAGTTTCCGATGATCCGGAGGAGGTGCACGGGCACCTTGAAGTCCCGCTCCATCATTCATTTTAGATGCGGATGCTTTAGATACTGGCAACGGAGCTATATTATCACAGGTTCAAGATGAGATAGAAAGGGTTATTGGCTATTATAGTCGTGTTCTCAATAAAGCTGAAATAAATTACTGTGTTACTCGTCGTAAACTATTAGCAGTAGTATATTCATTAAAAATTTCTATTACTACTTATCCGGTAGGCCATTTTTTATCAGAACTGTTCATTCTGCATTGACATGGCTTCTTTCTTTCAAAGATTTGAATGGCCAATTAGCAAAATAGATAAGTAGACTTGATCAGTATGATTTTAAAATTTTACACCGTAAAGGGGTTTCACATGGCAATGCAGATGGACTCTCACGACGACCTTATAAAGAATCTGCTTGTAGATTTTGTTCGAATATTGATACGACATTGGAGATTCTGTATGTCGTATAGTTTTCGAAGAAATACCCCAAACTGCTTGGCGAGATTATCAACACCAAGATACTGTCATTCGAGCTATTATAGAAAGTAAAAAGAATAGTATTAAATTATCTTGGTAAGATATTTCTTCTGAAAATGAATATATGAAAATATATTTATCTCAATGAGATTCATTGGCTATTCTTGACGGTATCTTATACAGAGAATAGATTTCTTCTAATCTTAAATCCAAAGTTCTTCAACTGATTGTGCCAAGAAATTACATCAACTCTATTTTGGAAGACGCCCATGATTCCCCTTCTGGTAGTCATTTTGGCATTAATAAAACTTCAGAAAAAATTCGCAAAAGATTTTATTGGGCTACTTGTAAAAAAGATATTAAAGATTGGTGTAGATCTTGTTCGGTCTGTGTTGCTAAAAAAGGTCCGTAAGATAAGGGTCATAATCCAATGAGAATTTACAAGGTAGGGTTACCTTTTGAAAGTGTTCAAATGGATATTCTAGACCCTTTCCCGATTTCTTCTTCAGGGAATAAGTATCTTTTTAGTTATTACGGATTATTTTACTAAATGGGTAGAAATTTTTCCTCTCTATAATATGAGAACCAAAACTATTGCCAAAGTGTTTGTTCGTGAAATCGTGTGTAGATATGCATTTCCACTTGAAGTTCACACTGATCAGGGTCGTAACCTTGATTCCAAACTTGTTAAAGAATTGTCCTCTTTGTTAGGAATTCAAAAGACTAAGGCGACACCTTTACACCCACAATCAAATGGCTAATATCAGTGGTCCTCGCCCGTGTATCAGGCGGCTACTACTACGGACCGCAGAGTCCATTATGCTCTACGGTGCTGAGGTCTGGGCTGATGCCATGCGTTACGATAAATACCGTAAACGTATAGCGGCTGTGCAACGGAGATCTGCGCTCCGCGTAGGGAGTTCGTATCGCACGGTCTCGGAATCTGCAGCCTTAGTGGTCGCCGGGGTAATACCCATCCACCTACTAGCCCGGGAGCGGCAATTCGTCCACCAGAAGAAGGAAACCCTGGGAAGGAGAAAAGCCAGAGAGGTAGCCAGGGAGCAATCACTGCTCTTCTGATAGACACAATGGGAGAACGAAACGTATGGAAGGTGGACGGCCAGGCTTATACGCCAGATAGCCCCGTGGGTCAGCCGGCAGCACGGGCAGGTAAATTTTTACATAACTCAGATGCCTACTGGACATGGCTACTTCCGCACATACCTACATAGGATGGGGAAGGCGTCGCACCCGCAGTGTTTGTACTGCAGAGCCCCACAAGACGATGTCCTCCACACGTTTTTCGAATGCGAGTGGTGGAGGGACACCAGGATTGCTCTGGAAGAAGAGACGGAACGTATATCTCCCGACAACATCGTCGCTAAGTGACGTCGACAGCTGGATGAAGATCGCCCACTTCGTACGAAACACCCTAATGTCGAAGCGCGATGATCTCCAGCAACAATGAGGTTCCACGTGGCAAGAAACTGGCTCCATCCCGACGTAATGCCTCACGGCGGGTCCGGGGGCACTAATGTACGGAAGTATAAGAAACGCGAGCGCAGTGATCATGTATTTAGCAACATACCAACTGCAACGTCACACCAAATGGAAGGATGCAACGGCCAGCCTGAGAGGAGGTCCCCTCGGTGGACTCCTGTCAACTCCGGTCTACGACTGCAGGTCACAGAGCGCAGTCGGGGGGTCTGCACTGAGGGGGTGGGTTTTAGTGGGTATGCCTTCAATGGTGAGTCTCACACACCGGTGGGTCGGTACCCTGAGGTCTCTAAAAGATTTCCCCCTCCCTACGAAAAATAAAAAAAATCTAAAATGAATGGAATGTCTAAACGTGGGAAACTGAAATGGGAGGAGTCGAAAGAACTTCTTTTAATTTTGAGAATGATTTCTGGCAATCGTTATTCCAGTGAAAATAAATTTTTTCTCAGTTAATTTATACAGAGTTAATTTATAACCTTATGTAATAAGAATATAACCCATTAAAACTTTTAACCTGTTTCTTATTCGAAGAAATCGGTCAATTTCACTACTGCCTCAATCTTTTTAGGATCTGTCTTTTTTCCAGCTTCCGAAACAATATGACCTAAATACTCTACTTCTCGTTGGAGAAACACACATTTTTTATTAAGTTTTAAATTTGCTTTGCGGATTCTCAAAAAGACAGTCCTCAAATTATTGAACATTTCATCAAAAGATTTAGCCATAACCATAACATGATCTAAATAGATCAAACAAATGTCATCTAAAAGATCTGGAAGTAATTTTTCCATTAAGCGTTCGAAAATAGCGGGAGCATTATACAATCCAAAAGCCATAACAACGAATTGCCACAAACTATTACCGATTGAAAAGGCTTTTTTTTCTCTATCTTCTGGACGAATTTTAATCTGCCAATATCCACTCTTTAAATGTAAAGTTGAAAACCACGATTTTCTAGCTAACTTATCTAAGGTGTGATCCATTCTGGATAATGGGTATGACTCTTTAAGTGGTTTACTATTTATTTTACGAAAGTCAACACAAAAACTTCACGAACCATCCTTTTCTCGTTTCAAAACCACTGGAGAACACCACGAACTGGAAGATTCCTCAATCACCCCTTCTTTATGCATTTCAGTAATCATTTTATCAATCTCAGTTTGTAAATGAAATGGCAAAGTGCGAACAGGTTGTTTAATAGGACGAGGATCATTCAACTCAATTTCATGCTCGACAAGATTACATTTGTCTGCAACATCATCATCTTGGAAAATATCCTGAAATTCAACTATAAGTTGAGCGAATTTTGTCTTTTGAGAAGAATCTAAATTTTTTGAATTATTTTCAAAGAAATCCTTTAATACAGATACTTCTCCAACCCATTCTGAAATTGTAGAACATTTCTGTTCATATCAATATTACTGTTGATCGTGCTTGGGGTATTTTCGAAAATTTTAATTATTGAATCTGAAATCCCAGTCTTATTTAAGAAATCACACCCAAGTATGCAATCGTCAATGATATCTGCAACAAAATCCATCAATTAAACCGAATACTGACCTGAACAAACTGGAACGATAGTTCTAAATTTAGCAGATACATCTTCACCAGTGGGATATTTAAAATTTTTATTATCACGAGGAATCTGATGACAATTTGAATCAACAAATTTAGAATTGCAGATAGATACATCCGAACCCGAATAAATCTTAAAAATACACGACTCACTATCTATGCTCCCATCGAATTCAAAAGTCTTTAAATTTCGAAAAATCATACCAACATACACATTCGAACAATCCAATGATGAATCATCGTTGATAGGAGCTTGTTTATTAAATATTAAACTCGCCTTCGAAAGTTTAACACGACCTAGTCTCCCTGATCTGGACACCGTGTGCGAGTGTGACGTTTCTTATGACAATTCCAGCATTCAAGATTTTTCAACCACTCTTGAGGATTGAATGGTTGATCCTGTTTCTCTAAGTTTTTTCCAGTCTTTTGATTTTTTTTTCTGAGGAATTTTGATTACTTTGAAAACTTTTCATATTACGTTGCGAAATGGAATCTCTATTCTGATCTTTAATAGCCTTTACTTCCAAAGCTCGTGCAAGAGCAATCTTAAGAGAAATAATGCGTTCTAACTGAAGAGTTTCCCTGACTCCTGTATCATAAATATCAATGATGAATTGAGAGCAATCGATTTTATCTAGTATTTCTAGAGAACATTCAGGATACGCTAACGCTGCTAATTTTTCTATATCAGCTGCAAATGTTTTTGGTGCCTACTCTCAGAGACAATTAATTATTAAAGAACTGAAACGTATTTATTCAGAAATATAAACACAACGTCAACAGAATCGTATTCACGAAAAAATAAGATTAAGAACAAAATCAGTATCAAACTCTTAATTTTAATCAACTGAACTAAAATCGAATCCAAAACAACTAATCGACTGCCTAGCAACGCTTCTGTTCCTTTTATTCTTGATGGCGACAGGCTAACACATAACAATATATATATGTATGTAATAATGAAGATATATTTTAGCCATCACATTTATAATCGGTATAATTTACAAAAATAAAAGTTATTTTTTGGCTTCGGTCCTCGGACGCAAGGACATTTGAGATAGTATAAAATTAAAATAGAATATAACCTAGTATAGGGCAGATTCCATATTAAACTGAATAAAATAGAAGCCATCGACCAATGATTATAAGAAATAAATTATTCAAATAATAAGAAATTAGCAAAGCTATGAAATGATTAATATATCATTTAGCGAAATCTCATATAAAGAATATACAACGAGAAGATAGATTTTATAGCTAATGTTTTAATAATATGAATATTTGTATAAAAGAAAGTGTGAATTAGGATCGAATTATTGCCTTATACTTGACTTAATTCTGTAAGATTTATTATAAACTTTAAAATTTAATTTACAAGAAATGTAAGCCAATTATTATTGGTCTATGTAGTAGAGATATATTGTTTTGTCAGGTAACATATCTCTTTGGGAGTTCTAATGCACAAAAAAAAGAAAAGAAAAATTTGTAAGAAGTAATCATGAAACATTACATTTCCTTCTGTATATAAAATGGCAGTTTGTAAATGTATCAGTGCTAGAGAAAGCTAAACTTTCTATAAACTAGGTCTAAACACGGATGATAATATCTGTTTATATGTGTCGTGAAAAAAACAAAAAAAGACACTGAAAATAAAACTGTTGTAAAATCGTGACGAGTTGCGAATAAAAAAAATGCAACTAACTTCATGAAACCCCGATGACTATCGGATACAAGGACCGGAGCGTCTTTGCCAGGTAACACTGGCCGCAGCTACTGGTGGAGTTTTCCAAGGTTAGAAGGATTCAGAAAAAGTAAACAGTTCATCTTAGGTTTAAGACCAACTAGACTGTGTAATTCACGGAGACAAATGTCATTAAATACAGCATGAAATGATTAGCTATCATCATTTTGTTACTGCATGATTTTTATTATAGTTTTTGAGCATCCCAATTTGATTCATTCCTAATAAACAAATATTTCGAACTATATTATGGAATAAACTTGTATTATTGACACATTACACAATATTTATTTTGCTTTGCAGTATTGAATAAGTATAACGCAATAAACTAAATATTTTAATAAAAATAATTATCAAACATACTTATACTGAATTAAAATGTAATTGACAATTTAGATTTTACCTTATATTTCTATATTTTGCTAAGTGATTTTTTTAATGAATTACAAATAAGTAAAAACAAGGCAGTTTTTAAAAATATAATGTATCATTATATAGAAAAGTATTTCGTATAATCAATGGTTTATTAGAACGTCGCGGTAAATAAAAAAATGTAGTATACAAAAAATATTTTTTAACACACCCAGCCATAAAGTACGTACTTTATCCCCGCCGAGCCGGGAATAAAGCGCTACATTAAATCCCTACCCCCACTCTAGTCTCCGCCGCTACGCACAAACAGCGCGTGGCGCGGCGGGGACTAGAGTGAGGTTAGGGAGTTAATATATAGCACTATTTTCCCTTGTCGGCGGTGAACGCGTACGAACTTTTTGGTAAATATGTTGAAAAATTGTATATTGCACTCGTGAATAAAGTAAGCCAGCGATTGCCAGCGTGTATGACGCTGTACTGTGTAACCACACGTAGACATTTACTGGCTCACTTTATTCCCTAGGTGCATAATATACTATTTTTGCTGACAATAGATATAAAGACAAATGGTCGTACGTGAGGCCGCACTAATGTACGGAAGTATAAGAAACACAGATCCATCCAGGTAAGGACGGCTGCGTGCGCGTGGTCTCGCTACGCACCGCTACCACTACGATTCGTCGGCCTATCACCAAGCTAGTCAAGCTGCTGGAGGTCGATGTAGCCCAAGAGGGTGGTGACCGTAAAGATTGAAGATAGAAGATCGAAGAAATATTGATTTAATTCGAGTCAGTAAGTGGAATTCTTAATGCTGTATTTTTGTTCTTTTATTTTTTTTATGATTATTTTTTAATTTCTAACGAAGGAAACGAAATCAACGAATTGTTACGCGTTCGACGCATTAAACCTAAGTAAAATTCTAAGTAGAAGTTGTGTTTTTGGTAGATCAATTAAGATGTTAAGTATTGTTAAATGAAACTACATAATTTTACGTACAATTACCAAAATATTTTTATATCGTTTTATATGAAAACGAGGTGGGCGGAATGTTATTAACCCTATGTATTATATACTCCGGGTTTATTCAAATATATACGTTAGCTCCGAATTCTATTGTCGCCGTCAATCAGCTAATCAGGACTCAGGAATCATGTCACGCGACTAGGAGAGCATCGCTTTTGCTCCATTTTGTCTCGTGTCTCGGCAGTCGCTCCGCGGATCGCTATCAAGCTACACGCCACTACCCCCACCTCGCGTTTGTTATTTAGAAGCAATAAACATCAATTTATTGCCTAATTTAACAGTGTTGTGCGAGTTTTTATTTATTTTCACCCTATTACAGTTGGTTCTCATCTAGTAATCATCCTCTGTGTATATCTGTTCGTCAACCTCCCTGGTTTCATCCTGCTACTGCGGTTGAGGTTGTTGCTGCAGCTCAAGAAGGGACGATTGTTCATCGATCTCATCCTCAACCAGATCGATAATAAATCCTCGCCTATGTTGCGTAGTTGTTTGCGGAAGAATGAAGATGTCCGAAGGGTCGTAAATCGCTCCTCCCTTTATTGTAGGGGGAAGAGTGTACAGTGCTACACTTAAAGGAAGCGTAAGTCCTCCGATGGAGAAATCTTCTTGTCTGAAAAATGCAAAAAAAGAACAAGAAATAATAACATCACATTCAAAGTTAAAATTTACGTAATTATACTTTACTCCAATAATTTTAAATATATACGCATGTCGTTTTTAAAATCCTTGGGATTGTCTTGAAGAAATATCCTTGAAAATTTCAATAAACTCCGAATCTCGGAAGTAGCGTACTTTTGATCTATCAAATTTTGAAATCGATAAACCTCATCATACGTGAAATTGGAAAATTTATCACATGAAAGCATATCTTCTGTATCTTCAGTATAATTGACATTACCCAGAAGTATCCCATTGAGCAAATAACGTATAGTTTCCATTTGAAAACGATACGACTTTCCAGATGTGTCGTTAACGAAATTAGCCACGTCCTTTTTAATCAAAGGATCGTTGGGTCTGAAAAAAAAATCGTACAATTAAAAACGTAACAATCATAAGCCCCCCCCCTGATTCTTCAAAAGTAAGCTATTTAATCGAAAGGTAGCTTACATGTGCAAACGTCGGAAAGGAAATAATGTTAGGTACTTTTTTAGGTCTAAAAATATTCCTTATTTTAAGACAAATTGGGGACAACTTTATTTTATAACATTATCTATTCTAATAACAATACCTATACCATTATTAATTAAGACTTCAGTCGAATCTTGCATTATTTACGTAAGTTTATATTTATGAGTATATTAATTTTGGGTTGACCGTAGTCGATTAAAAATGAATACAAAAATGGTTTACATCTGAAATCGCTAAAAAAAAGTAAAGGATAAAATATTTATAATGATATTCTACACTTCCAAAATATTTATAATGATATTCTACACTTCCAAAATATTTATAATGAAATTCTACACTTCCAAAATATATATAGAGAATATAATTCTAGAGTTGTAGCGCAGTATTTGACCTTGAAAAATAAACGCGTTTTTCTTGAAACCATTTTTTAAAAACTGGTGAGAAAGACAACTTATCCAATTTATTAACAATGGACTTGTTCTGGAGTTTAATTTAACGATAATTGCTTTTCCTAGCATATAAACCTCAAGCATTTATGAATTATAATAATACGAAATTGTTATTGCAAAATAGGCCAATTTAAAAAGAAAACGTAATATTTTGTTCTAAGTGCTACCATTTATACATTTTACGCTCTTTTTTCTATTGTGGTTCAATGTTAGTTAATTTGCATGGTATTTTCATACTAAAACGATTTTCTTTGTTTGTACGCTTTAGACTTTGTTTACGAATGCCAGCTTTTCCACCGTTTTGAGCAGAGCCTCTGCGCGCGTTAGCTATATATATATATATATCTTACTATTTCGTGCTTTTCAATATATATATATATATATATATATATATATATATATATATACTGTTTTACTATATCGTGCTTATCAATAAATAAATATATATATATATATATATATATATATATATATATATATATATATTGAAAAGCACGAAATAGTAAGACAGTTTATGTACGTAGTAAAATAAAGAGCTTTAAGGAATTATTATATACAGAATCATTGTTAACGTACCGGAAATCCACCAAGTCTGTCACTGACAATCCCGGAGTCTCGTACGAAGTACGTATCGTTGCAGAAGTTGACGAGGGCAAGAATGCGATGTACCTTCGTTGTGCAAGTACTCCGCGAAGAAATCCAACGAACAGAGACTATAAGTCTATATTCGTTGGAAACACTGGATTTGCACGAGCGACGTGACGTTGAGTGTTCATTGTAGGGGAAACGAAGTAAAGATCCAGAAAAGGATAACACAGAGCTACAAAAGTTAAATGGACATATAGTTGAAACCCCGAGTGAGGAACAGTAGAGGGAGTGGTACAAAGGAGAAACTATACAGATAAAAAATGTCGAAAATAAATCGCAGTTTTTGCAGTATCGGGCAAATTTTGTAGCATTTTATTGCAAGATTACTATGCGAATGTAAGTCAATACTCGGTAAAAATAGTTTACTCATGTTACGATATTAAGGGGGAACTCCACTGATTTTTTAAAACTCTCTCCCTTTTGTCCAATAATATTAAAACTTTGGTAACTTTTTTTGTCATAATTGAAGAAGGTTGTAAAAAAATGTTGAGAATTCCAATAACTCGTAAAATGTTTATTGTATACTGGAGAAAATATATATTTTTGTAACAAAATCAAGGATTTTTATAAAAGTTCCTTGCACATACAAATTTGACGAATTCTATTTTAAAAAATTTATTTTTTTGAAATTGTTTAAACTCAATTAATGGTCTGAAATAAATGAAACGTTTTTGACTTAAAAAAAAAAGATAACTACATGTTTCAACACTTACAATTGACGAATAAAACATTTAACATTAAAATCCCTCTAAACAAAATATTAACTTCTTGTCACAATACTTTAACCAATATTTTCTGGAATTAAGTATCAAAAACATCCATGGTCATGGGATGCGCAAGGAACTTTTTGAAGTTAGAAAAGTAAGTTACAAGAAAAACGCGTTTAAAGTTTTAATTTGGTATTCTACCAATGTAAATTGTTTCAGTCAACTGGCTATAACTTTGGTATAATAAAGAGTTTTGACATCCAACAGGTCTCAAAATGTTTAAAAAACTATAAACATAAAAAAATATTTAATAAAATTTTATTCGATTTTTTGGAAAAAAATCTGTGGAGTTCCCCTTAAAATAACAAAATAATTTATAATTTTTTTTCATGTACAGTTAGTCGTGATAAGTGAAAAGTCTAAATTGTCTTTTCATTATGATAGTTGCATGTGCACGTTAATTTTCAATCTATTGAAATAAATTATTATTCTAATACTATTACACTAAAAACTTTAGTTCAAGATTTTATTTTAATATAAAGTAAATGAGATATTAAAAAGCTATATAATAAATATATACATATCGTCGATACTCTCTGGAATTCTGTTATCATAAGAGGAAAGATTCACTAAATACTTTATTATTTAATATCTAAAAATTCATATTTAATAAAGCGCAAGTAAAAACCTGAACATACTATATAATAATAAATAATTTTTATGCACATTATGCGCCTTTTACAATTCTATATATAAGCGATATATTTTCATGAATATTTATAATGTTATTTTTAACAAGTAAACTGTATGGTTAAGTTAGAATTAAACTTTTTTAATTTTAAAACGTGTTGAATTTTAATGAAAAAGCTGATTCTAATATTTAACCGAGACACAATAAGTATCATTTCACAGTAATGCCACCGAATCCTCAATTGAAAACCCCAGATCCTTATACGAAGATCGCGTTGTTTTACGAGTTGATGAGGGAAAAATGCGATGCACCTGCGCTGTGTATAAGCACTCCACAAGAAAAACTGCCTATTGCGCAGTGCGACAGCGAGACGTGTCAGCCCTGCTTAAAAGAATCAATTAAATCCCATTGAAACAAAAATACGGGATTGAATTGTGACTTTGAGATGGTAAAACTCCCATAGAATTCTTTTAAACAGTGAAATTAACAGGGTTCAATGGATTTTGACTATCGTGACATTCTTACAGTATACAATGGAAAAATCTACTATTTAAACAATTTTTTTCTAACGTATTTAATCGGAGCATTGTTTCATTCGAAAAATTTAAAACCATTTAATCGGATTTAATAGAAATGATCATTAAAAATAATCTTGCTAACAGGTTCTTATCGTCAATTAAACGTTTAATATTTTATGCTAAATAATTTTATTAATGGTATTTTACGGTAATTTAATACTATTAAAGTTTATATAATTTAACAGGTTCACAAATATACTGCTTTTTTAATCGGAATGTACACTCATATTAGGTATAAAATGAACTTGCAATTTGTTGGATTTAATAGAAATAAAAAAATATTGTTTACCTGAATAGGATTTAAAATGCATAATTACATTTTTCTGTTTGCTTTTAAACAGCATCCTTCCGGTAAATACCATATAGCTATTTAATAATGACAAATAGGTATTTATACGTTTAGTACACCGTAAACTTTAATTGGTTTTAATGGAATAAGAGAACAGCGTCACATTTAATCGGATCCTATGGTTGATTAAACTATAGAAATTGTATCGCATTTTATTGGATTGAACTGATAGTATGAATTCATGATCTACCAAATAGGATTTAATGGAAATAATCTTATTTCATTATTCGATTTTGTGCAGCATTTTTTCGGTAAATACCATATAGCTATTTAATATTGGCAAATAGGTATTTATACGTTTAGTACACCGTAACATTTAATCGGATTTAATGGAATAAAAAAACATTGTCAATGCATAGCTTTTATCTTAAACTAATAATTTTAATCTTTATTATAAATGATTTTTTTGGCTTCATCAGCATTAAATGACCATAATGTTCGTTTTGCTGAGTATAAAATAATTTCTCAAGAATAATATATTATTATTATAATATAAAAATGTAACTACCCTAGTAGAAAATTATCTAGTTTTATCGAGGCCCTCGATTATTCCCATGGCAAACTAGATAGATCTACATAGTTCTAGATTAATTTTCTACCAGGGTAATGAAACGTTTTAATCGCTAGAATACATGATTTCTTCACTTAGAAGGACAGTTCACTACGATGAGGCTTCAGGAAGTGATTTATGATCCCTAAAAAAGATACCTAGTACCCGTAGTTTCATCTCATAAATCCTTCGAGTCAATATATGCCCTTTTGTATTCAAAATACGCGTTATTTTATTAAAAAATGGTAGCAATACTTCGTATCAAAACTCTGCGTTTTTTACCAGAGAAATTATGTAATAAGTTAAAAAAAGTGACTAAATGAGTTTAAATTTAAGCTTGGTTTCATATAAAAATATTATCTGTTGCAAAGTTATGAACAATCAAAAATGATTACCAAACATACATGGAAAACTACTCAATTTAAAGTGCTGAAAATCCTCAAATTTTCATGCATTGAACGAAATAATATTTTTCTATAAAATAAAGCTCAAACACGTTTGTTCAACTCTTTTATCTCATTACACTATTTCTTTAGCAAAACTAGTGGCAGAGTTATGATTCAAGGTATACGTATAATTTTTTTTACTAAAATAACGAGTATTTTAATTACAAAAGGTCACATCTTAAGTCCAAGAATCTATGAGACAAAACTACGGGTGCTAGACCTCATTTTTAGGTACTCGAAACCACTTCCTTATTATTTATTATTATATTATCTATTATTCCTTATTATTTATTATTTATTTCCTTATTATTTATTATTTATTTCCTTATTATTTATTTGAAGCCTTATCGAAAGTCGCTTATCACAGATTGTGGCCTCTCCTTGTTAATAATATAATGTTTTATGACAGTTACTATATTAATGTATACATTTAATTTTAAATAAAATGTCGGAATAGTTAATACTGTATTACTCGGGTACTTGATTGTCTTCTTCCTCAACATTTTCACAATCTTTATCTTTTTCATCCGCATTTTCATTCTCGTCTTCTTTATTTTCCTCCCCTTCTGCATTTTCATCTTCATCTCTTTCATTCTCACCCTCTTCTGCATTTTCATCTTCATCTCTTTCATTTTCACCCTCTTCTGCATCTTCATCCTTTAAAAGTGAATCATCATCTCTATATGTCCTATTTTCATTACTAACTTCATCTTCTAAAAAAATGTTATAAAAGATAAACGTAAACTTATATGCAATAAATAGGAGATTTAGTTATTTTATTTACCAGGAATGCTCAGTATATCATTTTCATTGAATTCATTATTAATTTCAGCTTCCTCTTCAAGCGCTTTCTGTTCTTTTTTCTTTCTACTAACTGCAATATTAAGAAAATTATAAGTATACGAATAAAGTTAGTACATTAAATTTTAAATAAGAAATTTGTATTTTATATTTGACTGGAAATAAAATACAAATGATCGCTTCTTGGGTACTACATGTAATTATTTAATTCTATTGATCTCTGAGAGCTATAACCCTATTTTAATAATTCAATAATTACATTAATGTATTACAATTACAAAGAAAGTATACCGCTGTACATAATAGTATGCCAATAGACATCCATGAAAAAATCACTATTAAAACAGATAGTTTTCCATTATCGCTTGAAAATGAAGTTGGATATCTATTGTTTTTATCGTCTTTGAATTGTATGTATATGTGTAGCAGCGGTATATATATATATATATATATATATATATATATATATATATATATATATATATATATATATATATAAATATAAATAGTTTAGGAGACGTAACAGAATACTTTTTTCGTTTGCTGAAACTACACGGAGAGAAAAAGATAGTAACGATTACTGTACATGTATAGTAAATTTGGAACGATGAGTCGAGTTGGTAATAAGTACTATACAAATTAAGGATTTTATATACTGATTACTTACTATTTGAGTACTGAGTTTCAATTTGTATAGTATTGATTACCAACTCGGCTCATCGTTCCCAATTTACGAGTATTATACATGTACAGTAATTGTTACTATCTTTTTCTCTCCGTGTAGATAATACAAGGATCTGTATTATCGACTTCAATATTTTAAACAACTATTCGATAAATATGCCCTCCGAAATCGTATAAGCATTGTCTGGTTAAAATTTCCTAAAATTCTGATATTATTTTCAAGCCGAAAACGGTTTTAAATTTTGTATGGGACATTTGCAAATCTTAATAATTAAATTTTTTACCTTTTTTTTTTTCGACTCAGCGGCTAGATCTCCAACAATAGTTTTTACGTCGAAAATAAGTCGATTTTTATCTTCTGTAGACATTTCGTTAAACTTATATTGTTCCAGATAGAATTTTAAGGAATCTAAAATGGCATAACATATTTACAATATAATCATACATATAAATACAAGCAGGTGTATGTATTTAGGTAATATAATAGTATAATACGTAATTAGGAGTGAAAATGGATTTTTTCGAGCGAGGATGATGATTGAGCACAAGTGGAATTCGAGGGCGCCAAAGGCGTACACGAGTGCTCAAAATCATCAACCGAGTTTGAAATAACCCTTTTGCCCCAAGCTGCGTATCGTACTTTTTATAACAAGTGCATAAAGAAGACCATTTTTTGCCGTCTACAAAGTAAATTGAAAATAGAGTTTCTGAGATAAACGGGACCGAAAATAAATAAAGCGTAGCGAAAATGAGTATTTTCGCTATCCTTTATTTCTGATACTCGGAAATCTATATCTTCTTAACCTAAAAGTAATCAATATTCAAAATTATTAAAAGTAAAATAATTGTTATCTATGCGTCACAATCTATTGTAATTATCAATACCTTATTTTTTAGAAAAACTATGCGGTGTGCATAATTCTAGGTGACATGATGAGCAAACATGTCTTTTCGATGGTTATTCGACTCCCTTTAATATGTAGTAAAACTTGGACAAAGCACTTTTTATGAATAAATTTATTTTTAATATTATTTTTGAGAAAAAAATTAATTCTTACAAAACTTTGTCCAAATAATTTGATTGTTTTCTCAAAAATAATATAAAAACATTTTCAATATAACAATTTATAACAAAAAAAGTGCATCGCTCAAGTTTTACTCATATTTCTCACTCAAAAGTTTTCACTCATGTCTCGTAGAATTATGTTTGCCGCAAAGTTCCTCTAATAAATAAGGTATTGACAATTACAATGCATTGAGACGCGAAAGATCTTTTTATGATTTGTAGAATTTTAAGCTCTAGCATATTTCTATGCTAGATAAGCATATTTGTTTGCAGTGTGAAATTAAAAATTTGAATTATATTAATAGACAAAATATGTTTTTTCTCCTTATGTATTATTTTCCATATATCTTACTTGTGACGATGCTTCAGATCTCTTATTGATTAACGATGTATGTGATGAATTTGTGCTTTGTGAAGATGCTGGTGCAGATTTCTTATTGTTAAATAAAGATGATGTTTGTGAACACTGTTTTTGCTTTGTCGTAGTAACTTTAGCTTTGATAGTTTTCTGCTTTTTTGTATCCTCTCTTTTTACAGGCTGTAAAAATGTAATTAAATTAGCAATATATATATAAATGTTCAGTTCTTTCATTTATTAATAAAATTTATTCATAATAATTTTACGTATTTGCGACACTTTTCAAACAACATTGTCCAGACAGCACTATTCTTAAAGAGATTTTAAAGAATAGTCTTGCTGTCTGGGAAGATTAGCACAAAAGACTTAAAAATTATTATGCATTAATAAGATGTTAAACTCCCATCTTTCTTGTTACCAGTAATTACAGAGACATATCATTTTAATTTAATTTTCAATTTTCAGAATGATATAAAATAAATAAGTAGTTGGAATTAGCGGCAGCCAGGGGAGTTAAAGATATCTTTAATATTACCTTCAATTTTGAGGGGAGCATGTCTGCCAGATTGGATACTATTTTACATAACTGCAATGGAGCGCCCTAGGTCGTTATTCATGTAATTTAGTACGCAGTTCATCAGCATCATCTGTAATAACAGTTTTGAATCACTACGCCTACATTTTTTATTTTGTTTTGTTTCAATACAAAATTTGGTTTTTAAGCAGGGAGAAAGAGAGCTAAATTGGACGTTTACATATCTTCTTATAACCCAGACAAAATTTATATTATAATTTAATTAAAATTACATATTACCATTTAATTTTACATTATAAAAAAATTAAAAAATTGAGCTATAAAAACAAATGTTATATACTATGGATATTAGCTATGACGTTTTTTGACCAAAACAAGTACTAAATAGAGATTGCAAAAATAAGCTAGCTGACAGAGGATTAAGAGTATAAATTTAATATTGACATTGACTTGACCTTCAACGGCGCTACTACACAGTTTACTTACGATGTAAATTAAATTATCAAAATACATATGGTGCGCGGATGTCTAGAAAAAAGACGTTACAAGAGAAATATGCTTAAAATTGTATCAATGTTTTAAAAGTTATTTTATGTGCATAGCAATTTTTATCAACGATTGAAGTTAATTCTAATAATTAAAAACTTTTGAAACAGTTTAAATTTTTTTAAAGCTTTTTTTTAAGAGCAACGCACATTAAGTACCCGACTAAAATATTAATGTGATTGTGATATATGAATTTTGCAAGATTAACAAAATTTGATTTACCTCCTGTCTCGAGCACAAGTCCAGAAACTTCTTCGCCCTCACTTTGTAGGATTTTAAATTTCTTCAATTTGTAGTCATCACTCAGGAAATTTATAATATTAGATGTTTCAACTACATCATACTTTCTTTTCCTATTTGGGCCAACATATTCCACTGTCGCAAACATCGTGCATTATTATATAAACCGCTTATTACTAAACCGCGTTTTTCGCGTAACAAAATTTTTCGTACTTTCGTGCTGCAATCAGCAATGGCGACTACTACTCGTGGACGCGGTAAAGAGCACAAAACGCGAACAAGAAAACGCTCTTTCGGTGAAAGCTGCGCGATCACGTTTTTGCAGTATACGTATAGGCACAGTTATACCCAAACCGCAAGGCCCGCGCACAATGACGGCAATACGACGACATCATACGCCGCACGCGTGATGGCCAGGTACCCCGGCTTTTGACCGTCATATGACGAGCACGTGCCAGAGCGCTGTGCCAGCACGTATGCTGGCAGGGTATACTACACGCCTGCTGCAAATGTGCTGGCATATATGCGCGCATTGTGCCGGCATTTTGCAAAAAAAAATTCAAATTTTTGAAAGCACGCGTGCCGGATGTATGCGGATTCTTTCTTTTATAATTATAATTAAAAATACAATTATTATTAAAAAATTAACTAAATTTTATTGAAATATACATATTTATACATACAATAATCATATATAAATACACGTATTTTATACTTATATATATATATATATATATATATATATATATATATATATATATATATATATATATATATATATATATATATATATATATATATACACGTATTTTTTGCATTTATTGATCTTGTTGCTTGCTCCTGGTCCTGCTGCCTATAGTCCTTTGGTTCCTACAAAAATTGAAAATACAAATTAGTAATTTATAAAAAGATATTATTTAAAATATTACGAGAAGGCTTGTATACATAATTTCCAGTCTTTTAAATGAATCAGGTATTTGTTTCATTTTTAAAATTTTTTATCCCTAAATTAGAATTTTATTGAAACTGATGTATCGTACAGATTTGACATTTTGTGTGCAAGCCCTCTGAGTGTATTCTAACTCATATCTATTCTTTCATGACATTGCACCAAGCAGAAGTTCCACTTTGATCAGAAGTGCTTCCGACAATGCCCTTTTTTTGGACAAGATACATCTTCTGCTTGGTTTAATGTCAGAATAAAATAAATATGACTTGGAATATACTCAGAGGGCTTGCACACAAAATTTCACGTTTGTTCGATGAGTCAGTTTGCAAGAAATAAAATTTTGAAGAACAAAATGATGATAAAAAAGTATATCTTCAAACTGATCCATCGTACAGAGGTAAAATTTTATATGCAAGCCCTCAGAGTGGATTCTAAGAAATATCTATCCTGTCATGACATTACACCAAGCAGAAGTTCCACTTTGATCAGAAGTGCTTCCGACAACGCACTTTTTTTTGACCAGATACATCTTCTGCTTGGTGTAATGTCAGAATAAAATAAATATGACTTGGAATATACTCAGAGGGCTTGCATACAAAATTTCATGTGTCTTGGATAAGTCAGTTTGAGGTAAATCCAATTTTGATGTCAAATATTATGATAAAAAGGTATATCTTCAAACTGATCCATCGTACAGACCTACAATTTTATATGCAAGCCCTCAGAGTGCATTCTAAGAAATATCTATCCTTTCATAACATTACACCAAGCAGAAGTTCCACTTTGATCAGAAGTGCTTCCGACAACGTACTTTTTTTGGACAAGATACATCTTCTGCTTGGCGTACTGTCAGAATAAAATAAATATGACTTGAGATATACTTACAGGGCTTGCATACAAAATTTAAAGTAAACACGATGGATCAGTTTTGAAAAATTAAAATATTGAGCTTATAAGAATCTTGAAAAAAAAAGGAAATCATAACATATTAGCCATTAGCTAAACTTGAATGTCACCATGCAAACCCTCTCAGTTTATTTTTCATAATAGCTGTTGTTCCAGCACAAATGGTTCATCGTTGATACCTGTCAAGCTATCCGACAGGTATGTACGATGAACCATTCGTACATGTCGTCAACATAACTTGCAAGCTACCGATGATAATTATAAACGCTGATATTTACCAAAGAATCCAAAACAGTGACGTAAGGCTGATTGCAGACAAAAATGCTCGTCTGAATTGTTGACTCCTTCAAGTCCTGATGTAGTATATAGGCGTACCTGCAGAAAAGCATAAAAGATTAGTTTTGTGCAATCAATTAATGAATACAAAAAAATGTCGTCCTGCTACAAAATATAATTAGTATTGCTATAATAGAAAATGATTCTAGGTTGCTTTTTTTAATTATCTTCATAAAAGAATAGATATGATTAAAAATATACTCATAAACCAGATATTGTACCAGATACACCTTGTGAGCTTCGTGTAATGTCAGAATAATATAAATATGCCTTGGACTATAGTCAGAGGGCTTGCATACAACATTTTATGTTTGTAAGATGAGTCAGTTTGAGAGAAATCAGATTTTGACGTAAAAAAATGGTTATAAAAAGGTATATCTTCAAACTGATCCATCGTACAGAGTTAAAATTTTATATGCAAGCCCTCAGAGTGGATTCTAAGAAATATCTATCCTTTCATGACATTACACCAAGCAGAAGTTCCTCTTTGATCTGAAGTGCTTCCGACAACGCATTTTTTTTTTACCAGATACATCTTCTGCTCGGTGTAATGTCAGAATAAAATAAATATGACTTGGAATATACTCAGAGGGCTTGCATACAAAATTTCATGTGTCTTGGATAAGTCAGTTTGAGGTAAATCAAATTTTGATGTCAAATATTATGATAAAAAGGTATATCTTCAAACTGATCCATCGTACAGAGTTAAAATTTTATATGCAAGCCCTCAGAGTTAATTGGAAGAAATATCTATCCTTTCATGACATTACACCAAACAGAAGTTCTAGTATGATCAGAAGTGCTTCCGACAACGCACTTTTTTTGGACCAGATACATCTTCTGCTTGCTGTAATGTTAGAATAAAATAAATATGACTTGGGATATACTTACAGGGCTTGCATACAAAATTTCATGTGTCTTCGATAAGTCAGTTTGAGAGAAATCCTGTTTTTATGTAAAATATTATGATAAAATAATATATCTTGTAACTGATCCATCGTACAGACCTAAAATTTTATATGCAAGCCCTTAGAGTTAATTGGAAGAAATATCTATCCTTTCATGACATAACACCAAGCAGAAGTTGCACTTTGATCAGAAGTGCTTCTGACAACGCACTTTTTTGTGTACTAGATACACCTTCTACTTGGTGTTTACTCATGAAAGAATAGGTAAAACTCAGAATACATTCAGAGTGCTTGCATACAAAATTGCAAGTTTGTACGATGGATCAGTTTTGTAAAATTAACATTTTGAGATAAGAAAATGTTGGAATGAAGGAATTCATGAAAACTGATCCAATGTACAGACTTGAAATTCAATATGCAATACTTCTGAACGTATATTATGGTTTATAAATTAGTAACATATTATAAAAACTATTACTTACATTTACAAGGGGGATTGCCTGATATTATTCGCCCTATTGATTATGGCATTGTCCTTGCTGTTCCTGCAACGAGAAAAATTTTCAAAAAGAAACAGTTTCAAGATGATATAAACATAAATTGATGCGGGTATACTTATCTGATTTTCATTGTTTTCAAGTCTAATAGATTTCGTATCCTTGCCTTATCGATTATTCAAAAGAGAGACCTGAAAAAATAAAATTCCATTTGTCGTGATTTGTATGTTTTTTTTTTAAAGTGGGTGAGAGGAGCCCCTGACCTCGCTCCTCTCGTGTGGGGCTCAACCACAGCAATCAGCCCCTCCAACGCTCGTTAACATTTTTTAAGACTACAGGAAATATCAAATATAAAAAAAGTTTAATGTAAAAATAGTGAATTGTAAAAAAACGAAAATTAGAAAAAAAAATGTGAACGAGCGTTTCACCTGAAAAAAAGAAATATCGAATTATATGGAAAATAATGTAAAAAAGAAAAACCCATCAATCAGCAAATATGTCTTGCGTCTCCTCCTCTTCGCAGTCGCCGTCATCATCCAGGATTTCTCCGTAGTGGTCCTCGTTAAATTCCTTCTTTGAGTAGATGCCGTAGTCGTCCTGGCCGATGTTGTCGTCGACGTAGCCTTCGTTTTCATTTTCCTCGTAGTTGTCTTGGCCTTCGTAGTTGTCCTCGTCCTGGTCTCTGAAAACATCTCCGTGCTCCTGCTTTGTGGTGTTGCCGTCGTCGTCCTGACCGCCGTAGCCACCACCGTTGTCCTGGCCGATGTTGTCGTAGCTTTCGTTGCCTTCGTAGCCTCCATTGCCTCCGTTTTGTACCTCTTCAATGGGATCAGCGTTGCGGTTCCTCTCCAGTTGCTCGTTGCGTTGCTGCAACTGTTGGTGGCAGGGCCTTCGAGGTCGTGGTTGCTCCGCGATGATGTCCTTATTGGCGGTCGGCTGCTTTCTCTTTCTTCTGTAAGCCTCCTTGGCACTTTTCAGGGCCTTAGTCATGGCCAAGGAAAACTTTTCCTCTGTCGGCTTCTCCAGCGTCATCTCGTTGACCGGCATAGCTTCTGTAATAAATATATTATATAAATTGTTAATTACTACCGAGGATAGAGGTAAAAGTAGAGGAAATCGCGAAGAGTATTCATACCTAAGCAAGCTTCCGCGAACTTTGTGCTCTTCAAAGCCATCTGTTCTTGGTTTGCTTTGGAACCGTGGTACGTCAAATTCCTGAACAAGTCCTCGTCAAAAATGAAGCAGTTCTTGAAGAATTTGGCTGCTGTATCCGTTGGATTCAACCCTTTTAAAAAGCTGAGGTAGTCAACCTGAAAACAATCAATTATTTAAATACTAGAAAAAAAAAACATACAAGTAAATGTTTAGATTAAAAATATGTACTTACAAGGTGTCGAAATTGCTCTTCACTGCAATCGTCAAAGGCTACGAGATCAGCGGTTGACTTGAAAGGAAGGAAGGCAGGTCGCGTTGCTGGCCTTCTGTTTCTCCTGGTAACATTAGCCAATATCTCGTGCATCGATCTACAAAAAAAATTCATTTTCAAAGTTACAGTATATATTTGAAAATATAACGTAGGATTGAAAATAATTTTACCGAGCTACTTGCGCCACGCTCTTCAGGCTTTCTTTGATGTCACTGAAAGTAAAACATTTGAATGAATCAACTTTATAATGATTAGATATACGAAAATGAAATAAAAATAATACGTACCTGGCACTTTTCTCCAAGTTGGCGAGTCTGGTATTAATAGCGCTGTAAACGAAAAATATATATAGGAATCATTTAAAAAATTGAGTTATTATTTTATATATTTAATTATTGTATACGTACTTGTTTGAGCTTTCCAACTTGACAATTTTTCGATTTAAAAAGCTAAAAATGAAATTTATTATTTTATTAGATATACAGCGGTAAATAATTATGACGAATCTTACTCAATTTTCCTGTTGAGTTGTTGGATCGCCACAGAATCCTGCTGCACCACTACATTTTGCCTCGCTAATGATGGGCCGCGGCTCCGATCACGAGACCTTGATGCTGTAACATACATAATAATAATATTAAAATAAATGGACAATATCTATACAAAGAATATTATAGTCGTATAAAATGTTTACCTTCATCGTCCAGTCTTGAGTTAGATGATCCTGAATTAGGTGGCTGTACACGCGGCAGAGATGTTTGTGCCGCGTTGATCGACTTCTGTGTCGACGCTGCACGAGGTTGAAATTGAGAGAAATGTTCAGACGACGATGATGGTCGTGCTGATGATATTGGTCGTGCTGCTGCTGGTGCTGCTGCTGGTGGAGGTGTTGGTGGTGGTGGTTGTGATCGTGGTCGGTACGGTCCAGGTGGCTTGGTCTTGGAGATCAATGACTGAGATCCATAATTGCTTCTATGACCCGAGTCGTAGCGTTGACCTTTTGAAGAAGGTGCAGGTTTAAAGCCTTCTTTGAGGGACTGCATACTTCTATCCAAATTCGCAGCAGCATTGAGAGGAGAAATAGAACCGGAGTATTTTTTTCATCTGAAATATTAATGGATGATAATAATGCAAAATATAAAGTAATTGGCATTATTATAAAAAACATGGAATGATGATGAAAGAAATGAACATTCTATAACCGAGCGGATAATATTTTGACAACGGTACAATGCGTTGAAGAGATGCGATCGTCAGCTGACCAATACGGCATTCTAAAACACTTGGCAACCACTCGTTCGAGTTTGACAATAGTCATTTTACGATTTAGACTAGAACAACGAAAAATTCCAACGAAAGAGGAGCTACAAGGAAGATCGAAAATATCCTCAATGTTGCTAAAAAGATTGAGTACTAGATGACATCCCTGCTCTTTGAATTCGATCACATTTCTTATGATGCCTATCGAACCATCGTCCAGCATGACCGTACTATCTCTTTTAATAATTGATAAATGAGTCGAGCCTTTTACAACCTTCTTGTACTGCACGCATTCTCCACAAGCAGGAATAAGAGGACCTCCCGAATGACTGGAAATATAACGTAAGCGATCTGCATCTACAAATGTTTTGGATGAAGTACGGCAATTTTCAGCCAGTCTTTTTGAAATTTGCTGCAGATGCTGATCGTTCTTACGACATAATTTTCGACAAAAGGACATGTTATTCTCGTATGGAAAAGCCGAGAAATTATCCAATGGACCAAAACGTTTGACATCGTCTGGTAAATGCAACAATGTGTGAACATTGTACGAAAGAAATTCAATGCCGTATACATCGGAGGCAGTCTCCACGAACAATTTGATGCATTTCTCAGCAAAATCAATGGACTCCATAGAGACGACTGGATTGGCGAGGATTCGAATAGCTGTACTAAGCAAAATGAAATGCTTGTACATAGCAGGGTTCATAAGTCCTTGAAAAATTACTGGACCACTGTAGAGAAGAATCTGACGGTACTCGGTGGCTTTAAAATTGCCATGCTTGAGAATGTTGACAGGCTTCCGAGCAAAATCCGACGGACAAAAGTTTTTCACGTGCTCCAGTCTATTATTCAAAAATTGTAGACTGCGCTTATCAGCGATTTTTGCTGATGCAACAAATCTACCGTCGATCAATCCTTGTAAAATTTTTTCCATTACACCGATGCATACTAGGTGCATGTAATCGAAAACCGTGCTACCTACTATATCAAATGGAAGATCAAGGAGAGCGCAATCTTCATCTTTGTGATGATCCAAATCTACTTTGGAACGATACTCTTCATCCGTGCGAAGACTGTGAGCAGTCCCCCTGTAAACCATAACACCAGCTCTAACGTTTTCACCCCTGACCCAACACCTTGAGCATGGAGCTCGTGAACTATGGCTACGATGTCCTAGAGTAAAAGCGCGAGCAGGAGCGTCAGCGATGAAGCATCGTAAAACAACCTGCTTACTTTCATTCAAGAAATTAAACCCATTACGAATGATGGAAACGACTTCGTCAACAAAATATTGAAAGAAAATTAAGGCACTCGTGGGTTTGGATGAACCTTTGAATATTCCAATTGTTTGTGGAGCACTGCCGGAAATATTCGCCACCCTGATCTGTATCGGCCACATTAAAATTTTGCCACTTTTATCGAGAGATGCCTCGTCCGTGCTAAAGTCAATTTCAATAGCACCAGCTGGATGCAAACGAGAAGGAGTCGACGATAAAATAGAGCAAATGGCATTCTCGACGCCCAAGTGCAAATATTCTCCTCCAGCTACTTTCTTGATAGAAGCCGAATGAGCTGGCGTGCGCAATATCGTTCTAGGATCCACGTGAAGCCCAGCGAAACAAGCATGACTTTTGAGGAGTCGCAAAATAGCTCCAGCTTGCTGATGATTTATGTTATTCTCTGTAAAAAGTGTACATAATTTGGCTTCGAACTGCTCCATGTTCTCAAATCCTACGGATGAAGAATCTGATAAACGATCTGATGAAGAATCAACATCCCTGACATCATCTAAAAGAGAACGAGAATCATTCGATACTATAGAAGGAGCCCTAGCCATCGACTGCTGCTGCTGCTGCTGCTGCTGCTGATGCTCATCGTAATAACGATCACCATGTAATTGAGGAACAAACGAAGCAAACCCTAAGTCGCGTTCAAGAGCAGGCTCATCGACGACTGGCAAACTATTTATTGAATAATCAGATCGCGCCCTCTGCAACAACCTATTCATACGAGCTCGATGATCCGGCGTACAATCGAATAAATTTTTTCTCGAACGAATACCTTCGAGCAGGGACATTTTTCGTACCATTAACGCGATACAATATTAACGCAATCTAATTAAATAAGAATGAGTAATATGACTGTATACAACCGAATGAGTCGAGATGAATCCAGGAATCGGTAGTACCTTTCTACCGCTGTCTGCTACTCAAAAAGTCCAGAAGCTGTACCTGCGAAACAAAATACATTGATTTAATGACGGTTTCTTTTCAATACAATAAACAATTTATAAGTATTAACACATCAATTCTGGTACCTTCAATACATAAATTTTAATTAAACAAAATTTATCCACCGTAAAATCTTACAATTAAGTATATGCAAGCCCTAAGAATGCATTCTAAAAAATATCTATTCTTTCATGACATTACATTAAGCAGAAGTGACACTTTGATCAAAAGTGCTTCCGAGAACCCACTTTTTTTGGACAAGATACATCTTCTGCTTGGCGTACTGTCAGAATAAAAAAAATATGACTTGAGATATACTTACAGGGCTTGCATACAAAATTTAAAGTAAACATGATGGATCAGTTTTGAAAAATTAAAATATTGGTTAAATGGTTCATCGCTGATACCTGTCAAGCTATCCGACAGGTATCTACGATGAACCATTTGTGCATGTCAACATATCTCTACTTTTATGTCATAACACCAACTTGAATTTGTCTTGAAGACCCATCGTACAAACTGAATTAAAAATGCAGATGTTTACCTGAAAATGAAGATCAGCGATCCAAGGATAGTTGAACCGAGGATACGGTTTTCTCTCCTCTGATGATCCTTGAAGCTAGTAAATCCCTGATTTACTAGTTTGAGGTGTATGTACCTGCAGAAAATAACAAAATAATTAGTATTTTAAAAACAATGAATAAAAAATTATGCAACTATGAATCAAACTAATCCATCACATAGATTATAAGTTACTTTTTACACCACGCAGAAGGTGTATCTGGTACTTCAAAAGTGTTTTTCCTGCAAACACTTTAGATGAAAGTTGACCTTTTGCCTGGTGTAATCACATCAAAGAATAGAAAGGAAGAAAATTCGTTAGTAAACATTCTTTTTAACCAACCTGAAATGTTAATGAAAATATCCTTCCAGCGCAATTTAGACCAGGAGATGATGTTTTTCCTCTTGTAGCCTCTTGCTCTGGATCCTTTGAAGCACAAGAAATAAACAAAATTTCAGATTTTCATTAGCATACACCACCATGCATAAAAACTTTCGTACCTTATACGTATAAGTTAAGTAAAAGAAAATTTCTATGACAAAGAGATGAAGTAGATAAAAATGACAAAAAAAATGATTTATATGTAATCAACAAATAATGAAAAATAAAAATGATGTTGTAGTTTTTCGAAAGTATTTCGGCAAAAATCAGTGATTATGCAGCGAGTCAATCTTCTCTCGTGGTAACACAAAGGAAGAGTGAATTCGACAATGGCGTTAAACATTTCGTTTGTTCAAAACAAGTGAAAAGCGATCGGTCTATACCTATATCTATAGTAGGCGCATCGGCTGGACCAATCACAGACATCCTCGTTGAAGCAAGAAAAGAGCGCGAAAATTTAAAAATGACATAGTATTATCGAGAAAAGTAATTTTTTTTTAAATGCTTTAAGTGATGTAAAATAATTATGCAACCATTAATGTTTCAAAATTATTAATAAAAATACATATATTTGGAATTAAAGACAAAATCATAACATTTTAATTTGAAATAAGCAATTTTCTGTAGAGGTTAGCTTTCTTTTAGTAAAAGTTTGTATATAAATTTAACTTACGATTTCTCTTTTAGCCATTATGTCACATTACAGTAATAGCAGCAACTTTGAAAATTTCACCAAAGTACAGCTGTATGTCACACGATCAGTCATCCAATGTTGTTACGAGTACATGTTGTTATACGACTCCTGCTTATTTTGTAAAATATAAAAAAAATATTAGAAATGAGACTAATTCACAGATAAACATAGATCTCTTAAAATACAGTCATAGGGTTTACATGCATAATTTCATGATTGTTCAATAAACAGAGTTGCATGAATTTCAATTTCTTTGAATGTTCGACTAGATTCTTCAAGTTTTTCAAACTTAAGCATCGAACAAACATTGAATGTTGTATGCAAGCCCTCTGAGTATATTCCAAGTCATATTTATTTTATTCTGACATTACACCCAGCAGAAGATGTATCTGGTCAAAAAAAAGTGCGTTGTCGGAACCACTTCAGATCAAAGAGGAACTTCTGCTTGGTGTAATGTCATGAAAGGATAGATATTTCTTCCAATTAACTCTGAGGGCTTGCATATAAAATTTTAACTCTGTACGATGGATCAGTTTGAAGATATACCTTTTTATCATAATATTTGACATCAAAATTGGATTTACCTCAAACTGACTTATCCAAGACACATGAAATTTTGTATGCAAGCCCTCTGAGTATATTCCAAGTCATATTTATTTTATTCTGACATTACACCAAGCAGAAGATGTATCTGGTCAAAAAAAAGTGCGTTGTCGGAAGCACTTCTGATCAAAGTGGAACTTCTGCTTGGTGTAATGTCATGACAGGATAGATATTTCTTAGAATCCACTCTGAGGGCTTGCATATAAAATTTTACCTCTGTACGATGGATCAGTTTGAAGATATACTTTTTTATTATAATATTTGACATCAAAATTGGATTTACCTCAAACTGACTTATCCAAGACACATGAAATTTTGTATGCAAGCCCTCTGAGTATATTCCAAGTCATATTTATTTTATTCTGACATTACACCAATTAGAAGATGTATCTGGTAAAAAAAAAATGCGTTGTCGGAACCATTTCAGATCAAAGAGGAACTTCTGCTTGGTGTAATGTCATGAAAGGATAGATATTTCTTAGAATGCACTCTGAGGGCTTGCATATAAAATTTTAACTCTGTACGATGGATCAGTTTGAAGATATACTTTTTTATCATCATTTTTTACGTCAAAATTTTATTTCATTTATACTGACTCATCCAATAAACATGAAATTGTAGATTGAAGCTCCCTCAGTGTATTCTAAGTTACATCTATCATTTTATGAATTTACACCAAGGAGAAAGTGTATCTGGCACTCAACAAGTGCGTTTTGGGGAAGCACTTCTGATCAAAGTGTACCTTCTGCCTTGCGTAAAGTCATAATACTGACATCTTCTTCTGGCTATTCCTCGATTAATGCTGCACCTGCAAAATTGTACATACATAATATTAATTTCGAAATGAAACAATGATTTGTTTTACTTATAATTAGACCTACTATTTTCTTACCTCTAGTACGTTTGAACTATTTGGTTATGCTGTTGCTGCTACTGCTAATACCATACTGCTACCGCTACTGTAATTAAATTTTAAGAAGTTGAGACTGAAGTTTAAAGTTAATTTTATAACATAAATAATTAAACTTATCTAATAATGACGACTCCAATGATGACGACTCCAATGAGGATGACTCCAATGAGGATGACTCCAATTACGACGACTCCAATGAGAATGACACCAATGATGACTACTCCAAAATATGTAGTTAACAGTTACAGAAAATTAATTAATATAATATGTCACTGATAACGTTGCAAGCAATAAAAGAAAAGAGCCTATCAACGTAACCTCTAAATATCACTTATTGATATCGTCTTCTTGAAAATCACGCTACTTCTGGAACGAAGGGTTCGACACTTTTAAAATTATTCGCACTCGTTATATAATCACTTGTAAGTTTTAAAAACGCTAGTTTTTGTGTATTTTTATACTACACAACACGACACCGAAATGAAACTGCATCGATCCTTACGGGCAGTAGACGATAGATATAGAGAGAGATAGAGAAAGAAAGGAGAGAGAGAGAGAGAGAGAGAGAGAGAGAGAGAGAGAGAGAGAGAGAGAGAGAGAGAGAGAGAGAGAAACAGATATAGCAGACAAATCGTTGGCATTCTTGTCAATCATTAATAATTATAGTTAAAACTAATCACAATACGTAATATTATTAAATAAACAACGCATTTTTAACAAATGCACGATTCGCGCACGCGTGAAAGCAAAATGTCGGCACATTGATGTCAATAAGTGAAAAAAAATTAGCTACACAGAACGAGCATACGTGCCAACCCTGTGACGAACATCCGTGTCGTCAAAATGCCAACACAACGTGCCGAACACGCCGCGCTCTCATTTTGCCATCATTATGCTGAATACAAATATTGGCGACCATGACTGACGGCATGTCGACGTCACAACTCGAGCATTCGTGCTCGGCACGCGTGACCAAAAGTTGACCAGCACGTGCTGCTATTGGGGTATACGCCCCAATAACATCACGTGCTGGGTATTTTTGGGGCATGCGTGCTCGTCACGCGTGCTGTCGATGTGCAGGCAATGTGCCAACATGCGTGGACAAAAATCTTTAAAATTTTTTTCCTGCCACGCTGGACGGCACGTTGGCGGCATAGTGCGAGCACGCGTGCTCAGCACGAGTGCTGTCAATATGACGACACGAAATGTTGGCACATTGGCGACACAAAATGCCGATCCATGGCCGATTTTTCGAACGTTTGCATGCCGGCAATGTGTCAGCATTATGACAGCACCGCGTGCTGCATGAGTTGAGCAATTCGTGAGCATGCGTGCCTCGACACGCGTGCTCGCACAGTGCTGTCATTTTGATGGATTACCGTGCTCCGCGCGAAAATTTGAACCAACACGCGAGACAGCACGTTGGCGGCACGTGCGTCCTGCATGATTTCGGCACTCGTGCCCGCTTTTCGATGGCATTCCAGGAGCACGCGTGCAGACACTTGAAGAAGCTAGGTGCTGACATGCGTGCTGCATGCGTGCGGCACAGGTGCATCATATACGGGGCATTTGGACGACACGCGTGCGCATCTTTTAAAATTCGGCTAAGTCCCGAGACCGATAATTGTCTATGGAAAAAACAGCTTCAGGGCGCTGTGTACTATCAAAATGATTTAATTACGAGTTGTACCCTATATATGATGATAGATGATTGCTCAAACGTACATCAGTTTAAAAATTACTATTTTCACAATTAAAATTTGATTAATGTAACACATCCTCGGCACATGTGCCAAATTTTTAAATGTTCCATTTTCAATGATTTTACAGGTTAATTTGGGCCATTAAAATAGTATAAAAAAACATTGTTTGCAATGCAACTACAAATATCTGTGTTTATATGTATTTTTGTACATATATATACACTCCTAACAATAATGCAACTCGATATAATATATATATATATATATATATATATATATATATATATATATATATATATATATATATATATATATATATATGCGATCTACCCATTGCATTATATACGCATAATAGTTATTATGAAAGTAAACGATTCACATTATTATTTGTTTATCTAAAACTTAATGCAAATTTATTTGCTTATGCATTAATTGTTTACCACGTATGTGAATACGTATAGTCATTATTATATATCGCATTAATGCACTGCATACATTTCGATTTTTATTTATTTATTTATATCAACGTTATTATTTATTATGCACAATGCTATTGTTTTCTTTGCATGTGTCAATACAACTACCTAATAATTAAATAATTTAATTGTAATCGTTTTCAAAAGTTTGAATAGTACGTTTGAATTCGCGCCGCGCGATACGTGCACTATATATGTGATTTTCCGTTCTCTCTGTCATTGTACTATAGTTAATTAAGCGGGAAACGCAACAAAGTATATTACTTTTTGCTTTGATGATTTCCCTCGTTAACAGCAAAAAACTTCGTTCGCTGAATAATCGTTGAATATCAACAATTGTTTACTGCAAACTTGGATAATCACTTGTGTTATTGCTTAATCAACTCAATTAGGTAAGTTAGTGCTATAATTTTGTTATTTATTAATCAAGTAATTGTCGTGCGGTAAAAGTGAGGTTAGAAAAATCGTTCGCGGAGACGATTTTTTTGTCATTGCCTTATTAATGCAACTTTTGTGCAAATATTTTACAGTCATTATGGCTACATGTACCATTCTTTCAATAATTATTAGTTCAGCAACAAAATTTTGGTACATTCATTTGCTTTTTTTTATCAGACCCGGATAGTCGAAGAATCTTGCCGCATTTCCTGAGGAAGCTGTTGATCGTCGACCCTCGCTTGCGTCCATCTCCAGCTAGAGAGGGGCTGCTCAACAGGTCCTGGAAGCCTCGTCTTCTTCGACTGCACCTGGACATTGAGTTTGTCAGGCAGCTTACACATACATATATTTTCTGTTTCATACACTCCATCCTGCAACTTGATTACTTTTCTTTCATTATTTCTCATTACAACAATAGTTCATATAGACTTTACTCATTCTTTCTTATACTTTCTATTTTCGAGCCTAATATTGTCAACCACACCATCGTCTGGACCATCTACCACACCACAGCACCTGCGGTTCCTAGAATATTATATAAAGGTAAGCAGGATAAATCCTAATTTCTGTTTAATTATTAATTTAATATTTAATTGTATAATTCTTTATTTGTTTTAAACCTGTCCCTGCAACATTTCCTAATTCACTCAATGATTTCCTATAAACATTTCCTATTTATTCTTCTCAACCGTCTTCCAAATACTTTTTCTAATATAAAATTATGTTTATAGTTAGCTGAAAAAAAACCACAGACAACAACAGCCACTCAGCGGAAGATAAGAATTGCAGCTTGCTTCTGAGGTACTTCGACAGGTTCAGCTCACCGTACTCACCAATATAGTTGGAATAGCAAAAAGTAAGCTAGGATGTTTATTTATTTACTAAAATCAAGTAACTTCTCTTTATCAAAGTCCCAGCTAGTAAGAGATTTTTAGTGATAAAACATTTCCAAAGTCTAAGTCTGATAGGTCGAACCCGGGTGTAGCTTGTCAGATAAACATTTGCTCTGAATGCATTTAAATAAAATGTGTCACAGTAATTACTTTTCAAAGTACTGTTAAAGTATCAGTAGAAAATTATAAATATTTATTTTAATAATAATAGATGGTTTTTGGACAATAATGATCTCTGGAGAGACATATTGCCAATACAAAGTGATTGATTTTTTAAATAGAGATGGCAAATTTTATACACAGTTTTCAAATGTAATTACACAACTTATTACCGTGCCACATTTTATTTCAATGCATTCTATGTATATTCTTACCTGAATAGCCTCCCTCAGATTTTGCCTTTGCGACAAGGAATTGTAACATATATTGTTATACAAGGTATATTAACAGCTGAGACTTTGTTTCATAGTTTTTAATACATTGTTAATTGCAAAAGTTGATATAAGACTGCCTATGATACAGCATGTTACAATTTATTGTCAAAAAGAAAAAAGCCGGGTGTGGCTTTCCAGGTAAGCATATATGTAGATTGGATTAAAATAAAATGTACCATGGTAATTAGTTGCAAAACTGCTTTCAAAACATGTATGCAAATTTACACATCTCTATTTTAGTAATCCTTGATTTTTTATTGACAATAATGATCTCTGGAGAGACATATTGCCAATACAAAGTCATTGATTTTTTAAATAGAGATGTCAAATTTTGTACACAGTTTTTAAATGTCATTACACAACTTATTACCGTGCCACATTTTATTTCTATGCATTCTATGTATATTCTTACCTGAATAGCCTCCCTCAGATTTTGCCTTTGCGACAAGGAATTGTAACATATATTGTTATACAAGGTATATTAACAGCTGAGACTTTGTTTCATAGTTTTTAATACATTGTACAGTTCAAAAGTTGATATAAGACTTCATATGATATATCATGTTTCAATTTATTGTCAAAAAGAAAAAAGCCGGGTGTGGCTTTTCAGGTAAGCATATATGTAGATTGCATTAAAATAAAATGTATCATGGTAATTAGTTGTAAAATTGCTTTTAAAACATGTATGCAAATTTACACATCTCTATTTTAGTAATCATTGACTTTTTATTGACAATAATGATCTCTGGGCAGACATGATGTCAGTAAAAAGTCATTAATTTTTGAAATAGAGATATCAAATTTTGTACACAGTTTTCAAATGTAATTACACAACTTATTACCGTGCCACATTTTATTTCAATGCATCTTGAATACATGTTTACCAGAAAGGCAGCATCCGGGTTTCTTGATTTTGATAAACCATTGTGTTTCAATTCTGAACATATATTAGATAAATCATGTACAACAAGATAAATCATATATATTCGATTAACTCTGTTATTTTTTAGTCTTTGCCTAGAGATCCATACTCGTATTTAGATAAAAGTGACTCTACGCTAATGACTATAACTGAGATACAAAAAGTGAACTTATCTCTAAACCTATTCAATGTAGAGCAAAATTGAAAGAGGTCTTTTTTGTTTAGAATAACAATATCAACCTATAAGTACTCTTAGAATTATTGAAAATGTCATTTTTTGAAAAACTTTATTCATTGGCAATTGGCAGTCATTTTGAACTTTTTTAATTTGAGGTCTAGAATCATTTTAAATTTTCGAATAGATTATTTCAATGATTTAGAATAAAAAGTCCCTCAAGTATTTTTCTTCTAAAGTCAATAGATCTTGAGATAGAGAAAGATGATGGTATAAACATGTGATTGGTATAAAGAGTAATTTTTTTCAAAATCCAGTGACTTGGGAACAAAAATGCTTCAGGGACTTTTTGTTCTAAATGATTTTAATAATCTATTTACAAATATTATTTTGAAGGTAGCAATAGGTAATATTTGTTATTTCAAGCAAGAAAGGGCTCTTTCAATTTTCTGGTAGAATCAGATGAATGATACTCACTGACATTCTAAATTTTCTTGCAGATATTAATTTATTATTCTTTTTACATAACGATTTTTTTTTCTTCTAATCACATATAACGTAATGCTATCCTTTTCTGCCATGTACATATTTTAATGCATGTTTACGTATGTTTATGCAGCGGTTCCAGAATCTTATCTGCCAACTACATTCTTCACGTCTTCTCTACACGACTACGTTCTGCTGGAAAATCAAGTTTTCACGGTACCTTCACTGGGACGTACGAATTTATTATTAGTTTCTATTAGTAATAGTAGTAATTGTAATAAGTATTAGTATTGTATCGGACGTTATTTGAATATCGCGATGTATAGGGTTCGAACATTCCGTTCGAGGAAAGCTTTAAGGGATTGCGTGCCTCAACATAGGGCTCGCGTTGAAAGAATTCTGAAAAGAGCTTCCGAAGAACGTTCTCTTCCAAGTTTTTCGAATAATTCTTTGAATGTTGAAGCAATCGCACGTCTTCCTATCGATTGCCCATCTCCTGACATTTCTTATGTCTCCGATTCGAGCGAATCTGGTGCGAATGAGGAACAAATGTTAGCTGCTGCTTCTTCATCCGTTACAGTTAATGCAAGTGCTTGCGAGAACGCTGCGAGTGAGTGCGATTCAGTTGAATCAGATCGTTTCGAGAGCGTTGAGGATTTCGAAGAAAAGTTGGGTATCCTTTTTGCCGAGGAGAATCTGACGCACACTCAGATAAAAGCTGTTTTGCGATTGTTAAAAAGTCACGGGTGTTTCTCCAGCATGCATATAGATCCGAGAACTGTTTTGAACACTCCGAACGTGAGTGTGTCTCCGGACCAAGTTGCTGGAGGAGAGTATCTTCATCTAGGTGTAAAGCAGGCTTTACTGAAAATCGTTTCTTCGACTCCACCGCATATGCGAAGTAATCATATCGAAGTAGATTTTAACACAGACGGAGCTTCCCTCGATAAAGTAGGTAAAATTGTCTTATGGCCAATTCAAATTAGAATAGCGAATTTTCCAAATAGCTTTCCAGAAATAGTTGGAATATTCAAAGGTACAGCAAAGCCATCGAGCGCGTTAGATTTTTTTCGGCCGTTTATTCTAGATTTACTGGAGGTTCTTCGAAACGGTTTCGACTTCATGGACGAGAGTTATCATGTTGCCTTGAGATGCTTTATCGGTGATGCTCCAGCTCGTTCATTTTCGTTAGGCCATCGTAGTCACGGTTCCAAGGCTCCTTGCTCTAGGTGTTGGGTTCGACGCAAAAACATACGCCCAGGCGTTATGGCTTATTTTGGGAGTAATCATACGCCTCGTACGAAAGAGGAATATATGTCGAAATTGGACGTGGATCATCATAGTGTAGGAATAGATTGTCCTCTAGCTGACTTGAATCCTTTTGTCGACTTGGTCAAGTCTACGGTGTTTGATTACATGCACCTTGTATGTCTGGGTGTAATGGACAAAATTTTTGCCGGTGTGATAGACGGCAGGTTCGTCGAGTCAGTCAAAATCTCCGACCCAGCTGCTATACGAGTCCTCAATGATCGTCTGGAGCAAGTGAAAAAATACTGCCCGCAAGATTTTGCTCGTAAGCCGACGAATATTGAGAAGCATGGGAAATTTAAGGCCACCGAACAACGGCAGTTGCTTCTTTATACTGCTCCTGTTATTTTGAATGGTTTGGTTAACCCCGCTGTTTACCAGCACTTGCTTCTACTTCACGCGTCTATGAGAATTTTGACTAATCCTGACGTTCATTTAGAGTCTGTCGCTTTCGCTGAAAAATGCATAAAGATCTTCGTCGAAACAGCTCCCGATGTATACGGCGTTGAATTTCTATCGTTCAATTGTCACGCTCTTTTGCACCTTGCTGATGATGTCAGGGCTTTCGGACCTTTAGATTCATTTTCAGCTTTTCCTTACGAAAGCAATATGAGCTATTGCCGAAAATTATGTAGAAAGCCGAACCAGCATTTGCAACAGATTGCAAACAGAAGGGCCGAAAACTGCAAGACAGCATCTTCCAAATACATTGATCCAAATGCTTTGAAATTCGTTGGTCAGCATGCGAGAGGTCCTACACCGCCAATCGACGGCTTTACGAATTACATTCAATACAGAAAAGTTGTCACCGGGGCAATTCACTTGTCGATTCTTCACCCGGATAGTACCATTTGTCTTAGAGACGCATCCAGCTGTGTTATTCAAAATATTATTAAACACGATGGATGCTGCTATCTTGTCGTCAAAAGTTTTGCCAAAGTCGAAAATTTTTGTAATCGACCCTGCGATTCTTCCTTACTGGGTGTTTTTCTTTGCTCTATGATGAGTACAGAGGCAAAAGTTAGCACACTCGATCAAGTCTCGGACAAATGTTTTAGAATGCCATATTGGCCTGTAGACGCTCGAAGGATGGATCGGTATTCTGACTTTTTTGTAGTCGTTAAAATTATGTCCACTCATTGTTCAGTCGATTAATTCGTTCTTGTAATAATCGTTGTTGCTGTTCCGATTATTCTTATTATTATTATTATTACTATACTACTATTATCATTATTGTGATAATTTTTATTATTTCCAAAAACAAAATGAAGAAAAATCCCGGAGCGTCGTCTGTAGACTCGGCATTAAATAAAATGTGCGGTATGATGCCTTCCGATACGCACAGTTTCTCGGCACCCGCACTCGCTCAGCCATCCACGTCATCCGCGCATGACAAAAAGAAGAAGAAGAAGAGTAAGGAGGTGGACAAAGAGCGGCCGAAAGGACCATCAAAGAAGCAACCTTCAAAGTCACAGCCATCGGACAGACCCCACTCAAACTCGCCACAGTTATACCCACGACGTTCAGCCTCACAACAATTACACAAACAAGACTCAAACTCACAGCAAAACTCACAATTACACGCATCACAGTCATCCTCACAAGATCCATACGAGAAACACTCGAACTCACAGCTAAACTCACAATTACACGCATCGCAATCACCCTTACAAGAACCGTACAAGCAACACTCAAACTCACACGTAAACTCACAAGTACACGCATCACAATTATCCTCACAAGAACAGAACAAGCAACACTCAAACTCACAACAAAACTCACAATTACACGCATCGCAATCACCCTTACAAGAACCGTACAAGCAACACTCAAACTGACACGTAAACTCACAAGTACACGCATCACAATTATCCTCACAAGAACAGAACAAGCAACACTCAAACTCACAACGAAACTCACAATTACACGCATCGCAATCACCCTTACAAGAACCGTACAAGCAACACTCAAACTCACACGTAAACTCACAAGTACACGCATCACAATTATCCTCACAAGAACAGAACAAGCAACACTCAAACTCACAACGAAACTCACAATTACACGCATCACAACCATCCTTACCACAATCAGGCAAAGAACGATCAAACTCACACATAAACTCACAATTACACGCATCACAATCATCCTTTCAGCAACCGCAGCATTCAACGCAAAAAAAGCCAAGAAAAGAAACAAACGTGCAGCAATCGACACAGTTTCAACGTAAGAACATTTTCAATGTTATAATAATAATATTCTTTAATTGTTAATATTAATTTTAATTATACTTTAACTTTTATAAATTTAATAGCATGCACTTCAACTGAACCACGTAGAAACGTAACACCGTCAGCGCCGATAACAGTCGATCTGTCGACAATTTTGGATAGATTAGAGTGAGTAATAATTCAATTATTTATTTTCTTTTTTTTTACAATGAAACAATATTGAATACCTCAAACTCGAATTTTACAGTTCACTTAACCGAAGAATGGTTAAAATCGACGGCAACATAACGTACGTATTCTTTATTCATCATTTTTTTATTGTGTATATTTATTTATTGTGTACTTCATTTATAGAGCCACGAACGCGAGAATGGTCACTTTGGAGAAGGATATGAAATACGTATTACCAAATGAATATTGTTATTGACATTTAAAGTTATATCTTATTTCAATTTTTAATTTTCAGATTGGTGAAAGAAAGTCTAGGTCGAGTGGAACAATTAGACAAGTATGTAAAATATTTTTTATTTTTGATATGTATTTTAGTTGAAAAATAATACAAATATTATATAACCATTCGTTTTCCAGATCCATAGACAGAACGCTGAAGGGCATCGCCAAAAAGCAGAACAGAAAGGCCGTACCTCGTCCTTCCTTCCTGCCCTTTAAAACGTCAGCGGATATTCTGGCGTTTAACTATGCCAGTGAGGAGGACTACAACACTCTCGTAAGTATCAAAATTATTTATTAACCTTAACACACATTAATAATATAATAATTTTAATCAAGTCATTGAATATATTAAGGTGGAGTATCTAAGTAGCCAAGGTGGCGCGAATTTCACTGATTCAGCGGCCATATACTTCAGGGAATGCATCGTCATCGACCAAGATATTTTCCGCAACGTCACCTGGAGTACTTCCAAAGCTGAAGGTACAATGGCCTTAAAAAACACACGCTTTGCAAATGCTTGTAAAGGTACGCAACATATCTGTATTTCATAAATTTCATTCTTTGCATTATCTTAAAAATGTTTCATTTTTCAAATGTTTTGCAGATTCGATGCCAGTGGACAAGACGACCTTGCGAGCACCCGAGCCTACTGATTTCAAAGTGGCTATGATGAAAGCCTTGAAAAGTGCCAAGGAAGCTTTTCGGCGCAAAATGAAGCGACCTGCGGATAATCCTATTGAACCACCGCCGCCGATACATCGTCCGCGCGTTTTTTTGGCATCGGACCTAGATGAGGAGCCAGACGGAGAGCAAAGCGCCGGCAGCGAGGACGACAACGACGAGGAGCAGGATACCGAGAGCAAGAGCGGCACAGAGAGCGAGGTGGACGATGACGATGCTGGGATCACCGACGGCGAGATCAGCGACCAAGGCGACGACAACGATGATGACCACAGAAAGCGTGACTACGCCTCCGATGCCTCGGAAATTTTTAATAATTTCTAATTTCTTTTCAAATTTTACTTGTTTCTTTTCTTGTGCTTCTTCTTCTTTCTCTTTATTATTTCACTATTATGCTCTCTGATGTTTTAGTTTTTTCAGTTGTTCATTATTTGAGTTTATTTTCTAATGGAAATGTCAGGGAGCATCAGTGGGGTTTTCGCGTGGTGGAGGTCTTCCGGTTTCTAATTACTTTCATAAATACTGTTGCTCATTTCTTCTTCTTTCGCTTTACTATGTTTTTGTTCTATTAATTAATTTGTTTTCAGGTCTATAAAAATACACATGGTTGCCTTTCATATTATTCTAATTATTAATTATTGTATTAGTGCACATGTGAATTTTTGAACGCTCTCTGATCTTTTACTTTTCAAAGATGTATAGATATTGTTAATATTTCTATATCTCTATTTATTTATTTATTTATTTATTTAGTGCTTTATTATTTTTGTATATTTTTAAATCAAAAAAGATGAGGGAGCGTCGGAGGAGCTGATGCTGTGGTCGAGCTTCACGGAGAGGGGCGGTGGTCGGGGCCCCTCTCACCCAAAAATATTAATCATTATTTTTATTTTTAAATTTAAGCACCATCAGAAGCGCAGCCAGGAATATGCGTCAAAATTAGGATTATCTTTATACGAGGGTAGTTCAATAAGTCTTTAGAATGACCAACAGATGGCGCGCGAATCGCTCCAAATCATCTGTTTTCAGTCAGCACCACTCCCGACTAGATATATGGTGCAGTCACAGTCCACATCTTCTGAGTTTACGTGTTTTTATAACCAATTGAAAAAAAAAAAATTGCTCGTTAAGACAAATGGAAAAAAACGAGTTCAGAGCGGTAATTAAACATTTTCATTTAAAGGGTTTAACTCCATATGAGATAAAAAATGAATTGGACTCAGTTCACGGCACATCTGCCCCTGCCTTAGCAACGGTTTATAACTGGGTAAATGAATTTAAGCGTGGTCGTACGTCAATAAGTGACGAACCACGTTCAGGAAGGCCCGTAGAAGCAACTACTCCCGAAATCATCAATAAAATCCACGATATGGTGTTGAAGGATAGAAGATTAAAAGTGCGTGAGTTAGCTGAGGGCACAAGGATATCTATAGGTGCAGTTGTTTCAATTCTACATGAAAAATTAGGCATGAAAAAGCTATCGGCAAGATGGGTGCCGCGTTTGCTCTCAGCTGAGAATAAACGCAATAGAGTGGTCGCCTCTGAGGCTCTTTTGGCGCGCATAAGTCGGAATCCTGAGGAATTTTTTCGTCGATTTGTGACTGTGGATGAAACATGGATACACCACTACACTCCTGAGACAAAGGAACAATCCAAACAGTGGATTTCCACAGGCGAACCAGCTCCAAAGAAGGCAAAGACCGTAAAGTCAGCTGGTAAGGTTATGGCTACAGTTTTTTGGGATGCACGTGGAATTATACTTATTGACTACTTGGAAAAGGGTAAAACAATTACTGGTGAGTATTATGCATCATTATTAGAGCAGCTGAAAGAAGAAATTTAAAAAAAACGACCACATTTGGCGAGAAAAAAAATTCTCTTTCATCACGACAACGCCCGAGTTCACACATGCTTCGTTTCAATGGCTAAAATTGAAGAACTAAAATTCGAATTGGTCGAACACCCACCGTATTCACCAGATTTAGCCCCCAGTGACTTTTTCTTATTTCCAAACTTGAAAAAATGGCTCGGTGGACAGAGATTTACGGACAACGAAGACGTCATTGCCTCTGTAAGTGCTTATTTTGAGGAACTTCCGAAAACGCACTTTTCTGAAGGATTAAAAAAACTTAAAAAGCGATTGACCAAGTCTATAGAGCTCCAAGGAGATTATGTTGAATAATAAAAAAAAATTTACCCAAAAAAAATTGTTTTTATACTTTATTCTAAAGACTTATTGAACTACCCTCGTAGATAAGTATTTTATCTAGCGTTTATAATTTATTCAATTACAAATTTAAATCTGTTTTATATTTATTTGCAGCGGCAGCAGCAAAGTCAACAATAATAACAAGGAAGTGTGCCGATTGTTCTCCTCGCCTCCAGGAGTCGTCCAATTTTCAACTGCTTTATTATTATTTAATATTGTTCGTTTATTAATATTATTATTATTCTTGTTATCATTATATTAGATTGATCAAAGCTCAAAAATTGTTATGTATATTTTATTCGATATCATTGTTATATTTTTATATTTGTACTGCGCTATAGTTTTATTGTTTCAAATGTATTTATTTATTTATATTAATGTTTTAATAAATCATACATATTAATTACCTACAATCCTCATCTGTCTCGATCATTTATTTGCGAGGCTCGGCCTCCAGTAAATGCGAGCACGCATTTCCGGATTTTCCGGAAAAGTGCTCGCATTATGCCCGCACGAACCCCCGCATATGCCTGCATACGAGGAGCATGCCGTGCCGTGCGAAAAATACGCGTCCACGAAATCGGGAACATGCGCGCAAAATGCCTGCATACGAACGGCATTATGCTCGCATTTTATCGGCACCCGTGCTGGACAGATCCACCACGGAAGCAAGCAAAATGCTCGGTCATATGCTCGTCATATGACTTTCACGTGCGGATGCAAGTGGACCGTCATGCGTACCCATTTAATGCCGGCACGTTTTCAGCATTTTCAGAGCACGCTGTTATCTGGGCGGCCGGCAGAGTGGAGGCTCGACGAATTGTGGCGGTCGCAGTGGATGCCCCAATAAAAGGCGAAAGTGGCGGGAACGACGCCGTCTCTCACACCCGTGCTCGGACTTTGTTGTTATAAGCATTCACTGCCATGAAAACGAGCCGTCAGCTGTGCCCAGCCCCGATAACATTAGGTTGGCAGAAAGTCAGCTTGGAGACGTCATGCCATGCTCCATGCGTGATGTCAGAAACGTATCCTAGTACACCGGCGCTGGGATGGCGTTGTGCTGAGCAGAATGCCGACACTCGCGTTGGGCGATACGCCAGCATGAAATGCGCACATTTAGCCAGCATTTTCAAAACATGGCGGGATAACATAAAAAATATTTTATTCACGCGTGTCGTCAATATGTAATCATACTGCCGGAATTTCGGAAAATTTTTTTTTCCGGCTCGGCACTCGTGCTGACTAGGTGGTGGCAATAAGCGGGGATTAATGCAGGCATTCTGCCGGATTTTTCTGAATATATATATTATTTCGTGCCCGCTTTGTGCGGGCACTTTTCTACAAATTCCGGAACAGAATGCTTGCATTTATTGGAGGCTATGAGCCTCCAATAATTGAAACAAACATTTTATTTATACATTATTTTTAAAATTTATTATAAAATATAAATATAAACAAATACAACCAACCAAAACAAATCAATACATAATAACGCATAAATTGACAAATAAAGCACTTTTTTAATATAAACAAAACGTAAAACAGCTAAGACTAATAAAAACAAATGTGCTCAAATTAATCGTTCATTAAAAGAATAATTGAAAACAAAATAAATAATAATTTCGAAGCACCTATATCTAAAGCTATCCCCTTACATTCTAATCTGTAGCAGCTGAAGTATTCCGATGAATCACTTTCATCCTCTTCATTCTCGACACGATATACGTTGGACGGTGTTCGGTGTTTTAAACCTGTACAAAAATAATAAATATAAGTAAATATTATTCATTAAAATTAAGATTAAAATAGAAAATAATGAAAAAATAACTTTAGTAAGCCAAAGCGACATTTGGGACATGTTCGTCTCTGTCGGTTGGAATATCCTGAAAATGAGTTTAAAGGTTTATTAGGGTGAGAAAGGCCCCGACCTCGCCCGACTCTGTGAGGCCCAGCCAACAGCAATCAGCCCCTCCAACACTCTCTTACATTTTTTAAAACTAATGAAAAAAACTAATAAGCAAATTAAAAGAACATATTTCTGAAATAAAAAGAAGCTAAATATTTAAATAAACAACGAAAAATGTGAAACAGCGTTAAGATAAAAAATACACATTATACACTAGTATTTTTGAAATAAAATGAATTAATATTTGAAACATTGATACAAAAGAATGTGTATTTTTGTATTTTCCTGAAATGAAAAAAGATTAGTGGCTACTTAACATTAATAATAACCAAAAAAGGCTCTCCTACACTTTTGAACTAATGAAGAAAAGCAGTCCCTCCAACACTCTCTTACATTTTTTAAAACTAATGAAAAAAACTAATAAGCAAAATAAAAGAACATATTTCTGAAATAAAAAGAAGCTAAATATTTAAAAAAAACAACGAAAAATGTGAAACAGCGTTAAGATAAAAAATACACATTATACACTAGTATTTTTGAAATAAAATGAATTAATATTTGAAACATCGATACAAAAAAATGTGTATTTTTGTATTTTCCTGAAATGAAAAAAGATTAGTGGCTACTTAACATTAATAATAACCAAAAAAGGCTCTCCTACACTTTTGAACTAATGAAGAAAAGCAAACAACAAATAGAAGGTAAATATTAAAAAAAAAAAACAAATTAAAAGCTATATCTTAAACTGTAAAAAATGTAAAAGAGCGAAATTTTGTTATATTTAAATGAACATAACCCTGGTAGAAAATTAATCTAGAACTATGTAGATCTATCTAGTTTGCTAAGGAAATAATCGAGGGCCTCGATAAAACTAGATAATTTTCTACCAGGGAAGACTAAGACTAAATGAACATAAAAGAAACAAAAATTAAATGAACAGTGTAAACGAAAATGTCAAAAGACGTGGAAAAGTTCACATGTGCACGTAAAAGAAAATATTGTAGATGTAATATAAGGCTACATGTGTACTTTTTTGTGAAAATAAATAAATAAATTATACTTAGAATGATAACAAGAAATGAAGAAAGCTAATGCTAAATTAATATAAAAGTAATAAAAAAAGGTAACTTATCCTCTAAAATCCACTTCAATCAGCAAACAAATCCATTTGGCTGTTTATGAAGTTGTCATCGACTTCCTGCTTGGGGTTTATGATGTCTCTGCCCTCGTCCTCTTCCTCGAGCTCTTCGTCGTCCTCGTCCTCTTCGTCGCGCTCTTCGTCGTCCTCGTCCTCATCCTCGCGCTCTTCGTCGTCCTCGTCCTCTTCCTCGCGCTCTTCGTCGTCCTCGTCCTCTTCCTCGCGCTCTTCGTCCTCTTGGCGCCCTACGTAATTATCGCGCTTTTCGTCCTCTTCACGCTCTTCGCCCTCTTCGCGCCCTTCGTCGTTCTCGCGCTCTTAATCCTCTTCGTCGTCCTCTTCCTCATTGCCTTTTTGACCTTGCTCGTAGTCCTGGTTGTTCTTCTGCTCGTTATCGACTTCGTATTCCGTCTCGGAATCGTCCCCGACTTGAGCGTTGGCTCCTGCACGTTGATTGGTATCGACGCCGGAATTGACGTAAGTTTCGTCATTGTTCAGCTGACTATTTCGCACTTCGTCCTGCGTGTTGTCGATGACTCCATTATTACTATTCTTCGGCAGAAGAACAGGAACACATCGTTTCCGTTGCAGGTCTTGGCGTTGGTCGACAACTGCATTACCGTTTTTCGGCAGAAGAACACGAGCACGTCTTGATGGAGGAGGCAGATCTTCCTGATTATTCGCAGACCGTTTCCTGTTATTCCCTGCATCAAATCTTTTTTGATTATTCTTCTTTGGCAGAAGAATAGGAGGATGCTTTTGTTTAAGCCACTGCATATTTTTGCGTTGGTCGACGACTGCATTACCGTTGTTCGGCAGAATAACAGGAACATTTCTTGGTGGAGGAGGCAGCTTTCCTTAATGATAATTCGCAAGCTGATTCCTGGCATCAAGTCTTTTCCGGCGATATCCTTCCTTAGCATTCTTGATTGCCTTTGTCATGGCAACAGAAAAATTGTTAATTGTTGGCTTCTCCATAGCGTCCTTATTGAGATTCATAGCAGCTGATGAAGGAAAAATAATTAATTTTAATTGAAGAGTAAATGTCTCATTTATACGTAAATTGCAAGTTATAAAAAGTATGCGTACCTTCGCAAGCCTCCGCAAAACGTGTTGATTTGAGAGCCACCTTTGCGTTGTCTTTTTTGCAACCATGCCAGGTCACATTCTCGTTGAGATCGTCGGCTAATTCAAAGCAACTTTTAAAATAAAAGTTTGCTTCTTCGTGCACATTAGCACCTGTCAGGTATGCGAGATAATTGACCTAAAACGAATTTTTTATAAATTAATAATAATTACAAGAGAATAATAACAAATATATGTATATATATCTACTCACGACATCATCGAACTGCTCGTTAGTGGCATTATTGAAGTCGAGAAGGTCAGCAGTGGACTTGAACGGGAAGCAAGAAGGTTGAGTCCTAGCCTTAGGAGAGTTTCTCCTTGTCAGATCCTTCAGCATTTGCAAAATGGATCTAAAAAGTAAAATGATTCATTATTTGCAATTATCATTAAAATTGAAAAAAATTAACGGGAAATATATACTTACAGTTGGGTTTCCTCCATTCTCTTGACGCTTTTCTGAATTTCGCTAAAATTGAATGTATAAATTAATGTAATATTAACTATAGTTACTATTTAATACAGTATACTGTATTAAAATTGTGATCGATATACGGAAAGATTAGTATACCTTGTCGACGTTTCTAAGGCAGTAAGACGCAAATCCATTGTTCTGTAATAAATAAATATTTGATTAATACTTTTCTGGCAGTAAAATAAATATTATGTTAAATATATTACCTAAGCGTTCCTTTGATTTCGACAACCCTTACGTTTAGCGAACTGAAATGTTGGATAAATATAATTATTAAAAAAATAAGTTTCAACTACGGTTGATTACGTTCTTTACGCTTCCTTGTCCTTACTTCGATGACGACGATTGAGATTCCGCTGTAACGTAATAACAGTTTAAGAAAAATAGCATCATACGTAAGTCATAATACTATAAATTGATTTAAATTCTTTTTTTACCTGTATTCTGCAGCGGAGCAGTGTTTCTCGGTGGATCTTTTATATCGTGGATAACTTTTTTAGTCACCACTTTGGCTGCTGATGTTGTCTTTAGCTGCACAGACTTCTTTTTAATGTTCTGCACACCTTTTATCATCGTCTGCTTGGAGGTGTCAGATATTGGCTGCGATTTTGCCTTAAATGATGACTTCATTGCAGGAAGCCGATTCTTCTGCGAGGAAGTGATCGTCTGCGGCTGGGAGCTTCCCAGTGGAGTCAGCAATGACATCTTCTTGCCGAGATTTTCTGCAGCAACATGCGCAGGAAGCGATCCCTGGTTTTTTTTGACGTTTTTATTCATCTACAATAAAAACGTATTTGTACACGATGTATTAAACAAAACTAAGTAGAAACATTTGCGGATTGCGTGGAAATAATTTTGATAGCGACAAAACGTTCAGTGCTGCATTCTTTCGTCCGAACGTCCTTTGACCAATACGGCATTAGAAAACATTTACCCGTAACTTTGCGGAGCCTAACGTACATCAATTCTGGACTTGGTAAAGAACAAACATAAACCCCAATGAGAGATGAGCGACACGGAAGATGGAACAAATCGTCAATTTTCGTAAATTTTTTTAAAATAAGATAGCAATCATTGTTACGTTGTATAATATTTTGAATTATAGCTACAGAACCGCTTCGAAGAACAACTGCGTTATCCTGTCTAAGTATCGATAAATAAACAGATCCCGTCAAGACTTTACTATATTGATAATAATCGTTGTCGTAGAATAATGGTGGAGTAGGACCTCTCGAGTGCTTTCCAATAAACTTGAGTGTCGATGGATCGACGGGTACTTTACTTTTCTGCGTGTGGCAATTTTCAGCGTGCCTATTAGCAATCTGTTGCAAGTGCTGACTTGGTTTCCTGCACATTTTGCGACAATACGTCATATTATTCTCATAGGGGAATGCTGAAAACGAATCTAAAGGACCAAAGGATCTAACATCGTCAGGCAGATGTAAAAGAACATGAACATTATACGATAGAAACTCTACGCCATAAACGTCACTAGAAGTCTCGTTAAAGAGTTTTATGCAATTCTCAGCAAAATCAACGTATTCTGTAATCGTGCGGTCAGGATCTACTAGAATTGTGATAGCTGTGTGAAGAAGAAGAAAATGACTATACACAGCATCGTTTACCAATCCGTTAAAAATAACGGGTCCACTGTACAAAAGTAACTGTCTTTGCTCGGTGGCTTTAAACTTGCCATGCTTCTCAATACCAATAGGCTTCCGGGAAAATCTCTTGGACAGTACATTTTTACTATTTCGAGTCGTTCATTCAGAGCTTGTATATGATTTTTGTTCGATATTTTTTCCGAATTGGTAAACCTGCCATCTATTATGCCCTGCAGAATTTTTTCCATTATGCCGAGACAGACCAAGTGTATATAATCGAATACCGTACCCTGAATTAGATTGAAAGTAAGCGAAGCAAGAGGGCATGCCATCCGATGGTGATGATCGGCATCTACCATTGAAGAATATTCCTCCGCTGTACGAAGTCTATGATCACATCCTTTGTATACCATAACTCCAGAACGAACACACTCTCCTCTAACCCAACATCTTGAACAAGGAGCTCGAGAATTGTGCCCGCGATGACCTAAGGAAAAAGAACGAGCTAGTGCATCTGCAATAAAGCACCTTAGCCGAACGTGAAGATTTTTATTGTGAAAGTCAAGACCATTGTTGATCAATTCCTGCATTTCCTCTTTGTACGACTCGAAAAAAAGTAGTGCGCTAGATGGTTTTGTCAAACCTTTGAATACACCAATAATAGATGGACTACTACTTGGAATATTAGCTACTCTAATCTGAATGGGCCACATCAAGATTTTACTGTTTTTGTCCAGAGATACCTCGTCAGTGCTGAAATCGATTTCAAGTAGGCTATCGGCGGGATGCATGCTTGTAGGAATCGATGAAAGATAATTCACAAGAGCATTTCGTACACCTAAATGAAGATACTCGCCTCCAGCAACTTGTTTAATGGGAAGATTACAGTAAACGGGTGTTTTCATTATTGTTCTGGGATCGACATGCATGCTCGAGAAACAGGTATGACTCTTGATGACTCGTACGACTTTTATTTGCTGGTGAGTCATGTTTTGATCCGCGAAAACGATGCGCAATTTTTCTTCAAAGCTTTCGACGTTTTCGTGCGAACCAATAGAATCGCAATCACTCTCGGATGCTGATTCGTTTGAAACGCTATTACTCTGTTCAACTTCAGAAGAACGATCCCCATCGACTACGCTACTACCATCTAATAAATCACTCTCCTCATTGTGCGCAGCTGAGACTGAAGGAGAAGCAACATTTTCATCGCGATAATTAAAAGAAGCAGAAGAAGAAGAAAAAGCAGAAGGAGGAGTTGAAGAATCAACATCAGCAGGGGAGTCATGACGAGTTATTGCAGAATGATCCGATGAAGTTTGTGAAGCTACATAATCATAGCGAGATTTTTCTAATAAACGTCTTCTGCGAGCTCTACGATCAGCGCTACATGCACTCAGAGGTTTCCTAGACCGTGACCTTACAACTCTATTATACATTTTGTTGCAACGCTCGAACGCATAAGCATAAAATTATAAAGAAAGCAATGCAAACTTAAAAAAAATATATATATAAACAATCACAACCAAAATGCGTAGCTCCAGAAGACAATAATACCCTGCTTACAGTCGTTGATTGCGACGACGTCCAAGAACTTTCCGTGACGGTGTTGCACTGCTGTTGTATATCCAATTAACAACGTCTGTAAAATATAAACAAATTATTACGAAACATGTCTCAGCATATGACAGAGAGAATACTCTTATCTGTATATTCATCAATTAGGTAAATAAAAAAGATTTAAGAGCTTCTCATTTAAAATGTATGCAACATACATATTTGAAATAGTGTACACAGTTTTTGAATATTATAAGAAAGCTTATCACAATGAAGTTTATCATGTATTTTCAGTTTTCTCACAATTTTTACACATAGAAACATATAACAACTTTGCATATTAATTACAAGTTTCTATACAGAAAAATTTAGTTAAAACCAAAAATAGAAGTCTCAGTGGTTAAGCGTTTCAGTGAATTAATTTTTGTAAGAAATTATAGTCTTATTCCAGCTAAGCGCATGAGGATGTTCAGGTAAGTTATAAAAGAGACACTTAATCTGAAAATTATCAATATGATTGGCTTTGCTATAATATTTAAAACCTCTGTACAAAATTTGAGCAGCCTAGGATATAAAGAATCAAAGAAATGGACTTGCAATCATAAATGTGACGTGTTATCCTTATATTTTGAATAACATGCAAAGTAATGACAAGTTCCTATACTGAAAAGAGTCAGTATAAACTAAAAATACAAGTCTGCGAGGCTAAGAGAATCCATTTATTAATTTATTGTGAGAATCAGAGATTTATTCTGGCTTTGCGCGTGTGGTTGTTAAGAAAACAATTATTGCAGGTACAGGTATACTCCTAACTGTTCATAAGGTTAGCTTCCTTTTATTAATCAAAACACATGTGCAAATTTTCAGATCTCTACCTCGAATAGTTTCTGAAGTGTAACCTCTTGAAGCATTTCTTACGTACCTGACCTATCGAGTATGATATATCCTGTCATGAATTTAATTATTACAATCATTTATGTGGTACAGGTCTGAAAATTTGGTCAGTGATTTTGTTAAATATAAAAGAAAGCTAACCGTATTGACAGGTTTAAGATTAAACCATGATATGATTTTAATAAAAAAACCTACACGTCCCTGTTGAAAATAAATACATATTTTTTGTACGTATCTTTAATACGTATTAAAAACTTGTACTTTACCTGGTAATACGTATTTAAAATATGTGATAATTTGGGACTGGCCATTTCAAATATATTAAATATAACTTGAAGTATTTATTATGGCCATAAATGGAAGTACCATGAGGATAATAACACCATTTATGACAACATCATATACTTATATTTATATTTAATATATTCAAAATAGTGAGTCCCAAATTATCACATATTTTTAATACGTATCACCAGGTAAATTACATGCTTTTAGTGCGTACTAAAGATATGTACAAAAATTATGTATTTATTTTCAACAGGGGTGCAATCCAGAAAAAGTATCGGTATGTTATAATGAATACATAATGTTCATCTGTTAGTCTCAGACACTTATGTTTACAGTTTTTACAAACTTTTTCAGGACTGGAACATATGATAAAAATCAATAGACTAAAAACATGAGGCTAAGAGATTACTTAATATATTCATTATAACAATCAAAGCTTATTTTTCTGGATTGCACGAGTGGGTCATTTGATAAAAATCATATAATGGTTTACTCTTAAACCATTCAGTACGGTTAGCTTTCTTTTATAATGTTCAAAATCACAGAACAAATTTTGAGATCTCTACCACATAAATTGTAATAATATTCAGGCAGGATATATCATACCCGACAGGTAAATAAGAAAAGCTTGAAGAGGTTACACTTGATAAAGTATTCCTGGTAGAGATCTGAAAATTTGCACAGGAGTTTTCAAGAATAAAAGCAAGGTAACAATATGAAAAGTAATCAGATTATCTGTACCTGCTATATGATTCTGTTCTTAACACCTACACACTGAAAGCCAGAATATAAGCCTCTGATTCTATAACAAGTAATAAATGGAAACTCTTAGACTCGCAGTCTTGCATTTTTTGTTTTTACTGACTCTACTCACAGAACAGCAATTTATAATAAAAGTGTATGCATTATTAAGTATCTCATAAATGATTCTGAATAATTAGCAGACTTCCAAACTAAAAATACAAGTCTGCGTGGCTAAGAGAAACCATTTATTAATTATTATAAGAATCAGTGATGAATTCTGACTTGGCGGGTGTGGGTGTTCAGAAAAGAATAATAGCAGGTACAGGTCATCTGGTACCTGTTGATCCGGTTAGCTTGCTTTTATTTTTCAAAACACATGTGCAATTTTTCATACCTCTACCTCGAATAGTTTCTCAATAGTTTCCCTCTTGAACTGAAATTATTTTTTTCTTAAAGCTTCAAGAGGTTAGACTTGAGAAAGTTTTCGAGGTAGAGGTCTGAAAATTTGCACAGGAGTCTTGAAAACTATAACAAAGCCAATTAAATTGAAATAGTTAATATAACTTATCCCTCTTATGAATGTTTGTTTAATACCCACACCCGCAAAGCCAGAATTTATCTGTGATTCTTCCAATAATTAATAAACTGATTCTCTTAGCCTCACGGACTTGTATTTTTAATTTTTAAGTCTGCTAAATATTGAGAATTATTTATTAAATAATGACTAATGTATACAATTTTACTACAAATTTGTTGTTCTGTGAAAGTCAGTAAAAACTAAAAATGCAAGACTGTGAGTTTAAGAGATTCCATTTATTATTGCTTATAGTATCAGAGACTTATTCTGGCTTTGCGCGTGTGGGTGTTTGAATAAATATTATAAAAGCGACATGTTATGTTAAGTATTTCAATGTAATTGGCTTTGTGTTATTCTTCAAGATTCCTCTACAAATTTTTAAACCTCTAGCTCGAATAGTTTCTCATGTGCAATCTCTTGAAGCTTTTTTTATTGACTTATCTGGTGTGATATATATATATACAAATGAGAAAAGCTTCTAGAGGTTGCATGGGAGAAAGAATTCGAACTAGAGTTTTGAAAATTTGCAGAGGAGTTTCGAAGAGCATAAGAAAAGGAACAATATCCAAAAATTTAAGATTATCTGTCCCTGTTATAATCTTTATTGCACACTAACCTCAAAATGCCAACTTTATTGTCGATTTTGAGGTTGTTGTGCTATAAAATATCGGATGAGACTGTTGTGGGAGGTGTTTTTCTACCTTGCTCGATTTTCTCACTCGCTTCGCTCGTGCGAAAACCCTCGAGCAAGGTAGAAAACCATCTCCCACAACAGTGTCATAATATACTATTATCTATACACCCACAGTCGCAAAGTGAGAATAAGCCTCTGATTCTTACTCGCGATACATGCAATGAATAATAAATGGACTCTCTTAGCCTTATAAACTTTTATTTGTATTTTTTACTGAAATAACAACTTTGTATATTACTCCGTATACGAAGAATAATTGTCAATATGGACATATACAAGTCTGTGAGGTTAAGAGAGTCTATTTATAATTTATGCAAAAATATTTGTCTAGCACTTGTATACTTTTCTTACTTGGGCTTGTACCCACTCCGATGGTGTTGATTAACTGCACTCGATGAACGCAGAACTCTTTGAGCTGGATTCTTTGATGAGCTGTCAAGTGGTTTATTAGTCCGATGAAGTTTTCCACCTATAAGCACAGAAAGGTATTAGAATATTGAAAGGTATTACGATGATTCCCTAGAAATATAAGTAGCATTATCTATCCTGAGGAATAATATAAAAAGTCATTATATAATCTCTGATGAAAATCAATAAATATATTTTAAAGTTATTTAAAATATTTTGTATATTACCTGTTTTCAGTTATAAAAAAGCTGTTGAACTGTCTCGATGAAAACTGAAGCTCCTGACGGAGAGATGTTTCCTGATGTTGAGTGGATCAGCAATCCCAAAAAATATTTCCTCGAGAACAGAAAAATACTTTAGAAATTTAAATTATTGAATAATTGTTGGTTGATAATAAAGAGAGAAATAATTGATATATATATATATGTGTAAGAAAGACAGATAGATAGATAAAGAAAGACAGACAGATAAGGGCAGCTTAGGATGGCAAAAGCTGCTTCCTGGACACTCTTTCTCTAAGCCTTGCTGATGGTAGACATAGCCAAGGATTGAAGTGTAACAGGTTTTTATCTCTCGAATCTCTGAAACTGCGAAAAGACAAGTTTAAAATTTTGTCAATCTAACCTCACCTCTCATAGATTTTTCGCGCATAATTTTTAATAAACTAGACATAATTTTTCGATTCTAAATATAGTTTATGACATAATTAACTTAATAATTTATTGATTACGAGTAAATTATGAATTACTGTATGTAAATTTACTTTGGAAATAGCGAAACAAAAAACTAACTTTTTGCCAGTCGCTATTACTAATATATCCTTGATATTTATTATAAAAAAGACTTGATAAAGTCGTAATTTTACTTACCAAAGAAGACTATATTGCTGTAGCTGTAAAAGCACTCAATAATTATTGTTAAACAATCGTTATTGAGTAGAGAAGATTTTTTTGCTGTTGACGTGCGAGCCGTTAAAAGCAAAAAGGGCCGAGAACCGCCGTGTTTCCGAGAAGTATAAAAATGCCGGAATCACATGATCAGCGCGGTCAGCGCCAAATTCAAATCAAACTCAGTCGATTACTTTGTTTGATTGTTCAATTCATTTACAATAAAAAAAATTTATTAACATTTGAAAAACGTGAGAGCATTTTAAATTAATATAAATTATTTATTTTTTTATTTAATATTTGATTTATAATTATTGTTATTCTTATAGTGTTATTAATAAATCTCATTATATACGTTTATTAATAATTGAAAATATTTATCACTAATTATCAACAATAAAAAAGGGTGAATATAATGAAAATTAATATAAATAATTATTTAATATTTATTATTTCCCCGTTGAAAAAAAAATCTATTATATAATTATATAATGGTTTTTAAGAGGGTTATATACATTATCTACTGTTTAAAATGGCAATAAAATCGATAAAGCAAATTTATGACGTATAAAAATTATTATAAATAAATTTAGAATTGCCCCAGGCGGAAATCGACTTACCTAGAAATAGCTAATAAAAGCTAATAACTTTTATAATCAATTTATAATATGTCGCGATTTTGGACTCTAGTGGTAGTTAATAATAGTTTCTAGCTTTTATTAACTTTTATTAGCTTTTATTAGCTTTTACATATTTTACAAAAAGAAAAAAATGCGTGACCTGAAAAAAGGCTAAAAACTACTATTAACTTTTTAAAATTATTACTTGTAGAGATTAAATATTTATAATTCTTATGATTAGTTACTAATAGTAATAAATTTCTAATCGCTTTTCAGTTTTTTACAGTTTTTTAAAAAAGCTAAAAAAACATAAAAAGAAGCGAGGATTCATTTGTAACATGGCATTCGTTATTGAAAATCAGAAACCACTACCTTTGTGATGCTTACCTTTGTCTCGACACTTTACCAAAATTTCTCAATTAATGGGCGCCAGGTAAAGCGCGGCTAACTCGTCACGAGCCCCCTTTTCCCAGAGGAAGTTCCGTGAATAGGAAAAATCAGGAATTCACAATTTATAATAATGTCCCACAAATTTTACTTTAAATATATATATAACTTTATTTCTCCTCGTCGGGTAACACTACCGGTCGCAAGTTACAATATCGCTTACATCTACGTGGTCGCTATACACAAAAATGGCTACGCTAGCCGTATCACGCGTCCCTCGCGACTATCACATTCACCACGTCTCCCGTCTTCCCGAGTCGCGGAAATTTCCCCACACTAAGGCGTAAATTTGCCACTGGTCCGACCCGCACTGATTTTATATATCGGTGTCACACCACCACGGCTTTAATTTTCTATGTGCCCCGAGCACATGGCGGCGAAGTACAATAACGATATAATTCGCTTGCAAGTGCCGAGGGAAGCTCGGCAATTACAGCCCACTCACCGTGGTTAATCAGGCGCGTCCGCGGTGTTCGTCCTAGCAGGTCACAGGTCGCCAATTAAGTCTCTCCAAAATCTATCGCTCGCCGGGATTTTCTCCTTTACAGGTTTCCCCACGCGGTCTCCCTTCTCGGACGGCAATCCAAAAATTTGTCGACTATCGCTCTTGAAGGCCGGGCAGTCAATGCTCAAAACCGGAGAGGGCGGAAATCTCTTCCAAAATTTTGGCTTTTCTTCTCGCGCAACTTCAGCTCAAACTCCTGTTGCTTCCGCCCTTTCCTTTACGGTGATTGGCCTTGATTTTCCCTAGATGCAAAAATCAAGGCCAAGTCCGCGGTGATTTGAGTCGCTACTCCTCATGGGCTCGCCTCGCTAATACCGCCCTGCTTACGCAGCGCGGGCAATTATGAATTGCTAGATATACACGCGCGGGCAACCCGGCGTGTATATCTATATCGGGCGCTTTCGGTTATATCGCCGCCGGACCAACACAGTTGGCAGCGGCGACGTGCGCGCGTCGGCCTACGCTAGGAGAGGCCGGCAGCTTCATGCGGCTCGCGGCGCGGCGGCTGCTAGCTCTCCCCTCTTCCGACAACCGAGTCGGTATCTCTCTCTCTCTCTCTCTCTCTCTCTCTCTTGGCTACAGCCGAGATGGTGTGCCTCGAGGAAGCCGCCGCTGCCGCTGTGAATCCTCTCTCCTCCCGCGTCTGCGTGCATCGGGAGAGAGGGCGGCCGCGCGCGCGTGTGTGTATGTATGTGCGCGGGCAGCGGCTCATCATCCTCGAGAGGCGAGGAAGAAAGAGCAATCGAGAGAGAGAGAGAGTCGCGCGTACAGTGTGCAGTGATGTTGGTGCTGTGCCTGTGTGTGTATACTCGTCGCCGTTGCTCGCTCCAAGCAGTCGTCGCTGCGGCGATCAGCTGGTGCCGCTGGTATGGGTGTGTGCGTGTGTGTGCCGGTCTGCGGCCCTCCTCGGTCGCGACTCCTTATCCTCATTCCCTCAACAAATAATAACAATACCCCATTAATAACAATACTAATTAAATTTGAGAAATGCTCGGCTCTGGTGACGGGCGACTGGGTCGCGATTGACTGCCCGTATTTAATATTATTGGGACGTGAAATACACGTCACAAACTCTCCCCCCCTAAACGGGACACACCGCCAGGAGTGGACTGGTTATTCCAATAATCAACGAGACTCTAATTGGGCCATTGTATCCCATCAACGCGATTCCCGAACAACCCTCGGCACCAGAGCTTTTGCAAAAAAAACAATATATATATACATCTATACACTTAAACTAATCAAGCTGAAAACAACAAAAAAATGTATTAAAACCTCCACCTTACTACTCCCAATCCGACCACAGAGCAACCGCGCTCATAGATCGCGCGACCCTAGGGGAAATCATAAAAATAAAAAAATTCCAAATAAATAAATAAATAACAAGCCTTTTAACAACTTACTGGGCATGGGTATGCCTCCGTCACTCCAGGTTTCGGTCGCTAGTAGTTCTCAGGTTATGCTCTTTTTGGTCGCCGATGCGTAGGGTCTCGGATGGTCGCTATTAGCATGGTGGTCGCTAGATCGTCAGGTTGCCCTCCTTCTATGGGTCGCTTCGATGGCTCTTCTCGAGGTGATGGGCCTCCAAGGTGGCTCGTAGCAGAGCAGCTCGATCGTGTGGCGGAAGGTCCGAAAGGCTCTCCGCCAGCCGCTGGATCCTCCCCATGATATCCTCTTGCGGGGCGGCAGCCCTAGAGTGGTCGCTTGGTGGGTCTGGTGGTGGGTGCAGTACATGACGCGGGGCTGGCGTCGGTCTCTCTGGGTTCCTATGACTCCGCTCCGGCGGGGATACCGTCGCTGAGGGCAACGTAGACGGTTGCGAGACCCCCCGCGCCGGAGCCGGTTCCCCGGCTGTCGACGACGCCGTACCCGTCCCCGGCGGAGGATCGCGAGGTTCGTCTCGTAGGCTCATGCCCAGCGGGGCCGATCCCCCCTCATACTTCCACCGGACCCAGTCCCGGTGAGGCTCACTGCATCTGGGGCAGCTCGTCACTTTTACGCCCCGCCTGCCGCAGTTTCGACACCAAGTATTTTGGCGGGGCCTCGGACACCTCGACGATATATGCCCCTTCTGCCAACAATTGTTGCAAGCCCCCTCAGGAGGGTCGAGCGTCGGGTCAGAGGGTATGGGGATTAGTCCGTGGCTAAACATAATGCCCGTGAGCTTCACCCGGCGGGTCTCCACCGGCTCGACGGACACCGGCCGCCGACTGCTGAGAAGCGCCGGTCCCGGGGGTGGTGACTGCGCGCGCATGGCTGCCACCCTCTCCGCCACCGGCGACTCGTAATCATCTAACTGGAGCTGCCGGCGCGGGTTATACCGATGCCTCCGAGCTGAGATAGGGGGAGGGTAGGGGACTTCCCTCAACCCGGCAACCTCTCCACTCACGGTCAATTCCTCGTCCAGGTCCCAGGCCAATGGGGTCCTTGACGGCCCTGTTTCCAGGGGAATCGATGGAGGAGTCGGGTGCGTCGGGGGTATGTCGGGTTCCGGACAAGGTTCCCTTGATTCCTCCCCTTCTGGAATCTCCCGTTGACTAGCGGCACTATGATGTTCTTCTGAAGGCGGTTCCTCCGGTTGCTCCACCTCTTGGGCCAGACGACGAGATATCGCTCCCGTAGCCCGAGCAGCCATCAGGCGCGCTGCCAAACTCCCCACGGGTGGAGGAGGGTGTTCAACCTCCACTTGCTGAGGGACGGGTTGGAGTCGGCGGTTCCTCATCCGCTCCCGGATGGCTTTCTCTTCCTCCTGCTCATCCGCCCAGGTGACTCGTCTCGGGTCGCTCGGGGCGATCGACGCCATCTGGTCTCTTGATGGTTCTGCTCCGGTGGGGTCGCTGACCCGGGTCGCTACGAACGACATAGCCCGTGGCTCGGAGTGAGGGGCGACCCCGTGGCCCGCCATTCCTTTCCCAGCTTCCTGGACCCTCCAATCCTCTCCGAGTTGCTGGGTATCGTCGTGTCCCGATGGAGCGTGGGTTCCAGCCTCGATGTCCGCGGGGCCCATGGGTTCCACTCCAGCAGGATAGGATGGGGGCAACTCCCGTGGGAACTCCTGGGTCTGGGTCGTAGCCATCAGGGCGTTGAAGGCCTGATTAGTCTCCTGCTGCTCCCACTCCTGCTGCACCGCGGTTTCCCATTCGGGGGCGGTCATGGGGCTATCTCCAATCGTAGGTGGAGGGCTGCGAAGGGTCGCCATAGCTTCCACTTGCTGTACCCGGTCGTCATTCAGGATACGGCAGCTAACGGGGTATTCAAACTCGGGATAAGGGTGGTGATCTCCTCGGCTCGTTCGGCCTCTGCGTACTCCCCTAGCTCTGAACATTATGATCGGTGGTTCTCTTCTTAAATCTGTGAACATAACGACAAAAAAAATATAACAACTTCGAGGTCGCTTGTAAAGAGGAGGTCGCTACTACGGGGCTCTCCCCCTTGGGGGAATGTATCTTTTCAATTCGCTCACGTGCACCTCGGGTATTCTTTTATCCTCACCCATATTTAGCACGTATACCAGCGGAGACTTAACTTCTTTGATGGCAAACGGGCCGTCAAACCGGCCAGCTAACTTAGCCGAAAAACGCTTGTCTTTGTTTGACAAGTGGTGGTTTGCCCTCATTACTAAGTCTCCTACCTGGAATGTCGCCTCCCTCCTGCCACGATTGTAGTATTTGGCTTGTCGCTCCTTTGCCGAATCGACATGCCTGATTACTAGGTCGCGTAGGGCATCCAGTCTTCTTACTCTCTCTAACCAATCTTCAGGGTCGCTACTAATAATTGGTCGCTTTGGCTCTACTTCTCTTCGTAAACTCTTCACCGGCCTTGGGTGTCGTCCATAATTCAAGAAGGCTGGTGATACCTTGGTGGTCGCTTGCAGGGCAGTGTTGACTGCATGCCTAAACTCATGAAGATGGGCATCCCAATTCCGATGGTCTTGTTTTACGAAGGTCGCTATCATGGTCTTTAGGGTTCGATTGCTTCTCTCCACTGGATTGGCTTGCGGATGGTACGGTGGCGTGGTCACATGGGTCACTCCATACTCCTTCAGCGTGGCGGTCAGGTGCTTATTGATGAACTCTTTCCCGTTATCTGTGAGTACGTAGTTCGGCGTCTCCCACCGAAACAAGATGAGCTCCTCTAGGGCGCGAGCCACCGACTTGCCATCCGCCTTCCTCAGCGGCTTCAGCTCGATCCACCGCGTGAAGAGATCTTGGAATACCATCAAGTATTTGAATTGGCTCTTACTTGGTGGAAATTCCATAAGATCTGCTGCCACTACGGCCCATGGTCGCTCTACAATTCTTTTTCCTAGTAGCCCTAGGGGTCCCGTCTGAGAGGACTTGTGCTTCTGGCATTCGAGACAAGCCTGGACGAAGTGGCGCACGTCATAGTACATGCCTTGCCAGTAGTACTCGCGGGCCACTCGGTCATAGGTCTTCTCAAGTCCCAGGTGTCCCGCGGAGGTGATGGAGTGGCTCTCCGTCATCACTCTCTCACGGTACTCTACTGGGACGACCAGTCTCCATCCTTCTTCTCGAGATGTCACTGGGTCTAATAGGGGGTCGCTACGAAATTTGTACAACATGCCATCTTCAATTCGCCAGTCTGGGAATCGGTGTGGGTGTCTTTGTACTTCTTCCATCCTCGTTACGTATCGCTCGTCCTGTATCTCTTCAAATCCAGCTACTTCCCCTCCATCTTCATACATCCTGGACAACGCATCAGGCACTTTCAGCAGAGTGCCCTTCCGATGGATTATTTCGAAGTCCCACTGCTGCATTTCAAGTGCCCAACGGGCTAGTCGTCCAGTAGGGTCCTTCAGATTACGAAGCCATTGGAGGGCGCTATGGTCGGTGATGGCCTTGAATTCGTACCCTTCAAGGTATGGTCGCAACTTCTTAATGGCCCATAATAACGCCAAGCATTCTCTTTCGGACGTGGTATAATTTCGTTCAGCCGCCGTGAGTACTCTACTCACATATACGATGGGGTGCTCTCCATCATCCCCTTCCTGTGTCAAAACCGCCCCAATCGCCACTCCGCTTGCATCACTCTGGACCGTGAAGGTTTTGCCAAAATCTGGTCTTGCCAGGACCGGAGCCACCGTTAGCGCCTTCTTTAGACCTTCAAAGGCCTCTTGTTGGTCGCTATCCCATTTCCATTCTTGCCCCTTTCTTAGTAACTTCACTAACGGAATTTTCATCTCTGAGTCGTTCTCAATGAATCGCGAGTACCATCCTACCATACCCAGAAATCGTCTCAGCTGCTTAACGGTCTTCGGCGCTGGATATTCTGTCACTGGCGATACCTTTTCTGGGTCTGGTCGCAATCCATCTTTATCAAGCAAGAAGCCTAAGTACGTCACTCTCGAGCAGCAGAATTCGCACTTTTTCCGATTTACTACCAATCCTGCTTCGACCAGCTTCTTGAGAACCAGCTCCAACCATTGGAGATGTTCCTCAAAGGTCTCGGTCGCTATAATTATGTCGTCCAAGTATCCAAACACATATGGTTCATACTGGACGCCAAACAAAGCATCGATCAGGCGTTGGAAGGTCATGGGCGCATTCGTTAGTCCGAAGGGCATTTTTACAAATTGCCAAAGCCCTGACCCCAGCACTGCAAATGCTGTAAATTTCTTGCTGCTTTGCTCCATCGGTACTTGAAAATAGGCTTGCTTGAGGTCAATTTTGGTCAAATATTTGGCTTTACGCAATTTGTCCAATATGGAATCCATGCTCCTGATAGGATATGCATCCTTCCGGGTCACTTTGTTGAGGTCGCGATAATCTATACAAAATCTATAGCTCCCGTCTGGCTTCTTGATGATTACCGGGGCGCTACTCCATTCACTTGCCGATCGCTCTATTACTCCACTCCTAAACATCTTCTCTATCTCTTCGTGTACTACTTGCAGAAGTTTGGGTGACATTCTCCTTGGCCGATGTTTGATGGCGGCTGCGGAGAGTACATCTATGTGATGTTCGGTCAGTGTGGTCGTTCCTAAATTTTCCGATGGCGGAGGTAATATCTTGGTCACTAGGTCTTCTATGGCTTTCCGCTGCTCGTCGTCTGCCTCGGTAATTCCGGCGCATTCGGCGTATGCTGGGGTCGCTTCGATTTCCTCGTCGTCCCAAGATTGCTTCCACGGGCCCTCGTTAGTCCTCCACATCCGTCTGCCGTATCTTACATCAACGTCCCATGGGTTGGTAAAGTCCTGTCCAAGTAAGATGTCGTGGTCGCAAGGATCTACGGCTCTTACCGTCAGCTTCCTGGACCAATTCCATGTTGATGTCCAGATACCCCAATACTTTCTTTGTTCCACCTAACACACTTCTTATAACAGAGTTCGCTGGTCGCAATCGGTCCTTGAACTTAGCCGCTATCTCTGGTCCTACTAGGGAGACCGTGGCTCCTCCATCAATTAGGGCTCTGTACGGTCTACCACCTAGTATTACCTTCGTGAAGATGCGGTTCTCTGCGCTCATACCTGCGACTTCGACTTCGCCTGGTTCCGGAACCTCAAGTTGGTCGGCCTCCGGCGTACGTAGTACGCTGCTCTCCCCCCCTAGACTAGATGTGGGCACCCCAACATCTAGGTCTGTAACAAAGGTGGAGGGGCCCTCCAACGAGGGAGTAGACACCTGTGATCCTTCCAGAAGGTCGACCGCCTCTCGTACGAGGGCTAGGTGCTCGAAATCCTTCTGCTCGTCAGCTGTTGGATTGAGCGCCGTTACGTCGGACCCTTCGAGGATCGGTAAGGTTGTCACTCTTTCGGTCACCCTGTCGCTCTCACGACTCTCTTTATTCTCTACTTTTTTTTTCTCTTCTCTAATTTTGTTGCTCTCACTATTCTCTCTACTCTCTACTTTTTCTCTCTCTTCTCGATTGTTGTTGCTCTCTCTACTCTTTCTACTCTCTAATTTTTCTCTCTCTTCTCTAATTTTGTTGCTCTCACTACTCTCTTTAATTAATGGTTTTGTGGTCGCTATTTGTGAGGTCCCATTTAATCCTCCGCTGTTTGAAGTATTGCTCCATACTGGGTGGGTCTCCCCATCTGACAATGTGGACTTAATACTTTTAGCTGCCTCGACTCTCATCGATCCACTTCTCTCTTCCTCCCCCTCCTCCCCCTCCTCCTCCTCCACCTCCACCACCTCCTCCTCCTACTCCTCCACCTCCTCCTCTGCGATCACCTCGCCCGCCACGACCATCCTCATCATGATCGTGGCCACCTACACTAAAAAAGATTCTCGTGCTTCTTGTGCGGCTGCTTCGTTTCCTTGGAACGCCTGCATTCTTTGCTGCAGATCAATACGAGGCTGGCTCTGCAGAACTTTTGCATTTTTACAAAGCCCATCCCAGTCCGCTGAATAATCCGCATAACCCTGGATCTTCTCTGTAGACAAATGCGGTGACGCAGCAAGGGTCGACCGAGCCATGAACGTATTAATGTAAGAACCGATTCTCCCTAAGTAGTTCTCCGCGTCATTGTCAGAGAAATCCTGATCTTTCTCGCCCCTTAGGTACATAGCTCCGACATGAAGAGCACTTCTGTCCCTCATAATGCGATTATGCATTGGTTGCAACTCCTTGAAATCGGCAATAGCGGGGCAGAATTCAGCTAATGCGCTCCTCACCAGACGCTTACCCCCCTCATATGCAACGTTAGTTCTATGGGTTCCTGCCGGAGGAGTTGAGAAGCGGAGCTTCGAATCGTCCGAGAACGTCAGCTCGACGGAGTTGGGATCGATCCATGCCGCCTGAGTCGGGCGCAAATTCGCCACATCGGCCCTGTGCAGCACGTGTATGGTGCTGCATCAGTGGCCCATCATGTGAAATGCGTGTATTACTTGGTCACGCGAAAGGTCAGAAAAGTGGGTTTCTAGGATCTTTTTCGGGTATCCTGTAATGGCACCCTGGCCGGTGTGATGGTTACAGTTCCACCAGTTCGCTTTAGTTGCGGCAATGACGAGCAGTGAGAGCTGCATGTGCTCGATAGTAATAATCCCGGTCCAGTCGGTCCTCCTTGTGCCAGCTTCCGCAACCACCTCTGCTTGGGTCCTTCCCACCCAATCCCCATCAGGGGTCCTCGAGTTTTCCTCAAATTCCTCACCATGGACAGCAGCACTTTTATAACGAATGATCTGCGTTTTGATGGCACCTGCAATTCCGTTGTATACAAGTCTCCGCAGCTTCTCGGGCATGGCGTGTATGGTCTCGTTATTAACGGCCCATACAAGGGCATTCTGCAAGATGGCATTCGCAGATGCCCCGGCCGATGTGAGAATGGGAAGTTTATCGGCATCCCCGAGTGATGGATCCACACCAACACTCAACCCAACTTCTAGCGATCCATTAATCGTGGGCAGTGCCAAGTTTGCTAGTGCAAGTGCCATCTTTTACAACTTTCGAGAAAGGACTAATTCCCAGAAAAAATGGCACAAAATGTGCGAAACTAAAGAGAAGATAACGAACAAAACAAAAAAATAAAATTTAGATAAAAGACTCATTTACTTGATTACTCTTTTGTAACAATCACGACTGTATTTGGATAACGAGAAAAACAAAAAAAAGTGTGTAACCTAAAAAGAAGCAGAAAAGGAGCATTTTTAGAATATTTTCTACATACAAAAGTCTAATAAAAGCTAATAAAAGTTTAAAAACATTTATAAAATTTATAAACAACTAATAAAAGCTTACAAATATTATTAAATAGTATAAACTATTACTAGAGTCTAAATTCAACACATTATATAAACTGTTATTAAAATCTTATAAAAGCTAATAAGTTTTATTAAGAATTATAGTATATTTTTAAGATTTATATGCCACAGATTATTTCCGCCTGGGACACAATAAATATTTATTAATATTAATATATTAATATTTATTAATATTGTTTCAATGTTGTTACAACGAGTATGCAAATAAATATATTGCAATATATTGTTTAAGTCGCAATCATTGCAAAAACATTGTTGATGAAATTATTGACAATTTTAAGACTATTTAGGCATGCATGCTAGCTGAATGACGACAGATAGTTGCCGGAAAAATATTAATTCTGCCGCATGGTTCACCAAAATTGTGCCATCACATGGCAAACCCGCATGCTGGACAAAAATTTGCCAAATAAAATGGACAACATTTTGTGCGATTTTAGTGACAGCGCTTTGTCGTCACGAAATGCAACATGTTGATCTGGCTTTCAGCTGTCTTTTTGATACCACCAAATGGCCAACATTATCCAGCACGACCGGGTGGTTCAATGCTGTCATATGGATTGTCAAAATGACGGCATAATGACGACATGACGTGAGCCGCGCACGAAGCACAGAATTCGGCACTGAGACGGCACCGGGCAAGCACGAGTGCTTGCTCACGCGTGGTGACAGAATGCAAATTCCATGTTGTATGACGTGCTGTCAAAAAGTTGGCACATGGTCAGCACGAAGTTGATCGAAAATCCAGCACGGGAAAGCACGAAATGCCATCATAATGTCATCATTCCTTGATGGCAATTCGCCGTCATGCGACGCAGCATGGAGAGCTGCTAGAATGCCACCCTCGTGCTTACAGCGTCGGCTGACCAAAATTTTTGACCGACCAAGTTGGCACCAAGTTGTCATTCTGACAGCACGGCGAGACGGCACGCGTGGCCGTATAATGCTCGGCATGCGATGTTATCGGGGCAGATCCCAGATAACAGCGTGCTCTGAAAATGCTGAAAACGTGCCGGCATTAAATGGGCACGCATGACGGTCCACTTGCATCCGCACGTGAAAGTCATATGACGAGCATATGACCGAGCATTTTGCTTGCTTCCGTGGTGGATCTGTCCAGCACGGGTGCCGATAAAATGCGAGCATAATGCCGTTCGTATGCAGGCATTTTGCGCGCATGTTCCCGATTTCGTGGACGCGTATTTTTCGCACGGCACGGCATGCTCCTCGTATGCAGGCATATGCGGGGGTTCGTGCGGGCATAATGTGAGCACTTTTCCGGAAAATCCGGAAATGCGTGCTCGCATTTTCTGGAGGCCGAGCCTCGCAAATAAATGATCGAGACAGATGAGGATTGTAGGTAATTAATATGTATGATTTATTAAAACATTAATATAAATAAATAAATACAATTGAAACAATAAAACTATAGCGCAGTACAAATATAAAAATATAACAATGATATCGAATAAAATATACATAACAATTTTTGAGCTTTGATCAATCTAATATAATGATAACAAGAATAATAATATTAATAAACGAACAATATTAAATAATAATAAAGCAGTTGAAAATTGGACGACTCCTGGAGGCGAGGAGAACAATCGGCACACTTCCTTGTTATTATTGTTGACTTTGCTGCTGCCGCTGCAAATAAATATAAAACAGATTTAAATTTGTAATTGAATAAATTATAAACGCTAGATAATATACTTATCTATAAAGATAATCCTAATTTTGACGCATATTCCTGGCTGCGCTTCTGATGGTGCTTAAATTTAAAAATAAAAATAATGATTAATATTTTTGGGTGAGAGGGGCCCCGACCACCGCCCCTCTCCGTGAAGCTCGACCACAGCATCAGCTCCTCCGACGCTCCCTCATCTTTTTTGATTTAAAAATATACAAAAATAATAAAGCACTAAATAAATAAATAAATAAATAAATAAATAAATAAATAAATAGAGATATAGAAATATTAACAATATCTATACATCTTTAAAAAGTAAAAGATCAGAGAGCGTTCAAAAATTCACATGTGCACTAATACAATAATTAATAATTAGAATAATATGAAAGGTAACCATGTGTATTTTTATAGACCTGAAAACAAATTAATTAATAGAACAAAAACATAGTAAAGCGAAAGAAGAAGAAATGAGCAACAGTATTTATGAAAGTAATTAGAAACCGGAAGACCTCCACCACGCGAAAACCCCACTGATGCTCCCTGACATTTCCATTAGAAAATAAACTCAAATAATGAACAACTGAAAAAACTAAAACATCAGAGAGCATAATAGTGAAATAATAAAGAGAAAGAAGAAGAAGCACAAGAAAAGAAACAAGTAAAATTTGAAAAGAAATTAGAAATTATTAAAAATTTCCGAGGCATCGGAGGCGTAGTCACGCTTTCTGTGGTCATCATCGTTGTCGTCGCCTTGGTCGCTGATCTCGCCGTCGGTGATCCCAGCATCGTCATCGTCCACCTCGCTCTCTGTGCCGCTCTTGCTCTCGGTATCCTGCTCCTCGTCGTTGTCGTCCTCGCTGCCGGCGCTTTGCTCTCCGTCTGGCTCCTCATCTAGGTCCGATGCCAAAAAAACGCGCGGACGATGTATCGGCGGCGGTGGTTCAATAGGATTATCCGCAGGTCGCTTCATTTTGCGCCGAAAAGCTTCCTTGGCACTTTTCAAGGCTTTCATCATAGCCACTTTGAAATCAGTAGGCTCGGGTGCTCGCAAGGTCGTCTTGTCCACTGGCATCGAATCTGCAAAACATTTGAAAAATGAAACATTTTTAAGATAATGCAAAGAATGAAATTTATGAAATACAGATATGTTGCGTACCTTTACAAGCATTTGCAAAGCGTGTGTTTTTTAAGGCCATTGTACCTTCAGCTTTGGAAGTACTCCAGGTGACGTTGCGGAAAATATCTTGGTCGATGACGATGCATTCCCTGAAGTATATGGCCGCTGAATCAGTGAAATTCGCGCCACCTTGGCTACTTAGATACTCCACCTTAATATATTCAATGACTTGATTAAAATTATTATATTATTAATGTGTGTTAAGGTTAATAAATAATTTTGATACTTACGAGAGTGTTGTAGTCCTCCTCACTGGCATAGTTAAACGCCAGAATATCCGCTGACGTTTTAAAGGGCAGGAAGGAAGGACGAGGTACGGCCTTTCTGTTCTGCTTTTTGGCGATGCCCTTCAGCGTTCTGTCTATGGATCTGGAAAACGAATGGTTATATAATATTTGTATTATTTTTCAACTAAAATACATATCAAAAATAAAAAATATTTTACATACTTGTCTAATTGTTCCACTCGACCTAGACTTTCTTTCACCAATCTGAAAATTAAAAATTGAAATAAGATATAACTTTAAATGTCAATAACAATATTCATTTGGTAATACGTATTTCATATCCTTCTCCAAAGTGACCATTCTCGCGTTCGTGGCTCTATAAATGAAGTACACAATAAATAAATATACACAATAAAAAAATGATGAATAAAGAATACGTACGTTATGTTGCCGTCGATTTTAACCATTCTTCGGTTAAGTGAACTGTAAAATTCGAGTTTGAGGTATTCAATATTGTTTCATTGTAAAAAAAAAGAAAATAAATAATTGAATTATTACTCACTCTAATCTATCCAAAATTGTCGACAGATCGACTGTTATCGGCGCTGACGGTGTTACGTTTCTACGTGGTTCAGTTGAAGTGCATGCTATTAAATTTATAAAAGTTAAAGTATAATTAAAATTAATATTAACAATTAAAGAATATTATTATTATAACATTGAAAATGTTCTTACGTTGAAACTGTGTCGATTGCTGCACGTTTGTTTCTTTTCTTGGCTTTTTTTGCGTTGAATGCTGCGGTTGCTGAAAGGATGATTGTGATGCGTGTAATTGTGAGTTTATGTGTGAGTTTGATCGTTCTTTGCCTGATTGTGGTAAGGATGGTTGTGATGCGTGTAATTGTGAGTTTCGTTGTGAGTTTGAGTGTTGCTTGTTCTGTTCTTGTGAGGATAATTGTGATGCGTGTACTTGTGAGTTTACGTGTGAGTTTGAGTGTTGCTTGTACGGTTCTTGTAAGGGTGATTGCGATGCGTGTAATTGTGAGTTTCGTTGTGAGTTTGAGTGTTGCTTGTTCTGTTCTTGTGAGGATAATTGTGATGCGTGTACTTGTGAGTTTACGTGTCAGTTTGAGTGTTGCTTGTACGGTTCTTGTAAGGGTGATTGCGATGCGTGTAATTGTGAGTTTTGTTGTGAGTTTGAGTGTTGCTTTTTCTGTTCTTGTGAGGATAATTGTGATGCGTGTACTTGTGAGTTTACGTGTGAGTTTGAGTGTTGCTTGTACGGTTCTTGTAAGGGTGATTGCGATGCGTGTAATTGTGAGTTTAGCTGTGAGTTCGAGTGTTTCTCGTATGGATCTTGTGAGGATGACTGTGATGCGTGTAATTGTGAGTTTTGCTGTGAGTTTGAGTCTTGTTTGTGTAATTGTTGTGAGGCTGAACGTCGTGGGTATAACTGTGGCGAGTTTGAGTGGGGTCTGTCCGATGGCTGTGACTTTGAAGGTTGCTTCTTTGATGGTCCTTTCGGCCGCTCTTTGTCCACCTCCTTACTCTTCTTCTTCTTCTTTTTGTCATGCGCGGATGACGTGGATGGCTGAGCGAGTGCGGGTGCCGAGAAACTGTGCGTATCGGAAGGCATCATACCGCACATTTTATTTAATGCCGAGTCTACAGACGACGCTCCGGGATTTTTCTTCATTTTGCTTTTGGAAATAATAAAAATTATCACAATAATGATAATAGTAGTATAGTAATAATAATAATAATAAGAATAATCGGAACAGCAACAACGATTATTACAAGAACGAATTAATCGACTGAACAATGAGTGGACATAATTTTAACGACTACAAAAAAGTCAGAATACCGATCCATCCTTCGAGCGTCTACAGGCCAATATGGCATTCTAAAACATTTGTCCGAGACTTGATTGAGTGTGATAACTTTTGCCTCTGTACTCATCATAGAGCAAAGAAAAACACCCAGTAAGGAAGAATCGCAGGGTCAATTACAAAAATTTTCGACTTTGGCAAAACTTTTGACGACAAGATAGCAGCATCCATCGTGTTTAATAATATTTTGAATAACACAGATGGATGCGTCTCTAAGACAAATGGTACTATCCGGGTGAAGAATCGACAAGTGAATTGCCCCGGTGACAACTTTTCTGTATTGAATGTAATTCGTAAAGCCGTCGATTGGCGGTGTAGGACCTCTCGCATGCTGACCAACGAATTTCAAAGCATTTGGATCAATGTATTTGGAAGATGCTGTCTTGCAGTTTTCGGCCCTTCTGTTTGCAATCTGTTGCAAATGCTGGTTCGGCTTTCTACATAATTTTCGGCAATAGCTCATATTGCTTTCGTAAGGAAAAGCTGAAAATGAATCTAAAGGTCCGAAAGCCCTGACATCATCAGCAAGGTGCAAAAGAGCGTGACAATTGAACGATAGAAATTCAACGCCGTATACATCGGGAGCTGTTTCGACGAAGATCTTTATGCATTTTTCAGCGAAAGCGACAGACTCTAAATGAACGTCAGGATTAGTCAAAATTCTCATAGACGCGTGAAGTAGAAGCAAGTGCTGGTAAACAGCGGGGTTAACCAAACCATTCAAAATAACAGGAGCAGTATAAAGAAGCAACTGCCGTTGTTCGGTGGCCTTAAATTTCCCATGCTTCTCAATATTCGTCGGCTTACGAGCAAAATCTTGCGGGCAGTATTTTTTCACTTGCTCCAGACGATCATTGAGGACTCGTATAGCAGCTGGGTCGGAGATTTTGACTGACTCGACGAACCTGCCGTCTATCACACCGGCAAAAATTTTGTCCATTACACCCAGACATACAAGGTGCATGTAATCAAACACCGTAGACTTGACCAAGTCGACAAAAGGATTCAAGTCAGCTAGAGGACAATCTATTCCTACACTATGATGATCCACGTCCAATTTCGACATATATTCCTCTTTCGTACGAGGCGTATGATTACTCCCAAAATAAGCCATAACGCCTGGGCGTATGTTTTTGCGTTGAACCCAACACCTAGAGCAAGGAGCCTTGGAACCGTGACTACGATGGCCTAACGAAAATGAACGAGCTGGAGCATCACCGATAAAGCATCTCAAGGCAACATGATAACTCTCGTCCATGAAGTCGAAACCGTTTCGAAGAACCTCCAGTAAATCTAGAATAAACGGCCGAAAAAAATCTAACGCGCTCGATGGCTTTGCTGTACCTTTGAATATTCCAACTATTTCTGGAAAGCTATTTGGAAAATTCGCTATTCTAATTTGAATTGGCCATAAGACAATTTTACCTACTTTATCGAGGGAAGCTCCGTCTGTGTTAAAATCTACTTCGATATGATTACTTCGCATATGCGGTGGAGTCGAAGAAACGATTTTCAGTAAAGCCTGCTTTACACCTAGATGAAGATACTCTCCTCCAGCAACTTGGTCCGGAGACACACTCAAGTTCGGAGTGTTCAAAACAGTTCTCGGATCTATATGCATGCTGGAGAAACACCCGTGACTTTTTAACAATCGCAAAACAGCTTTTATCTGAGTGTGCGTCAGATTCTCCTCGGCAAAATGGATACCCAACTTTTCTTCGAAATCCTCAACGCTCTCGAAACGATCTGATTCAACTGAATCGCACTCACTCGCAGCGTTCTCGCAAGCACTTGCATTAACTGTAACGGATGAAGAAGCAGCAGCTAACATTTGTTCCTCATTCGCACCAGATTCGCTCGAATCGGAGACATAAGAAATGTCAGGAGATGGGCAATCGATAGGAAGACGTGCGATTGCTTCAACATTCAAAGAATTATTCGAAAAACTTGGAAGAGAACGTTCTTCGGAAGCTCTTTTCAGAATTCTTTCAACGCGAGCCCTATGTTGAGGCACGCAATCCCTTAAAGCTTTCCTCGAACGGAATGTTCGAACCCTATACATCGCGATATTCAAATAACGTCCGATACAATACTAATACTTATTACAATTACTACTATTACTAATAGAAACTAATAATAAATTCGTACGTCCCAGTGAAGGTACCGTGAAAACTTGATTTTCCAGCAGAACGTAGTCGTGTAGAGAAGACGTGAAGAATGTAGTTGGCAGATAAGATTCTGGAACCGCTGCATAAACATACGTAAACATGCATTAAAATATGTACATGGCAGAAAAGGATAGCATTACGTTATATGTGATTAGAAGAAAAAAAAATCGTTATGTAAAAAGAATAATAAATTAATATCTGCAAGAAAATTTAGAATGTCAGTGAGTATCATTCATCTGATTCTACCAGAAAATTGAAAGAGCCCTTTCTTGCTTGAAATAACAAATATTACCTATTGCTACCTTCAAAATAATATTTGTAAATAGATTATTAAAATCATTTAGAACAAAAAGTCCCTGAAGCATTTTTGTTCCCAAGTCACTGGATTTTGAAAAAAATTACTCTTTATACCAATCACATGTTTATACCATCATCTTTCTCTATCTCAAGATCTATTGACTTTAGAAGAAAAATACTTCAGGGACTTTTTATTCTAAATCATTGAAATAATCTATTCGAAAATTTAAAATGATTCTAGACCTCAAATTAAAAAAGTTCAAAATGGCTGCCAATTGCCGATGAATGAAGTTTTTCAAAAAATGACATTTTCAATAATTCTAAGAGTACTTATAGGTTGATATTGTTATTCTAAACAAAAAAGACCTCTTTCAATTTTGCTCTACATTGAATAGGTTTAGAGATAAGTTCACTTTTTGTATCTCAGTTATAGTCATTAGCGTAGAGTCACTTTTATCTAAATACGAGTATGGATCTCTAGGCAAAGACTAAAAAATAACAGAGTTAATCGAATATATATGATTTATCTTGTTGTACATGATTTATCTAATATATGTTCAGAATTGAAACACAATGGTTTATCAAAATCAAGAAACCCGGGTGCTGCCTTTCTGGTAAACATGTATTCAAGATGCATTGAAATAAAATGTGGCACGGTAATAAGTTGTGTAATTACATTTGAAAACTGTGTACAAAATTTGATATCTCTATTTCAAAAATTAATGACTTTTTACTGACATCATGTCTGCCCAGAGATCATTATTGTCAATAAAAAGTCAATGATTACTAAAATAGAGATGTGTAAATTTGCATACATGTTTTGAAAGCAGTTTTGCAACTAATTACCATGGTACATTTTATTTTAATCCAATCTACATATATGCTTACCTGGAAAACCACACCCGGCTTTTTTCTTTTTGACAATAAATTGTAACATGCTGTATCATAGGCAGTCTTATATCAACTTTTGCAATTAACAATGTATTAAAAACTATGAAACAAAGTCTCAGCTGTTAATATACCTTGTATAACAATATATGTTACAATTCCTTGTCGCAAAGGCAAAATCTGAGGGAGGCTATTCAGGTAAGAATATACATAGAATGCATTGAAATAAAATGTGGCACGGTAATAAGTTGTGTAATTACATTTGAAAACTGTGTATAAAATTTGCCATCTCTATTTAAAAAATCAATCACTTTGTATTGGCAATATGTCTCTCCAGAGATCATTATTGTCCAAAAACCATCTATTATTATTAAAATAAATATTTATAATTTTCTACTGATACTTTAACAGTACTTTGAAAAGTAATTACTGTGACACATTTTATTTAAATGCATTCAGAGCAGATGTTTATCTGACAAGCTACACCCGGGTTCGACCTATCAGACTTAGACTTTGGGAATGTTTTATCACTAAAAATCTCTTACTAGCTGGGACTTTGATAAAGAGAAGTTACTTGATTTTAGTAAATAAATAAACATCCTAGCTTACTTTTTGCTATTCCAACTATATTGGTGAGTACGGTGAGCTGAACCTGTCGAAGTACCTCAGAAGCAAGCTGCAATTCTTATCTTCCGCTGAGTGGCTGTTGTTGTCTGTGGTTTTTTTTCAGCTAACTATAAACACAATTTTATATTAGAAAAAGTATTTGGAAGACGGTTGAGAAGAATAAATAGGAAATGTTTATAGGAAATCATTGAGTGAATTAGGAAATGTTGCAGGGACAGGTTTAAAACAAATAAAGAATTATACAATTAAATATTAAATTAATAATTAAACAGAAATTAGGATTTATCCTGCTTACCTTTATATAATATTCTAGGAACCGCAGGTGCTGTGGTGTGGTAGATGGTCCAGACGATGGTGTGGTTGACAATATTAGGCTCGAAAATAGAAAGTATAAGAAAGAATGAGTAAAGTCTATATGAACTATTGTTGTAATGAGAAATAATGAAAGAAAAGTAATCAAGTTGCAGGATGGAGTGTATGAAACAGAAAATATATGTATGTGTAAGCTGCCTGACAAACTCAATGTCCAGGTGCAGTCGAAGAAGACGAGGCTTCCAGGACCTGTTGAGCAGCCCCTCTCTAGCTGGAGATGGACGCAAGCGAGGGTCGACGATCAACAGCTTCCTCAGGAAATGCGGCAAGATTCTTCGACTATCCGGGTCTGATAAAAAAAAGCAAATGAATGTACCAAAATTTTGTTGCTGAACTAATAATTATTGAAAGAATGGTACATGTAGCCATAATGACTGTAAAATATTTGCACAAAAGTTGCATTAATAAGGCAATGACAAAGAAATCGTCTCCGCGAACGATTTTTCTAACCTCACTTTTACCGCACGACAATTACTTGATTAATAAATAACAAAATTATAGCACTAACTTACCTAATTGAGTTGATTAAGCAATAACACAAGTGATTATCCAAGTTTGCAGTAAACAATTGTTGATATTCAACGATTATTCAGCGAACGAAGTTTTTTGCTGTTAACGAGGGAAATCATCAAAGCAAAAAGTAATATACTTTGTTGCGTTTCCCGCTTAATTAACTATAGTACAATGACAGAGAGAACGGAAAATCACATATATAGTGCACGTATCGCGCGGCGCGAATTCAAACGTACTATTCAAACTTTTGAAAACGATTACAATTAAATTATTTAATTATTAGGTAGTTGTATTGACACATGCAAAGAAAACAATAGCATTGTGCATAATAAATAATAACGTTGATATAAATAAATAAATAAAAATCGAAATGTATGCAGTGCATTAATGCGATATATAATAATGAATATACGTATTCACATACGTGGTAAACAATTAATGCATAAGCAAATAAATTTGCATTAAGTTTTAGATAAACAAATAATAATGTGAATCGTTTACTTTCATAATAACTATTATGCGTATATAATGCAATGGGTAGATCGCATATATATATATATATATATATATATATATAATAATTTATCGAGTTGCATTATTGTTAGGAGTGTATATATATGTACAAAAATACATATAAACACAGATATTTGTAGTTGCATTGCAAACAATGTTTTTTTATACTATTTTAATGGCCCAAATTAACCTGTAAAATCATTGAAAATGGAACATTTAAAAATTTGGCACATGTGCCGAGGATGTGTTACATTAATCAAATTTTAATTGTGAAAATAGTAATTTTTAAACTGATGTACGTTTGAGCAATCATCTATCATCATATATAGGGTACAACTCGTAATTAAATCATTTTGATAGTACACAGCGCCCTGAAGCTGTTTTTTCCATAGACAATTATCGGTCTCGGGACTTAGCCGAATTTTAAAAGATGCGCACGCGTGTCGTCCAAATGCCCCGTATATGATGCACCTGTGCCGCACGCATGCAGCACGCATGTCAGCACCTAGCTTCTTCAAGTGTCTGCACGCGTGCTCCTGGAATGCCATCGAAAAGCGGGCACGAGTGCCGAAATCATGCAGGACGCACGTGCCGCCAACGTGCTGTCTCGCGTGTTGGTTCAAATTTTCGCGCGGAGCACGGTAATCCATCAAAATGACAGCACTGTGCGAGCACGCGTGTCGAGGCACGCATGCTCACGAATTGCTCAACTCATGCAGCACGCGGTGCTATCATAATGCTGACACATTGCCGGCATGCAAACGTTCGAAAAATCGGCCATGGATCGGCATTTTGTGTCGCCAATGTGCCAACATTTCGTGTCGTCATATTGACAGCACTCGTGCTGAGCACGCGTGCTCGCACTATGCCGCCAACGTGCCGTCCAGCGTGGCAGGAAAAAAATTTTAAAGATTTTTGTCCACGCATGTCGGCACATTGCCTGCACATCGACAGCACGCGTGACGAGCACGCATGCCCCAAAAATGCCCAGCACGTGATGTTATTGGGGTGAGTGTGTATGTGCGAGCATGTGATTGTGTGTGCGTGCGAGTGAGTGAGTTAGTGTGTGCGCATGTGTGTGTGTGTGCGTGTGTGTGTCACACCATATTTTTTTGTAACACATGTATGGATTTTTGCGTTTTTTAAAATAAGTTTTTAAATAAACGGGCAAAAAAGAAATTTTTTGGCGGGCAACAAAAATGGTCAACGGGTAAAAAAACCTTTTTACCCGCTTATCCGGACAGAATAGTACATTATTACAACAAGGGACGAAAGTAGCAGTTTTTCCCGCGGGCAGTAATCACCCGCGAAATCTACTTTCACATTGTAGGGTTTTTTGGAATGTTAGATATAACGTACCTATAACAATAGTTATAAAAGACGTGAAAAACTGTAATTTAATCTAAATATGTAATTTTAGTAAAAAATTATCTTTTGACAATCCATCAATACTAAAAAACACAGCTTTTTTAAGATATTGATTAAAAAAAGATCCTTGTTGTTCTCGGCGTCGCTTTCGATCTCCGTGTCATCGTCCGGGTAAGGTTCTGCACCTCCTCTGTCAGGTCGGCACTCCTCCAAATACTCCGCGGGGTATTCGTCAGAGTGGGTCCTTCCATCGAATTCTCCGTCCTCTGATTCCCTGATATATTTTATATTTTATTTTAAATTAATTTGATTTTGCTTCATCACAGAGGAAGCTTTGGGATGGTAATAAAAAAGTTTTGCTAAAATCACTATAGAAATATCTTTTGAGACAATAGGAATCAACATACACTATTTTTAGAAAATGTCTGTATGAATGTGCGCGCGTGAGTGCGTACGCATGTATGTGTGCTGCGTGTATGCATGCATGCGTGCGTGCATGTGTGTGCGCGTGTATGTGTATGTGCATGCGTGTGTGTCCGTATGCGCGTATGTGTCTGTGCGTGCGTGTGAGTGAGTGTGTGTACGTGCGTGCGTGCGTGTGAGTGAGTGTGTATGTGCGTGCGTGTGAGTGTGTGTGCGTGCGTGTGAGTGAGTTAGTGTGTGCGCATGTGTGTGTGTAACACATTTATGGATTTTTGCGTTTTTTAAAATAAGTTTTTAAATAAACGGGCAAAAAATAAATTTTTTGGCGGGCAACAATAATAGTCAACGGGTAAAAAAACTTTTTTACCCGCTTATCCGGACAGAATAGTACATTATGCAACAAGGGACGAAAGTAGCAGTTTTTCCCGCGGGCAGTAATCATCCGAGGGAAGAATCTTCTCGCGAGGGCAGTAATCACTCGAGGGCGAAATCTACTTTCACATTGTAGGGTTTTTTGGAATGTTAGATATAACGTATCTATAACAATAGTTATAAAAGACGTGAAAAACTGTAATTTAATCTAAATATGTAATTTTAGTAAAAAATTATCTTTTGACAATCCATCAATACTAAAAACACAGCTTTTTAAAGATATTGATTAAAAAAAGATAAGTAAATTTAAAATTAATTTCATATTGAAACAATCAATTAAGTTTGAGGAAGCAAAGTGCCAAGGAATTGCCAGCGGTTTTTTACATGTTCTATGATAATATTTAACAGGAGGCCACTTACCAGAGTTTATCAGGTGGATTCTGCTGTAAATGGTCGAAATTTTGTGTAGGTGCGACATCTTCGTCGGGGATTTCATCCTTCAGGTCATCCAATCCTACATAGCTCCTTGGACTGGACAGATGCTGATGATCATCCCTCTCCCTCTCGTCGTCTGAAGTTTCTTCTAAAACTCTTCTTCTTTTTCGACTGGATGGCAGGGGTTCTTGATGTTCTTCTTCTTCTTCTTCATAAGGAGCTCGTCTTCTCCTCGGAGATGGTGGCAGCTGCTCCTCATCTCTTTCTTCGGGCAGTAGCTCGTCTCTGCGTATCTTGTTCTCTTCGAGACGCCGTAGACATTGCTTAAGGCTTTTCAGGGCCCTGGTCATCGAATCTGTGAATTGCAAGTTACTTGGCCTCGGTAAGATCATGGCATTTGAGGAAATGGTTTCTATAAGAAATTAATGAAACATTCATAATTAATATAATAAGTCTAGTGTGACAAGTAAAATAAAATATATAAAACAATATACCTTCACAAGCTGCCACAAAACGGGTATCACGTAACCTTGTAACATTTTTTTTCTTATCTCCAAGCCAAGTAACATTGCACAGAAGCTCTGTGTTGACTGTAAAGCAATTTTTTTAAAAAATTGCTGAAGAGTCATCGGTATTTCTACCACCAAGATAAATCAATTAGTTGACCTAAAAATAAACGATATATTTAAGAAATGAAAAATTAAATAATTATAAAACTAAGTCTTGCGTTCAGGGGTTTGACGGTTAATGACATGTATTTCTGATTAAATAAATAAATAATATTAATAAATATTTGTACATATTTCGTACTTACAACATCATTGTATGTGTCTTCATCGACAGCGTTAAAAGCTAGAAGATCTTCACGTGTCTTGAAGGGAAGGCAGTCTGGAATGTCTCGTGCCGTTCTCTTCCTACTCTTCGACAGATCCTTTAACATTTTATGGCTTTCTCTGAAAAATGTGTTAATAATTAATTCTTAATCAAGTAATTTATGGTATTAAAATACATACAAGTTTATACATACTTAGCTAATTGTTCAACATGAGCCATCCTTGAATTAAGGTTTCTACGATAAATTGTAAAATTATTATATATCATAAATAATAAAATGTATATATGTATCTGCGTATTGTTACGTACTGTAGGGCTTGCATAACAGCATTCTCAAATGGCGTAAACCTCGATGATGATGCTGTTAGAACATTAATTGGTATTAGTGATTAATATAAAATTATGAGTTAACGTGACTCCAGCGACATTTTATAATAACAAAGACGTCATTGAATCTTTCCAAAAATCTTCATTAAACTTTTGATATAGATAAAGAAAATCTGAGGTCAACGACTTCTTTCAACTAGCTTTTAACACAATATTAGAAAATATGATTGTAAGAAAAGAAACTAGTATCGATATTTGTCGAAAGTTTGTTTGCAGTATTTTCCAAATTGGAGAACGAAGAATAAAAACGGTTCAAGAAAAAATAGTAAGTGGCAAAACGATGTCTGATAATAGAGGAAAACAAGATAATCACAAGGTAAAGCTAACTGAAGATGTCAAAACTTTAATTCTGGAACATTGTAAAAGCCTTCCGCATTCTGAGTCACATTATACTAGAGAAAGCTCAAAGCTTTACTATTTTCTTGATACATCGTTAACATTACATTCACTCTATTTTTCCTTTTTGGATTTTTATGCAGCTGTAACAGGGAGTGAAGCTATTCCTATTGATAAAACAACATATTTTAATTATTTTAATCATTTTGTGAATTTCTCTATTGGTCTGCCACGTACTGATGTATGTGATCTTTGTTTTACTTATGAAACTAACAAAGGACAAGAAAATGAGTATTTTGAACATATCGTGTAAGTTGAAAAGTATAAAAACTTAAAAAATTCAATGTTGTCCACTGTAAATGTACTAAAATGTGAATTTGACTTTGGTCAAAACTTGCCATTGCCAAAACTACCAGTTAATTCTCAATTTTTTCGTCGTTTAGTTTGGATGTATTTGTTTAATGTACACATTTTCGATAGTGATCGAAGTTACATGTTCCATTTCCTTGAATGGATTTTAAAAAAGGGCGCCAACAGCGTATGTAATATGGTTGAGTATGCGATAAGGAAAGAACTACAACTAAACGTCTTCGATAAAATATTTTTATTTTCTGATGCTGCAGGAGGTCAAAATCGAAATTACATTAATTTGAAATTCTTTTCATTTTTATCTTACAAATTGCAATTAGAAATTCAACATTTATTTCCTGTTAGAGGGCATTCCTACTGCCAGTGTGACCGAAATTTCGGTTTGTATGGTAGTAAGAAAAAAAAGCAAGAAAGAATTGAAACAGAAAATGATTATGTGCAACTAATAAAAAATTCTAGAAATCCTCCATTCGAAATGGTTGCTATTTCACAGTGCGAAGTAAAAGATTATGAAAAACTGTTTGCGAAAGACGAAGACTTGCAGAAAAATGTAATTAAAATAAGCAAAGTTGTTAGAATTGTATATTTTCCTAACGGACAAATTGGTTTGTATTACGATTATGATGGCAATCCAATTACAATTAAACTAAGAAACAGCAGTGAAGTAGATTTGTCGAAAGTATCATTAGCTAAAAAGGTAGGAATAACGAAAGAAAAAGAAAAGGATTTTAAACATTTATTGCAATTTTGTACTACTAATGGGCAACATTTTGGTGAAAAATTTTTAAAAACAACTTCTATTAAAACTGTTGTCAGTAAAACAATGAATGTGAAAGAAGAACATGGTAACAAAAAAGTTCGAAAAACGGAAGTTGTCTCAACAAAAAGAAGAAAAGTAAGCGACGAACAAAAGCAAAAATTAGAATTAAAAATTAATAAAAAAGAAAAGAAAACAAAAACAATAAAAGGAAAAAAAAAGTAATATGTTTTTGAAACGCGTTGTATGTATTGTGACTAAATTGTAAATAAATCTTAATGTAGAAATATAAATAAATATAAGTATTAGTTATTTGAAGTTTCTAATTTACTGAACAATGTCAAAAATCTGTGAAATGTATATGTTTCCCAGAAATTTATATTTTTAAAGATTGTAATTTACTATTCAATTCATTTACGCTGCAATATTCTTTTTAATGTGTGTGAATTTCATTTGAACGCTTTATTATAACCATTTATTATCTAGTGTATATAACATTTAGAATTAACAATAATTTCTAAAACTTTCGTACAAAGATTTAAAAATTCAACAACTTTATGAATAACTGCCGTTTGATTTTGCCTTTGCTTTGTTTATTTAATTTCTTATTGTTTCATCAGATACTTATTTTTCTTAACTTCTACACTATAAATCGACAGTATTAAATAGTATGATTTGATTAAGTATGTATTTTTAAAAAAAAAGGACAGCAAATCTTCAAGTAAACGGCATTATATGACTGACATACGCTGCGAGCGTCATGTATCGCGCGGAGCGTGCAAGTTTGGCAAAATCGCTCTATCTTTGCCACTTTTCATCCAATTGATCTGTAATTTTCTAAGAAACTTCTTCAAATGTTAACCAACAAATGTCTCGTTGAAAGTTCACTGAGTCTTAAACTTCCCTCGATACTTTTTTTCGTTGAATATACTTAACCATATAAAAGGTAACTCACTGGTTTGCAATTAAATTGTTGAAAGAAAAATATTTAATATTTAACTATCTATGAGTTTATCAGCAGCGCTAGACTATTTTACGAGATTATTCAAAAAATGAGCAAGATCCGTTCATATTTGTCGGAGCTGCAGCGAGTTAAGTTTAAAAAACGTGGTGCAAATAAGATTTAAAATTTTGCCGTTTTTATTTTTCTTTTTTCAAATACTAAACATTGTACAAACAAAGTATATATATAACATGTTGCCATTTTTTATCCTCTATACGATGCTATTTTTAAAAATTCATTTCCGCAAATTTAAAAATTGGTCACCATGACGTCAATTTGTATATAGCGGCAACCCGAGCCGAGCGCTAAGGACGTTTTAGAATCGATGCCTTCAATTATATCTAAAAAGATTTTTTGTTATAAATATTCCAACATTTTCTAAAATAACTTAATTACTTAATATTTTTAATAATAAAATGTTGTTGTTAAAACAAAATCCTACTGATAAATCGTACTTTTGATGTGATTAATATTATATTTATTTAATTTATTACATGCAAAACAATACAAAAGTTAAAAGAATCTAAACGGCAGATAAGGATTCATAGCAGCTGGCGGGTATACATTCGAAGCAGGAGGGTATACATTCACAGGAGGTGCATTCCCTATTCTGGCGGATATCACTTCATCTATGGCCCGCTTTACGTTGCGCCTCTGGTCATCATCTGTCTTTTTCTTTTTGAAGTCGGACAGTTCCTAACAGTATAAATAAATACAATAAGTTAATGGCAACGTATAAGTAATTTACAAGGAGTGTGTCAAACCTGCGGGAAATGGATTCGTCTAATACTTTGGGAATTGTTTCCCAATGCCTAGAAATAAAACCTTATCAATCTTATAAAAATCGAGATCAAAAATTTTTTTTTATTTCTCCGGTAAAATTGTTCCTCTTGGTATGGGAAATTTTTCATATTTTTTTAAACCCTTAGGTTTGAAGTTGATCAAGGCTAAATATGAGCATGCAGCCATTCGTTACACTTTTGAAACCAATTTTAACCTCCATTTATTCAACAAAATTAAATCTCTTTAAAAAAAAAGCAACAAAGGATTTTGTAGCAAATTTTCTGAAATTTTCATAAAAAGTGATTCCAAAATCTTTTAATGCTCCTGTCGATTAATTAAATTTATTTTAAAACTTAAAATCAGGAAAAAAGTGGGTTTGATCAGAAAAACATTAACATGTCCATATAGCCAATGCAAATATATATATATATATATATATATATATATATATATATATATATATATATATATATATATATATATATATATATATATATATATATATATATAAAAACAATTTTTTAGCATTGGCTATATGGACAATGTTAATATTTTTAGGAATATCTCAGGTTCTAGGGCATATGGTATTAAACTGTTGGTCCCAAAGTTTTAGATGAATCCGTCGTTAGTAAGGCTTAAAACTGGATATTTCCTTTACACCTCCTCAAGCCTACAGGTACATTTCATTTGATGACAGAATTCACTTTCCGTAAAGTATTTTGAATAATTTCAATCCAAATTTGGAATCATACAGGAGCTACCTTACAAACTACGAAAGCTATACATGAACAAATTACAAAGATTTACCTGTTCCAACTCAGAAACTTTTCTCTTTAATGCCTCGTTTTCCCCTAAGATGTCTGCGTACCTTCTGCCTCCACGATTTTTGCCCCATTGACCACGACCACCTCCACGATAAATCTCTGGCAGCACCTCTACCACCTCTGCCTCCCCATTCTCCTCTTCCATTGATCGCATGATAATTCTACAAAATTTATAGCATAATTCATAACTATAAAATAAGTGGAAACAGTTACATTAAAGGCATAAAAGTAAAACTCAGCTACAGGGTGTCCAGTTGTCTTAGATTCTTAAATTCCATGACTTTCCGTAGAGCGGGGGTATCTGGCCAACTGGGTGAATTGAACCACTATTCCAAAATGTCAATTTCTATTAGATCTATTAAATGCTGTGTACTATTTTGCCAACCATTAGCTGGTGCATATGTGTGTAAAAGCAGTTTGCAAAGCTGAGGGAAATTGATTATAGAATAGTGGCCCAAGATACGCTGCTGGACAAATACACTCTATGGTACTCGAAAACCAAATCCAGCACCCGTAATTCGTTCAAATGGATTTTTGAGATTTAATTACAAATATGTGTTATTTTAATAAATGAAAAAAGATACATGACTATTAATCAAAGCACTACAAGCTTTGAAAATTGTAAAATTAAATATTATTTTGTTTCAAAGTTATGAAAAATATAAAAAAAATGATTCAACAGATGAAAATCATTGAATTAGCTTTTTTAATCATGACGTCACAGACCCACGTGACCTTACGTTGGGGGTACAACATTCAAATGTGCGCTGATTGATTTTTATTAATAATAACTCAGTACAATGACTTTTGGGTACAAAAAAATATGCTAATAATTCTTCTTAAGCTAAGCTACCTAATAAAAATTATATTTATCAATGCGCTAACGAAAAATATTTTTTTTAATTAAAGAAACATGAACGGTTCAAAACTGCTACCGTATAATTGCGATTAATTTAGCTAGGATTTGATGTATTTGTAAATAAACAATGGTAAAATATATAATAAGTTTAGTATTAGTAGTCTATAAATAATACATTTTTTAATAGCGAGATCTGCTTAAAATAGTCGGTTTTAGTCATTTTTTGAGGTTAAGTGGCAAGTATTTTTTAAATTTCGTCATTTCCTTGTGGTAATCTGTATGGATAACAATACGTAATGTAAAAATAGACATTACATAACTATTTTCTTGCACATTTCATTGAGTAAGATAAATTTTATCGTTATTGTTTTTTGAAAAATAATTTTTTAAAATACTATTTTACACATTCACACCGATAAAATATGGCAGAAAATAGTTAGTAATGTCTATTTTTATATTACGTATTGTTATTGTTATAGATTATCACAAGAAAATTACGAAATTTAAAAAATACTTGCCACTTAACCTTAAAAAATGACTAAAATCGACTACTTTAAGCAGATCTCGCTATTAAAAAAATGTATTATTTATAGACTACTAAATACTAAATTTATTAGTATACTTTACGACTGTTTATTTACAAATAAATCAAATCCTAGCTAAATTAATCGAAAATATACGGTAGCAGTTTTGGACCGCTCATGTTTCTTTAATTAAAAAAAATATTTTTCTTTAATGCGTTAAGTAAATTTAATTTTCATTAGATAGCTTAGCATAAGAAGAATTTTTAGCATATTTTGTTGTACCATAAAAGTGTTTGTACTGATTTATTATAAATAAAAATCCATCAGCGTAATTTTGAATGTTGTACCCCCAACGTAAGGTTACTATGTCAGGTCTGTGACGTCATAAGTAAAAAAGCCTAATTTACATGCATTTTTCGGCACCATCTTTGATCTTTCACAATTTTGGATCTAAATAATATTTTTAAATATTACAAGTCTAAAATTGCATCCCCTTCCGTCTAGTTTTAACTTCTTACTGGATCATTTTACAATTAAAAGTGCAGGTATCTTTTTTCATTTATTACAATAAATATAAAAGAGACTATTGAAACAAATTATTGCGAGCACTGCGCTTCGTTTTATAAGTACCAAAAACTACCTCCTAAAACCTCTCCGAAAACCATTATGTTTATAATTATCTAATTGTAGCTTTAGCTACTGGAGAAAATCACACAATATCATTGCTGGCGCTCCATTTGTTAAATATACTTGTTAAAAATAAAATAAAAAATACTATTATATAGCATAAGACTTGTTTAATAATAAAAAAAAATTAATTGAATCATCCATTCGACTCATCAGAGTAGAATATGAGCGATAAAGATTATTATGCTATATAATAGTATTTTGGATTCTCTTAAGTGAATAGCATCCCCATTGAAATTTTAAAAATTACTTCTTCGGCATCAAAATCATGAGCTCCTGCACGTCGATTGGCTGGTAAAATTTCTGGTGCATGCTGATTGTTTCCTAAATTACCACCACGACCATTTCCCCGATAACCTCTACCACGTCTGGCACCCCTTTCAGCTTTGCCGCCCCTTCCCCCTCTTCCATTGTTTGCAACGTAATTCTGCAAAATTTATAGTATAATTTATAACCAGAAAATAAGTAGAAAAATTTATATAAAAGACATAAAAGTAAATCTCAGCTACTACGGGGGCATTAATTTTTAATTAAGAAAATATATTAAAGAACCGAGAATCTTTTATACTATTTAAATATAATTGTTAAAAACAAAATAAAAAATTCTATTATATAGCATAAAACTTATTTAATAATGATAAAAAAGAAATTAATTGATTCATCCATTAATGTCTAATATAGGTAAAACATTTGAAAAAATTGTATACAACAGAATTATTGATTTTGTTAAAAAAATAACATAATATCTGAACATCAATTAGGTTTTATAAAAAAAATAGGTACAAAACAGGCTTTAAATTACTTAACAAATATTGTATACATTAACTTGGATCACAGTATACCAACAATTGTAACTTTTTGGTTTTGTTGAAAGCTTTGGATACTGTCAACCATCAAATATTACTAGATAAACTTTATTGTATTGGAATTCCAACCCAGGTGTTGGATTTACTTCCAAGTTATCTTAAAAATAGATATCAAACAGTTAAAATAAAAGACAATGAAAGTGATAACATATGATTAAAACAGGTGTTCCACAAGGTATCAAATGGGACGTCTACTTTTTATACTCTATATGATATCTTGAAAGAAATCCCCATATAAACCATACTGTCTTATGCGTATGCCAGTGCAATGATAACTGCGGTAAACCTGGAGTGAAGCTCAAAGAATCATTATCGAGTACCTGTTACTATTTGATAAGTGGTTAGCCATTAACAAACTATCACTAAACACTAATAAAACTGTATATATGACTCTTGGTTATTATTCCGATAGTGTGCCAAAGCAAATAGATGTAAAAATCAAGGATAGAAAATTAAACAGAGTTGGGATCTACAATTACTTGGGAGTCATTTTCGACTATAATTTGAAGTGGTATAGGCATACACAATTCAACGCAAAAAGAAACAAAATATCTATTATATATTTCTTATAAAATTTTCAAATCAATGCTAACAGTAACATTAAGAAGCGCTCCATCTGTTAAATGTAATTGTTAAAAATAAAATAAAAAATACTATTATATAGCATAAGCCTTGTTAAATAATAAAAAATAAATTAATTGAATCATCCATTCGACTCATCAGAGAAGAATATGAGCGATAAAGATAATTATGCTATATAATAAATGAATAGTATTTTTTATTCTATTAGGTAAATAGCATCACTATTAAAATTTAAAAAATTACCTCATTGTTATCAAAGTCATGAGCACGTTGATCAGCTGGTAAAATTTCTGGTGCATGCTGATTGTTTCCTACATTACCACCACGACCATTTCCCCGCTGACCTCGACCACCTCTGGCACCCCTTTCAGCTCTGCCGCCCCTTTCTCCTCTTCCATTGTTTGCAACGTAATTCTGAAAAATTTATAGTATAATTAATTAACCAGAAAATAAATAGAAACAGTTTCATAAAATATGTAATATCAATTTACATCTTTTTTAGTTTTTCCAGAAACTCAAAACAATTCCCTGACATTTCCATGACTTTTCCAAACAAAATGAAATTCCCTGACTTCCTGGTTTTCCAGGTTTTAAGAAAGTGTGTTTCTAGCTAGCTGTTTCTAATTAAATTCAAACGTTTTTTCCACATAGCTTAGTTTAAAGCGACCATTATAACAGTTCATAACCTAACTTTTTTTAGTTTTTTATATTTCTAAATATATATATATATATATATATATATATATATATATATATATATATATATATATATATATGTGTATATAAGTTTTCTAATTTTTTGGTAGATAGCCTTATAGATATACAAAAACTAAAAAAAGGTTAGGTTATGGACTTATATATAATGGTTGTTTATTAGCTAAGCTATGTGGAAAAAAAACATTTGAATTTAATTAAAAATAGGATGGCCACGCTTTCTGGTTACCTAGACAACCGGAAGGTCAAGGAATTTGATATCGTATGGAAAAGTCATGGAAATGTTTTGAGTTTCTGGAAAAAATGTTAAAAAAATGTAAATTTATTTATATCGCTCTTATTCTATTGTGAGGCGTCGAATGGATTCAATTAATTTTTTTTATATCATTAAACAAGTCTTATGCTATATAATAGTATATTTTTAATTTTTTGAGTTAAGGGCATCCTTAATAAAAATTAAAAAATTACCTCTTCGTCATCAGCATGTTGATCAGCTTGAGCTACAGCTGGCTGATTATTGCCTCTACCTCTATTCTCTTCTCCAGCTGCATCGTCGAGATCCTGCCTGTCTGGAAGAGGTGGAAACATCTAAGTTTATCGGCACACTTCTTCTTGTATTATACCCTGTTAATAATAAAGAAAAACATAGACTATACATTAACTAAAATATTTATGTGAGGAAAAGTGCAGGGTACATATAGCAATTATTATAAATAAAAATAATATTCAGAGAACCTAATTTATAGTACATATATTAGTATTACGAATTTATACCATTAACTTAGCTTCTTCATGAAATAATACTTTTTGTATCAAGGGTGTAAAGTAGCACTTTGTATTTCAAGTTCTATTTTACGCCAAGTGATAATCGCTGAACACGAGGGAATATCATGCCCTTGTGCTGAATGTGCGAAAATTTCAACTTTATGCCTAATTTTGAGACGTAATGAACAACTATTGCACTCACGCGACAAAGTGGGATTTTCGCGCGACTTTACATCCAGAGCCGCGATTGTCGCGCACGTGGGTGAAAAGAAGGGCGAAAACGCGTTTTTCAAAATGGATGTTAAGCTGTACACTTTACGTGGAAAATATCTGATTCGATCGATTTGAATTTCTTGAAATACTGTAATTTCGTTGCATCGAATGCACGTTTTAGCTAACCTCATTGGAGGATTACAAAGAAATTCAAATATTTCCAATCCGATATTTTCCACGTTGAGTGTACTTATAGCCAGCAAAATACGGTGTAAAGTTGATCTTTGCTCGTACTGCATAGCAAAGATTTTTTACTATTTCATGTTCTGATGATTTGCAATTAAAAAAATTTCTTTGTTTTGTCATCAGGCCATGTAGCGCCAGCAAAAAGATTGTGCCAGGATGAAAGAGAACAAAGAGATAGTAAAAAAATTCTACTAACAAGACAGTTGCAAATAAATAATTACTAAATGAAACTTACTTATTAAAAATTCTTTGCATAACTTACTTGGTTCGCTCATGATGGAAGTCCAAAAACAAGTAATCGAAAACGAGACGGACTAGTTCCGTTTCTTGTGTCGGAACTGAGACGTTGGGCAGCGTTGGCGCGTTCCAGCACGTTAACTTTTAATTCGGAAGGCAGCGCAGAATGCGCAGAAAGTATAAACCTGCAGTTCAGTGTAAACGAGGCAAAGAGAAAGAGAGAGAGAGAGAGGGGGGATAAAGAGAGACACACAGACCACGGACGATAGAATATCATTCGCTGTAAGCATGTGGTGTAGTATATGTTATCTTATTTTCAAGAATGCGCCATCATAGGGTCGAGTGATGTGATCTGGGTAGTGCACCCAACGTTCATTAATTCGTTTCGCGCGCTTTAAAACCGCACCAATACTAATACTTACATTTGTGTTTCAGCCAATAAGCGCCAGCAAAATTCAAATAACCTTAAACGAATTAATGTGCGTTTAGTGTACAAAATACATAGGCTTTTATGGGCATGCATTCTATGATAATATTATTTTTCTAAATACTAATGAATCTGAGAATATCCTTATAATGATTTTTAATAATAAATAAATATGTCAAATCAAGAAAAAAATTTGAGATCACACAAATTGTCAGAAACTTAGAAAAAATTATTTTCATTGAATGTTCATAACTAGAGCCTGTGCATTTTGTACTATCCAGATCACGCCACTCGACCGTAAGATGGCGCTATTTTTGTGTAAAATATCTATGGTACTCAACATAACCAACAATATCGAAGCGGGTATATATTTGATTTTGTGAGCTTATAAACAAATATAGTTTTGGTATTTAAATTGAAAAGTTAGGTTATGGGTAGCGTCGTATATACATTGTTTCCTATGGTGCGCAGTCATATTGGAATTCTAGTCACGCGGTTTCTTTATGGCGTTTAAATTCTAATACAGAATTTAGTTTTTTGAAAAATTCTTACGCAGTAAAAATACACATCAAAATTTTGATATTTATATTTTTGTATATAGTTTTAACTAAAGATTATTTAAAAAATAAAATAAAAAATCATGTCTCTTCCCTATTCATACTTAAAATATAATAAAAACGATTAATTTATAAATTTCATGAATTTTAATAACTTTAAATTACCAAATTTACAGTTTATGAAATATAAGAAGATATATATAATAAATAACTAATTGAGATGTTTATTTATTCATTTTGTAAAAGTTAAGGCAGCGTATCCATCGCTTCCACGCCAAGTCTGCAGAGGGTCTTATTAGGGGAGAGCATGGAGTCCGGGTCTTGGATTTTGATGAAACTTTGGGGATCGACTTTTGGAACCTAAAGATGTAGCACAGTACCCGTAGTTTTATCCCATGGGTCTTTAAATCTGAGATAGTGCCAAAAAACATTAGCATTGCTCATATGGGCAATGCTAAACATCAAATATATATAGATATACTATCAACGTTAATTATTTACGCCGTATCTACCGTACAAAGGCCCATTGGATAAAACCATGAGTATTGGGCTTCATTTTTAGGTATCAGAAAACGATCCCTAAAGTTTCATCAAAATCGGTGACAATACGAGAACGTTTAAAATTATGTCTGTGTTCAGAGTGAACATAAAAATATTGCGAAATAGAGAAGACTATTATTTATATATTAGAGCGATATATGCAATAAAAAATAGTTTAATAGGTAATATTTATATACCAGATATATCTACTAGATAAAAAGGAAGACTTATCAAAGGCATTTTATTTAATTATTGGATGGCAGCGTTAGGTACAAACGTTTCAAACATTTTCGTATTATTGACATGTCAGTAGTTCGGCAAGAAAAAGGCGCATTTGCCCAACTACTGACACTGCCGCGCGAGTTAATGAGTACAATCTAGCCTCCTTGGCTTCAGCGGTGACGTTCATTTTAAACGATGTTCAACGCTTGCTGGGGAAAAATTTCAAATAATTGTAACAATACATTTAAACTAATCATTTAGATACCTATACGTAAAAGCTTAAGTCCAAAGTATACTTTATGAATGTTATTTAATTAATAGATATAAAATCAAATATTATTGTTTGGGTATGAAAGTAAATGGGTGTCAATAGTCGGGGTGTTAGTAGTTGGGTCCGGCATATTTTCAGGGTGTCAGTAATAGTTCATGAGAATATTATTATTAATTTCATGAATTTATAATTAAAAATAATCTTTATTGAAATTGCAACCTCATTTTTAATATCTACATGTAATATATAATGATAAATAAATAGATAAATATATATTTTTGTTTAACAAATAGTATAAATTATGCAATAATGCAACAATCGATCCTTGGGGGTGTCAATAATTAGGACATCCACCCTATATGCGCATATTAGTGTGTAGTCCGGTAGTCTGCGCACGGATATGGATACGATCTATATAGGTCTACTAGTGTTAAGCACATGTATATCACCATCAACCTCGCTCTCCCATCCCCACTGAGAGATATTGGCGAGTATCCCCCTTGTCAGCCTTGCCCACAAAAACGCACCATCCCTCTATATAGTATATACTATTATAGGCTCTATACGTTCGTGATGCCTCGGCTAGACCTACGCTTTAACAGAGTCTCTATTTAACTTTAAATATTGAATAACATCGAGCCTATTTCTGTAAATAAATATTGTGCAGTATGTAAAAATACAGAAAATTATTATCTATCCATTGGACTTTTACAAATTTATCTAACTGTGCTTGTATGAGTTTTATTGCACTTTTAAAGATAAATAGAGACTCTGTTAAAGCGTAGGTCTAGCCGAAGCATTGCATAGACAGATATGCATAGATATATACATAGATGTACTTAGTTTGATTACATTATGCACTACTACACCACTACACATTGTCGTTCTCTCTAGCATCAAGTGATGAGAGTGCAAGAGGATAACATATGTTATATATGTGTGTGTAACATGTAGTAAAACTATACCAATCTCTCGTGCAGAGGCTACCTCCATAGTAAATATGGTGTGTAAGTCAAACTCTAGTCGTATCCGAATCGTTCCATATTCTAAAATGAACACAACTTATGGCTCGTTTCCACGGCAGCGAATTGACGCGGCGAATGTTTTTTTTTTTCTCCTTTCCGCCAATGCGGCGAATGCTCTATACTATCAAGAAGGTGCGAGAGAGAGCATCGTTCCGTCAATACCCCCTCTTGTAAGCGCCTCTCTTGCACCTACGTGTTAGTATTGCGATCACAGCACCTATCACGGAAAATATTTCTGACTCGAACAGTATGATTCTACTTATACTCACACATAAAATCGTGAATATTAAAACATTTTATAAAAAAATTAATTTACATTGGTACAAAATTGATGTAGGTTCAGTCCACCTTAAAAAGAGATTGAAATTTAAAATTGGAAATTATGTTCGCACAGATTGTACAAATGGTACACTTTAAAGTGTCATAAAAAAGTGTTACGGAGACTAAAAACTGACGAAATTCCGGCTAGAATCCAAAACCTCGTTTGCTACCGCGAAATTCATCTCCTTATCGTCTTCATATGAGTAAATGCGTTACTGCATGACAAAAGTAAATCCAGCATTTGCACGTATTCCTTACCTGAAAAAAAAATGTTAAACGTTATTTAATTGTTGAGTGTATGTTTACTTGGACCGATAACAGAGTAAACTTACCTATATGATAATAAATATAAGTAGATAATTTTAGATTATTTTATAAAATATATTTTAAACATGCGATAAATTTATTTCAAAGCCCAAAGTCAATATAAATTCTACGTAATACATAGAACATTGTATTAGTTAAAACAATGAGCCCACCTCCACCCCCGTTGCTCAGCAATGCTTGCTTATTCAACGGTCTTCGATACAATATATTTTTAATCTTAGCGGCACATGATGTAGCATCAAGTGCTTTACAAATGGGACCAAATTTTGATGCAGTAAGTAATTTACGGCGTTTTTCAAACCAAAGGTCACTATCACTTTGCTTCCTAGTATCTACTTCAATTTGATCACGATTTCGTCTGTCTTCTTGTAACTGCTGAAAATGATCATTAACTAGTTCATCATATATTTCTTTGCTAAGATCGGGCTCTCGATGACTATCACCGTAATGTTTTTCATCGTCGCGCAAAACATATGTTTTTTTGTTCCATTCCTTTCTCGCAGCATTCGATTTTTTAAAACTTTAGCTTGATTTTTTGCTACTACTACTTCTGCAACACTTAAATCTTGATCTATATATTTACTCATTGTAGTTAATACTGATCCTGTATTAAATTGTATAACTGCTGCTAAACATCTTATAAAATAAGCATCCAAGAATGCAAAATTGCAACGTTTGCCACCAATAAATTTAGCTACTATAGAATTAAAATTTTCACAAGCATTTGTTGTTACTTTTCTTAATAAACTTTTTGCAAAACAGCTTATTTTTTTAACAGCCATCAGAATATGTTCATATAAGTGACATGCTTTTAAAATAGGTATCCAATTTTTATTCTTCTTTTCTATTTTGCAATTCAAGCCACGACTTTTGCAATGCTTATGTTGTCCAAAAACATGATTTACTACATTAAGAATATCCCGCTGAAGTTCTTTTACTCGTTCTTCCTCTGTACACTTTTGACGGATTCTCTGCTTAATATGAAACACGATTGCTTTATGAATTATAAAAGCTGATCTTTTGATAAATTCTCGGAAATCTGCTATGTTTCCACTTACACCGGTTCTATAAATTCTCCCTCTAGAAGTATCAACTATTTTATTGCACATGTTTCTAAACAGATGATTATAACAATATAATCTTCCTACTCGCACCCCGTGTGCCCCATATACGTCATTATCCAATAAAGCCTTATAAGTACAGTTATTACCGTCACCAATGTACGTTTTGTAAATTAAACCATGAGTTTTAATGCTTTTTTGAAATCCCTTTAAAATGCAATCTGTTTCCATACTACTAGAGCTTTTATTATAACTCCAATTTTTAAAGCATCTATGTGGTTTAGGTTTTGTTTGGTTCTTTGCTGCCTTGAAACACGTTAAACAAAACTTATTACGATCTTCTACATGTAGTACTTTCTTGGTTTGTTCCCCTATAAGTGCACCAACGCAAACTAAGGAGTCGAATTTTCCACTTCTGTATGATCTTTTACCGTAACCGACATCTCCTTCTACTTCTATGTAAGGTATGCCATTAATAACTTGGCCCTTTTCTATCGCTGCATTTTTTTCGGCTTCACCTGCTTCTCTCATTACATTCTGAGCAGCTTTCTCTATTAAAGGTACTAAACTTCTTCGATGATGAACATATGTCACATGTGACATGCAAGGTATATTCATCCCTGCACACATTTGTCGAATGCCTTCGTAACCTGTTCCCGTGACAATAGTTGAAAGCACGGCTAACTTGTTAATGGCCATAGTCTTTTTTTGTTTTTCTTCAGAATAAATCCAATTTTTGAAATCGCAGTTTTGACATTGAAATAAAATTTGAGTTCCTAGGCCTACATTAAGATACTTTGTCGATTTTAAATCGATATTATTACACAATTCTGAATTGTGCTTTTTAAAAAGATTGACAAACGATTTCAAAATATATGGTATATCAACAATTCTACGACCTACTATTTTTACTCCGTCTAAAAAGTTCTCATTTAAATTTGCAATGGCTTTATTACTAACATTATTATTTGTCTCATTACATTGTGTGAGTGAGTCATCATGCTCATTTCTTTCGCTCAGTTCATTTCGCGTCATATAGATGTCATTATTACATTGTTCAATCTCGTTATAACATTTTTCTGGGTTATTTTCCGAATTTATATCAATTACTTGTTCAATATTGCATACTTCTATATCTTTTTTACACAAACCTAATCCTTGCTCTTCACTCGATTCATCTTCAGTAGATTTATCCTTCCACCTCTGTTCTCGACTATGAAAAAGAAAAATAGTAATTACATAAAATGTAGTATGTGAATTGATAACGAAACCTGCAGCGTTTCCAGTTCATGTAAAACAAATTACATATACATTAAAAAAATACTACAATCGATCTAGCAAAAACCATTGTAAAAAGTAATAAGTGCTGCCAACTGATTTGGCGCTTTGGTTTCTCAATTAGGTATCAATTATATAGTACTCGTTGGTATTGAATTTTTTACAAATAAAATCTTTCGTTTCAAGACTGGGATCGATGTTATAAAATACTAACGAGATAAAAGTGTAGGTAAGGTAACATTGAATATATGCTTTGATTATATATTTATTTGTATTTGTTTTTGTACCTGTGTGTATTATTCAGTTTGTATTTTATAGTATAAGCAAAAAATGTTTATTCTACATTATCTTGCATTCATTTTTAAAATTTATTGTTTTCGCTTAAATATTTTATTCGCGTTTTAAGTATGAAATTCTTTTAAGGTGGTTCGGAGGTTACAAAATGACCAATATATTTTTTTTCTTTCTATTTTGTTAAAAATTGTTAGTGTTAATCATTGTATATCATATACAGGTATACCTTATGTACATAAAAACATTTTTTTAATTAACAATTGTGATGTGCCAAACACGATTATTGTAAATTGAAAAAAAAACATTAAAACAACATAAACTTTTTTATTTTGTATCCAATTTTAATGATCGGGGTCTTATTTTATTCTTTAAAAATATTGTTTGACGGATCGGCCTAAAGAAAATTTTAAATAATTTGTATTTGCTACGAAAAAGCTAATTGTTTAACTAGATTGCGTGTTTGGTTATAAACAATAAGCTTTTCTGTAGCACTCATGAATTATTTTGTAATTTTCCTTTGGCTGATCTGTCAAATAACATTTAAAGAATAAAATAAGATCCCGATCATTTAAATTGGATGGAAAACAATAAAGTATATGTTCTTTTTTCAATTGACAATAATCGTGTATGATGTCAACATGACAATTACGACTTTGCATGATTTTCAAAAATGCATAAATGACTTAGAAAACGGTTCGTTATTGACAATAAATTATTCTTCAGAATATTTCGTACTCGAATTTATTGAAATAAATCATTATTTTTCCCCACACCTGCATCGAAAGTATAACTTTTCCTCCTGGGCATCTGGAGAGAAATGTGTATTTTCGGTGCTGGTATGAGGAAAAATAGTATTCGCACCATAGGAGGTAAAATGGCGACCCCGTAGTATTCGTTTGTAATTTGTGCCTTCTCTGCCGCCATCTTTCTTTGTCGGAGAGCGCGCGAACTTTATTTTAAACTTTCAATTGAAGGACGATACAATTAAATGATTCGGCTCCGTGTAATAATAGCGCGAATTGAGTGCGTACGTCGACTAGGTACCCAATAAGAAACTTCTGTTTCTTCCCGAAAACGCTTCTCATTTACACGCACCGTTATAAAATATACAATACCACGATTTGTAAGAGGTAACACTTGTTATACATTTCACATAAAGTGGAAACGCTGTTGATTTATTTGTTACTTTGAATGAACTGGTTAAGTCACCTTGACAATTAAAAAAACGATACTATTTTCCGGATTTTAAATTACGCATTATACGTTTAAAAACAATATGCACACTGAGTTCAATGACTGACACTTTAATTTTTTTTAGCAAAATATGACGACGTCAAATTATAGAGTGCGACTTCTCAGAATACATATGTAGCCGCAGAACTGAAATATAATATGTTAGACAGATACAACAAATTTTTTTGTTCAAAATAATTCAATATTTTAATCTAGGAACGTTTCTTAAACATCCTCACCATTAAAAAATATCGATATTATGACATATGCACATGTACATACTTCTATAGTAAATGTAACAAAAAATAAAAACGATTTATATTTTGACCACTACTCAAATGCTCAATTACTATGAAATGTTTACAGCTTGTAATTCTGTGTAACACATATGTTACTAATTTGGTTCGATTTTTACCAAAAATGCTAAAAATTCATTATAGTTGTTGGGCGTCAAGGTGACCTACCTTTCATTTACTACATGGTTATTCGAAAAAACAAATAAAAGTATTTTAAGAAATATAATTGTACTAATGTATGGGTGATTGTCAAAAAGTCATCTATTTTCAAGAGCATCATTTAAAAGAAATATAGGGTTCTAAAGTAAAAATGAAAAGTATGAATTAATACAGTGCATCATAGCTATAGAAACACCAGAAATATACACATTTAAATGTATATATTTTACTTTTTCTTAAAAAATCTGTAACTTTTGTAACAAAAATCGTAGAATAATTAAAAATAAAAGCAAATTAAAGAAAATTGTTTTCTCTTTAAGGTAACGTAATAATATTTAAACAATGAAAAACCTTCTTTGAACAATATTAAACGTTGTTATTGCTTAAGAAAGAGTTGGTTTTTGAAAAATAAATTATTTTTTACAACAATATAATAACAATATAAGGAGATGTGAAAATGAACTAATAATCCCTACCTTACCGGCATCACATTTATATTTTTTTTCTCTGCAATAAATAAATATTTTAAAATACGTCATACTATGCCCTCCATATTTTTACCAGGAACCTTCAGTTAAATTTTCAAAAACATTCATTATTAACTATAGTTGTATATTTTCAAACGCATTTTTCCCCGAGAGTTAATAATGAAAGCTTCTGAAAATTTAAGTTAAGATTCCTGGTTAGAATATGGAGGGTATAGTATTGCGTTTATTTAGAAATATTTATTTATTATAGAGAAAAAAATATAAATGTGATGCTGGTCAGGTAGGAATTATTAGTTCACTTTCACATCTCCTTTATCTTTTTAAACTATCCTACGCTTTTTCCTTGAAAAGTTACAGATTTAAAAAGAAAAAGGAAAATACATTAAACATTTAAATGTGAAACTTTCTGGTATTTCTATAGTTATGAGACGCACTGTAGTATTTGACATATTGCATAAAGAAAACATAAATAAATAAGAAAACTGTTTTATAGTGAAAATTATATTAGAATATTAAAAAGTCATCATGATGAATTCTTTTAAATTACGAAATAAAAGGTTAAAAATATCATGAAATCCTGTTTAAAATATATTACTTACATATAGTTTCTCTCCTGTAGTAAAAATGATTAAATTAAAAATTATTAAATTTTTCATTTCTTAAATATATCGTTTATTTTTTGGTCAACTACTTGATTTATCTTAGTGGTAGAAATACCGATGACTCTTCAGCAATTTTTTTAAAAAATTGCTTTGCAGTTAACACAGAGCTTCTGTGCAATGTTACTTGGCTTGGAGATAAGAAAAAAAATGTCACAAGACTACGTGATACCCGTTTTGTCGCAGCTTGTGAAGGTATATTGTTTTATATATTTTATTTAACTTGTCACACTAGACTTATTATATTAATTATGAATGTTTCATTAATTTTTTATAGAAGCCATCTCCTCAAATGCCATGATCTTACCCAGGCCAAGCAACTTGCAATTCACAGATTCGATGACCAGGGCCCTGAAAAGCCTTAAGCAATGTATACGGCGTCTTGAAGAGAACAAGATACGCAGAGACGAGCTACTGCCCGAAGAAAGAGATGAGGAGCAGCTGCCACCATCTCCGAGGAGAAGACGAGCTCCTGATGAAGAGGAAGAAGAAGAAGAAGAACATCAAGAAGCCCTGCCATCCAGTCCAAAAAGAAGAAGAGTTTTAGAAAAAACTTCAGACGACGAGAGGGAGAGGGATGATCATCAGCATCTGTCCAGTCCAAGGAGCTATGTAGGATTGGATGACCTGAAGGATGAAATCCCCGACGAAGATGTCGCACCTACACAAAATTTCGACCATTTACAGCAGAATCCACCTGATAAACTCTGGTAAGTGGCCTCCTGTTAAATATTATCATAGAACATGTAAAAAACCGCTGGCAATTCCTTGGCACTTTGCTTCCTCAAACTTAATTGATTGTTTCAATATGAAATTAATTTTAAATTTACTTATCTTTTTTTAATCAATATCTTTAAAAAGCTGTGTTTTTAGTATTGATGGATTGTCAAAAGATAATTTTTTACTAAAATTACATATTTAGATTAAATTACAGTTTTTCACGTCTTTTATAACTATTGTTATAGATACGTTATATCTAACATTCCAAAAAACCCTACAATGTGAAAGTAGATTTCGCCCTCGAGTGATTACTGCCCTCGCGAGAAGATTCTTCCCTCGGATGATTACTGCCCGCGGGAAAAACTGCTACTTTCGTCCCTTGTTGCATAATGTACTATTCTGTCCGGATAAGCGGGTAAAAAAGTTTTTTTACCCGTTGACTATTATTGTTGCCCGCCAAAAAATTTATTTTTTGCCCGTTTATTTAAAAACTTATTTTAAAAAACGCAAAAATCCATAAATGTGTTACACACACACATGCGCACACACTAACTCACTCACACGCACGCACACACACTCACACGCACGCACATACACACTCACTCACACGCACGCACGCACGTACACACACTCACTCACACGCACGCACAGACACATACGCGCATACGGACACACACGCATGCACATACACATACACGCGCACACACATGCACGCACGCATGCATGCATACACGCAGCACACATACATGCGTACGCACTCACGCGCGCACATTCATACAGACATTTTCTAAAAATAGTGTATGTTGATTCCTATTGTCTCAAAAGATATTTCTATAGTGATTTTAGCAAAACTTTTTTATTACCATCCCAAAGCTTCCTCTGTGATGAAGCAAAATCAAATTAATTTAAAATAAAATATAAAATATATCAGGGAATCAGAGGACGGAGAATTCGATGGAAGGACCCACTCTGACGAATACCCCGCGGAGTATTTGGAGGAGTGCCGACCTGACAGAGGAGGTGCAGAACCTTACCCGGACGATGACACGGAGATCGAAAGCGACGCCGAGAACAACAAGGATCATGACGACCATAGCATCACCATGATGGAGGACAACGGCCAGTCTGAGGATGGGACCGAAGAATTTCCGGACATCTACGCATTTATAAAACACCAAGAAAAATACTAGCTTGCTACATTTTTCTTTGCGTTTTATAAAGGCGACTTTATTTATGTTTTTACTTTTTCGGGAAGTTCATATAAAAAGTACACGTTTATTATATTAGTTTGCATTCTTTTTATATTATCACTTGCTGAAATTAACGTGGACTTTTTATATGAATAGAATGTTTTCTTACATTTTATATTTTATTTAATTGTTCATTTATTTACTAAATTCAATTATCAATTTACTAATCTTTTATTTTTTAATTATATTTTAATTTTTAATTACGTAATGAAATTTAAAAAAATGTAAGGAAGAGTTGGAGGGGCAGAGAATGTCGGTTGTGCCTCACAGAGATGGGCAAGATCGGGGCCCTCTCGCACATAAAAAAAAATTCTTTTTTTTTTGTTTGAAAAATAGCAATATTGAGGTAATTTTTACATTACAAGAGAATAATTCTAATAACATTATAATTATTATAATTATTACCCAGACAGCAAAAAATTAATTTTTTCTAAGGATTTTTTTCGAACACTTTAAGAATAATTATGAATGTAAGTTAGAAAAGGATTCTTAAAGAGTTTGAAGAGTTCATAAAGAATTCTAACGTCTGCGACATTCATGAAATTTGTTTTGCCGTCTGGGAATTCTTTAGTGTTATTATTACTTCTATTAAAATAAAAATAATAATTGTTTTCAGATGTCGTTGAGAGACGTTAGAAAATAACTCTAGAACCGATCCAGCACGTACTGAGAGACGACGTCAAGGAACAAAGACTGCCGATTCAGCGACTGACCCAAGACTGAGGTAGACAAGCTGAGGCTGAGAGCGACAAAAATGACATCGTTTTCAGACTTGCAAGCTGAGCTGCAAGGAGGGTCTAGCAAAGGTAATTTATTCATCATTCTATTATAACTTTCCAACCCATAATGCAATAAAAAATCTTATTTTTTTCGTTTTTTTCAACAGAGTTCATAACACTTCGAGCGCAGAAACGGTGTGCACCTGCCTGGATGTGATAGCGATCTGCTGAATGGTTCCGAAGGTCATGCTGTTGTCGTACGAGCGCGTGGATATGCCTGCAAAACTCTCGATGACGCAGGGGCAACGAGAATGATGTTGAGTAGGAGGCTTCTTGCGAGTTGCAGCTCAGGCGATCCCTGTTAAAAAATTGAAGCTGGATTTCAAGCTTGAAATTCAGTGATGAGCTTGAATCTGGTTTGATCGAACTTAAAATCCAGCTCGATTTCAAGCTCGAAATCAAACTCAAAAAATCTACCCTGATCGACCTACATTTCAAGTTTGATCAAGCTGGATTCAACCTCATCGCTGAATTTCAAGTTCGATCGAGCCGCATTCAAACTCATCGCTGGATTTGAAGCTTGAGATTTAGCTTGATATTTTCAATAGGGGAACCTGCACAAGGACCAGCTGGTTCAGCCACTGGTCCGCTTGAGTGACCGTATCCTCCTGGAGCTGCAGGCTCCCGAAATATACCATTATTTACGTAAATATTTTCAGGGACTATATATATATAAAATTTCTTCACATATATATATATATATATATATATATATATATATATATATATATATATATATATATATATATATATATATATATATTCCACGTCGACCAGGGAAGAAATTTTTTACATTTCGTTCAAAATGTTTTTACTAGTTCAGAATAGATAAAAAATGTATGCAAAAAAAATGTAGATCACAATACCCTAACTATGCAGAACTGTGGCCCTATTAAAAATAAAGTTTTTTTCAATTCTTAGAAACATAGAAAACTTTAATGATTTTTAGCTCCAGATAGATGCAATTTAGGTATTTACACATATACATTTTGATTATTTTTCTGTATATTTTTTTGTAAATTTTCTATAGAATATGCTAACACTTTTTTTAGACCTCAATTACCACGTTTCTGATTGATTTATAAAAGATATACCCTTATATAGTAATAAGAGCTTCAAAATGAGACCAGCTAGACCATGGACCGAGCTTTTTATCCGAAGTAACAGAATTTTGAAGGAAATCTACATACAATTTGTATATCTATATATGAAGATTTCTTTTATACATGATATTCCCTACATACATATAGATATATAAATTGTATGTAGATTTCTTTCAAAGTGCTGTAACTTCAGTTATAAAGCTCGGCCCATGATCTACCTGCTCTCATTTTGAAGCTCTTATTACTACCAAATTTTGAGATTAAAATAAACTGCCGAAATTTTTTAAATAGCATATAACGGTATATCTTTTATAAACCAATCAAAAACGTGGTAATTGGGGTCTGAAAAAAATGTCAGCATATTGTACAGAAAATTTACAGAAAAAAATGCATATATATATATATATATATATATATATATATATATATATATATATATATATATATATATATATATATGTAAATACCCAAATTGCACCTATCTCGAATTGAATTTTCTACTTTTATAAAAATTTAAATAAACTTTATTTTTAGGGTCACGGTTCTGCAAAATTTGGGTCTTATGAGCTAAAATTTTATTTACATGCTTTTTTCACTATTCTGAACTAGTAAAAACATTTTCGGCGAAAAGTAAAAAATTTCTTCACGGGTTTATGTGGAAAATATATTATTATGAAATATTGAAATTCGTTCAGAATGAACTTTTACTACAGTTTTTTTATTAGTCTTGAAGTTTCTTTCGTCATTACAATACATCAGGAAAGTATAATACATTTTTAGGCCAATTATTATTTGAAAATTGTTATATATCAAATTTTGAAATTTTAAATCTCACCTGAGATCTTACCAGAGATCTCGTGTGAGATTTTGAGTAAAAATTGATGAGGTTTTCGCATGATATTTCGCATGATTATATATATATATATATAAATTTAATTTAAAAAAAGGGCAATAGTTAACTGTTTAAACAATTTGGATTTTACTCGCGGTCGTTGTAATGAAAAAAGAAGAAATATTAGAGATTTAGTTTTTAGAGAAAGGAAAAATATTTACTATTTGTACATGTCTTGATTTACGATTATGCATACAAAGTGCAACTTGGCGAGTCCAGAGCTTAAGGATTAAATATAGAGCTGTCACTGGATTTTTCATACTGGCGAGCACGAAGGAAGCACAAACCCTCGAGATGAGAGGCAGGGAACCATGAGAAGACTACTTGCTGTGAGTGCACAATATTTAGTGGTCCCTGTTGTAAAAGACTTATAAAAACAATTAAAAGAATATATTTAATAAGGTATATAGTATGTATTTGCACCTGGATTTACGTATTAATACCAATTGAATTATTAAATATAGAAATATATAAGTAAAAACCTATATAATATTTACAAGCTTTTATTTTGTTATACTTGTAATCATAAAATGATTTTTAAAATGACCTTTAAAATACAATAAACAAAAAAATTTATATAGGATTAATAAGTTTTGTCACATAAACAATAGAATTTGCTTCGTATTATATATGTTTAATGAGAAATAACTGGTAAGTTATAAATTATAAGTTTTTTATTGTATAATCCTATTAAACAAAGACCGTATTTTTATGTTTTTAAACAGTAAACATTGCTATATTTAATAGACAATTAATGAGAAAATTACACTGTAATTATATATACATTTGTAATACAATTAGATGGATTGATTTTCATGAATTTTAAAGTTTTTGAAGTATAAAAATATATAAGTATTAACGACAATTTCCAAACAAATTCCACTTTGTTGCATGTTTAATTGCTTCTAATGGAATATGACTATATTAAACGTAATTTGTAAGTCTTTACTACGTATTATTGTTCACACTTATAGTGGATTGATAAAGAATTTACGTGTTAAATTTGTATAAGCTTTATAAAAAGGCGGAAATCATTCAGGTTTTTACGTGGTTATATCAATAGTATTTATTGTACACTTTAAAGCAATGATACCTTATATGCTTTTACAGGAATTCTCTTATAACAAACAATACATATTTTTTATGATTTTTACACTCAAAATTGTTCTCATTTATAATTGATTTATATGGAAAATACGTGTTAAATTTGTATAAACTTTGTACGTTACTTTCATAGTTACCGTAATTATCTTGGTATTAAGTGATAATTGCACTGAACGTGGTTAACGCATTTTTATATGGAATCTCTTTTTAAACAGGCTGATATCTTTCAGGTTTTTATGTGGTTATATCAATAATATTTATTGAACGCTTTTAAGCAATGATACTTTATATACTTTTACAGGAATTCTCCTATATCAAACAATACGTATTTTTTATGATTTTTCCACGCAAGATTGTTCTCTTTTATAGTGGATTTATATATAAAGTACGTATTAAATTTATATAGGCTTTATACGGACTTTCATAGTTTTCGTAATTATCTTGGTTTTACGTGATTTTTTTATGATCCTTATTAGAATCTTCAGGTGCGATACCGACAGGATTCTTGCTTTTCTTTGTTTTTTTTGTACATGTTCCTCGTGCCTCTCTATTCAAATCTTGTATTTTACCCGCAATATAAGCACCTGATCGTTTCAATTGTAATTCTATTTCAACACAATTCATTTTCTTCACATTTTTCAAATAGAATTAAAAAATACTTAATGATATTTATAATTTATTAAATCGTAGTCTTGTCAATAAGCCTAGTAAAATATGTGCTTTTAAATTTTTCACTTTAAATTTAAAATTATAGTCAATAACAAATTTGAACATCATTTGTCTGCCATATGTAAATAATTTTTTCGAGCAAACCACTTTCGCTCTAAAGCAGTACAATATTACTACAATTCCCAAAATAAATAACGACATGAGTAACATGAAGTAGACATGAGTAACAGAAATGTATATACACGTATTGATGAACACAAAAAAAGTCAAAAACACCGTAATTTCTACACATATAACGAATCACAATCACAACTTTCATTTTAACAATTTTGATGTACTAGATAAAGAATCCAATATGAATAAAAGACTAATTTCAGAAATGTTACATATACACTTGCAAAAAGAGGCAATTAACAAAAAAGAAGACACACAGAATATCAATAACGTTTACACTCATTTGCTCTACGAACTGAAAAGAAAACAATAGTCGGAAACGAGACCTACTGACGTCACAGCGCCGGCAATGTATACAAACACACGAGTTGCGCTCCTCGAATTCGTATAAGTAAGTACTTATAAGCGAATATCAGCTGAGGTGCTGAATAAGAAAAGATCGAGCTGCTGCCGGGGAAACACCACACGCTCATATTATTGTCACTCCTCCCCGCCTGTTGCAGTGGGGGAAAGCGTCTCAGTTCTTGCGTTTTCTATACAAAATTATGACACCTTTTTCTAAATAAAATTTTAGTTTCTGATGAGGACGGCATTGCCCGTCGAAACGCCAAAGAAAAAACGACTTAATTTTTTCTTTCATCTTTGCCTCGGGAAGATCGAATAAAATCTTCTGTAATAAACAAATTTATTCATTGTTGAAAAGAGTATATGACGAATTCTTTTTAAAAAATACACTTTTTGGGGTCCTGAAGAAAAACATGTTTGAACAATGAAAATTAGGCATGTGACTATGTTTTTCAGGCAAATTATGTGCCTTTTACGATTTTAAATATAGCAAAAACGGGTTTTACTGCGCGCTTAATAACCGCACACACAAAGGTGAACAATTCTTTCCCCAAAAAGTATATAAAAGTAGAAGAAAAGATTTGTAATTTGAGTTTTTCTTCGTTGAAAATAGGTGTTCCCATGCAAAGTTATAACTAATTGAAAATAAGGTAATAATTCGTTGAAAATCTCAAATTCGGCAAGAAAATGGAAATTCGTCCGTTTTACTTTATATTCATAAATAATTAACAATTTTGTAGGGGGACAATACTTTATATTGGCCGTTGTCTATATAATAACGGAAGGAAATCATTTAATTCGCATAAAAACTTGTACACTAATGCCGTAATTTTCAATAAAATGAAGTTGAATGGTGAATAATTGTTAATAATTTCTATTTATAATAAAAAGTAATTATATAAACAGCCTATGTAGAATGCATTAATTTCAATTACTTTAAGTCGTTTAGTAATAAACTATTAGATAAATAATAAAATCATGAATAAAGTATTCATGAATATCATATGACATAATAAAAGTCGTTGCAAGCCCCATAAATCCGTGTAAAATGAATTTAGATTTTCCTATAAAAGCAAATATGTTTCTATAGTAAAGTAAACGTTATATCATCAAAGTTAGGAATCATTGATAGCCAAAAATAATTTTTTAATCAATTAATTATCCTTACTTTGTTCAAATAGCGTTTATTTTACATCAAAAACTGGATTGGTTTAACACGCATTTATCGGGATAATAAAAATAATATTAGTTTCATAAAATAAACTTTAATTTTACCATTTTAATACTTACATTTAAAATCCCCTTTTATTTAGTACTCTTCTATAATTTTTGATTACCGATTTTGGTGACAAATGACACAACTGGAACTCGCGGCTTAGCAATTATTTCGAGGTACAAGAGCACGAGCAATTATAGCGCGATGGTTACCCTAAGTTGTCACCTTGCGTACGTCTCGCGCGATATGCTGTTCTCGAATGCGCAGCCATTTTAAAACAAATGAACGATGAGCCCTACGGGGGAAGTAATAAAATTGCAGGATATATTAGTGATTTAACCAGGGTCAAGCAAGATCAGAAAATAACTTCAGCAGAAATAGTAAGCATACTTTACATAAATCCGCTCGATACGTAAAAATAAAAATCAACTAGTTATTTATTTCTCACTCATCGAAAATTAATTAATAGAGCTTTCTTATGCATTAGTATCTCCTGAATAACGTTCTGCAAACTGTTTTTGCATATCGATCACCATTTCGGAGAAAAGAGCCAAAAAAGGTTCCTTTACTGATTCCCCCCCCCCCCCCCCCCCCTACGACACATTTTTGAAATTTTTTGTGTAGGAATAAAAAGTTTCTAATTGATTAAGGATACTAAATATCCACATTACAGAGCTGGAGGTGAAAAGTGTATTTCAGACCTTCGTTTACTCGACTATGAAGTATAATGTATAAAATGTATGTTATATTCCGATTTATATCTATGTATGTCTGAGCGTGTGAATGTAAGAGGTGAGTGAATGCGGAGTGTTGGCAGTACTAGAGAGTTGAAAAGAAAGGTTTGCGGCGCGGCAGAAAAACGACGAGTTGATGTAGATAGACCTTGGCAGAATGCGAGAGCGAGCGGACGTAAAACGAAGCGAGAGAACGTACAACCAGCAGAGATACCTGTAGTACGTTTTTGTAAGGACTGGTTCTAATTTAGTAAAAACGCGTAAATCCTATCCATCGTGTATAATTATACCTATTTACCATTATAAATTTTGACCAACTATGATTAGTAAACATTTGCTCGATTCGCCGCTTCAAGTTTTCGCGCTGAAGAGTCTTCATTATGGCAAAAATTTGACTTCCGGCGTTCCGGGTTCCGGCTCCGGTTCGATGAAAATGTGTTCCAGTGTTCTATTGATCAGCCGTTGGGAATAAATGGGATGCCGGTTTTCCGCGTGAGGATAATTTTTTATAGTTTTCTACAAAACAGTAAACCAAAATCTATACAAGGAAAATTGGATTATTCATGGTCGAAGCTACACAATACAAAAAAGGTGCTGATGAGAGGTACAATTCGAAATTGGTCAAGATCATGTATTTTAGTCGGGATACGGCGAAGAAAAAACCACTCAAGGGTCGCGAGGTATAATCAGTACAGATTTAATTTTTCTTTCAACGGTTAATATACGTATAATTTGTTATTTGTAATTGTATGTACATACAAACATTCATAATTTAGAGTTTGATTGTTTACAACAATTTATTTTTTGTTTTGTTTGTTGCAGTTTCTACATTCCAGACTATTATAACCTAAATGCATGTACCAATCTCCGTAAAAATTGTCGTATTTTATAAAGTCAAATTTCAAATCCATAAATAAATGAATACTAATGAATTTTGCGACTACTAAATTATCATTGATATCCTCTAATATCGCTTTCTTTATTTGCATCTTCAGTAAAAAAGTAAAGGGCATATTTTTTATTTAAAAAATTATTTAAATAAATAAATGTTTTCATCTTTTTAAAATATTCATCCTTAGACCTGAAATCGTATAACCTGAGATATTTGATTATGAACATTCATGGCTTGTATATAGCTTTCAAACTAGTACAATGGATCAATTTAGGTTTTACAGTACTTAAATTGTTTGTAGTATCCTTTTGTGATCCTATTGTGTGACCGTATACTATTTATATAACGTGGTATTAAGGTAAAACTTCTGTATAGATCTCAGTGCAAAATATAAAATTTACACATTTTTATACATACTTATGCAATGACTTCAGGGTCAAAATAGAACAATTGTTGTAAAACCTAAATTGATCGATGGTGTCAGAAAGCTACAGATGAGCCATAATTGTTCATAATCAAATATATCAGGAAGAAAAAGGAGATTCGAGGTCTGACTAAGGGTGAACTTATTAAACACATGATAATATTTTGTATATAATTAATTAGGCACGACCGCGACACGGAAGTGCCTTATATTTTCGTTAGCGAAAAATGTGTGAGATAGGATATCTCACGCAATTTTTTACCAATCGGGCTGAAATTTTAGGAGAGATCTCTTCCAGCAGAATATGAAATTTTATTTTTTTTTATCCCGATGCTGTACGTAGTTTTTAAATTGCGAGCACTTTTTGCTTATTTTGAAGTGTTTTTACGTGTTTTTTTCTATAATATTCATGTTACACAATTATCTCCGCAAAATCTTTGCGGATCAGGCTCAAAAATTTTTTGAAAACTCCTAAATATAACAACCTGATCATCCTATTTTGGGATTGATCCTGCAAATATACGCGGAATGCGGCGACTATAAAAAAATCGCTAAAAACGGTTTTTGGGCTATAACTTGAAAACTAAGCATTCTACGAAAAAAAGTTACATAGAAAAGTTGTAGATCTTTGAAAAATACAACTTTTTCCTATTAACATTTATTTATGAAAATACTTTTATCTCGAGTTAACAGACCAAAAACAAATTGTAACATCGAAAAAACAGCTTCTTACCATATAACTTTACAGGTATGCATTTTACGTAAAAAAATTTAATGAAAAAGTTGTAGATCTCAAAAAAACACAACTTTTTATGGTAGCAAATATTTAAAAAAAAATGCTTTTACACAAGAAACAGCCTAAAAAACGATTTTTCATACACATCATTTAATAACAATTGCGGTGCAGCACGCCCAATCCATCTTAAATTTTTTTAAAGATGTCCCTTTTTCAAAAATAACAATATTCTTTTACTGATTTCTGTAAAAATAAACAGATAATAGTGTCAGCGTTAAATGTAAGCTTTAGTTTAGCGCTTCGCGCGAGCTGAGTTCGGTCGTGCCTCTAATGCAAAACGCGAAGCACTCGCTCTGAAGCTCCGGAGTAGTCAAGTCACATACGCGTGTGGCGCGCTAGTTTTTAATACAAATATTACTCTTCGTTCTTTTTTAAAGATGAAACTATAGATTGAATGTAAATGGTTCAGTCAGTAATTCATGTAATTATATTTCAGGCATCCTAACTTCCAGAAAATCTTCCTCAACTAATTAAGTGAGCTATATCCACCCAGAAAGTATCTCCCAAAACCTGCTCAAAATCCGTTTCGCGCATGGCTGGCGCACTCTCTCTTTCACTCTCTCTCTCTTTCTCTCTCCTTGTTCGTACAAAACCATCCTAAAATCAGCAAGAATTCCTCAACTCTTGCAACGATAAAATCCTCAAGCCCAATTTTAATCTCCCCGTGCCATTCCAGCACGGCGCGGACGTGAACGCGTTGCGGTCGACCGACGGCAGCTCCGCCCTCCAGCTCGCCATTCGTCAGCGGGAGTCGCGGCCGCGCTGCTCGGACATCGTCGTTGCCCGCCTCCTCGAGCACGACGCGGACTCCGATCAGCGCGAGCTGTTCGGTAAGAATCACGCGGCACTGCAGCTGCTGCTCCAGCGTGGAGTCTCGCTCGAGGCCGAGGAAAACCGGGGATTCACGGCCCTGCACTACGCCAGCAGTCGGTCCACGAGGCTCTTGCTTATGCTGCATCTGGTGAAATTGAGAACGGCCGGACTGACAGTGGGCGAGAGGAACGAGAGTCTGATGCGGCAGTACGCGAAACGATATATGCCCCGGTAGGTGAGGATTTAAAGGAGGGATTATGGTGTTTCTGAGATTGTGATGTCCGTTAGCTTGGCTACCCAGATGAAAAAAAATGGCAGTTTTTCTCATTTTTTAAAACTTAAGTAATATCTTGCAATTTAAATAATAACTTAAGTAAATACTTTAGATGCTCCTATAGTGAAATTTGATGGTAAAATCAATTTTTCATTTCATTTTTTGATTTACATTTTTACATTTCTTATAGCTTGGTAAATTTGGAGCGATAGATAAAATTAAAAAGTAATATATTTTATTGATTTATATCAAGGTTCAATCATTTTGAACAGATTGTTTTTCTCTGACTTAGCAAGATTTACGCTTCTTTATAAATATAAATAACATATTATTAGAATGCAAAAATATTTTTACTATAGTAATGAATTCAAATGTTGCACTGTTAGCTGGATAGTGTTAACGAAATCAAATACTACAATACAGCCCTGGCTAGTTGTAATTCGGTAAATTTAGAAGCCAACTCGATTATGCAAAACTAAGGACCAAGGAAAGAAAGATACGTAGATAAAGATAAATAACTAACAGTTAAAGAAAATCACTTGTATGGCCAAAATAGGTTATATAAAATTATTTTCAAAATTATAAAAAGTTAAATATAATAGTTACTGTAATAAAGAGATTAAGAAAATAATTGGCTTTCAATAAAATGTTTAGTAGGTACATTCATTGAATAAAAAGTCAACAATTTGATAATTTTAATTAAAAATTCTTCTATTTGGAGTCAGCGTAAAAAATTTGAGCAAATTACTAAACTTTTACTACGTAAATGATAATATATGCCATGATAAATTATATTCAATCATAAAGTGTAATTGAACGCAATTGTTGATTCTGGCGCCGACTCCAAATAGTTGTATTATGAATTCAAATGACCAAATTATTGACTTTTTATTCAATGGAGATACTAAACATTTTATCATAAACCTATTATTTTCTCAATCCCTTTATTACAGTAACTATTATTTTTAACTTTTTAGAGCGTTCTTTATTTGAAGAAGGTTCTATTTCTTTTTTTAATTTTATTTAACTATTTTAAGTATTCTCATTTTTATTGTATTGGGCTTGTACTGGTCCAGTACCGGTCAAAGCTCTTACGAAACCATCTCGAAGTGACCATTAATCAAATTCAACAAAAAATTTTTAAATCTGTCAAAATCGGTTTCTTCTACAGGGTCAGTAGTGGCCATCTGACTCAGGACGATGTCAGCTCTTATGGAACCCTCTTGGGGAAACCCTCTATTAAATGCAATAAAAATTTTCAAAATCATTCAATCTGTTCTCAAGTATTTGGTGGACATTAGGGTGGTTCAAAATTCCCAAAAGTTTTTAAATGTCAAAAGTAAGCCTCGAAAAAGATGGTATTTCTCAAAAAAGTAAGTTTACCTGTAAGCTGGGTGCTTAACGTTAACATTTAAAGATGGCTACCTCGAACATAAGGTTTTTTAAAGAGCACATATACAATGTTTCCGTAAAATCGCAAATTAAATAACTAAAACTTAATTATTCATACTAAAAAAGGTTTTGGCAATGAAGTATAGTACTAAAATTAAAAATCAATACCGTCCTAACGAGTAAAAAAAATTTTCTTCAAGATAACGGTCATACAAGTCAAAATTTTGACTTAAAACCATCTATATGAAAGCTGACATAATGACCTTTAATTTGCGTTGTTGCAGCACATCTGAGGACTTCCTGGTCACAATTCAATATTTTGCAATCTCTCGTTTACGACATTATATTGTTTTATAAATTTCAATTGAGCATAACTTTTGATCAGAATGTCCTTAGAAGTGCTGCGACAACACACATTAAAGGTCTTCATGTCAGGTTTCACACAAAATTACATACAAGTACCTATTATGACTATTACATCAAACTATAAGAGATCTCATTTAAAACGTTAGTAAAGCAATGCATTACAGAGATTGCTATAACTTTCATATATTGATATCCTAGGGTGTGACAATTTTTTTGTTGATACTATTTGGAACAAAGATTCAAAATATTTTTGGGTTTTGAACAATCATCAAAGCTTGAGGTTATTAAAAATGTCCAAACATAGCCGGTTTTAAGTAAAAATTTGACTTATACAACTGTTAACTCGAAGAAAAATATTTTTGCCGATTAGGACGCAACTGAAGTTTTTTAGCATGAATTATTCAGTTTTAGTTATTTAATTCGTGATTTTACAGAAAAATGGTATAAGTGCTCCTTAAGAAACCTTACATTCGAGGTAGCCACTTTTAAATGTTAACGCTAAGCACCCAGTTTGCAGGAAACTTAGTATTTGTCAAAAAAATGTGACAAATGCTAACTGTTTAGAAGCTTACTTTTGATATTCGAAAACTTTTGGGATTTTTGAACCACCCTAGTGGACATATTTTATTTTATTTTATTCTTATTTATTAATATCAGGCCTTGGGGCCTAAAGAATATAAAATATACATAATACGATTTTATAAATATAAGTAAAAAATTATAGTATGCACACATTAAATTCCGTACAGTTATAAAGTCGATAATATTTGTCTACTTATAAATCAGAAAAGAGGTGCCTTTTTAACAGAGTCTTAAAATTATCATTGTTTGCACAATTTAGTAATTTAGTTTCAAGATTATTCCAGAAACTTATACATCTTGGAATAGTTGAATGAGAACTATAGTTTTATCCATATGTTGTTATTTTTATATACTATAACACTACGTGTATTATATTTCAAGAAAATAAATATTTTTTGCTTGTATTGCCATGTACTGACCCAGTACGGCTCAAAATTCTTATGAGACCATCTTGGAGTGACACTCTATCAAATGCAACAAGCAATTTTGAAATCGGTCAAGCTGTTTCTGAGTAATCTGTGTATATAACAAAAAAAAATATGCATTGAATATATTATAGAACCTCCTCAATTACTTACAAATGAGTAATATCTATCTGTGCTCAGTCAAATAGGATTGCATTATTTTAATTTAACAATTTTCAAATTTTTCATGCATTAAGCTACACTAAAACAATGAAATTGAATTTTCCTCAGCACATATGTGTCCTATTCGCAAAAAAGCTGTTTTTTCTTCGAAGTAATTTGATTGCTAAATTCGTGTTCATGTTATTTCTATTTGATTTACTACATTTCGTTTCCCTGTGAATAAGAAACGCCGACTTCAGTTTTTGGAGCTTATGCAGTCATTTTATTTTATTGTATTTTATTTTATTTTATTTTATTCCAAACACGCTTATGGCATATGAATATGACTAAAAAGATCGTTTAACTCCAAGTAAAACGGTGACTTAGTTTGATGAAGGAATAATTTTTTATTTATTTTAATAATGACTATCTTTAGTATATTAAATGCAAAATATATTAAAACATACCCATATGTATAAGCAAACTATAGCATTTATATTAGTATAATATTATATATGGGTATATATTATACATGGATGTTGTCAAAAAATGGGTACTCTTTCATGTAACTTTTGGACCAAACTAAGAATCTTTTTTCAGGGTTAATTTTAGTATACTTTTAATACATTTTGACTTGCATCTTCGCAGCTCATGGCCTCTTTCAACCTAGAACTGGAATCCGAGCTCGACGAGATGCGCAAGATCATCCTACACTGGTGCACCTCGCTCCGCGACCTGTTCAAGATGAGTCCCAATCGTCTCTCCATCTTCAGCAAAAACGTCGTCCTCCAGGAAATCCTGTCTTCCCTGGACTTCGATACAAGATTCCCCCAGTACGGCTACCCGATGAGTGCCCGCGTGCTGGTGGGTAAGACTCGAGCCAAATTGCTCGAGGCGTCAATCGAGAGTCTAAGCAGACTGACGGGGAATCCCCTGCCCGAGTCCTGCAGTCACAGGATCCACAAGCCTCTGAGCATCGAGTGCCTGAGATCCCTGATCAAGGCTAGGCGTAATGGTGCTGGGAAGCGAAGGACAAGCTTGAGAGGGCTGGACGATGTCTGCAAGCTGGCCAAGCAGGCGCGACGATGGTCCAACGGTTAGAGAACATTCTTCTCGCGCGTTTCATTTTTGTCGGTTCTCTTCTTTAGGTGAGATTTTGCTTTTGCGATGTGGCGTTGTTTGTAGAGGACGAAAGTGGTTAGGTGGAGGCCGAATTCGTGTACCAATTTGAAATTCGCGGTTACTCATTTTATTCGTTGGATGTTTAATTCCGGAAATTTGTAAAAGTCCCTAATTCTTTGCACTATACAGAGTTGGAAACAACTTGAGGAAGTACGTAATATTAAAAATTCAACGAACAAAGTGAAGAATCGTGAATTTTGCTTCATATCCGGTCTCCTATTAACGTGTATTTTACTTAAATACGTTTTATGAAACGAATGAACGTAGCTATATGAAAATGTTTTTAAGCGTAACGTATATTATTCAAGAAAAACTCAGGAAAACATTATTATAAAATAAGTATGGTGACTAATATATATAAATATTTCTGCCATATAGTGAGATGAAAAAAAAACCTCTTTTTAGGTATCTATCAGAATACGATTGAAATAATTTTTTCATAGACAACAACTTGAAGTGATTTACATGGACGATGTAAAAACTCATACGCGCAAAGAATTTAACGATTGAGAAGAAAAGCTTCTAAGTAACTTTCAAAGTGTATGATAACTATAAATTTTACATGAGAAAGTATGGATGCAATTATTCGCTCGGAACAATGGGGAACAGACATTATGTCAAAAATGTGGCTAATTTTCTTTTTCTGCAATAGAAAATCATTAATGAATATATTAGACATGAGGTTCTTGATGATTTAATGTTTCTACGTTTTAGTATAATTAATTAAAAAATTATAAATTTTAGTAGCTTTCGAATAATGCAGCACGCTTGTGATTACATATTCAATTAAAATGGCGGAATGAACCTACACTGTAAAAAATTTTGCGTAAGATCGCCGTATTTTTATGGAAAAATTACACTCTTGAACGATGCAAAGTTACATCGATTGTGTGAAAGAACAGATTAACTGTAATTTTACTCTACTGAGCGAGGTCCTTTTTTGCCAGCAGTATTTTTCTCGTGCTGGGCGATGCGATTTTACCGTGCGCATTCTGGAGCGTCTCCGGTAAAAGTACCTGAACGTGTAAAGTTCCCCTAACCCTGTGTTTTCACTGGACATAGAAAGAATAAAAAGAGTTAGGCTATGTTACGTTGCACCATGGAAGCACGTGTTTTAGTTTCAGAGTTCTTTTTTGTTCAAGGTAAGTTTTTTTGTTCTGCAGAATTAATAAATATTACATCTTTTAAAAAAGTGAACAAGTTAATTATATATATGAATACTGCCGTTCATAAGATAGTTAATTTATACGCGACAATTCATAACCTTTTTTCAGATGAAAGTACTGAATAATTTACTAAGAATCTTAGACGATGAAAAAACGTATTTAATACTATTGAATGAAAAGTTAAGCTTCAACAATTCATTTGACTCTAAATGTTTAAAAGATTTTACAAAGGTTATAGTAGCTACTTGGAAACTATTAAAAGAAATTGAGGATATTGTAGTACAACTTGAATCAAGAAACAACGTAACTGGAACTGGAAAAAACAAATTGAATAAAGTCAATTTTGTAAATTTATTACAGTAACAGTAGAGTAAATCTGAGAATAGTAAATCAACAAATCATTTTTTACATTAAGAATTTTGAAAATTCATATGTACAATATATATATATATTTTTAATATTAAAAAATAAAAATTGTTCATTTCATTCCCTGCTTCACTGATTTACATTAAAAAATTGTTATATTGATTATTATGCGTAATATTATTTTTATTACGGTTCGAAACGCCTCATCGCTGTATTTTTACTACATGTCGTGTAAAGTTACAGCATTACGGTAATTTGTAAAGAAAATATGTTCTTACATGTAAATTTACCGCAATACCGTCACTTTACCATTTAAGTGTGATATTTACCACGCTCAGCGTAGGTCTCCACGCGTTCCCCACGCTCAACGATGTAATCTTCCGCAAAATTTTTTACAGTGTACCGCACCCATAACCTACAAAGACCCATCACGCAAGAATATATATATATATATATATATATATATATATATATATATATATATATATATATATATATATATATATATATATGTATATATATTGTTATGTCCATTGGCCACAATGGGTGGAGAAACCCTAATTTTTGCTCTAAATCGAGGGACTCTATTCTACAATTCAAAAGCGCGAGAAATTCGAAATCCTAATGATAATAATAATAATAATAATAATAACAATAATAACAATAATATTAATAATAATAATAATAACAATAACGAATTGAGCCGGGGATCATTTTATCAATGGGAGAGGCCGCATTTGTTGTCCTTGATCTTCAAAAGGACCATTAGAACGTCAGGCAGCAAACACGCTCTCCCCCTACAGGCACTCCAAGGCCAAACTAGACACACCACGCGCGTACACACCGCGGTCAAAACCAAACCAAACATATCTTCCCCTCCCCCCTCCCCCAGGCACTCCATGGCCAAATGAGATACGGCAAGCACATACACATCCCTAGGTGATGTCACGGTCAAACAAAACACAACACACATGCGCCCTAAAAACACGCGAAGGCCAAACAACAAAGCAACAGGTACACATGCACTCAAAGGACACATGAAGGTCAAACATCTGCTTATCACCCTGCAGCTATTGAGCAATTTTGAAGAAGAGTGGGGAGCCCGCTCTAGCCTCCCATTGGCTGTCTCAAGGTCAAGCGAAGAGAGGTGAGCCAATAAGCATTAACTATAGTGACTACTCAGTTAACATCAAGGCGGACAACCGCCTCTCCAGCCAGCTATATAAGATAGGACCACGGCAGGTCAGCATGCTCATTCTACTCGTTACTGTCCACGCGAGCAGAATCTACGAAAGTCGTCACCATCACTTTTGCTAAAGTCAACTCTTGTTCTTTGCAATTAATTATTAACTAATCATTAACTTATAAACAATCTGTTAGTCTTCTTGATTGATTAAAATCCAAAGTCAATTTAAACAAAGTCTTTTGATTTCAAATTTCCTGCTCAAGGTACACTTCCGTGTTTCGACGACTCTCGATCCCACCAAAAATCGATTATCGTTATCTCGAACCGGATAGGCGTAACAATGTGGCGACCGCGGTGGGATTCGTCTAAGTTGAGTGGAAAATTCAAAATATACACTTTTCTTGGTGAACCGAGAAAGTTGATAGAAGATCATCAGCGAAGATCATCTACACAGACTACAAAGAAGATTGGAGAAGAATCTTTCGGATTGGTGTCCTTCTTGGAGTTTTAAAGGTCGTGGTTTTCCTCAAGACTCAACAGGGCGAATGCCGGGACACCGTGACTGACACCATGTCCACGACCATCTACTTCACGGAGATACGCCGCTCAATGCCTGGCATCAGCGAGAGACGGTTCGGAAAGGCTGTTCAGCATCGGCAAAATCATCATCTACGAGGCGAAAATTTAACACCTGCAGCTGAGACCAGCATCAGGAGCAATTCAACATCAGGAGCCGAAGATTCATCTCAATACTAGGAAAGAAGCTTCAATTTTATTCTTTTCCATTGTTTTGATCCTACCGGCTCAATTTAAAAGTTAAAAATGGATAAAAAGCCTGTAGACATTGAAGTTATAATACGCGATGTAGAAAATTCAGAAAGATTAACTGATCAAAAACCGCGTAAAATAGTAATATACCTAATAACCAAAATCAAAATGGTAGTCTACCTAACAATCTAAATTCTGATAAAAACCAAAATGGTAGGTTATTTAATAATCAAAAACCTGATGAAAATCAAAATCCTGTTAATCATGCTGAAAATAATCCGCAAAATCAAATCGCCGCGTTAAGTATGGTATCAGACGGATTATATCGCGTAGTAAATGGTGTTCTCTATGCTATGCAGCACTAGGTGCACCAAGTAGTATAAATGATTCAAAAAAATCAATAAATAACGAAGATTTCTTAACACCTACTTCACCTGCTATACAAACTACTAATTATAGAGCTATAAACGTATGACTATTACCTGCATGTTCTATTGCCGAAATTCAACAACCGTCTGATTCTATTTTTTCAAATCGAGATCCTGATAGTCGCCCGTCGATCGATAAACAATCAAACGTAGAAATTGCATCGGTAACGTGCAGTTCTAAATATATAAATGTTCAAGCTTGCGAATATATAGAATACAAACAATTCAAAACTTTAGACGAATTATTAAGAGAACTAAAAACCGCGTTTTCTCCCGCGACAACCTTACCTCAATTTCAAACAGAACTTTTTAACCTTATACAAAAACCCAAAGAAAACGTCTGAGAATACGGTCTACGAGTCTCGCAGATTTTAAATAAAATCATTGACATAATAAAAGAAACTCAGGGAAAAGAAATCTCTGCTGGTTTAATACAAGGCACAATAAGAAACGCAGTGAAAATCTTCATCTCAGGTTTAAACTATCAATTATCTATGTTCATGAGACTCAAGGAATCTAAAACCTTAGACTAGGCTATTTCAATGGCAAAAATATGTGAGACCGAAGATCTGCAACGGAAAATCCTATTCGGTCGTTCAGAAAAACAACAATGTAATTCCGCGTAGATGGGTAAATAGAGACCATAGGGTTCGGACCATTGAAGAACACAACGAAAACCCAAGATAGGACTGAAAAATTAGAAAATGCTTTACATGTGACAAACCAGGACATTTCTCGAAACAATGTCCTAAAAATTTCTGTGGGTATTGTAAAAATCATGGCCATATATATGACCATTGTAAAAAATGTAAAGAACGTGAAAAAGGAAAACCTTACACAAGGAATAATTTAAACTACCAACGCGTTCATCGTGGAGGCTCGACGTTGAATGGTCCAAGATATTAGTGCCTAACGAAATACGAGTTCTTACGATTAAATCAAAAGAATTTTACGTCTCAGCAGTGATGGGGAGCCCTAACCTTATTGATGATAACTGCCTATTTTTAATAGATACAGGTTCAGAAATAAATATCCTTAAAGTAAATAAAATTAAAACTGAAAATATTGTTGATTATACTAAAATTTGTGGATTTACGGGTATAGAGTCAGGATTGATTCACACAATGGGAGAAATTACTGTTGAGCTGGAGGGTTCTCCCTGTAAATTTCACATTGTTTCAGAAAATTTTCCTATTAAACAAGACGGTATTCTGGGAATGGAATTCCTGAAAGAAAGAAATGCAGTGCAATCATCCTTAAAAAATAAAATTATATTTCCTGACGCATCGTCATTAGATCTTTCCTTCCAGGAATATAAAAAAATAAAGATACCAGCAAGAACCAAAAAATTAATAAAATTAACAGTTAAAAATCCCGAGATAAAAGAGGGATATCTTCGTTTAATTTCTACCAGACCTGGTATCTTTATTGAAGAAAACTAGTAAAAGTACTCGACAAAAAGATCGATTTGTTTGGCATAAATTGTACGACACAAAATGTAGAGATACTGTAGATTACTGTACCATTGATGGAGTTGGAACCTTTTGATCAGTTGGACATAAAACCTATAAATTCAATTAAATAAGTAACTGATGAAAGAATAACCAAAGGAAGAATCCAGAATATTAAAACTAAGTTAAAATTAAATGAATTTAATCCGGAAGAAAGAAAAAGCGTCGAAGATATTATAGCTTTTCAATTCTTTTTGCCGGCTGATAAATTAGGATATACTGATGTTATTAAGCATAAAATAAAAGTAACTAATGACAAACCTATAAATGTTAAACAATATAGACAACCACCGGTTTTAAAAGAAGCTCAAAAACACGTTAAAGAAATGTTGGAAAATGATATAATTAAACCTTCTACGTCACCGTATAATTCTCCCGTCTGGATAGTGCCCAAGAAACCTGATGCCCAATGTAATAAACGGTACAGGATGGTAATAGTCTATAGAGCTTTAAACAATGTAACAGTTGCAGATTCTTATCATTTACCGAATATTACGGACATCCTGGACCAGTTGGGTGGAGCAAAATATTTTTCGATTTTTGACTTAGCTTCCGGGTTTCATCAATTACGTCTGGAACCTGAAGATGAGCCTGAAACCGCCTTCTCAGCACCACATGGTCACTATGAATTTACTAGACTTCCGTTTGGATTACGTAATTCCCCCTCCACTTTTTAGCGATGTGTCGACCTTATACTCTCGGGACTTCAAGGTATAGAGCTTTTTGTGTATATGGATGATATCGTAGTTTACGCTATTTTCCTCACCAACCACGCGATTAAGTTAAGTAAACTTTTAAACAGACTTAAAACTTCGAGTCTGCAACCTAAAAAATGTCATATATTAAAAAAGGAAGTTACTTATTTAGGCCACGTAATTTCAAATAACGGTGTAAAACCCGATCCTGACAAAATCAAAACTGTAGAACATTTTCCAAGACCTAAAACCTGTAAAAATATTAAACAATTTCTTGGTTTACAAAGTTATTATCGTAAATTCATCCATAAGTTTGCGAAAATAGCCCAATCACTTAACGCTTTATTAAAAAAAAGATATAAATTTTAAATGGACCGATTTAGAACAACAATCTTTCGATGCTCTAAAAACTATTTTATGTTCTCAACTCCTTTTCAATTCTCTGATTTTAAGAAACCCTCTTTAGTCACGATAGACGCGTCAAAATTTGCGGTAGCTGGAGTGCTCAGTCAAGGAGAAGTAAATTCGGATTTACCGATCTCTTTCGCAACGCGAACTTTAAACTCAGCCGAAATTAACTATTCAACTATTGAAAAAGAATTATTAGCAATGTTTTTTTCCGTCGAGTATTTTAGACCCTATCTATACGGTCGTAAATTCACTTTGATAGCAGATCACAGGCCTCTCGTCTGGATGCATAGTCTGAAAAATCCCGTTTCCAGACTGGTAAGATGGCGAATCAGGCTTAATGAATATGATTATGAAGCACATTATAAACCAGGAAAAATTAATATAAATGCTAATGCATTGTCTAGAAATCCTGTTTTGAATGTAAAAAGATTAGATAGCCCTCAGGAATTTGAGTATGAAAATAATGATACTGAATATGAAAGTTCAGATAGTGATATAATGATTGAAGCTGTATTCCTGAGGTCTACTTCTCAACAATATTTAAGATCCCAGACTGGGCTGACATATTTAGGAGTTGGTGGTATTGAAGCTACTGTTGATGCCGGACCGACTGGCACAATGGCTCGGGAAGAGAGAAATGGTTGGTTGGAGGAGAGTAATGGTTGCTTGGAGAAGAGTGATGCAGCCGACATTGATCGAGAGAACGGCAACTCGGCCAGCGCGGATCGAGACAACAGAGACTCGGTCAATGCTGCATCAAGTGTAGAGACCGGAACCGTTGTGCCTGAGGACACATCTGATCGGGACAGAAACCTAACTATCGCGGGCCAGGTAAACGGAAACCCGATTGGGAGGGTTTTGAAATGGCGAAGCGAAGACTTCGAGTCTAGTTTATCTGGTATTGTGTTTAATCCCCGATTCCAGGGACTAAAACGTCGCGTAACCTCGCTTCTAGAAGCTGCGACGTGAAGGCTCGTTTCTACTTTTACTGTGGACTAGGACTGCCTGCATAATTTGCGGCCCGAGTGGAGCGATGGCTGCAACGCGCAGGCAGTCCAAGTCGGGGGTAAAAGTAGAATGCGGCGTTTTAGCCACTGGCAACGGGGAGTAAATACAATACTGTACGCGCATTATGGTGAAAATATACATTGTAACCACATGGTATTTTCTTAAAGACTGAGATAATTTTTGCTAACTATAATTACCATACCCATCACGGTAATATGTGATAAAAATATTTTTAACCCAATTTAATAGTTCTAACTGCTTTGCCAAATTTAAAAAAATATTTCACTAATTACACGACTAATTAGTAAGCAAAAATAGCAAGGAAACTCTTACTAATCTCTGTGTAAAATCAATTTTCAGTCACAAATATAAATTATTTTTAATATGTCAAATAGCGACATTTGATACTTGAAAAATATATCTACTTATTTGAAACATATTGTAGTTCTCATGAACTAGATATTTTATTGATATAACCAAAACAGTTATTTACCGTAATAAGTATAGGTAGTTTGATTCTAAAAATTTTAATCAACAGTGAAAAAAAGTTATTCTGGCCATAATCTGATCATAGTAAGGCACCATATGTCTGGCGGAAATATTTTTAGCCGAATTTAATACTTTAAGTTGTTTTCCGAGATTTAAGAAAATATTTTACTAATTATGTGACACATGTAGAGATCGGGCAGTGGAAGATTCGTCACATAATTAATAAGCGAGGATAGCAAGGAGATTCTTACTAATCTGTGTGATTTTTACGGAGTGTTCATATATCTTTCGAATATCACCATAGTAAAATAAATTTTTCGGCGCAAATATAAATTACTTTTAATATGTCAACAAGCGACAATCGATACTTGAAACATATATCTACTTATTCGAAACATATTGTATGTAGTTTTCATGATATATATATTTTTTTAATATAATCAAAACCGTATTTACCGTATTAAGAATAGTTTCATTTTAAAAATTTTAATCCACACTGTAAAAATTTTTTTTGGCCATAGTCGGTCTATATAGTGAGGCACCATACGTCTGGCAGAAAATTTTTTGCCAAATTTAATACTTTAATCTGTTTTCCCAGATTTAAGAAAATATTTTACTAATTATGTGACACATGTAGAGATCGGGCAGTGGAAGATTCGACACATAATTAGTAAGCTAGAATAGCAAGGAGACTCTTACTAATCTCTGTGACTTTTACGTAGTGTTGGTATATCGATCGGAGCTATCACCATAGTAATATAAATTTTCCGTGAAAATCTAAACTATTTTTCTACCCAGTATGTGTAAAGTTGCACTTTACGCATTTAATAAATTCTTAAAGTTGCAGTTTCACACCTACTGTACCAAAAAATAATGTTCGACACTGTTGGATACGTTGATTTTTAGCGCATGTGACTTTTCTCCCTCGCTTCGCTCGGGCGAATAACGTCCCATACGCTAAAAAACCAACGTACCCAACCGTGTCGAAAAGTATTATTTGTTATTACAACAAGAGCGACATTTGAAAATTGAAAACTATATCTACTTATGCCTTTGTTGAAAAAAATACGGTGTGTAACACGGGAAGAAAAGCTATTTCAGACTTGGGTGAGGTATTTTCAACACTCGTCTTTGTTTCGGGTGCCTTTGGCTCCCGAGACTTCGACTTGTGCTACATACCTCACCCTCGCTAGAAATAGCTCATTTTCTCCCCTAGTTACACAATGTACTATTATTTGGTTTAGCAAAATTGATAATAACAAACTTATTACAGCCGCCCCGATTTATACTTACATTATTGAGTGAATCTAAATTAATTTAATTTATTACAATCTATCATAAATTTGAATACATCGATCTCTTATCAGTCTATTACGTAGATTTTACGTCGAAATATGAAATAGATTGGTAAGGGATTGTTTGTCTATGTTAATTTTAGGTATACAGATCTCGTCAGATTTAACCAGAATTCTAATGACAATCTTTTTACTATTGTAAATATTTAAGCTCACAATCGATCATACCTTATAAGTAATCGAACTCTTCTCAGTCTTTTACGTAGATTTTATGTCGAAATGTGAAATAGATTGATAAGAGATTGTTTCCTTTAGTTAAATTTAGGTATAAAGACACGGTAAATATAGTAAAATACTGTAAAATCTTTTCCGATAAAAAAGTAATTATTTGGGAGCGTTGGGTTTAAGGATTACGTTTATATTGTTTAAATTTTTATTATTGCCATATACTGAACTTGGGGGGCGTTGTGTTTTGGGTTAATAAAACAGATTAAAAATAATTATTTATATTTTTTGTAATTGCGAGCTTTACTAAAAAGATAATTAATGTATGAGAAAAATTAGCAAAAACGTGATTATACAAGGACAGTAGATACGGAGTCCTCTTAATGCATGTATGTATTATATGAATATAACATATACTCAACACTTCTATGATATATTTACACATGTTAAAGTATCATATACTTTTCAATTGTAACACTTTGATTCTTGGTATCAATTTTTGGCATTGTAAAGGTGCAATTTCATGGTGCGTCAAATTTGCCGCGTCAACTCGACCACATGTCATTTTACGAGGGAATCCCAATGTTTACATTAATTTTATTATTTTTGTAATACATTATTTCACTGTTATACACATATGATCTTACTAAAAAGTAATATTTTACATTAATGATGATTTGTAAACGTTCAAACATGTTTCCTTGAAATATAAATACATTCTCAACACTTTTTAAACCTTTGTATTTAGATAGATTTTTCGTATTCTACGTGAAAACACAAATAGAAACTGTTCTTGTTGTTTTTTCGATATCTCTCTTAATTCTTGAGTAAAAAATTCATAAACTTTGAAAATAACGCAGACCTATTTGCTGTCTATTCCGTTCATGCACATAAGCGTTGCAACCACATGAGTAGGAAACTGATTATGCTCTAAGGGTGCCCGAGCCGCGCTAAATCCGAAACCGAGGTCAGATTTTGAAAATTCAAGATGGCGGATCCAATATGGCGGACGGGTAAGTAAAAAAATCGAGATTTTGAGGAACGAATAATTATACTGTACTCTGTGTCGAGAAAACGAAAACAGGAATACATTTCTATGTGAGATTTTTCGAAAATTATATGAGATAGGAGATAGGAATTTTCATATCACTGGTCAGGCTGGGGATCAATAGAATTATCAGCTGCATAGCCTTAACTCTATTAGTTCCAGTGATGATTTCACTTACTTACACTCAACACCACGTGAAGGTTAGAGTTTGATGATTCGGACTTTGATGAGTTCTTTTTTTTTTTTTTTTTTGTAGTTTTTGGAATTTTTATATTTTTTATGTTTTTTATTTGATTTTTTTTTGATAATTTTTAGATTTTTTTCTCCTTAGTGTTTGTATTTTGTGTTAGAAAAAGATTCAGAGATCGGCGTCAATTTGAGTATACTCAAAATAATACGGATATATTCATATTATTTTGAATCTCTGAATCTTTTTCTGCCGTTGTAATCACCAATCAATTGTTTCGCTAACTGTATTCTAAATGCTAATTGATCTTCACACTCACCTTCCTTGTAACATTTGTATAGAATATAAGAATTGACTATAGCCATATCTATATAATAATACATTATTGAATTCTTCCTATCATATATACTTCCCTCAATTGATCAAACCTATCTACACCACCCATTATTTTGTTATAAGCCTGGATCGTAATTGGACAAAATATAGGAAGCCGAGATCCATCTTTCAGTTTCCGAGTGATCTCGACAGTTGCCGTAGGATTGAAAGCTGACGTCAACATTGTGACTGGTTTCCTGTCCATCCATTTGATCGCAGAAATACCTTTTTTGATTCCATAATTGAAATCTCCTCTTTTCATTTTCTCCTTTGCTTTCATCATTTCTGGCAACTTTTTCCTGTTGTTTCGAACTGTTCCAACTGAGTAGATGCCTTTATCAAGAAGCTCTTCAACCAAGTTGACGGAAGTGAAAAAGTTATCGAAAGCTACCAAATATCCAACCCCCAGAATATTCGATACCAAGTTCAGAACTACACGTTCTCCAAGTGGATTTTTCGAACCATCTTTTGCTTTTCCTGTATAGATCTCAGATTGACCACGTAACCTGTACATGAGTCAGCCAAACACCAGACTTTGAACCCTCGTTTTATTGGCTTCATTGGCATGTACTGAATGAAAGAGGACCGTCCCGAAAAGAAGATCATTGACTCATCTACAGAAACGGCCTTTGAGGTGTTATAACTCTTATTACTTGTTTGGTTGATATGGTCGATCAACGGTCTGATTTTGTGGAGTTTGTCGTAGTTTGGGTCAGTTCTTGGGAGCATAGAATCATTATCATTGAAATGTATTATTTCTGTCAGCTTAGAAAATCGAGTATAAGGTATAATATTTGCAACACAATCAACTTTGAGAAATGGATCTGAACTCCAATAATTTCTTACTCTTGGCAATTTGTGAATACCCATCAGAATCCACATTCATAAAAGAGCTGAAACTTCTTTGTTATTCGTATCATGCCAATTCTTACTCTTTTTTTGAAATGCATATTTATTAGTCTCAGTTACTACACTGTCTAAAAGCGAGGTCGTGAAAATTTGAGAAAATAAAAATGATTCGACATTTTTCTTCGGTATTGAAAGTATGTTGATAGTTGGAGGTGAATCAAAAAAGTCCCAATCTACACCAAAATTGCCTACATTTTGAGTCCATTCTGAATTCAAAGAATCACTGTCATCATTTTCTGAGTCATCCAATTCTGATGAGTCAAATTCATCTGCATCGTCAATGGATTCATCTGAACTAAAATCCGACTCTTCTGGATTGACTGGAAGATTGTCTTTGCTACGGGCTCCCTTGACCATATTTATGAAAATATATCCTAAGTTTTTTTTCGATAAGAACTTAATTTGATCAATTGAGAATCTTATTTGCAATACTGGCACTCGTCATTCGTTGCAAAAATATTGAAACGTTATGAAAATCCCGAGGATTCCACTTGACACTGAATATTGAAAATGCGGGAGATAATAATTTTCTTCTGAGAGATATATTAGGCACCGAGAGTATCGTCACACTTACGAGTGAGAATGCAGTATACGGATAACGAGCGACTAATTGTTGCTAAACAAACTTTGTAAATTTGTTATCCAATAATCGTAAGACGAATTGGAGAAAACGAAGAAAAATGTTATAAAATAATCTGAGCAAAATGCGTATTTTAGTTATTCAGTCGAGTTGACGAGAAGCGTAATTATCCAATACTATGAACAAAATCAAATTAGAAGGATCGGAATAAATTCACAGGGAGAAAGTTATTCTGAGCATGAAAATGACATCATAAGATGAAATCAGTGTTCTTGCAAATTTTTGACGCCTACTAATCGCAGAATTGAATTTTTTCAGAAAACTGAAATGAATATATTTATTCAAAGTAATGAATCAGCACGGCATTCATTAGTGAACATTTAAAAAATGCTCAGGGCATTTGTGAAAAGGTGCATGGAAAGTCTACTATGAATGTGTAGAAGATCTTTCTTGCATTTCCGAAGGTATGTGCTACAACTAAGACCGTATGCGCCATATTGGATCCGCCATCTTGAATTTTCAAAATCTGACCTCGGATTCGGATTCAGCGCGGCTCGGGAACCCTTAGAGTATAATCAGTTTCCTACTCATGTGGTTGCAACGCTTATGTGCATGAACGGAATAGACGGCAAATAGGTCTGCGTTATTTTCAAAGTTTATGAATTTTTGACTCAAGAATTAAGAGAGATATCGAAAAAACAACAAGAACAGTTTCTATTTGTGTTTTCACGTAGAATACGAAAAAAAAATTTGTTTTTCAAAATCTCGAATTTTTTACTTTCCCGTCCGCCATATTGGATCCACCATCTTTAATTTTCAAAATCTGACCTTGGATTCGGATTCAGAGCGGCTCGGGACCCTATGAAATGTAAACAGTTTCCCCGCACCATAGCTGTAACTCTTATATGCACGAAAGGGTTAAATAAGGGTTGAAAGGGGGTGCAAAGCGATAAAAAATTCTTACTTCCCTCGGTATTATCAGTACCATTTTTTTATCATGAAAATATCATTATAAGCCTGCCTTCCAGTCGACCACAAATAATTTGACAGACTTTCGGATGCGGGAACCCCTTAAAATAAGGGATAAAAGGGGGTGCAAAGCAATAAAAAATTCCTAACTTCATTCGGAATATCATTACCATTTTCTTTATGACGAAAAAATCAAATTTTTTTTATCGTCTGAATGGCCTACAATCATATTTTCGTCGAAAAAGAATAGTACCGATCATATCACGAAAGTTAGAAATTTGAATCGTTCGGCATTCCCTTTCATCCCTTATTTAAAGGGTTTCAGCATACTATATTCGATCACATAATCTTTTATGGTTGTCTAAAAAGCCACAAAACTATCATTGTAAGCCTTCCAGATGACTACAAAAAAAGTTGAGCAACTTTCGTATGCTGGAACCCCTTTAAATAAAAGTTGAAAGTGGGTCCGGAGCGATAAAATATTCGGAATTTCTACGGTATTAGCAGTGTCATTTTTAAATGATAAAAATATCATTGTAAGCCTTTCAGACGACCACAAAAATTTGATAACCTTGTGGCTACCGGAACCCCTTTAAATAAAGGAATGAAATCGAGGCAAGCGATAAAAAGTCCTAATTTCTTTCGGAACATCAGTACCATTTTTTTTATGACGAAAATATCAAATTTTTTTGTCTGAATGGCCTACAATCATATTTCTGTCAAATAAGAATAGTACTGATCAGTCCACGAAAATTAGAAGTTTTTATTGTTCGGCACTCCCTTTCATCTCTTATTTAAAGGGTTGGGTTAGGGTGGAGTTGGGTTGGGTTTCAGGGTATGAATTTCAATCAAATTTTTTTTATTGTTGTCTAGAAGGCCATGAAACTATCATTGTAAGCTGTCCAGACGACTACAAAAAAATTACAATAACAAATTCCTAAGTTCTTTCAAATTAGCAGCACCGTTGCGATGGAAGTAAGATTGTATTACTTTCAGAAGACCCCCAAAAAACTTGAGCGGCTTTCGTATGCCGGAACCCTTTCAAATAAGGGATGAAAGGGGGTGCGAAGCAATAAAAAATTTCTGACTTCCTCGGATTGTCAGTACGATTTATTTTTTGATCAATAGATTGATGCCAAATGACTACAAAAACATTCCCGTCATAAAAAAAAAACGATACTGATAATTCGAAGGGAGTTAGAAATTTTTATCCCCTTGCATCCCTTCTCATCCCTTATTTAAATAGGTTTCGATCGACGATAGTCGCTCAGTCTTTTTGATGTTGGAAGGTCTACAATCATATTTCCGTCATAATAAAAATGGTACTGATGATACCGAGGGAGTTAGGAATTTTTTTTCGCTCTGAACCCCATTTTATCCCTTATTCAAAGAGGTTCCGGCATACGAGACGCTCAAAATTTTTTTACGATTGTTCCTGGGTATAACTAAGATATTATAGTAATAAAAAAATAGTACATTTGATATATAAAAAAATGTATTTCCTTGTCGCTTACCGATGGGAACTTCAGATTCATAGAATTTGATATTTGTGCATACAATGATAATAGGCAGCGCCAATAGATTTACCTGATTGATCCAATAGCAATGTTTCTTCGATTGGTTGATCTTCCAATGCTGTGTTGATAAACTTCAAAGACAGAGGGATATTTCTGGACACAATGTTTTTTCTGTAGTGGGATTTATGAATATTTACATGGTGTCCCATGTAACCAGCCAAATCAGACAATTGGGCGTCATTGAGGTTAAGAGATATACATGATGTAGCCAAATGTTTCCTCAAACGCGTGGCTGTGATCAATTTGGGATTTGTGGCTCCACATTCGACTGTAAATCTCTTTGATACAACGTACGCGGAAGGGTATCTGATTGAAGCTGTTGCGGTTCTTGGTAATCCAAATAAAATCTAATTTCTAGAACTTACTCTTAGTTTCGGGCGTAGTTCTAGTAACTTATTAATGCATAGTTGCACGTCTGGAGTTATTAAGAGCTTTCTAATTAATAATCGTTTCCTAATTTTCCTCTGGTATACAGCAATGGAAATTCTTTGGCAACATCTTTCAAATTATCGCTAAGTTTTTCATATTCTCTATTTTTCAAATTATCAATTTTCTTCATTGTATCCAGATCTTCTAGAAGAATGCGTTCAACATCCCCAGGTCGTTTTCTGTTGTATGCTTGGATCGATGACAGTAGCTTTGATTAGCTGTATATGTTTCTTCATATTATATTCTATCACCAATGCATTGTAATTATACATTTGCGTATCGTTTAAATGCTTCAATAATTTGTTTATATCTTCTTTTGATGGCAATTCATTGTCTCGATGGCGTCTTCTATAGCCTTGAGTTTCAGCAGCCATTCGTGAAAGTCTTGTTTTGTAATACATATCAAAGCATTCTGAAAAATTAGCAACCTGTTGTGAAGGGCTATAAGTTTTTGGATCCTCTATGCACATAATTTTAAATGATTTAGCCTTCACAAGATTTGCCAAATTTTGTGCTAAAGTTCCAGAAGCTAAGTATTCGGCATCTGAATTTTTGGTATTCAATGATAACTTCTCAATCGCTTCCACTGTCTTTGAACCATAATTTTTTTGCATAATAGTTTGCAGTTTGTCTACCTTAAGAGCTATTTTTAACCTCCCTAATCTTCTTAACTGCGTACATATGTTGGCCTTGTGCTGTACACCTCTGAGCGAGCAACAAATTTGATTGCCATATTGAATGATTAGAGGGTCATACCTTATTGAACGGACCACTTTATCATTCCTCATGTGAGCCAAAATTTGTTGCCTTAAAATTGTACTTGCATTCTTGTGAACATTCGGAACCATTTTTCGTCCAAGCGAGGCCAAATTTCTGCAACCAACACCTGAAAGTCCAGTACAGCTTCTAAAATGAGCTCTGTAATCGGTTTCAAAAAACATCCCTTTACAATTTGGACACAAAGTATAGTCAAAAGTCACTTTGTCATCTGTTGAGGGTGCACTAACTACGCGTAAAGTTCCTGAAATTTTTTTTTTAATTATCATATGCATCAATATAACTATTTAGTTATGATTATAAGGATTTGATTATTAAAAAAAAATTATTGGTCAAACTGTCTAAAGATAATTGTAGTTTTCTCTATAAATAGCTAATACAAACAGGTCATTTTATCTAGAAAAATTTAGTAATTTGAAATCTATTTTCTATAAAATAAAATAAAACAGACTGAAATGCAGTAAATAAAACAATGTTATGTTTATTGAAAAATAAAAAGTTGAAAGCGCAGCATTACAGAAAAATACTAGAAAGTATAGTAACGTATAGAAAAACCTTATCTTTTTAACCAATTCTTTACAATAAACTCGTGATTATATTTGATACAGTTTAATTTATTTGTCGCTATTTTTCATTAATTCTTTATTTTTTTATGGTTTAGGTTCATTATTAGTGATTTAGATAATTAAGAGGGACCGGTGAAATTTCAGCCTAGTGATATTTGAAGGATCGGGAAACAAATAAAATATTTTTAGTTAAATCCAAAAAAAATTTGTCTACTATCTTCAAATTTTTTTTTTGGTTTTCGAATTTTAATTTACGACATTCCCATTTTAATGAACTAACGCGGCACGGTACGACGCGAGGAATTAGCGGCACAGTAAATTTCCTACTCCTCCTACAGTTTTTGATTTTTCGGGATGAAAAATTGTTTGCTAGTTCGTGGGATGATTTCAAACAACTTAGCGCATGGATTAGATTGTGCGTGCTATATGTCGGAAATTAAAATTCAAAAACTAAATAAAAATTTGAAAATTAGTGGAATTTTTTGAATGCGCTATCAAATTTATCATCCAAATTTGAGTCTAAAAATTTTTTATTTGTTTCCCGATACTTCAAATATCACTGGCTGAAATTTTACCAGACGCTCCCTTTAATTGATTATAAAATTAAAATAATTTCGTTAATTAAATAATGTACCGTCGTTTAATTCTGCATTTGTATTATGTTCCTGGTCTCCAAGGTATAACATTTTTTTCATTGGTATCCGACTGTTTTTGAGAAGTGCTGTCTCTCTTATCATTTCTTGAAAATTTGGATCAGTGGAGTGGACTCGTTCGACATGCCTTTTCAAATTGACGTGGTCTCTTGGAATTTTACAAAGTAAACATAAATGACGCTTCCTAATTCTCTTACCATCTGATGTTTTTTGTACAGTCTGAACTTTTAATTCTTCATAGTTCGGTGCATTTCTACCTTCTTGATTGGTATTAACAGATTTATTTACAAGTGAACTATTAGTCAAAACGTTTGCATTGCTGCTGTGATGTACACTTTTAATTGCTTCATTTTGGGAGTGTGTGTGACTTGCATTCGTGTAGTCTGGATCTTTATTTTCGTCATCTGAATTGTAATGGGAAAAATTATGATAGATTAAATTTTTTTGTATTAAAAATAGATGAGAACTTAAAGAATTCACCATTAAAATTTTACGGTTAAAGAGCCATTTCACAAACTAAATCCATTACCTTTTAGCCATGAATTGGACACACTTTTTTAATGCTTTTTTTGCCAGAATTGATTTTGACAATAAAAACAGCAGAATCAGATAAGATCCAAACTAATTCGCTGGTAGAAACTAATCGGGGCGCCCGTATAAGCTAAATAGGCCTGTATATTGATTAATCTACACAGATCTGCATTCGCTGAGTGCATGATATATTTAGTACGCAAAGGTAATGCCACCTTGCTGCCGAGTAGCGCGAATCGAGTGGACGAAGTACACATGGCTTTTAAGGACATTCAAAGGAAATAATATTTAATGTAATATTACTCAGTCAAATACTAACCTTAACATTTATTTTAATTTTATACAGCAATATCATTTTACGAAGAAAAAAAAAAAGATTCAGGATTTATAGACGTGTCAGAAAAAAGTACATTATGCAACAAGGGGCGAAAGTAGCAGATTTTTCCCGTGGATGGGTTTACGGCCCAAGCCGGGTGTGTGTGTGTGTGTGTGTGTGTGTGTGTGTGTGTGTGTGTGTGTGTGTGTGTGTGTGTGTGTGTGTGTGTGTGTGTGTGTGTGTGTGTGTGTGTGTGTGTGTGTGTGTGTGTGTGTGTGTGTGTGTGTGTGTGTGTGTGTGTGTGTGTGTGTGTGTGTGTGTGTGTGTGTGTGTGTGTATACCAGCATAACTTTGCATACATACGGTGAAACTGAATGTTTCAGGTCTCATTAAATGGTTTTTGAATAGCTTAGAAATTAAATCATCGATGCATCGAAAATGCATTTAAAAGAGCATCGACTTGTTTTTGTTTTATAGTGATTATTTTATTTTTTGATTTTTGAGTTTTAGTTTTTCGGGATTTTTGGAATGTTAGAAATTTTATGATCAATTTAGTGTAAATGTATTAAAAATAGCATAAAAAAACCTACCTTCTACAACTGAAAAATTGGGTAGGCTCTTTTCCTCCAGTTGTTGTACACGAAAATATTTATATTCGAAAATTGTTCGAAATATGTTAGATGATTAGGCATTCTATTAATCTATGTACCAATATCTAACTACACATAATTTAAATATTTATTTAAATATTCTGAAAATACTTTATATTTTTCTCGTACATGTTTGACGTCAGCATGGACAGGCTCCATAGCCTAGCCACTATAAAAACACATTTTTTTAGCTATTAATAATAAAAATATACAGCAATTTAAAATAATGTATGAGAATACAGAAATTCATATTAGAACAATTAATTTAGTTTGAGGAAGCTAAGTGCCAATGAATTGGCAGCGTTTTTTTTTTAATTTTTATGTTTTTTTTTGTTTTTATGATTTTTTTTTATATTTTTATGTTCATTTTTTAATTTATATGATGACTTTTTAATTTTTATGATTTTTCTTTATTTTTTATGATTTTTTTTTTAACTTTTATGATTTTTTTAAAATTTAAAAAAACAGTTGTATTTGATTAAAAGTTGATAATTAGGTATTTTCGTGGTTGTCAGGCTGCTGATTATGCATTCTCTTACAAAAATACTAAATTCAAAATGGTGGATAATGAATCGAATATATTTGAAGTTTATTAATCTGAAGACTTTGGGGTCGTTATGTTATTTTTTGGTTGACATAATATTGGATTCGACATATTCAATTTTATGATAACAGATTAACACGGTTATTAAGTGATATAGTAAGTAAATATTGGAACATTTAATAAAGTTGGAGGAAGCTAAGTGACAATTAATTATAATAATAGAATGTATCATTCATCAAAATTTTGTTGGTTCCAATATTTAATCAACTACTTTATCTACAGACCAAATTATAAAGTCAAAAAGTGTAAACAAAATACTTGAAAATTTTAAAATGTGTATAAATAAATAAATCAATAATTTTACAACTTTTAGACTCAGTAATAAGTCTTTTTTTACACACATTTCAAACCTTCAAACTTGAAGGTTGATCGGCAAGACTCTATGAATCTTCCCGAAACATTGGGTTTTTCCGGGTGATCATAAAAGACAAAATGTTTCAGTTACTGCAAAAAGAGAAACTACAAACTTTGGTTCGATTCCAGAAGTATGTCGAAAAATGGAATTGCAGAAAATTCTATTAGATAACGAGAAAATGAAAACGATGTTTATTACAGTACCTTTCATGCTAATTGAGTATACGAAAATGGATGTAAATCGGACAGTGAAAGTATTGCACTTGTTCTTAAAAGTGACAAAGAAGTGACAATAATGGCTTACGCTAATAATGAAATAACGTGGTACAATCATATGAAACTAATAAGCTGTAGCCAGCTAGCTAGCTAGAAACCGAGCAGAATCACGCCCTAGAATGGAGCCAAGTAGATAGGCTGTAGGCATACTGGCTCATGCAGGTTCTGTATCACCTCCTCCCCTGCCAAAGTGATCCAGTATTCATAGTTTGTATAAGCCCTATCCCTGTTTGTCCCCTTCTCAAATTTGTCAGCATTCGTATTGTATGTTTTAAGCCCCTCCCCCGGATTTACCCCTCTCAAAGTGATACAGAATCCGTAGTGTGTATAAGGCCTATGCCTGGTCCCTTTTCCAATTTTTCCCGGATTCGTATTGTGTGTGTTTTAAGCCCCTCCTCTGAACTGTCCCCTTTTAAAGTGATGTAGTATCCGTATCTGATTTCTTTCCATCCCCACTCTGTAGGTCCAAATACGTAGGCGTTTTACTCCCACTTGGTTTTGAAAATCCATTGGCTATATTTTTTTTTTTTAGAAGAGATCGAAAGGAGCAGTCTCTTTGCTCCTCTTTTCGAAGAAACAGATGGCATGCGTAGGAAATGGAAAGTAACCGAAAATGAATGAAAAGAAAGGGTCAGCCTTTCTTCCCTCTGGTTTTAAAAATAGATAGAACGTTGCTCACTGACTTTGCTAGCAATAAACGTCTTCGTTGCAGGTATGTGCTGTAGGTGCGCGCAGGTAGCAGGAAAATTTCATCAGTAAACGGCCTTCGAGAACTTACTGTGCGTAGGCATTAGAAAAATTTTTTTTCAGGCTGATACGCTGCCAGTTTTTTTTTCCGCTAGAAACGAATTTATTACAGTAAGGCATAGCGCAAGTTTGAAGATTCTCGCGCAGGTGGTAGTTTCCAGCAATAAACAACCTTTTGAGAAAGGCATACTGCGCGCATAGATTCGAAAAGTCTATTTTCGAGCCAATACACTGACAGTTTTTCTCCGAAATAAGCGCTATATTACAGTAAGGCATAGCGCGTGTTGAAAGTCCTTGCGCAGGTAGTAGTAAATTGTCCCCACCAATACACGACCCTTAGAGAAAGACTTACGCGCACGCTTGCTTATTATAGGCCTATACGCTGTCAGTTTTTCGGCAAGAAACGATTTATTACAGCAAGGCTTGGTACACATTGAAGGACTTCGCGCAGGTGGCACTTTTCCCAGCAATAAACAACCTTTTGAGAAAGGCATACTGCGCGCATGGATTCGAAAAGTCTATTTTCGAGACAAAACACTGACAGCTTTTCTTCGCAATAAACGCTATATTACAGTAAGGCATAGCGCGTGTTGAAGGTCCTTGTGCAGGTAGTAGTAAATTGTTCCCAGCAATACACGACGTTTAGAGAAAGGCTTACTGCGCGCACGCTTGCTTTTTATAGGCCTATACACTGTCAGTTTTTCGACGAGAAACGATTTATTACAGGAAGGCTTGGTACACGTTGAAGGTCTTCGCGCAGGTGGTAGTTTCCAGCAATAAACAACCTTTTGAGAAAGGCATACTGCGCGCATAGATTCGAAAAGTCTATTCTCGAGCCAAAACACTGACAGTTTTTCTCCGCAATAAGCGCTATATTACAGTAAGGCATAGCGTGTGTTGAAAGTCCTTGCGCAGGTAGTAGTAAATTGTCGCCACCAATACACGACCCTTAGAGAAAGGCTTACTGCGCGCACGCTTGCTTTTTATAGGCCTATACACTGTCAGTTTTTCGTCGAGAAACGATTTATTACAGCAAGGCTTGGTACACGTTGAAGGTCTTCTTGCAGGTGGTAGTTTCCAGCAATAAACAACCTTTTAAGAAAGGCTTACTGTGCGCATGGACTCGAACATTCATTTTTCGAGCCAAAATGCTGCCAGTTTTTTCCGCTAGAAACGAATTTATTACAGTAAGGCATAGCGCAAGTTTGAAGATCCTTGCGCAGGTACAAGTAAATTGTCCCATCAATAAACGACCTTAAGCGAAACTTTCACTGCACACAGACATACGAAAATTTCTTTTTCTTTAGGCTGATACGTTGCCAGATTTTTTTTTCGGTAGAATAGAATTTATTACAGTAAATCTTGGTGCACGTGAAAGTTTCTCGCGCAGGTGGTAGTAAATTGTTTCCATCAATAAATAACTTTAGAGAGAGGCTTACTACTCGCTAGTACTTGTAAATTTTCTTTTCTGGTCGATACGTTGTCAAGCTTTTGCTACAAAAGCTTTATTACAGTAAGGTATGGTGTGCATTGAAGAGCTTCGTGCTTCGTTTTCCAGTAACTATCGCAGTGTTAGTGACAATATGACGCCAGCTTCTAGAGATGCACTTTCTCGACATCAAGATTGTAGAAACTTTGACGAAAAAAAACAACAAAAAAATGTGTAGGCGTGTATGTGACCGACAGGGAGGTCGTTCTTAAGAAAATTCTAGGAGGAAAATTTCTGCAAGGCAGGCGTTTTTCTAATTAAGGGAGGAGAATTTTTAACCAATCGCAGAATTGGTTCTTCTTGAAAAAGTGAAAGAAGGGGTAAATTCTTCTGACGATATAAATACTAGGGCGCAAACTAGGGTCAGTCAGTAAATTTTCAAATTTCAAAAAATACATCAACTTGAAATTTGAAAGAAAAATTTGAGATGGCATCAAATAGCAAGACAAATTTGCAAATGATGCAGGATCGTATCCGGTGGCTCATTTCTAACGGACCCACATTGCTCATGATGCTTGACCATGTGTCATGGGCAATGGATGCGATACATTCATGTAAGTAGAATTTTATAGAATTTTATTAATAATAATTAAAATAATATTTATGTTAAATGTTCATTTATTTTTAAGGGCCAGCTTAAAGGCGGCGAAAGAAAATAGTATAAACGATGATGGTCGTATACCAAAAATTTAATCACCGAGCAGCAGCAGCAGCAACAGCAACAACGAGCGAAAGAGGAAAGCTGAAGGTAACTATTTTTTATTCATTTTTTTATGTTAAAATTAAATAATAAATAATACATTTTTTTCAAAATAATAATCTAATAATTTGTTTTTTCTTTTCTTTTATAGATGAAGCTGAAAACTAGCCGAGGCCGAAAACGCCTTCCACGCCACCCCATTTGCGTACGATGAAGTCACCTTCCAGGTCTACAAAGATTGGTAAGAAATACAAAAATTTAAAATTTCATTATATTTTAATATTTATATTATATTATATTTTAAAACTTTTTTTTTTGCAATTTTTATTTTTTCAGATCAAGTAAAGGATGACAAAGCTTCGCTTCAAAGTAAGTAAGCGAAACGAGATTGGCTGCAAATGCATAGCCAAGTGCAGGATAAAGCTCAACCGAAGATAGCAGCAGCAGTAGCAGCAACAGCACCACCACCATCACAACCACCACCTCCACCACCACCGCTTTTTTAAAGTATGAAAAAAGTATGAAAAAAGTATGAAAAAAGTATGAAAAAAGTATGAAAAAAAGCATGAAAAAAGTATGAAAAAAGTATGAAAAAAGTATGAAAAAGTATGAAATGTATGAAAAAAGTATGAAAAGTAGAATCATATTATATATCACTTACACATTTGGTATAAGATTTCTTAGCCATTGCACTTTCTGCTCTTCCTTAACCCTTAGCGGCCACACCTCAGCCAGGCCACATAGCGGCCACATGGGGTAACTCATTACCCCACGCTGAAAAACCTAGTTGTACAAGACATATGGGTGTTTTAACACTTGTAACCGATTGTTTCATGTTTGTTGAAGTGTTCTTCAATATTTCTAATGATTTTTATCGGTCAATTTATAGATAGCGTTCTAAAAACTGGTCAAATGTTTTAAATGTTTTAGACCTCCAATTTCACTTTTTCTGAGCCTATATATAACTAGTTACCCCGTGTGGCCGCTAAGGGTTAACGTATAATTTCTCAATCCCTTGCGAGCAAATTTGGAAAATTCGTTGAAGACGATGATAAGGAATATCTCCAGCGTCCCATGCAATTCCATGATGATACTTTTGCACCCAGTGAGTCATACATTTTTCTTCTGCAGTCAGTTCTTCCAATGTCATAGGAGGTTTAAAGAGGTATGCAGTCGGTAAAACTGTTTTCTTTAAATTGAGAAAACTTTCTTCTTTAAAAATGAAAGAATCCTCTGCTATTCTTTGGAATCCTTGAATGTCACAAATATAAACATTCTCTTCTTGAAATTGCAGTATGGCATTTATGAACATCAAATCGTAGTCACGTGTTCTAGCCATCTTCCAGCTCTGTAGTTGTTAGTTCAGTAAGAAGTGAACTCGGAGAATGAATAGGAAAATTCTCTCATCCTGATTTTATAACAAGAAACTCCGACTCATGCTCTTTTAGGATTGGACGTTCAAAAAAGAAAGTATATTCTTGATTGGAGGGACGAAAAGCCGCTTTTTGGTTGGTTTAAACGGAAGAAAATTCATCCCTCCCTTAGAAAATCTCCCTCCTCTTCCCAAAAAGAACTATTTTAGTTGGTTCAAATGAAAGAAAATTCGTCCCTACCTAAGAAAATCTCCCTCCCCTTTATTTTATCCTTGGTCAGATGTTTGAATTTTCTACCTCTACTTACGTCGACATTGCCTACAAAAAGGGAAGCAGTTTCTTGGACAAGCACAGTTCGTCTATCGCGGTCAACAACTTTCTATACATGTCAACAAATTTAGAGGAATGGTTTAAAGACTACATCAAAGAGCCCATTCTTACACAACTAGAAGAATTTCAGGAAAAGGATTCCGGCTGGACATTGAAGAGTATTAAAAGTTTGTGTATAAATATGAAAAAATATTCTCCATTCAAGGGCAGTTCTTACATTCCTCTCCCAAAATTTATAGAAAACAAAAAAGCATGTATTATGTTCATAACAATGACAATCAGTGTTTCAAGTATGCTATTCTTTCAGCATTATATCCCAGCAAATATAATTCCACCAGAGTTAATCAATATCGTTTACATGAGAACAAGTTGAGCTTTAGTGATATACAGTTCCCAGTAAAACTGAAAGATATTTCAAAATTCATAAAATTGAATAATATTTCAGTAAATGTATACATGCTCAGGAAGTATGGTTCAAAGTTTGAAGTATCGCCTTGTCACGTTACGTCAGAAAAGAAGGCTCAACAAGTAAATCAAGCAGAAGAGGAAGATCAACATGTAAATCTACCAGAAGAGGAAGATCAACATGTAAATCTACCAGAAGAGGAAGATCAACATGTAAATCTACCAGAAGATAATAATCAACCAGAAAAGAAGTGCTTATCCTTCAAGATTTTTACATTGATAAGCATGAAGAAAATAATTTTTTTGATGGTGATGAAAGCATGCTTAAATACCATTACGTTTGGATCAAAAGCATGTCTCGTCTTCTGAGTTCTCAACTGTCTAAAACTAATAAAAAATCATACCACCGTGAAAGGTCTTTACAAGTTTTCTATAATGAAAAAAGATTGGAAATTCATGAAAATCATTGTAAAAATATGAATAATTGTCGAATCAATCTGCCATACTCAAAGAATAACATTCTCAAATTCGAAGATTACAAAAAGAGAGATCATCTCTATAAGAATCCTAAACCAATGAAACTCACAGCTCTAGAAGAATTATCTTTCCAGAGGTCAACCGTTTGTCATATATGTCGACAATCAATCCGTGATGAAAAACTTGCAGTTCGAGACCATTGTCATTTTACAGGGCGGTATGTTAATAGTTAAGTTATATTTAAAATTAATTTTTGGTGATTCCCAAAGGAAAAAAAAAATGAATTCTTTTTTCTCTTCAGTTTCAGAGGTACAGCTCACAATTCATGTAATTTGAATTATAAGAACTCAAGATTCATTCCCTTTTTTTTTCATAACTTCAATTATGATACTCACTTCATTTTCAAAGACACCGCTACTTCTACATGGATGAAAGGGCGAGTTAGTCTAATATCTCATAATAAGGAGAAATATATTTCGTTCACGAAATACATAGATCACTGCGACATCAGCTTTAGATTCATAGATTCTTGACATTTTCTACCATCATCATTGGAAAAGTTCGCATCATATCTACAAAACGTGCCGATAGCGGTGAAAGAGTTTCGATCAGATGGATTCACAGATGAAATGATAGATCTTCTCAGACGGAAAGGTATATTTCCATATGATTATGTAGGCACATTTAATAAGCTATCGTCTACAAAATTGCCAGAAAAGAATGAGTTTTATAATAAACTAAAATATTCCCATATTGCTGAAGAAGACTACAAGCATGCTGTTCGAGTCTGGGATAAGTTCAATATAAAAACATTGGGAGAGTATTCAGATCTTTACTTAAAAACAGATGTTCTAGTATCGGCTGATGTTTTCGAAAGTTTTCGAGAGACATCTCTTAAAGCTTATGATTTATGTCCTGCTCACATTTACACGACACCAGGCTTGACATTTTCAGCAGCTCTTAAAATGACAAAGGTAGAATTAGAGCTTCTTACAGATATTGACATGCTAATGTTTATTGAAGCAGGCATTCGGGGAGGAATACATGGGTTCTTCATACGATGAGAAACAGAAAACGAAGACACTCTTATATTTTGATATAAATAATCTGTATGGATGGGCGATGGTACAGCATTTACCGATTGGAAAATTCAAATGGATTGACTTTGAGGCGAATCCAAGCTTCTTCAATACACCACCAGATTCAGATATAGGTTACATTGCTGAAGTAGACTTGGAGTATCATGATGAACATCGAGACTTCCCTTTCTGCGCAGAGCACCGTGCACCACCTGGCTCAAAGCAGAACAAACTTCTCACTACTCTGAACGCTAACAAAAAGTATGTGATTCACTATCGAACACTTAAACAGGCGCTGGATAATGGACTTCGTTTGAAAAAGGTTCATAGAATTCTGATTTTCAGAATGGGGCAGATATGGGGCAGAAGCACGCATAGCTCAACCACATTTTCACAGCTGTGCAATCTTTGATGAAAATTTAGTTGCTATTCAGCTAGAGAACAAGTATCACAATCAAGAAACCGATATACGTTGGACTTTGTATCCTTGATTTGTCCAAGACATTAGTTTATGATTTCCATTACTCGTATATGAAACAGCGAATAGGAGAAAAATGTAAACTTCTTTATACAGATACTGATAGTTTGATATATGAACACAGGTTTGATACTTCTGATTATGATGAAAATAATCAGTTTAATATTCCACGTGTCAATAAAAAAGTCTCAGGATTAATGAAAGATGAATGCTGTGGCAAAATCATGATGGAATTTATAGGTTTACGAAGCAAAATGTACAGTATTTTAGTTGATGGAGGAGAGACAGTGAAAAAAGCCAAAGGTATAAAATCCAGCGTTGTGAAGAAAACAATAACTTTCGAGGATTATAGAAGATGTCTTCAGGATCTTATTATTGTAAAACGTGATCAATGCAACATTCGTTCAAAATTGCACATAGTGCATACTGAAAGACAGAATAAAATTGCTCTTAGTCCTCACGATGATAAGAGATTCTTATTGCCTCAGAGTACAGACACTTTACCTTGGGGTCATTTCTAGAGTAACATCATTACCACTCTTTGACTTAATTGGTATAGCCCATGCATACTTTGAAAATGCATCTATGACAGTAAGTAAGTAGCGAAAACCTTTGTTTTCGTTGGGGTATGGAATCATTTCTACAAGATCAGCTTGCCAAGTCTCATCTATACCACGTATATCATATTTTCTTCGTTTGTAGATGCGGCGAGCTGGTTTGTGCAACTCTTCAGCTAGTTTTTGTCACTCCATTTTTTTCGGTAATATGTTTAAGGTTTAAGAAAAATTCGTGATTATTAAACTTTTATTGAGTAAGAATTTTTTTTTTTTTCAAAGCATTATTTCAATTTTGTCTCAAGATTATCTAATCGAATTTTAAGATGGGAAAGAACATTATTGATTTTATTAAATTCAGTGTTTATGGGAATCTCTAAGTCAACTTACATTACGGCCATTATGTTAGTTAGATTTCTAACTTCTTTACGTATAGTTTTCAGAAGCACTTCTAAGGTGACTGCATCATTAGGCTGACTTGGATAAGTAAGGTTACATAACATTTTATTTTGTAAATAAAAATTACCATCTAATGTAAGAGTATAACCAATGCCTGGTGGACCGTGACTCACTTCTTGCGTGCCCTCAAGTTTTCTTTCGAACACGTCGAGACTCATGATGCTACTGATCTTATAAGAAAAGATGCATTTCAATATATATGTCCAGCTTCACGTAGTTCCTCAATGATCGATTGTATTTCATTGTCGTGATTGTTATTTCCAACAAATCGTTCCGCAACTAATAATCGCAGTGGCTCGATAAGCTCGTTTGGATCATCCCAGTAGATTAGATCTATAGAAGAATTTGTGTTTGCTATTTTATATTTAGGTATGAGGCCTCTTCCGGTGGTGCATTTATTTTTACTGTCGCTGCGGAACATGGGTCCTATGATATTCATATATTTTCTACTCTTCGAAGTGCGTATACTCTCATCTTTGCTGTATCTTTTCCGATGAGCATTTGATGCTTCCAGGATGCTGCGATAATTTTTTCGGTCTGTTGAACTTATAAGATTGTCATCTGGTTGTTTCTTGAAGAGTAATTCCATTAGACCCTCACTTTTAGGATAACTTTTATCTCTCACTTTTACCATTTTATCATGAAATTGAATTTCTGAATCGCCAATCATATACACTCCATTGACATTCCGCACTCCGTATATGTTATCGATTTTGCTTCGGCTTTCATTTAACATTGATAAAAAGGCACTTGATTCATTTCCTTCAAGCGCAGATTTGAATGTTGAATTCATCATTGTGCCATCATCGAAGAAAAATCTGCATCATCATCATATGCGGAACCCGACTCATTTATATCGTTTACTATATAACTTGATCGACCGAATCTCAATCTTTTCCTCGGTTTCCTGTTGCTGTCTATATTCAAAATGTGATTAGAAGGTGGCAAGCTTTCGACGTTTGAATCGACGAGCTTCTCGAGTGGTGTAATGACTGGTTTCAATGTATCACCAATAACTTTTTCAAAATCTTCTCTCTCCTTTTTCAATAAAGAGTATTTTTGGTTAATAGCCTCAAGTGCTCGCAAGAGCTCGCTGAGAATATTCTTTTCTTTCTTGAAGTCTGACATGCTAACGAGATGCTGTCTACAATTGAACTGTAAGTTTCGGATTCATAACTTCTTTTTTATTGCAAAACAGTCAAATCCTTTTCTGTATCTACCAGCATCCATCACTCTATCTTTGTCGATAACAACAAATCCATACTTATCATTCTTCCAGCATTCAGAACAGAGATTTCGAAATTCATTGAATGTTAAATCAGTATTGACATGATCTTCATAGGTATGTTTTACATTAACATCGTCTTGACGATAAATTACTAACTTATTAATATTGTCCCTTACGAGGTGTTTCGGTATATGAGCGTACGACTGACATAGATAAAAGTTGTCTACACTTTTATGTCTTCCCATACAGAAAAATGCTCTGACGTTGTCCTGCTTCTCCCAAGCCACATCATCAAAAATCATAATTGAATTTGGTCGGGCTTCATCTGGAGATACTACAGATTCATGCTCACTAAAAGGTAGATATGATACACCTTTTATCGGTTCCAAAACTTTTTCGAGAAATTGATACTTTGGTTGATTCAAGGATTTAGAGTATACATACAAATTTTCAAATCTAAGTCCATTGGGATGTGTAATTAGAGTCAATAAACTATTTTTTTGTCCACAGTTAAATGGCCCGCAGAATACTGCTCGTATAGTATCAGGTAGTAATTCTCCATGACGCTTCCTTCTCTTCTGTTTTCCGAAATCAAAATTTGTGACGAGGAGTTTGACGTTCTGCTCGCTAAAATCCATGTTCACGTGACAAAGTCTAGTTTGACATTGAACTATGGAAATATAAACGCATGTTTTATATTTTGATCTTTAGTTATAAAACAACACTCGAAGAGAGATGATCGTACATAAATCTCGGAAACAACCAAAAGGTTATGGATTGCTTGATAAAGTGATCAATAACTTGCCGATTGAAATGCATCTTCCTGGATATCAATACTGTGGTCCCGGAACTAAATTGAAAAAACGATTGAAAAGAGGTGATCCTGGAATTAATCCGCTTGATCAGGCATGCAAAGAACATGACATAGTGTACTCTGATAAAAATGCTGATCGTAAAGCAGCTGACATGAAGCTTGCCGATAAAGCATGGCAGCGTGTTAAAGCCAAGGATGCCAGTCTTGGTGAAAAAGCATATGTTTATGCTGTTACAAATGCTATGATATTAGAAGGAATAACTGGAATGGGTCTAAAATTTAGTAAGTTAGTGACGGCTGCTAAAAAATCAATGTCACCAAGTAAATGTTCCCGCAAGGTTATTCAATCCACCTTGAAAGGTGCACGTCAAGCTGTTAAGAAAGTTGGTGGTAAAAGGAAAGTTATCATTCCACGTGTTCTTCCCATTCCATCAAAAATTGGTGGAGTTCTTCCGTTTCTCATATCGCTGTTCGCAGGACTAAGTGCGTAAATGATGCTAAATCTGCACAGAAAAACCATGAAGAAAGTAAGATACATGATAAGGCAATGGAAGCTGTTGCTTTAGGCGAAGGTCTCTATCTTAAACCATATAAAACTGGAATGGGATTATTTATGAAACCTCATGTTGGTCATGGTGAAGTTACTAAAAAAAAACTTCGATTTAACTTTGCCAAATAAAATATGCTCGTATGTTGCAAATTCCACATTTCCAAGGTGTTTTTATGAGAAATAATCTGCCTTCCGATGGTCCATGGAGAAATGAATCTGCTTTTGTTAACTTGGATGACATGAAAAATAAAGGCACTTACTGGGTTTGTTATCGAAATCATGGTTCCAAAGTAATTTATTTTGACAGTTTTGGTGATCTTAAATCTCCCATAGAGCTCATGTTATATTTCAACGTGAAAGAACTAAAATATAACTATAAAAGATATAAAAATTTTGACTCATTCATTTGTGGTTGTCATCTTTGTCTTCAATTCTTAACCGGAAGACTATAAAAGAGAAGATTGCAAACGAATGGGAATTAGTCTCTTCCAATCAGTCATGGAGGACAGTTTCACTTTGAGTCTTTCAGGAAAATCTTCTGTTCTAGAAGCACAATATTTTCCTTCAACTGAACTACCTCAGCATACAAATTTTGTTTTGGGTTTAGTTGAACTTTTAACATTCAACTCGATTCCCAATGTGGACTATTCGAATAATAAACTTCATGTGAATGGAAATATTATCACTATCCCTACTGGCAGTTACGAGATTAATGCTATTAATAAATTTTTACAAGAAACTTTGAAATCTAAAGGAATTGAATTTTCTTTAAGAGCTAACAACAATACTCTCAGAAGTGAAATTAATTGCAGTCATCCGTTAGATCTCACTTCTCACGATTCAATAGGTCGTCTTCTTAGCTTCACTCCTCGCATTCTCAAGGAAAAAAACTCATCACAGTTCTGATTTACCTGTGAAAATATTGAAAATTAACGCACTCAGAGTGGAGTGCAATATTACCGCAGGTGCTTACATCAACAACAAAAAAGTTCATACAATCCATGAGTTCTTTCTCAGAGTTCCAACAGGATATAAAATCTTGGAAGTTCCATCTCATATCATATATCTACCACTCAATGTCAAGTGCATAGATCATATTCAAATTCAAATCGTAGATCAAGATGGAAATTTAGTGAATTTCCGTGGAGAAGAAATTACTATTAGACTCCACATCAAATCTGTATAATGGGTATCGTTTACAATTCTAGAGTGCATATAAGTCAACCCACATGTCAATCGGTCATCAGTCGACCGAAGAAACTCAAACCGTTAACACGGAAGAGCATTCAGTTCCTCAGAAGCCTAGGTCTAAAAGTTCGTGGAGAAAATTCACGTGTATAATTCTCTGCTATTTCCAGAATAATGGACGAAATACTAAGCATTCAATCAGGTGTCGTATTCGATGAGTCTATTACTCATTACGAGGTTCACGCACATCAACCATACTCGACACTAAGCTTTGATAATAGTGATAAAATTTATATTTCTATCCAACATCAAGATCTACGTCTCTTACCTTTGCGCAGTTCTATCCATGTATGTGGAAAACTGCAAAAACCAAATGGAACAGCACTAACTAAAACTAAATTCGTGAACAATGGCATTTGCCATCTGTTTGATGAAATTCGTTACGAAATTAATGCTGTGGAGATAGATAAAAGTAAAAATGTTGGTTTAAGCAGTCTCATGAAAGGATGGACATCATTCAATCCGAATCAGACTCTCATGTTAGAAAATGCAGGCTGGCTTGACGTTAGAGAAGAAAGCAAAACTTTGGTAGATCTTGGGCTTTGCAGAAGACTTTAAAAAAATTATAGTTAATGTGAAGCATGAACTCATTCTCACAAGATCAAGAAATGACTTGAATGCAATAATTCAGGAAGGTACTGTAGCAAATAGTGTAACTACATATGAAGACTACCAGGTAAAAATAACGAAGATAGAGTGGTTAATGCCATATGTTATTGCATCTGATAAACAAAAGATCCAGCTGCTGAATTTCATTGGCAAAGATAATCCTATCTTTATGTGTTATCGATCTTGGGAGTTATTTGAATATCTTCTACTTCCGAGCACGAATAAACATGTCTGGACAGTGAAAACTTCAAATCAATTAGAAAAACCTCGTTTTGTCATTCTCGGACATCAAACCAAGAAAAAAATGTTGAAAACTGAAAATGCCAGTCGATTTTACCATTGTGAGATTAGATTGTGAGACTTTTCTTGAATTCTCAACATTATCCATATAACAATATGAATCTCGACATATCTAAGAATCAGTTCGCTTTCTCTATGATATGTATATCAATTTTCCAATCACCTACTATGGAAGAGACCCACAGCCACTGCTAACAAAGTCTTAATTTATCAACCTTGAACCACTCATAGTTATTGACTATTCACGGCAAGACGAATCTATAAAGAGCGCTCCTGTAGATGTACGTTTAGAGCTTGAGTCTAAAAAAGACTTTCCAGCTAACAGCTTATTGCATGATCTTGC